>LR990112.1:7500000-8750000 GCA_905147225.2 Euproctis similis | reverse complement strand
TTTGAAAAGGAGCCAGGAAAATTACAGTCAATTGCTAAACAACAAAGGTGACTTTGATTGGTGAACAATGCTCCTAGCAGTCAACCTTTCGTATTGTTTCGCTTTCATTAAATACAAAATTAATAGTGTCTATAGTCAAAAATTGAGAAACGTAAGTCTTAGTACGCACTAATTTAAGAGTTATTTATGTGAGCAGTCAGTTCTGGAATAAATAACTCCGTTCGGCTGATTCCCAGCCATACTTATGCGTGTATTTTATATGTATAAGTAATAAGTTGAAAAATCAAAAAAATATATATATATGTAATAAATTAAAAAATCTACCACTGGGTCAAAAACGCGGAGAAAGACTAAGAGAAAGCCCCGAGAAAGACCCAGCAAGAAAACTCAGCGGCTCTTCTTCAAAACTGATTATTATTTCATTTTAGACGAGCTATTAATATGTAATATTATATATACTATTATATATACTATTACTATGTAATATTTTGAGAAAAGAAAAATGGTTTCCAGATTCTATTGATCTGGAAACCATTTTTCTTTTATACTGCACTATTCAAAATTCTACATTATTTTGGTTTCTGATGTGGGTCTGTGAAGAAGAAAAATAATCTCTGTAAAAAGTTCGAAACGTCGGGAAATAAATAAAAATAAGTTCTAAATAAACGCGATATAATCCATAAAGAGTTGTTTTAATGTCATGAATCACATTCAAAACAACTCAACAACATGAATATTTTAACTCTTTTCGATTTAAATACAAACAAACAGATAGGTATATACATTAAAAATTCCTTGTATGTGTGTGTCCTTTTAATAATAAAAAATGTGTTATTAAAAGTAAATGCACTATCCTAGTATTTAATGTTAATATTTATTGATATTTTCTTATATAAAGTATTGCTGGTTTACTAGATACCTCATTAATATTACAATCTAGCCTTCACTATTTTAATATAAATACAAAAATAATAATAAAAATCAATGTACTTATTTATTCTGTTTAAAGTACTCATGTAAAATTACGGTACTGAAAAGAGCATATTTAATTTCTTTCGTGAAGAGCACTTTTCATAGAACGATTACCGTGGAAATCCAACAAGAGTATCAAGCACATTTCAACTTGACTTTAGAGAAAGAAAAATACGGGTGAAATAATAAATAGGGGCATAATGGCGATCTTCACCGGGCAGATTAGCCACAAAAGCCACCGGCTTAGCAGTATTTATAAGGAGTGTTAGCGGCACGCTACGGGGGCCGACCTCCAAATATTTCTGTTACTTCACCAACAACTTTTTTTTCTTATATTAGATAACGTAGAGGGGAATCGCCCTCATTAAATTTTCTCGAACATGTAAGCAATATTATTTTATCTAAGTTGTTGTTGTTCTAGTGAAAACATTTTCTTTTAATAAAATTTCTTCAATAAAAATAATTAAATATCCACTTATCGATTTTAATACATACATAAATAAAACTCACGCCTGTATCCCAAAGGGGTAGGCAGAGACTTTGTTTCTCCACAAGCTACGATCCAGACACACATCTCATCATGCATTCACGCCGGTTTCGGATACGGCGCATTTTATTACTTATTACGATTACTATTACGATTTTAATGCGTTTATTTAATTACTAGCTGACCCAGCAAACGTTGTCTTGCCGAAAAATAAAATTTAAAAAATAGGGGTTGATCATAGGGGGTTGAAAATTTAGGGTTGCATGTATTTTTGTATTTCGTTTTATAAAAAAAATAAGAAACAGAAATATGTGGAAAAATTAAAAAAAAATATTGAGGGGTGGGCTACCCTTGTGATTTAGGGGGATGAAAAATAGATAAAAACCTATTCGCAGACCTAACAGTATATGTATACCAAATTTCATTAAAATCGGTCCAGCCGTTTTGGAGGAGTTCCAGGACAAACACTGTGACAGAAGAATTTTATATATATAGATTCCGAAGTTCCGGATGCTTTGCGGCTTTCATATCCCCGAAACCTTAAGTGATAAATAACAACTGGTGAAAAAAGTTTTGAAATTCATTTTGACTAATCCTGATCTGATATGTTTTCATTTAAATTATTACAATACAAAAATACCAAAAAGCGGAGAAATTTGATTTCAGCTAGTTTTTCAATTGTATATATTGTGCATAATGTAATTAATACAAAAATTTATTATATAAAATCAAAATAAAATTGCTTATTTTAAAATATTTAAAGTAATTCCGCCAGTAAGTAATTGCTGTTTGCCCCTATATAAACATCTCGAACACATGAACCGCAAAGTGGATAATAATGCCGTGTGCGGACTTCGTGTCCTCACTTCACCCATAATTCGTTAACACGAGATTCTCTAATTTGTAAGCTGAATTCGTACACACAACTTACACTTTATAATTTACACAATCTTTACATTAAAGCTTCACAATGTTTCAACATTTACATTTTAACAAACTTTTATAATAAATGTATACAACTCATTAATCATTATTAGGTTTAAGTCAGTAAAAGTTTTATAGAGTATACGTTTTTAGGATTTGAAATTAATTAAGATTTGAAAAGTTTGTGTTTTAAAACTTGTGTCAACAGACAAGGTCGAGATGTAAACTTTGAATTTACAAAATTAATATATTAATAAACGATTCCCACAACCCAATTAAAATATAGCTTTAAATAAACTTACAGAAAATGTAAGAATTTTTATTTTTTTTATACATACATAAATTTACGCCACATGCCTTGCGGGGTAGGCAGAGAAAACAAACCGCCATAAGGTAAGATTCTTACACGCCTCACTCGCTTCCTTGAGTTTCATAACTCTTTTCACCCACGCGCGTCGATTTTTGAGGCTCCTAACATCACCTTCCTCCAGAATGCGTTCTACTTGATCATGGAATGTGTATCTTGGCCGTCCTTGACTCTTACATCCATCATCTTTTGCAAATTTAAATTACATAACAAAATATAAAACATGAAATTTCCTTTAAAGATTCGACAGATTCCGATTCGATTTAATATGATGATCAAAAAATTGAAATGTTACCACCAAGCACATAGCTCACGGATTCGAAGCCTGGTATACACTAATGACATATAAGAAACCTTTTCCTTTTGCTAAATTATATTGATGATTGAATAAAATGTGCCTCATTTATGAATAGGTTTGCGATTTAATCTTAAGAAGATATATTTCGTTCTGTGAGACTAGGAAACGGATGCACCTACCGATATGATTCTTTGCTACTACTAGGGATCAAACGAGTGAGTCATCTGGTAGTAAGTGACTAACGGCACCCATGCATCTGCAGCACAGATAGTGTCTCAGTCGCGTTCCCAGGCCTTTACAATGAGATAGGGACTGATTTACCAAAAGAAACACAGCCTGTGCCACTTTACGTATTTATTCTAAGGTATATTGTCACTTGGAATGTGTGGCCACTTTCTAATTAATTTATTAAATTAGCTTAGTTTATATGAAAAATAATTACAATATAAAAGTCAAATAACGTGTGTATAAATGAAACATAATGTTGTAGCGTCAGGAAATGAGAGCCAGTGATTGTTGGAAGCATTAAATCTTAGAACAAGGTGGTGGTGGGTACTGCTAAGGTGGTTAATGAATACAAACTGCGGGCCGCGTGGTTAGCACCGCACTAAATTAAAGTCGGGATGGTGCGGTCTTCGAATTGGAAACCGCTAGCGTGAAGCCTCGCGTGGAGGAGGCGGTGGTGAACTCCCCAGCGGATCGTTCTACTCGGGTACTATGCTTGCTTACCAGAGAGAGATACTTTGCTAAAATATAAAAAGAATGTATTAAATTTCTAATTAAAAAACGATATTACCAATCATCTTCAGACATAGATTGTACACAACATACAGATATTATGATTGAAAATATTTATGAAATTTGTGAATTAATTAAATTATGAAAGTAGTAAGCAATTGTGCAGTTATTTAATGCGTAGACTTTTGTTTCTCTTATTGATACTTAGGAATGGCTTTATGAAAAACTTTTGAATGGTCACATATGATCGAATAAATTATTCACAGATATTTTAAGCCAGTCAAAGCTGTATGTATGCCTGCCGGATATTATTAATTAACTTAAATACAGAAATATACGAGGTGGTTTTAGTATTAGCGAACGTTTTCCGCTTTCAAGTAGCATAATATAGGAAAAAAAGTATGCGAGTTGGACTGACTCTATCCCAAGGGTGTCGTCCCATTAATTTGATAATTAGAACTTTTTCATATGTGCACCGATTATGATCTACAGTATTATGTTATAAAACAATTTATGATCTGTTTGATAATATTAATGATTCCCAAAAGAGTATTTTTCACCAATTTTTGTTCACGTGTATACATACTACGGTTCGACTTCAAAAATACAGGCTGAACTGAAAGCTGTCACAAAAAGTCGTAAATATAGCTCTTGGTTATTTGTGTTATGATTATGTAAGTTAGGCTGCTGTTAAGTTTCGATTAGCAGAATTCTCAAACGGCGCAACCTATTGCCACGGGAATAATCTTCTTATAATAATAATTATCTTAAATTGTCAAAATTTTTCATTGGGTGTCTAAATAGTTTCGTTATTGAGTTATCAGTGTAAACGTAATTAGGTTGCGATAATCCCTCATATTAAATAAATTTAATGAAAATGGATAAATTAAAAATTAACATACGATACTCCGGTTGCGAACACGAAACTGTAATAAAGCGAATTTAAAAAGTAATCCCTTTATAAATTGGATCATTTTCATATGCTTTCATTGGCTTTTTACGAAATAATGTTATTGAGTTGTTTATTAGTATTCATATATATTTTTTAGTTCTCATTATTTTGTCAATGATTAATATTTGAATAAAGTAACAGTTACCCATAATCCCATGTTCTCCTTTGTATCCGTAGCTGTTCTATCATTCTCTATAAAGTACAGGGGTCATTTTGGAATAGGATGATGTCACTCAGAAATAATGAACGGGAATTAACGCGACACTTTTTTGGCAAACAAATATTTACCTTTATTAGCTTGACGTTTCAGCCAGGTTGCACTGGCCGTGGTCACAAGCAGACTGCAGTCAGCAGAGTGAGAGAGACTGCAGAGTGCAGTCAGGTCAGTCTGCTTGTGACCACGGCCAGTGCAACCTGGCCGAAACGTCTAGCTAATAAAGGTAAATATTTGATTGGTAAGTGGTGGGTATAACCTGTTTTTTCACGCTTTCCCAGATAGCGAAGGATAGTGTCGAAGGCTTTGGTTTGGTAGACTATAAAGGTCAAGTATAGAGACTTGTTGTATTCCTTGTACTTCTGCATGATTTGTTTCACTGTATGTAGATGGTATATTCTTTAGACGCCTTTCCTGATGCCGGCCTATTTCATGGGTTGGGCACGCTATACTTATTAAGCCTAAGGATGATTTTTGAGAATACTTTACTACTACTACTGGCGATTTGCCTAGTTTCTGACTAAGTATTGCTTGCCTTACTTCACTAGATATAATGTCATGTTCGAAGTTTAAGTTTGCATTAGATGATATGGAGGAAATTTGAAAAAATATTAAGAAAGCTCCTAATTTTTATATTATTTATATATTTATAGGGCCTGTAATTATTCCTACCAAAACTCTTACAGTTTTATGTACATCATCATCAGCCCAGATGTTTCCACTGCTGAACGTAGGCGTCTCCTATGCCACCTGCATCCAAGGCGTCAGCTATTTCAATTAGGTCGTCAGTCCATCTAGGGACGGTTGGCCTTCGCTGCGCCGACCGATCGGTGGTCGCCAATCGGGAACCCTTGTTCCCCAGCGGTAGTCAGTTCTTAGAGTGATGTGGCCTCTTCAGCATGCTAACTTTATGGGCTATTTCTGTTACTCCATAAAAATTCATAATATTATCTATCCAAACGAAACACAAAATCATCGTTATAACTATAAATAGACATTATAATAAGTTCGAATTAGATAATGTAAAATTAATTTTACCGAGTCTAGTACTTAGGAACCATTACAGTCGTAAAGTTTGTACCTATATAAAAATCGTATATCTTTATTTAAAATAACTGTATTCTATGAAGTTATAATTATTATTTCATTAGGAATATTGTAATTTAACACACACGTTTAGAGACGACCACGTAGTCTATATATTTAGTAGTATTTACTAGTGTACATAACCTAAGTATAAAATTAATTGGTTGTAATTGGTTCATGTAATAAGGCAAATCGATTGAGGTGATTGACCTTATGGACACCATTGATGGGTTCATCCCCTTCAATGGGAGACCGAGACATATTGCAACCCTCTGTGACCATTGCACCCTCTTAGGGATCCATGTTATTCTTAATTTCACCTACTACAAAATTATGAATTAAGTTAGTTCCTTTTGCAGATTTATCGAAATGTAATATTTTGGGCAGTGAAATATCTTAGACGCCCAAATTCTATTCAAACATGCATGTTCATCACTTAATATATGCATATATGCATAACATATGCATACATTTTGATGAGGATTGAACCAGCTAACAACTGCACAGCTGCCACTATGCCACAAGGTCCTTTTTTATGGTTGACAAAGGCAAAGAATCAAGCGGATCACTTTATCAGAAGCGCCTAGTGCATTGCCGGCATTTAAGATGCGATGGGAAGAGGAAGGGCATTGGATGGATGGATGGAAAGGGGTTTATCGTCCAGATACCTCTCTTTTCATATAAAACGCAGCGTAAGCCACTTCACGTCGACTTTCTAGCTCTGCCACAGTCTAACAAATTTAATCGAATTTCATTTGATCAAACTATTTGATTTTATATGTTTTCTCTATGATAGGAACATGTATATATCTATACTGCACATGCACGCATTCTTCCCCTGTCTACCTCGTGTTTATCTGGCATCGCATCGGTACCTTTCCAGAAATGTTTCCATTGAACCTGATTTTTAGAATGGAAACGCGAAAACTTCTTTTCCAATTTTCTCTCAATGGCCATTAGGATGAGAAATGTAAAGTAGATTCCCAGACGAAGTTGAGATGTTTGTTTGAGGAGAGCGAAAATTCGTATTGTACTGACATAACACCGCCGATGTTTAGTATCCTTTCGACTGACAAAACGACACTCGGGTTGTTGAAAATATCAAACACACTATATCCATATATTTTGGTTTTATTTTATGAAGAAATATATGTTTTTTTAAACAAGTAATTGAATAGAATTATATATTTAAAAGATATTTGTTTATTATATCGTAAAGGTGGCAAACAAGCAGGCGTTTTATAGCGATATCATCGACATCTGCAATATCAAAAGGGTAACAGTGTGTTGCCAGCATTTAGATGTGTTCAGAAGGAAGATTCCGAGGGGACGGAAAAAAATATGGTCCTCTAGTTATTTCTCTCACGAAACATTTGGCATGAGCCACTTTACGTCGATTTTCTGATATGTCGTCACTCTACTTAGTCGCGTTTAGTTATTAAGGAAAATTTTCAACTGATAATTTAGTGCGCTTTTTTCTAATTTGCTTTAGTGGGGTAAGTAGAAGTCGTTGTTCGGTCTTGTCAACAGGTTACGAGAGTAGAGTCAAGTTACCGGTATATAATTTAACATGGAGGTTTAAACTTGGTAACTTGGTGCTTATTTGCGAGCACACAACTAACTTTAAACTGTTCAGACTAATATATAACGTGCTTTAGAGTTCTAAGCTCACCAGCCATTACATCGATTCACCTGGATCCATGGAAAATGGTGATTGTTCTTCTAGAATATAATTTGGGATATTTGAATTTTAAGAATTAATGATGCATCACATAAATATTATGTTAAATAAAGCTTTTTTTTAATGGCTTTTTTGTCATCTTCAAAATAGGACATTTTGTTCTACTTGTTTTGGATCGAAAGGATTTTTCCGCCAGAAATTGACAGACATTTCGCTTATAATGATCGAATCAAGTGGTGACTTCAGGTGAATTGTATTAATCAAGGGAATAAGTTTGTTGGCAATTTTATTTGCCAACATTTAAAAACATAATAACATTTAAAAGTAAAGCACACACTAACTACCAACATTCTGCTAGCTTATATTCTCATATATTTACCATCAAAATCTTACTTTAAATACAAACTTTTAATAGTAAATTATTGTATTAACATAACAATATAAAAGTATAATAAATTATGGAATAGTGTCTTGTTAAAATCTAAGTAAACTAATACAAATTAAAAGGACGGTTCTTTATAGTGAGTCATATTTTCATATTAAGACTAAGATCCCCTGTGAGCAAACATAATTTTAATTTTCCTCCACACAGCGAATGTTGGGGGCGGGGGGCACAAAAGATAGGGGGTGGTACAGCATTCTAGCTAGCCTGTGATAGATGTATTTTGAATTAAGTTCCAACCTAATGAAGGGCGCTTTAGAAAGTTAGACGAGCGAAATGGGAAACCCTTCTTTCTTGTTTTTTTTTTCTATTTGCATCGTATTGATTGTGACGGGGTTATCGTTTATAAGTACTTACTTATTCTATTTTCCCCTAAGGAGTGGTTATGTTTGATATATTTGTTTCAATGTATCAATGCAAGGGTCAGTGGATTCCAATCGCGCAGGACTAATAGTAAAAGTGTTTTATTTGGCTGTAGTACTTTCAGCTAAATAAGTCTCAATATGTCCAATCCCTCTAAAAGTTTTAAGCCTCTATCAAAGTACCGCATTTGTTTCCATAAGATTATGTAAAAGCTAGTCAAGATAAATAACTTCAAAAAATATTTTATCTAACATGAATACTTCAAGAGATAATGTAATATCAAAAACTTCCGAGGTACCAACACTATTCACCTTAACTCGTCCGATCCTATCAATCACTTATAGAAAATAGATTTGCAATAGAAAATGATAAAGAGCGAAAATACATATCGTATGTTCACTTTGCTCTTTGATCGGGGATCGCAAGTCTGTGAGTTTTTTCCCCCCCGTTATTTCTTCAGCTCAGAAATCCCCTTGCACAACTTTAGTTAAGAATTCCGTACACCTATCTTTCGTATCGAGCCACATATTTTGTGTAGACAGGGTGGCAGGGGAAGTTTCCGTTTCCTTGTGAAAATCTTCCCTTATGCGTAAAGCATATTTTAAAAGAGAAATTCTCTGATAAAAATCATTATTAATTTTGATTAGAGACAACCGTTTACTAATAAAATTGTTAAAATAGGGTTTTAATAAACTTTTTAAAATTTGCTACTAAAATAAATCCACATATCACTATTTGTTTAAGCGTTTGTAGTAGACGAAGTCACCAGTTGTAATGTCGGGTATATGATACGACGTAAATTAAATACATACATAAAATGCCAAAACCCTTCCAGGGTAGACAGAGAGAACAGAGCGCCATAGGGTTCTTACACGATTCTTACACGCCTCACTCGCTCCTTGACTTTCATACCTCTTGTCAGGACTCCTATTTGGTCATGGAAAGTGTGTGTGTGTTTGGATTGTATATCTGCTTAGTCAATCTACGACGTGGAGTAGGGCGTCCCCCCACTAGGTGGACCGACGATCTGGTCAAGATTGCTGGCAGCCACTGGATGCGGAAGGCGCAGGACTGTGAGCTATGGCGGTCTATGGGGGAGGCCTACGTCCAACCGTGGACATCGAAAGGCTGATAATGATGATGATTAGTCAATCTTGCATCATCCATTTTTTGTATATGTCCTAACCAACCGAGATTACACTTTCTTACTTTTACACCGACACTCTCTTTCAATCTCACCTCCTTACAACCTTGTTTTCGACGCGATCAGCAAGAATCACTTCACAAATTTTAGGAAATTCCCTCATATCGACCCCTTTTATCCTACTTTCATGCACACTCTCCCATACCTAACTCTTGCTTCCATAAATTAACGGTAGTACAATTAATCATTTATAATTCACAATAGTTAGCAATAGGTTTTGTTTGATTACTCTTCAACTAAAGAAGGTCATTGAACATGTCGAATGAACCAGACATCTGAACTCGTTAACAAAAAATAATCGAATAGTATTCAAGAATTTGAAAACAAATCAAGTCTCTGCAAAAAGTCCGTCGTAATTCAATGGTAAATAAGAGTCAGACTCTTCAGATATACATATAACCAAACTAACTAACTCGACGAAGGTATAAGGTAAGCTAAGGTGTATAATAATTTTACATAACCTAACATAACTTCACGCCTTTTTCTACGAGGCTGTTAAGCCTCGTCTCGCCGTTATGTTTACGTTCCAAATGGAATAGGTGGCGAACCTATTGCCATACCGGGCACGAAGTTTTTCAGCCACCGATATACATATATTACATAAAAGGTGTTATTCTGTACGTTCATGATACAATGCAAATGCGGATGGATATAGGAGGCGGGGACGACCAAGACACACATTCCTTGACCAAATAGAACGTGTTCTGGAGGAAGGTGATGTAAGGAGACTCAAAAATCGACACGATATGAAAAGATTTATGAAAGTCAAAGAAGCGAGTAACCGTGTAAGAATCGAGAACCCCGCAAGGGATTTGGCGTGAAGTAACCTATGTATGTTCATGTTACCTAATGATTTTTAATCAGGTAGACGTTACAACTGTGTTCCATCCTAATTAATTATGTTATTACGTCGTAAACTCGCGCTTGACATTTCCATTTGTAACATCACGTAAGACGTAAATGTCAGACGTATCTTACATTTAATGAGGTGACACATTATTATATATATATTAAGTGAGATTGTACCTCGTTTCACAATAAAAGCAAAGAGAGTGAGATTGGAAGAAAGATACTGAAACAATAGAAAAAAAAAACTGAATTCAGGCGAGCTAAGTAAACAAAATATCGTCACTGCGACACGTACGATGTAAGGTAAACAAATTTGTTGGGACAGGAAATGTTATGTCGACTCATAGCGAATACCTCTCCTGTGTAATATCGGGAAAAACTTGCGGCCGACGGATAGTTGGTGGGGGTCAAGTTAATGATATCTCCGCCATTTGCGGGATGGGTCCCCGCGTTGAATTGCGCTCGGGCACGTTAATGGGCTTAGCTACAGGCGCTCTGAATATTTTAAAGGACATTCGCTGAAATTACTACAAAAATAATGTCGCTCTGCTTGTACCGAATTACCCGAGAAACCGTTTAGAGACCGGCAATAAATATACTCGGATTCCGCTTCATACTTTAACGTTTAGAGATTGCTGTGTGAATTAAATATTTTAGGTTTTGTTTACATAACATAACATCATTTAACTTCACGCCTTTTCTACTCGAAGGTGTAGGCAGCGGCTGTTAAGCCTCGTCTCGCCGTTATGTTTACGTCCCAAATGGAATAGGTGGCGTACCTATTGGCATACCGGGCACAAAAACAAAGTCATTCATATTTGTCACACATAACTTCCGAAAATTATTTCGAAAAACAAGGATTCGAACCCGCGACTTCTTGGTTCAGAAGCGGTTTATTTGGATGTTCATTTTATTTTTTTGTTTGTATTAGTAAACGGAAATTACATTTTGATAGTGTTCCGTATTGATTTGTCATTATGAGAAGGTCGTGCCCAGTGCCCACTTATAACTGTTTCGTTCACTGTAGTGGATCTTTAAATAATAAATGAGATAGATGTCAAAGGAGGAGAAGGCGTCTCGATTGCGAACGGAATATATCTCTGCCCTCCCCCCGCTCGCCGGTGTCTCTGTGCAGACAGCGGGCTACGTGCCCCGCATAATGCACTGTCCCGTGCAAAATTCACAACTACGTACCACCACACCGGCAAAATAAATTTACTCTTATTCACTCTAATTCGCGAAAACTACACAGAAACTTCGGTCTAAGTAATGATCGTGGGACATCGTTGGCAGAATATGTGATGACTAGGCTAGTTCGTGGTTTAGAGTCTATTCTACACGAGATCTAAATGTTATATATTGAATTTTGTTTAGTTCTTCTTTCCTTCTCATTTTGCAACAAACGCACCATTTGCGCGATATAGGCCTAACTAAAACTAAAGCGATGGATGGTAAGGAACTCTGTGGAATTTCACATATAAACAGCATGCATTATTTTTATTATATGATCAGGAGTTTGCAACCATAAACACAAATGGAAATGATTAAAATCCTTGATTTTTTAATGGTAAAGGGAACAAACGTGCGAGCGATTCACCTGGTGGTCTAGCGACTAGCGAACCCACTGGCATCTACAGCTCTTAAAAATGACGGCTGCCTTGCCAGCTTTTAATAGAGTTGGACCTCGGGATACATCTATCACTGATCAAAACACGACATTAGCCACTTAACGTCCTATTTATGAGATGAATGTGACTCTACCAATGTAAGGCTGCAACAGTTCCCCAGAAAGTCTTATTATATTAGTAAATTGATTAGTTTAATGTAATATATTTGCCCGATTCTTCTCATGATAGCCCCTACACTCGGATCGGGCCGCTGGTGGCAATTGCGTCCGCGTTTTCTTGTTCCACGGAGGCACTTTCCTCAAGCGATCGTGTTAAATATTTTATTTTTAATAATAAGTTATTTTTTTGGACTTGTCGACTATTTTTAAGTGTCTGTGAAGACCTATGAAAATAAAGCTTCTTTAGACTTTTACTTTATGATAAAAAATCGTTTTTACTATAGGTACCTAATACTTAATTTCGTCTAAGTGTAGTTGTTTCTGAGATCACCAACAAATCGACGACTCACGAACTGAATAATCATTACGCAGAAATAAAATAATGACTTGGTTTTTTCTGAATATTATCATCTTTAATTTATCAATTACTTAATCTATATGTTTGACAACAATATCAATGATATGAATCAACAATTATCTTATAAATGCATGATGCATCAGTTTTAAATGGAAACCTTGCGATGAATTTCACACAGTTTATTGTAAAATTTATTTAGTTTTGCTAAGTATTTTCCTTAATTTATTGAAGTAAATATCTCTTTATACATGTATATAAATATCCCTACTAATTTATAATAAGTCTCGATGGTCCAGTGGTCGCGCTCGCGCTTTTAAATCAAGGAGTCATGTAGTCAATTCCAGGCTCACCCCAATGACTTTCCGGAATTTATTTTTAAAAGTTATGTGTGATAAATATGTATCGACAACATTGTGCTCGGTATATGGCAATAGGTTCTGCCACCTATTCCAATTGTATCATACAAATTTTGCAAGTCGAGCATTATCAACCGATGCCCAAATCTTCGGGTAGAAAGAAGATGGCGTGAATTTATAAATAAATAATAATACCCACCTGCCTCTAAATGGTATTTATTATTTTAAATAATTCTCGTCAGTGAATCACAAATAGGTAAATATTTTTAATTAGGGAAACGAGTAAATTGTAAATTACTATAATTATTATTGTACAAGTTACAGCCTAAATTGCTGGCTGAATTAAAATTTGGAGGTGAAAGAATTTTTTCAAGCGAGGTTTAGACTTTATTTAGAACAAACTTACAAACAAAAGACTCCTCTTTATAATTCACTCCTTTCTTTTTTTATCTTCTATTTTTTTCTAAGGAGCAATAATTCTTTCAGAAAACATACGTAGATATCTCGACTTTATCGAGTTGATTAAAAACGTCAAAAAATGCTGTCACATAAGTCAGGAACTATTCTTAGGAATGAAAACCACCAAATTGTGACTTTTCTCCCATTAATAAGTAATAATATTGATGATGATTATCTCAAATTTTTATTCATATGCTAATTAGGTATAAATACTTTATTATTATTTTTAAAAAGCTAGCTCTTTCTTTAATTAAAAAAAAATAGTTAAATTCCTGTACATCACTTACTAAACGAATAAAAGTCTGCTATGAATTACAAAGATAAAAATATAATAGGAGACATATTTTAAAAAAAATGGTCTGAAAGTCACTCTTCAGATCTCGAGAATCTCTTCTGGCGATAACAATTCTTTTTTATTTTGTTTGTTTGAATTTCTTGCCGGGTCTGTTTCACAGTTTATATTTTACTCGTTTTTATTATATGAAACAGGTAAATTTCCTTAATAATAAACACTCGCCACACTTCTAGTTCCGAGACCCGGAACGCGCGCTAAATTTGAATTCATGTTACGAACGGGCTACATAAACCAATTACTGAACAGAGCCAATGGCGGGTGGCGGCACGCGGAGAATCGATAATTCACAATATGCTCGCTAGAGGGCAACGCCGACGACGCGGTGCGCGCCCACACCCCTCCTCCACGTTGCGCATGTGTTGAATAAACCTTGCAGCGACGTACTTTTTACCAAACAATACACATTGCAATAATATTACAAATAATCTTGTTTTTATTAGTGTAATTATTGTACAGAATAAATTTTAGGAGAATAACTGCATGGTAATTATGTTACAGTTATAATGTACTGTTATTGCAAGTAGCTGTTATGTAAACAAAAAAATAAAAATAAAGACTTTAGGCCCAAACAAAAAAAATATGTCACTGCCATGATGTTCTTATAAAAATAAATGTATGAATTTAGTTACTAAATAGTCTAAATAAGTGTTAAAACGAGTTTAAAGCTGATGTTTATTTCAGTCAAACAGACATTACACGTCGGTACGAGGTTATGTTGCGCTGTCAACTTTAGTCAGCTGCTGCTTAGCTTGCCGTTTCGTGTCGCGCTTCTTGTCCGCTTTCAATGTTTTATGTTTTATTATGTTATTTCTGTGATGCAAACCAATTTTTTAACTAATATTTGTTTAATGAAGTGATTGTGAATGATATTGTGTTAAAATACAGTGATATCGGCCTCCGAACAACAGGAAGAACAAGGTAAACGCCTTAATATTTTTGTTTGTCCCGAACATAACCTCTCTGACCCCACGTATGATGCTCAATTTCTGTTGTATAATCTTTGATTTTATCTTTAAACTTGCTTAGTTCTTATAAAAGAATAGAATATCATTCTATAATAGGTAATTAATATACAGAGCCGATATTAAATTTAAAAAAATATTTGGTATCGAAGCCTCCGATTGAGTTTCGCGAGTATCTTTAATTTAATTGATCTGATCACTTAAAAAATATTTACTACATGATATACTGCTAATCTGGCATATTTATTATTTCGTTTTCTTTAAATAGAAATAACTTGGTCCAGTAATAATATGTTGTATTGTAACTCCTACATGAATCACCATGACAATGCTTCTGTAGGTTCGATGAAAACAATGACATCGTGTTACCAATAGGGGGCGTTACTAGTTGCAAAATATTGAAAATATTCTATCGCTGATAATTTAAATAATCTTTAAATGTTATTATTAAAACTTGATAAATAAAATAATTATGTAAACTTCATAAATAAGTAATAAGTTATAGTGGCTGATATAGTTTGACTTTATTTTTAGTATATCTTTTAATTGTAATGTATAACTCGGGATATCGGAGATTCTGAATTCATGAATAATATATGAGCGTGAATGCATAATATTTAGTTGTTACATATTATTGCTTTCTCTACGGTGTCATAATATGTATTTATATCGTAAAATATTGGCCACAATAAATAGCTTACATACTTTAGGCTCATTGAAACTTTTACACAAGTAAAATTTTAAATTAACAAAATATAAACTGACTTTTAAAAACTTAAGGATAACGTGACTATTTTCAAAAACCAATGGATCCTTTACGTTAAAATTTCTAAAAATGGCCAACACAAGTGTAAAGAGAAAAAAAACATTCCATTAATCAAATAATCTTAGGCATCTTGTGATGAGGTAAATGGAGGAATATGCTTATATACTTACGAATTATAAATGTGTTCGACCTTAATAAAATTCGGTAACAATTTAATGGCAATGTTAGAATAAAGCATTTAATATTTACATAACTTCACGCCTTTGTACTACCCGAAGGTGTAGGCAGCGGCTTTTAAGCCTCGTCTCGCCGTTATGTTTACGCCGCAAATGGAATAGATAGCGAATCTATTGCCGTACAGGGCACAAAGTTTTCAGTCATCTATATTTGTCACACATAATATCCGAAAACAATTTCGAAAAGTCATTGGTGTGAGCCAGTGTGTCAGGATTCGAAGTCGCGACTTCCGGATTCAGAAGCTCGAACACTGGGCCACCGAGACATATAAAATAACGATAGATTTAAATAGTCATTTTAAATTTTTTCATCGACTATCTTACACAATAAAAGTATTTATTCAAATAATATAGATCTGTATACATTGTATACCATCGTAATTCAGAGTATATAATGAAAATTCTTAAGAAATAAATTAAACGTCAAATGTTAAAGCATATTTTGGCAACTTCACCTTTCTTTCCGCGTTTCCCCTTTTCTAAAGGTCTCCGTGTAATAAGTGGTAAGCCAATTCCCATTTAACCTTAGCTATATCTTCAGTCTTGAAAAATTATAGTAACAGTAGAGGAGTATGGTGGACTGATAAGTAGACCTGCTGTCAGTTTTACAGAAGACTCCAACGCTGCGTATGAGTTAGGATTAAGCCGCCACGCGGACTCGATATTGGTAGCACAGAATGCCTGGTTGCCAATATGCCTTTATAAGCTCATATAAGCAATGGTAACAATCTAAATGAAAATTACAATCTCAGTTTTAACGGCTAATTCGATTTTAATATCCATAGTTTATCCGTTAACGGTCAACAAGGAGTCAAAAGCTTACTACATTGGCCATATTTAAACACATCTGCTAGTAATTGCATTACTATCCGGAGAATACGTCGTCGTATTTGAATGACGTTTACAAATGTGGAACTTTTGTCGAAAATGTCAGCCATATTCGGTTTTAATGTCGCAATATTGTGAGCGTTGGCGGGCGGCCGCGGCCCGCTCGGTCGCATGCATTTACATACATTAATACAGACACTGCACATGCATGCATGCGTCTAGTGCATGCATACAAGTATACACTAGATGTGTGTGCGTTGCGAATTAACTGTAATTGAGCCATTCGGACAGCGGCGAGCCGCGCTCTACTGCCTCTCTAGTTTGGCCATCCTACCATCGTTTTCCTACAACTTCTATACACATGCATATTCTAAATATAATGCCAACATTAGGCATTGGTCATCTCAGGTACTGCTTTTATATTCCTCTATACATAATATAACTTCACGACTTTTTCTATCCGAAGTTGTAGCCTCGATTGGGTTGCGAACCTATTGCTATACACATACAAATTCTAAATTCCTATATCATTTTTTATTGTTGAAATTGATATTTATGTAGTTTTATCGATTTCTTAGATGTGGTGGTTTATTATTTTGTCGTGTTTATTTTACTAGTACAGTACTAATTTTATCGAAAGTGTCCTCAGTCAGCTATGATAAGAAAATCATATCTTTATTCCAGTTATCCACTTCGGTTTAATTGCAATTCATGCATTAATTTACTTTCAGTAAGTTTAATTACTAATTACTCTAATAATATGAAATAAGTTTTTATTTTCGTTGATATTAGAAAGTAACAAAGCGCCGTCATTAAGTATATTGTTCTGTATTGACGTCATAATGAATCTTTCTATTGAAACAGAATCATTTAATATTTATCACACAATAATAAGTTTTTTAAACTGTAGAAATTTACTTAGAAAATTTTAATTAACCTCTCGCTAATTGCAAAGATTCAAAGAAAGAGAGTATTCAAAATGGAAAACGGCCGGCACTAGTTTTTGGGATATTCATCTTCACCCTTTCACAGGAGTAACAAACAGGAGCGTCGGAATTTTGTTATTAGCGTTACGGGATGGAAAGGGAAGGGAGGGAGTTAGGTGCCTCAACCGTCGCGCACCTGACTGATTGATAGCACTTCTTTCCACCTCGGGTCGAGCTTGTAATCGAGCCATTAATAAACTTTACTGCCTTCAAGTTTATCCTGTGGACTCGTTATTTGCTTAATGGGCTTGCATACGGCACGGGGCGTGTGACACTCGTGCTGGTCCAGATCTTTATGAAAATTTATTGCGTCGGAACATTCAACTACCGATTCAATCGTACTTTTCAACGGTTCTGTTACCAAAATAATGAAAGCAGATACCCTATTTATTAGTTTACAGACATAACATTACATAGTATAAACAAAGTCGCTTTTCGCTGTCTGCCCCCTTATATGCTTATATCTTTAAATCTTCGCAACGGATTTTGATGCGATTTTTTAATATATATATATATATATATAGAGGGTGTCATCGGGGTGTTTTTTATTTTTAACTCATGCATGATGTAATAAAGAAAGTGATAAATCCAAAATTACATAGTTATCACTTTTGATGCGGAACAAAGTACGCCGGGTCAACTAGTTATATTATAAATATCATGATTTTGTTTATTAAACTAGTTAGCGTTGTAATTTCCAGAACTACTGATCCTTCTGATCAGGCCCATTTAATTACCAATGTTATAGTATAAACAAACATAACTTCACGCCTTTGTTACCCGAAGGTGTAAGCATCAGCAGGCAGTTAAGCTTCGTCACGTGGCGAACCTATTGCCATATAGTACACCATTACCATATAGGTTAAATATCATTACGACCAAAAAAAAAACTAACTCGGTGGTACGTTACATTTCGTTAGTTGGTGTCTCTATAAACTTAAAATTGTTTATATTTTAATAGCAGATTCATGTTTAAAGTTTGTAAATTCAATCATAATTTATTGTTTCCAAAATTTAACAGACAGAGGGTAGAGCTAATGTCATTGGACGCTTGACAAAGCGCCTGTTGGCACGGAGAGAACTCGCTCGCAGCTATGTTTACAACAACAACTAAAAAGCTTTGTTTAAATATTAATATTTTTTTATTCGTCTGAAAATTTTAGCTGGCAAATCATTTGAGCGTATTGACTTAGGTATGGAAAGTCGACTTTGAATTCTGTTGTGACTCCTAATAAGTATCAATGACGGATAAAAAGAGACTTATATATGGCAACCGGCAAATAAATATATATTTCATCCGGCGACACGAGGAAACGCTCCGTATACACATTATTTTTTATTGGGAAACCTCTCTACATTAATCATAAAACTGTTCATTGTGGGCGTAGCGAACTCTCAAACTTTGGCGGGAAACTCTTAAAAGTATCTGCCGTGTTGATAAAGTTGATAAAGAATTACCTTTGACTGCTAAGATTATTGATTGCGACAAATATAGGCGCAATGAGTGGAGCCCGGTGTTACTAGTTTGACACTTGACAGCCCTGAGAGGGCTTAACTTGATAGAGTCTAAACGGTGAACAGTCAAGAAAGGTGCGGCTTAGCTCTGAAAAAAGGTCAAAGCTATAACGGTGACGGAGTGTGGGAGCCGTCCGCTGTCGCATCGGCGAAAGCATCGCACTAGCTCGAAACTGTTCCTTCCGCCCGTCGGGATTGAAGGTTGACATTGAACGGCGCGGGGTGGCGCCAGGTACGGCCCTCCACTATTTCTGACCTCGCGACCTATCGCGCGCGGCGATCGGCCTCCACGAAAACTTGCCGTTTTAATCGGTGAATGTGCCACAATGTTTGCGAATGCGCAAACAGTAATAAACCTTTCCGTGCTGAATAAAACCTCAAATTGTAGTCGCGTTTCTTCGTGTTAGGTCTTATTAATAAAAAAGAAATCCCACTTTAATTTTCTACTATAAAGTTTTATTATAATGTAATTAGTTTTACTGACATTATTTTTTTAAATACCATAAGCTTATAAATAGCAGTAGTTATAAGTTAAGTACTCCGTTACTGGTATTATGTGCAATGCGGCTGTAATATAATAACCAATTATACAATTGATCAATCGGTCTTATACAAATCTAGATGGTCTGAATGGAGAGAGTGTAGACATTGCTACGGCGGACAGCCAGTCTAATTGGGTCAACGTTTCGACTAAAGGTGGGCAGGGGTGGGGGATAAGTGATACGTCTGGAGTGTCTGGACATTCAGACGACGAAATAAATGCTAATGAAATATATATCACATTTACTTTGGTTTATTTTCTTGGTATACTATACATGAAATGTATGGATAATAATGATTAGGCGTCGTCTGCTCGACGCCCTTTAATGTGTTTGCATGCTCGACAATTTGACACCGCGCCTGTTTGCACTGTTGCCGTTTTGCCATCACGATTAGGGTCGCATTCGAGCTCCACATTTATTAGAGCGTAGGACCCGCGACATGACTTTCATTTTATTCCGAACACATTATGTACTTCAACAACGTCTATAATAAATTTATGTATTGGTAGGATCGAGTTTACTCTTAAAATTCGGTCGCGTGATAGAGCCACGCAGTTCGATATATTAATGGGCCGATTCGACTGGTAAAATAATACCACGACCGCACAGAATAACGACGTAGATTGACTCGTACCGCGTTTCTTTGATTGAGATAGGTATCAGAAGGACCACCGACCCACTCAATCCATTCTGTATCCTACCTGAAACGACGACCACGAAACTGTAACACTGTCTATGTGGCAAGTGCGGCGTTATTTACTTACTTACTATCAGGTGACCTGGTGGCTTGTCTACCTACCGAAGCACATTTTAAAAAAAGAATGGTATCTAAGTATAGGTGGCCGTGTATCGAGAGAATAAATCAGGATTTTTTCGTTAGTTTTGTTAGCAAGACTAGACCGCAAATATAACGTAACTAGATAGATAGTGGTTTGTGTTGGTAGCTGGGTATAAAGAAAGCTTTGTGGCGGAAGGACGTGTCACTCACGGCGCTCTGACGGCTGGCTGCTTTCAGTAGAGCGTCAGGCCAGTTTCCGACCTGCCCTCTGACACAATTCGACGTCACATACACTGGCGACGGCAATAGCAATCCTACATGCGGTAGAAAAGGCTTTGCTTTGTTGGAAAATGAAATCATTTCACCAACTATTTTAATTACTATTAAATATACGAATATGATATTAGAACTAAACGTTATGTAAAATAGATCTAAATATAATTTACATTGATTTACGAGAACTTTGTTATTTCTGAATGGATTTGGTCGTCTAGTCATTATTAATGAAAATGCTGTGGCTTGGGACAAGCAGATAGTAGCTCATTCTTAGAATGGTTGATATTTTAGTAGTTTATAAATACAATAAGTAAAATGAAATAACCCACTGCATACGTAAATCCGCAGTTATAAAAACTGCATGTAATAATAGATTATATCTCATTAAATATTAAATTAATAGAATTGGAGTGTCTGTTTTTAAAATCGAAGTAGCCGCTTTTTACTAGATAAATATAGTACGCTACCAGTACGAACATATAGACGAATGATCGTATTGGTAGCGCTTAAAAAAACTGTGGGTACACTAATGTAGTTCTCAACATTTTGCAGCAGAAATATCATTATTTCAAAATATAACTCATGCACTTCTTGATGCCCAAAGCTTTAGGTTGTGTTTCCTCTTATTTAGCACATGATATATTCGGGCCCATGGAATCAATGACGGGCCTATTCACAGACCTAGGCGAAAGAAAGTTAAACTTATATTAACATAATTAAAAAGTGTATTTGTTACATTGGAAGCGGTAATCCAGGGCATTAGGCCCTTACTTACTTTACACCGACACTCTCTTTCAATCCAACTTCCTTCGTCACACTCACGTCCTTGTTTTCGACGCGATCAGCGCAAAATTTGCAGAGCCGCTGCGTAAATTTTGCGCAGTGCCCTCATTTCGATTGCGTTTATCATACTTTCATGCACACTCTGCCGTACCCAACTCACGCTTTCATAAGTTAGCGTATTAGATCAGTACCGAATTGTGAATAGCTAGCTGGGCTTTTTTGCTAACATTCTTTGCGCCCAGGAATGTGCCCAACGCTCTATTTACGCTGTTTCCTAACGCCACTCGATGATTTAACATATAAATATATTTGTTTAAAAACACTGTTGATCGTAAACGAACGTGTTAGACGTTGCAGTATATCAGCGGCGGCACGAACCGGGTCGGGGCAGTCGGAGGGCGCCGGTGACGTGCCGGCACCGTAATGCCCTCCATCACGCAACACCGCACGCCATTCGACCAATATATTTATATGTAGCTAAAACTTTGTTTACAACGTCTACTTAACACCACCTGCACACAATTTGCAAGTGTTTCGCCTATAGCGTGATATTATTGAATTATTTGGATAGTGTTCTTTTTTGTAATCTTGATTTCATATGTGTGGGGGGGCACTGGGGGCTACCGTTGAACGTAGGAGCAATGCTAATTAAGAAGTAATACTTTGGTTTCGTTAAGTTCGATACCCGCTGCATGTATTTAGCTTTTTCAGCACTCATATTACTATCCAGCCTATAAAATTCTGTGTTTAAATAAATAGTCAGATATGGCAGCCGAGAATTGAATGTGTTATGGTGCTTGTCCTTCCAACTTTTATATTAAGTTCAGTCCAATGCGAGGTCCAGCTTTCTTATTTAACATGTTATTGAATTTATACTCAAAACTCAACTGGTATTAGATAAGGTGATATGAAATCGTAGTTAAAAAGGAAATTGTTAAATATGAAATATAAAAAAAAATGCGAGGTAATTAATTTTTTATAATTCATGTATTGTAAGCCCGGATTATTCTATTATTTCGCGAAACAAAGCCTTTAAAAAATGTGTTAGTAATAGTAAATATTGATATTTTACCTTGACTTTGGAGAAATAACATCTATTTCTACTCACTGTTGTGATCAGACTAATAGATAGATTATTACGAAACTTGCGTCGTGAAAAGTAATGCTTCATATAGTGTGTCATTGTGACATTCAATTATTTGACAGTTCAATAACGACACGTGATTCATTAGATTTTTTTTTGTTCTGAATGCTGCACTGGTTTTACGTCTGCGCCTGATACCGAATTCTATTTTAAGGTATATCGGAACGCATATGAATGTATTCGACTTGATTTTAGCGAATTCAGATTTATTTATATATGCGTCTTAAGCTAAGTAAGCAGTACTATTTTAATGTGTTGTTAAATATATTTGACCCGAATAATATTCGCTGATTTTTTTTTTCAATATCTAGTATAGTATTAACATTGGTAAATAAAATAACGTATTCATGTACTATTTTACAACGCTGCAACAGTATTCTGACGTGATTGAAATTTCATGCGACGGCCGAGAGCAGCGGTAGTTACAAAAGTTGTTTACTGTTTTACGAGGTAGCGCAGTGCTCATTGTTGTCAAAGTAATGTCCGTACGTACCATAAAACTCCCTAATGCCTTAACGATACCGATAAATCACATAACTTAGTTTTGAAACAACTTTATTTAGATAAACAATCAAATTTAAAAAAGTTTCATGCTAATATTAATTTGTTTTTGTTTGCAAACGTCACTTTAATATGTAAAAGATTTGTTTGAAAGGTTGTTACAGGACATTGCAAATTTCTATTATCATCAGTCACAGAATAGAAAGACAGACCAGGTACCGATTATTGAACTAAACAAACAGCGGTTTCAACTATAAATAATTTATGACAGAAATGATCTGATATTTATTTTACACTAGCTGACCCGGCGAACTTTGTCCCGCATCAAACGTAAATCTTTAAAATTATCACTTTTTCTTCACTAGATTATACATGACTTATACATAGAAACCACCCCGTTTAGTCCTTCTAACTATTAAAAAAACCCGTATCAAAATCCGTTGCGTAGTTTCAAAGATCTTAGCATATAAGTGGGCAGACAGCGGAAAGCGACTTTGTTTTATACTATGTAATGATTTACGTTCAGTTGTACCTATCTAATTCTTATTGACAACATGACCAATGTAATGTAGGATTACGTTTTTCAAAAATTCTTTGTACACGTTATATATTCAGGGAAATAGTTTTATTGCGACCATTTTGACTTTTATTTTATTTTCCCTTGCGCGGCCGTAAAACGTACCTTACCTGGGGCTCGCTAGCGGGGATAACGTAGCGGGCTCACGAAAAATTTATTATATAGACCTTTTTCGCCCGAGCTCCATCGACAGACATTGCGAAGGCGAAAGTTATGAATGACACATGTTTTGAAATATTACCTGCAGTGAACTGCTCCGTAAAAGAGAATTTCATACGGACAAGAGAGAGAAAGAGAAGTAAGTTTATTTGTCGTGAAATATGTGGGAGTTTTTACGAGAATTGGCCGACTTTAACAATGCTACGGATCAAGCAATTTTCTTACTTTTCGGTCTATATTGCAGAGTAATAAGCCTGAAAAGTATATTCCGGGAGAATAAAAGTATGAGGTGCGACAAATTGGATGAGAAAAGTTTGTTGTTCAGTCCTCGAGCGGCTCGCAATGTCTATGTTTATATGTATATATACGTATTTATTTATTTGTATGTTTTGCAAACGAAGAGCTTGTTATTCAGAGTTAAAATATTTATTAAATTAATTATTGTGATAGTAATGTATATCACAGATAGTTTTGATATTTTACAAAGAATATTCTCGATAATTTAAAGTGCTCTAGCAACTACTTTTGCTACTGTCTGATAAGGCCCACCTATTGTACTGCAACATTTAAAATAAACAAACTGAAAAGATACTAAGGTTAGTTTGGACCGAAGTGAATTAAATTTAGTTTTTTTTAAATAGTATTTATGTTATAAATACATGTTTAATTAAATTCATGTGTGTAATAAATTTAAGCCCAGTACTGCAACGCTATTCCTTGGGCCTAATTTTGCATGCGTAGAATACAGGGTGAGGGAAGCGAGCGAGGTGTGTAAGAATCGTGCCTTATGGCGCTCCATTCTCTTTGCCTACCCCGCAAGGGATTTGGTGTGAAGTTACGTATGTAGAATACAGGGAACTTCTGTTTACATCTCCGCTTGTAATAATAAAAGCATGAAGTGACGGAATAACTAAATATTCTGTTAAATAAATATCAGCAGATGCAAAGACACAACTGTATAAAGACAGAATGAAACGTCTAGATTTGTTTGTGCCTAGCTAAATCTACCTTTTGTCTTCAGAGTACTGTAGCCAAGGACAAATGAAATTATGAACACAATTAGACACAAATTTAGATAATAATTGTTGTAGACGATACGATTGTGAGTGTCCTCCTCTCAGTTATATCACCCTGTTTAGTTGGTGATTTGTTCTGAAGTAGGTACTGAGTGTGTTTGTCACCTTGGATACTCGGTACTTGCATCTCAATTAAGAAGGGCTTTCATGACACGTCGCGCCGCATATTTTCATCGCGAAATTATACATTGGCATCATCACCATTTTAGCCACTTAAACCACAAATTTAGGAAGCATGTCTGCAGGTTTCAATAGGTTTGCATCCTACGAGAGCAAATATAATCACGGGGGTAAAAGAAAAACAATGCTGAACAAGAATAACTAATTTTATGGATATAAATAAATAATTTACCTTGTTTAACCATATTATGACTGTTTTATTTAATAATATTTGATATAATTGAACGAGGTAAACTATTTTCATACTGTATTACTATACAGGAAAATGTATGGGTTATGACCGGACTGTTTTATCAAGGTTAATCTATTAATACTAAATAGTTGACATGTTGTATGATGGAATTTGTTTTGGCACCAACGTTTCGCCCCTAGCCGTGCCTATATTATTCAGACCATTGGGAGCTCTAACACAATGAAGTTGTTATGCTGAGTTTTTTTTTATCTAGCCATTATGAAAACTGTCGAGCATCGCAAACCATCTGGTGTGGACATAGCCGACTAATAATTATTCTCCCCGAGGCTGTATCACCGCTGTTACACTATGTAGTTGGTTCCTGTCCGGTCTAGAAGAGAAAGTTCTAATTTCACTTTTACTACAGCTTAGTTTTGAACTGTTACATAAACAATTCATTTTCTACGATAATGAGAATGAATTGCCGTTCATTATAAAGTCTAGACAGTTCTCTAGAGCTTTTTTGTAAAAACAATAGAGGACAAAAGTAGAGATAAGTTTTTTTGACACCTTTATTTTAATACCGTAAAATCCCCTTGCTGGGTACGCAGACAAAACAGAACGCCATAAGACACGGTTCTTACACGCTTCGCTCGCTTCTTTGACGTTCATAACTCTTGTCATACACGGTCGTCGATTTTTTAGGCTCCTGACATCACCTTCCCCCGACACGTTCTATTTGATAATTAAAAAATAAGCTATAAACTTGAAAAAAAAAAACGACAGCCTAAACAATAAGTTCAAAAACAATTAAGAGGTGCTGGTGACAGTGTACTCTTTTCAATGTACTCTGTTATAAATGCTAGAGTTATTTTATTGAGACACCAATTTTATACGCACGAATATTACATAAAGTTATATATAGTTTGGTCGTTCTTTGGTCTTTCAAACGTTGTGCAAGCGATGCAATCGAGCCATATTGTCAAGGTGGTAATCATGGGGCCGATCGGGTATTTTCTGAGTCATCACTGGTGCGGTGCACGATTCGCGGAACTCGTTCAGCCCTTCACAGGGGGGTGAGTTTGCTAATGACTACCGGACTACTGGCGTCCCACCCTCCTCCCGAAATGCAACCTGGACGGAGTACGTGCGAATGTACACTCTGGTGACCGCAGCTGTGAACTCCAATTTGGCGAACGCCGATGTGATTGTGCCATTTGTGTGCGTGTTTGTATGCAGCTTTTCAATCGGCCAACATTATTATGATGAATATGTATGAAGTGGCGAAACTTGCGGGTGGCGTGGACAACATAGAAACGCCATCGTGAAAATTTAATGACATTTCCTGTTAGTCGGTAATGAGTCATATCCGCGGAAGGGTTAATTTTGACGTATATATCGCAAAGTGAAATCGTCAATTTCCTATAGCACAGGGGGTTGTTAGTATATAAAATGCTATTTATACTTACATTGGACATTATTACATAATAGAAGCAATTTGATGCCTGTAATGCTGACAAAATATATAGAAAAATGTCAGGTTACCATATAATTAGTTGACATTAGTTTTTACGCTATATAGAAATGGGTTATTTTATAGTCAAGTATGTATGGTTCATATAACTTTTAAATAATAATTAATTGGACTCAATATACTAAGTTCCAAGCTAAGCAACTGAGTGCTTGTGTTCTAAATATTAGATGATGGATATTAATACATATATATATATATATATATGTTCTAAATACAGGCATGCAGAGAGAAAAAGTTGCAATACGTTGCAGGTACGATTCTTCCTCACTCACGGGTCACTCGCTTCGTTGACTTTCATAACTCTAAAACACCCAGACGCCAGACAAATATTCATGCGTGTCAAATATATTAGTACTCGGGTGGGGATTGATCCCAATAATAATCCAAATAAAATTGTAAAAGTCATTGATGTGAGCTAGGATTCGAATTTGATAAACAAGCTAATTGCTTTCCACTATTGCTTTGAACTTTCCACTATTTTTTGACATTAATTTATTTAACAAAGATATTTAACTCTATATTTATTATTTAACGTCTTTTTTAATAATTCCTCTGTCGCTATATTTATTAATATATTACTAATTACATCGAAAAAGGCACGGTATCTAATGCATTATGTAAAACACAAAAGCGCTATAGTGACCGTTCAGTGTTAGTACATTTACAAGTGTTAAGTAAATATTTGCTCGACTCATTGGATGTATCTTTTCATGAAATTTCTTATGTTTGATCGCTCCAGTTTTATGGTTTGCCTTGTGCTCAACTGCTCAAGTCGATATAACTGTATCACTTTATTTGAGCGCAAAGCTCGACAGTTCTCGGGAATCAACGAATTGTCTTATCTAAATCAATGTAATCAAGATGTCGGCTATGTGTCTACAGTCACGCGTTACGTGATTTCTTTGCTACCATTTACTTTTCGATGAATCAGGCTTCTGTATAATGTATTCGATTATATCTATTTAATTCGAATATAATCACGTTAACATCTTAAAGTGAACATGTAAATTGCTGAAAATAACCCCGCTTCAGATTCAAGAAGTTGTGAGATCGAATCCAGGCTCATACCACTGACTTTTTTTGAATATTTTCGGATGGTATTTGTGACAAATTGTTGACTGACAAAATAGTGTCCAGTGGTGGCGGAACCTGGCCTAACCTAGCCTAGCCATACGCAATAGTTTCCGCCTATTCCAATTTGATATGCAAAAATTTGCTGAGTCGATGCTTAACAGCGGCTGACTACATTTTTTGGGTAGAAAAAGGCGTGAAGTTATTAAAGTGGTGCCACTCAGTTCGCCGCATAAATGGGCTGGCTAGACCGGTTAAATTCCACGGCTTCTCAGGAAATCAATGTGAAGTGGCTCATGCCGCGTTTCGTTCGGTAAGAGAGAGGCCCACCCCTTCGCCATCCCCATCTCTTCTCTATCCCATCTTAAAGGATCTCGTTTGTCTTTCTTATCCACTAAAAAAAAAACAAATCAAACTTTTCAATCCTAAAAGTGATAATTGTAAGAAGGCTCCCTCTCTTCTCCGCCCACTCAATGAGAGAGACACGTTGTAACAATCACCACTCACATTCACTTCTCAAGACACCTTGACCCACGCAAGGTGAGTCAGTGGTATTATATATCTCTATCCGTCACTGACCACATCGACATTCAGAAAAGTGTTACGTACTTGATGAAGTAATTATAAGCATACCTGACTTTTTATTACATTTGCAATTGCATTTTTTACTTAAATATTATGATAACGAGAACTGTTTATGGAGTAGGAGGACAAACGAGCAAGCGGGTCACCCGATGTTAAGCAACTACCACCGCCCATGGACACCTACGACACATATAGTGTTATAGTTGCGTTGCCGGCGTTTAATGGATTCGAATGGAAAAGGGAGGGGAAAGGGAGTGGGCTTCCAAAAACCTCTCATACCGAACGAAACGCGTCATAAGCCTCTTTAAGTCGATATTCTGCGAGGGCGGTCAAGCCGGCCCATTTATGCAGTGAACTGCTTGGTTCTACTACAGACGAAAGACTGTCTTCAATTAGTAATAGTTTATTTTAACTCTATTACTGAGACAAATTTAATTACCTAACGTGTATGATACACGTTGGCTAATTTGGCTCTCTTTTAACATTAATTAGCTCTCTTAATGAAGTTTATTTTTGTATTTTTAATCTTCCTTGTATTTAAACATTTCCGTAAATAGCCGGTAGTAAAAAAATACAATTTTATTTATTTCAATTTGCAAAAAATAATTAGTGCAAAAAGTAAGGTTATTAAAAGAGTTAACCTTTATTCAAATTGTACCTAATCCCAATTCAATAATTAATGCAAATTCTTTGAGAACTGCAGTGTAGATAATAAATGTTAATATAATAAAGAGCAGCAATAGCAATTCTTCTATTACCATACTGAGAAATGCGAGCAAAAAAATGTCTCGCCGAGAGCATGAGCTCATTTCCTATTACATTAAACATTGACATCACAAGAAATATAAAGTTAAGTGCGCACCATATCGCTTCCAAAAAAAAAACTTATTTGTTTGTAAAATTAGAGCTACCAGCATACAGCTTTTGGACACGATAGTTGTCTTAAAATCGCTGTTTATTATACAAATGAAACAATTAAAATAAGACAATCAAGATCTCTGAAAACTTTAATTGTCCCCCACCACCCCCCTCGTCACTCCATTCGAGACAAATGTCTCCTTAGAAATAAGTCGACTTAGTAAAGTACGTTCTTATACAAATGGGTTCAAGTTGGTCTTGGGTGGCATTGAATCACTGAAACTAGATCTGTATTATGCATCCGCCCCCGAACAAGTTGTCTCTGTTTGCAAGTGCTTTTAGTAATAATAGTTATTGTTAGCCAAAGTTTTCTTTGTATGGAAACTCGAGTTTCTCTTAATATTAGTTAAGATTCGAATTTGAATGTAATTGTGCGAATACATCTTACATTATTCACCTATAAATAGCTTTTCAACTTCTTGACAGTCACTTTTTTTGTGTGTATAAATTTTTCTTTAATAAAATGTCCATATATTTACGTCTGCAGTAATTCTAACCAGTTAGTGGTAACAGCCATGGCCCGCGTGGCCTTTCTGATTGCGATATCACTTTCTGACATCAGTTTTTAATTAAACAAAGCCTTAGTTATGCTCCAAGCCAAGATCAATCATTCTCGAATTGTCTACAATAGTTGTGAAGTTCATAGAAGCCATCACATCTGTTATTTCGAAAAGCTTATGATATCATTGGAACCCGTGACTTTTTAAATAAATATACCGCACTGCATACACAACTAAACTATATGATTACTACCGCGATAATCCACGTTAATTAATTACTAAGAATTTTAATATATTAGAAAGTGGAGCATCATTACAGCGAACGTGCATATGTTTTCATCAAAAACGTGATGCTTAATCTGATTTAAGAAGATATTTGAGCGTATGAAATCGTGCAGATTTGCTGCATAATGTAATTGCCCTTGATATGAGGCCGTAGTCTGGCTGGCCGACTGTTGGAAGATGGACCCTTTCGCAAAAACAGGTTTCTGTGTCTGTACCGGTTCGCCCCCGCAGCCAGTGTCCTGTAATAAAATTTATTACGATATTATGTCTTTCCATTTTGTAAAACATGCAGCTGGAATATGTTCTCGCTTGGTTCGTTATGTTTTAATTTTTGGTACAATTCTTTCTTTTCTTTCAAAGTTTACGAATGACGAAATGTGTATAAGCCATTTTACTATCTACAGGTACTCATATACTAAACATTTGTTATTAAATATACTAGTGAGTTCCTAATTCACCACGATTCTGGCACACAGACACGACTAGCGTAGGAGGAGTGTGACACGTTTGAGAGTCAGTTATGCAATTTGTCCGCTTTTGATTTGATGTCAGCTAAGTTAAACGCACACTGACACCCGTCCCAGATATTATTATATATATATTCGCGTTGGATGTCAAACATAACTCTCAGTTTTGTGCGTCTATTATATCTGTAACAGTATGTGTCCATCCAAAACGGCCATTACTAATTTGCAGTTTTCGTCATGTTCTGCTGATTAAATAATATAACAAGTTTGAAAGGATAAAAACTGAACCATATGGTCGCACTTTGTGTTGAGCCTGTTAAGTATGAATACAATGAGATTTCCACGGCTTATGCGCAGCACTTGGCTTTCTGGCAGGAGAAAGTACAATGTGTTCCACTTTCCGGCTCAAACTAACACATGATGCTGTATAAAACAACTACATATCTCTATATGATACTCTATAATAATTCTTGAAATTTATATTTATAACGGCGAATGAAATAAACATTGAAACAGAGTTTTTAGACATTTGTCCCTCCGTTTAGGAGTAGTGTGGATAAAAATACAAAAGGGGAAAAAAATATGTATTATCCCGTTTCGTTTGGCGTTGTTGAAAATTGTTGACTTATTTATTTATATAAATATATAACTCTCGTATGTTACATTGTTGAACAAGTTAAATACAAACGTGCCGGGCCCCTAGGCTTGACTCGTGTTAAATTCAATTTTGACTTTTAAGTTTGTGGTTTGTACCTCAAATATTGCCCATTAGTCGACGTGTTTTAAATAAGTAGTTTTTCTTTGGATTCTCTGCTGTCCAGTTATATAGCGTTATTAGAAGCATTGCTTGCATAGGCTGTATAATTCAGGTTACAGTGATGATATTTATTTTTTTGGTCCAGGATAAATGCCGTAAACGGGCAAGCTGGTAACCTGGTATTAAGAGTTTAACATCACTCATGGAAACCTGCAACAGATAAAGTCACTGTTGCATTGCCGGTCAGATGGGTTAGGTAGCGGTTCGGGTTGTGTGTTAGGCCTGTGGATCTCTTTCTCACCGAACGGAACGCAGCGTAAGTCATTGCAAATATTCCATACCAAAACAAAATATTGCAAGTCGAGCATTGCACCATAATAATACTGCATAACGTTGAAATTTATTTATATTTGGTAATATGATATTACCAGTGGTGTCGCGTTGCAAGGTGACGTTGAATTCCTTGGATGTGCTCTAATAAACACGATATGATCATGACCAGATGGCTTGAATAGACAATAGTTGGAGCTACATCTGTTTTAAATTGTCTTCATCGAATTCCATCCAAGTCCAGGTTTATAAAGTGTCACCAGTAGTCACTAGTGCCGCACAAAGGTCTTGAACTCCGTTGGTATCACTGCTGCGTCTTGGCCCTCTCTCTTTAGGGAGTTGGGGCTTAAGATACCTCTCGATTCGTCGATTTTCTGATTGGTTGTGAATATTTGTGTGGCGTCTGGGTGTATTTCTATGTATTATAAGTATGTATTAACAAAAGAATAGTATATATGTATTAATATCCGTTATCTAGTATCCATAACACAAGCATTTAGTTGCTTAGCTTGGAACTAGAGGGCGGTGTGGGTATTGTGTCCAAGATATTATTATTATTTCACTAGTTGAGGCGGGCCACTTATGCAGTTAACTGCGTGGCTTTGCCACTATTAAGTATGTATTCACATCATGTCATTATCTTTTCTGTCAGATTTTACGGTTTCTCCTACAGTCATAATCTATCAATAAATAAAATCAAATCGATAAGAATTTGTGAGCAAATACTTTCCATAAAATTTTAATGTGACCAAATTTCATGTTCGTGTATTATAAATCGAAAAATCTAATGTCGTAATGATAATTGGAATATGGATAATTGGAATTAAAATACTCGATATATCGGGCTGCGCAACATCCCACAATTGAATTGGTAAACAGGTAAAACGAGTGATCATGATCGATTATTAATAACGTTACGGATATATAATCCGCTAATCCAACACAGTCCGTACAAACTTATCTATTTAGGTAATAATTCGATTATTTAGTGGTGGTTTAGGCGTTGTGGTGCATTGGTAAAACTACCTACTGCAGAATTGAGGTTGGCCGGTTCGAACCCACCCGAGTACAAATATTTATGACAAGCATGAAGGGTGTTTCTCTATGTATTATGAGTATGTATTTACGAAAAAGTATGTATGTATTAATATCCATCCGTTATCTATTATCCATAGCACAAGCATTTAATACTACTAGAGGGCGCTGTGTGTATTGTGTCCAAGATATTATTATTATTTAATCCGGAAGTCAGCTATAGTTAAAAAATGATCTATGAAAAATTACGATTTACATGGGAAATGGTTGCTGTGGTGATATAGTTTTCTTAAGATCAAACAATGTTTGATTGTGATTCTTAATCATTTTAAAGTAGTGGTTGGTAGAAGTTTGAGAGCCACTACACTAAATATTACTAATTCTCATTATGTGCTGGAATACGAAGTCTAAACCAAACAGAAGCCTAGTTCCTGAAACACTACAACCGAGACTAGATTTATCGGCCCGTCGTTTTTTAGTATTCAAAGACTTTTGCATGTTTTGTAATTCTAACATAAGTAAAGATATCAATGTGTGAATGTAGTACTATAGGTACTGGGTATATAGACGCGTCGAAATCCAGTGTCCTATATATGTATATAATGTAGCCGCCTAATGGTGACTACAGTACTGTCTGGCGCCTAAAGTCTGGCGTGTGGGTGAGACAAGAAGTAAACTTGTCGCTTTTATTGCTTCCATGCAATTCCTTCACATGTATTAAGCCATAAATTCATACACATTGTAATAAAAGCAATTGTATTTCATATAACAGAGTTTACACAATAGAATTTGTAAAGGAATATTTGCCATTTTGCAGTCAAACTACGTGCTGGTAATTGTTATTTTATTGATAATACATTTAAGTATATATATATATATATAAGAGATTTCCACCTATATATTGACTCATCACGATATCTCTGGAACCATAAGGCGTAGCGACTTGAAATTTGGTAGGATTATTCCTTTCGCCGAGTAGAGGTCAGCTAAGAACGGATTTTACGAAATTCCACCCACAAGGGGGGTTGCGGGGGTGTTAACAATGGAAAATTCCCATTTTTAACCTATAGCTGCTATCGACCTCAAATTTGTCGAAGATATTGCAGTATTAACATAGCGGGGCAGCAGTTATTACTTTTGATGCGAAACAGAGTTCGCCGGGTCAGCTAGTGTTTATATATATGTGTATTAATCAATCTATCTTATTGCTTTGTTACAAGAGAAATGTGAAAGTAATTCACTAATGTTTTTTTTTTATATATAAGGCTTTGAAAAGAAGAAAGTGTGTGTATTGTTTTTTTTTTTTTGGAATTTCATATTTGATCGTTCAAATTTGGCGCGGCTTTTGCAATTTCAAATGACGGATTTGCAGCGATTATATGTACAGATATACGTAAAATGGAAATGTATCTTTTTTTAATGTTTTGATACGGATCAGCTGTATAAATTTTGTTTGTGTGATATTTTATCCTACGACTTGCGTATGCAATCTTCTTCTTCTTCTTTCGTTATTGGCGACTATGACCCTACTAATCACTTTTGGCCATTAATAAACGGTTAACTTCGCGATACTTTTCAAGAAAGTGTCATGATTCCGAAAGTTCGTAAAGTATGTATAGCCGAAAGTTTAACAAAGCTCGAAATATAAATTATTAAGCCAAGACAATTAAAGATAAAACTAAGTTATTTAGCACAAAAAAAAAATATTTTTTTAAAAAAGACATGTTATCTACTATATGTTTCTAATTAATAAATACATATGAATATATATAAATATGCAATCTATAACAATTAAAAAATGAGACATTTTGATTCCTGGTTCATTTGTTTAGTTTTTAGATATAGTTATTTAAAAATAACTGGAAATACCCAAATGCCAAATACGAGTTGTAGGTTTTTTTTATATAAACCTATATTCCTTGTGTACCTCATAATACTTGTGCTTTGCATATTATTATTACATTACATAAGTAATGTGAACGTGGTTCGCTCGTCCGCTCGGGACCCAGGGATTAGCCAATATCGTAGCCACAATACCCATTTTGCAGACAGGCGATCGCTAGGTATTTCGTTTATCATCTTCCTTGTATCTTGCCTATACGAACCTCCAATAGAGTAATTTGCATGCAACTCATGGATGTGGTCTGTCTACCCACGGGTCCTATACCTACATGGGTCGTAAATTTTATCCTTTTACTTCCAAGGAGGGGTTGCTCCTCTTCGAGAGAGAAACAGATGTCCATTTTTCCGTGTAAGGCCTAATTTATTGCATGTTGCGGCAAAACCTATAAAAGGAGTTCTTAAATTAAAGACAGTGTCCGGAAATATGACCCTTGACCTCTTTTTATTTTAGCAATCGTAAAAGGTTCGGTCTGTTTGCGTTGTTGGACCTTTCGGTATCCACCTGTATTTACATTAATGACGTCATCAATCTTTTAGTATGACGACGCACAAATGGATTGTACGAGATAAATCTTTAGTCGGAGCGAAATGTGTCTTTGTGACTGGAACAGTACTAGACGGAGTAACGAACTCGTGTCCGATACGATCAAAGCCGTTCTCTACACCGACTGGCCCGATTCACTTTCTAGTTGGCGACCGCCATTGTTAGGCGCCTCTAATTTATCTAATGTAAGTCACATAAAGCTCAGAACATTACTAATCTGTTGTAAATGCCAAGAGAAAGTTTCTTGTGTCTAAATTTAAAAACAACATTTTATTTTAACGTTATAATAATAATAATAATTCAGGTATCGGTTAGTAGTAATATTTATTCACGAACTCTTTTATGGTTTGTACAATGCGCGGTTTCCATTTTCTTATAGCCTTTTGGAATTTATAGCTAACTAGAGCCGTATTGCAAACGGAAGCTGCAATATGATCTAATACAGCAGCTATTTAATTGATTTCAAGATTATCTGTCACAATTAAGATTAATGGGTTGCATAGAACAAGCAATTTTTTTGTATGGTATAGGGGGCCAGCAAGCAAGCGGGTCGTGATTTAAGTGACAAACGTCACTCATGGCAGGACAACAAGTGCCACGGGGGCGTTGTAAGACTTAAGAATAGAATAGGGAGGGGGTTACTACCGAACTAACCACGGCATGAACACTTTGACGATATTCTGAGAGGTCGTGGTATTTCACCGATAGGGCCAACCCATTTATAAAGCGAAATATGTGACTCTACCACTGTGAAGTCAATGGAATAAAAGCTTAAATTAAAAAAAAACACTCAATAAACGGGATCATGAAGCGGCAAGAGGAAATACTCGCCCGTTCGCTCACCGTGTAATTTTGTCGTCTTAAGAAATATCTCTATTTATATATCAATAAATATTTAAAGGGCGCCCATTGTTATGCTGTACGGAACATTGAACACAATGCGATGTTAAAACTTACCAGATTGGATTCTTTGGCATAACAATTACTCATCTGTCTTCATCGAGGACTCGACCTGGAACCATCGACTTGCAGAAATAGGTGTGTTTCGGTAGCATTAACATAATTACCGATTATGCTCATATACATACATAAATAGCATACAAACAAATATACCTTGTACCACTGAGTTAAATATCCCTTTCAGACCCGGCGTACACAATTGTACACATATAATATAAATATAAATTTTAGTAATTATTTCACATTATTTTCAACTAAAATCGGTTGGATGCATTAGTACACATATTAAACTACCGAAAATTTTACTCCCAACGCCATCTTTTAGCGTTTCAAGACAGTTTCTTATCTAGTTTGTCCAAGTAGACGGCCGAAGTTTGAATTGTGCGGGTAAGGTCAATATTGTATTTCTAAAAAGTTGAAAATATCAAAATATATGTAATGAAAAAAATATAGGTTGATGTGTTATACTGTTGTCTGTATGTTACACATTATGTTCTTGGTTTTTGGTTGATTTTTCTACATATTTTCTTGATTTTTATATTTGTGCACAAATGTACACATCAGGCGCATATGAAGTATATCTGATGTGTATATTTGTACACAAATGTACACATCAGGCGCATATAATATATATCTGATGTGTAGGTATTACTAAAAATAAATTATAATTGTAATGAAATAGTGTAATTTTGTTGTTTGATGTTACAAATTGGGTTACTACTATTTTCATATAAAAAAAAAATACCAAAATGTTGTCACGCGACGCTATAAGAGCACCAGAAGAAAGATGCCTTTCTGATTTAGAGTTATCTTCTTATGACGAAGGAACTATGTCTGAACGGCCTTTGTTTGAACGGCCTTTGTCTGAACGGGAGCTACGAAGTGTCCGAGTTGGAGCAGATCTCATCAGATGGAACCAGCGAGAAGTATTCCCCCCAGCTTCAGATGTTGATGGTGAAAAGCTGGCATAACTTGGGTGTTTACACTTGTGTGATAACTTTTGACCAGAAGTACCTTCCGCCACTAACACTTTTACAGGATATTATGGCAAAGCATAGTATTAGGTGGAGACACAAAGAAATAGTGAACACAATGTCGCCAGCTTGGTTTTCACACATTGCTTTTGATCCCAGAGTCGAAAGCCCAGTGGATTATTACAACAGATACGTGCCTAAACAATTATTTCAAATTATGGCTGAAATTGCAAACTGATATGCTACACATCCCAATAAACTAAGGTTTAAACCTACTACTGCCAAAAGAATTAGAAATATTTATAATATCGTACACAGGATGCTATATAATAAAGCCTTTGATTTTAGAATTCAGACTGTAATTTATGTGCAATTTGTTCAATCTGCCCAAAAAAACCCCAATTTTTGTTAATTTTCATAAAGAGTTCATATTAAAATTCATATTTCATAATAATGCTTTGTATTTACTACTAAAAAGTTGTAAAATAAATGTTTTTTCATTACAGATAATCATTCCTAAACACTAAAATTTCTATTACGTAGGACGGATGTGTACAATTGTACACAAAAAGAAAAACCTATTTTTCTTGAAAAGCTTGCAATCAGGATTTTTTTATTTATTTTTCTTTAGATCTATTTACAATAGCCTAGCTGCAGGCTTTTTTTCGGATTGATACGCGAAAATAAAAAAAATCGGGTCTGAAAGGGATATACAAGAGGAGCAAACCTCATACAAATGCGTCAAAAAATGTGTGTCCACTTTTTAGATGCAATGACGTAGCTTTGAAACCACTAGACATTTAAAATTAAACATATATCTATCTCAGTCACACAAATGTCAAATACATTGCCGTCACTTTGATTAGACAAAGATGGCAATATAAATTTGCAATGGCGGTGTGGGGTGGCCAGCCCATGCGAAATTTTACCCAACTTTTTCAAGCCATGTACTCATAAAAATATTTAATAAATATAAATTCAATATTTTACTATTACTTATTAATTTCTTATCAGATGTATTACAAGATAACTGAAATAATGAATGGATCAACGATCTCTGTGTACTCCGTACTAGATCGGCTGTTCCGAAAAAAATTGGATCACACTCATCTGTACCTAATTGTGTACACCTGCCTTAGAGCAGCGATTTAAAGCGCTGTAGGTAAGGTGTACACAATTAGGTACAGATACACAAAATAGTGAAAACGCTTGAGTAGTAAAATAATGTACTTACATTCATTATATTGAAAGGGAATTATTGTATTTAACGTGGACAGGGCCTAACAGCCGCACGGGTCGATCGATCATAAGGGGACATACCCATACTACGTGACCTATTTATTAAGATTTTTTCGATTTCGATTTCGACCCCTCCCTCCCATCGGTGACCACTCGTAGTATATGCCAAGATCCCCCCTCCCCCTTTAGCTTTCACGTAGTAATTCATAATTATGATTTTTATTCATTTCACAGGCAAAAATCGAAAAAAAATAATTATTTGGCTCTTTATTGGATAAGACTGCATGCATACTTAAATTACTAGTGAATTATGTATTATGAAAAAGAACAACTTTAATTGTGAAAACATATTGCTGTACAGTATGTAACTTACAGTAACTTAATTTACGAACACAACAATTATTTTCTGTTTAATCACATTAATATTCATTTAGGTTGAAAAATTACGAGATTTCTCTCATTAAAATCGACTACGTGACAAAAACCTGAGCCACCCCCCCGCTCCTGTGACTAACCGTAGTATTTTAAAGACTCCGCTCCCCCCCCCTAAACGGGTCACGTAGTATGGTTACGGTCCCTAAAGTTAAGCAACGCTTGGCGCGGTCGGTCCGTAGATGGGTGACCATCTTATCATGACGAGTTCCTCCGTGTTTCGGAAGGCACGTTAAATTGGTGGGTCCCGGCTGTCATTTGAACATCTTTGGTAGTCGTTACGGGTAGTCAGAAGCCAGAAAGTCTAACAACCAGACTTACCAAGGGGGATTGTGTTGCAATTATTGATTATACACTACTAGGCAATTTTATACAAAACTTATGTTACACAGCGGTGTAACATAAGTTTTGTATAAAATTGCCTTTTAGTCTCTTTTTTATAAGTCTGAGTGAATAATTTGCTTTCGTGATACTATCTAATCTTATTTTTAAGTATTTATTAATTATGGCATTTATTAATATCAGCGAATGATCAACTTGAATTGACGATAAATGATCTCCCGGGTGCAGGTAGCCAGTCAGTTTCTTTTCTCAGCAATCGGATAATTTTCACCCACTTGTCACGGCGTGCTGCATCTTTATGCACCCTGCAGCGTTATTATTATAACAAAAAATATTTAAAATCTCCTTTTCCATAAATTAATAACTCTCCCACAAAAGTGGGAAACTAAAACTAAGTTTTTAGTGGTATCACTGAAGCTAATTATGAAAATTCAACATTTTATCTATTTTACTGTATTTTAATATTAATGTAAACATTAATCTTACGTGTGGAAAGTAATTCCGGTTAATTTCTTATGGGTTTCCGATCTTGAATCGCACTCTTTTACTACGCATTTACCCATTTTGTACCTATTGTTATTCGGTTCGCGTCTGACAGATGACTGAATTGACATAAGCTTCGCATAAGCCTGTAGACTTATGGCCAGTGGTCACACTTTTAGAAGGTTACTACAAGTCTATATCATATAGGTCAATGCCTTGTACCATATAATATAGTTTGTTTTGTTTTCATCACTAAACATGTTTGAACATGTTTTTTTCAAATCCAATACTTTTATCACGCTACAATGCTTGGTAGTTAAACAAATACTTAAAATGATCAAAATATAGTAACGCTTCATGTGTGATTTTAGTGGAGTATATTTGAGAATGGATATACGTATGCATTTTTATTGAATAGCATCGGAATTGCACACATAAATTTTGGGTGTTGAATATGTTGCATACTGTTTTGAAAAGATGATTTATCAAACAAATTTGTTATTTATTGTATTAGTTTTGGTATTGTGTATCGCTCGTGTTTCTGTGGTCATTGAAAGTCAAGTACGTAACGTTTTAGGTGACCACCACTCGATGAGATCTCGAAGAATCGACCAACAACGTGTACGAGTATGCTTGGCGAACCTTTTATTCAAGTAGCTCACGTATTGTGTTCTGTGCTGTCCTTTCTCCTCTTCAACTTATAGAGATGTGGTAGTATTTGTTATTGTAATCAATCATAAACTAAAATATCTATTTTACTGTTGCATAGATTTTTGTTTTTTTAGCTATTAGCTAAAAAAAACATTAATGCCAATGCCAAAGTTGTTTCGATTTTTAGGTTTTTTTTTTATTGTCTTCCTATTACCACTCAAATTTATCATGGTGGCTCGTGCTGCTGCTGCTCCTTCAGCTGAAAATCTCAAGCATCACAAATAGGAAACCTCGTTGGTGATTATGTTTTTGAGCCGTTTGTGGTTGAGACTAGGGAAATTGGGTTCAAATGCTCGTATGCTCTATAAAGATCTTGCAAAGAGACTGATCATGGCCTCTCGCGACCTGAGGGCGGGTCTATTTTTCGCACAGAGGATTAGCATTGCCATTCAGCGTGGCCGGGCGCTGCCAGTAGGCCGAGATGCGGAGAAATTAGATTTCACGTAGTTTTTGTGTTGTATATTTATTTTTTATAATTTGTCATTATAATTACTCGTTAACCTATCATAATACCATACTATAAGCTATCTCTGCGCTCAATTTCATCCCCACCTATTCAGACGTTTTCTCACTCCTTCGCTGACCTCCCACACATTCAAAGTGGCTTATAAGGTGTGTGTAGCGTTTATTCCAATTCAAAACATCGTGTTCAAAATCTTATACATATTAAACAAATAACTAATGGGATCGTTAACATATTTATTCCCTTTTATAATATATTCCTGTATGATGATGTTGGACTTAGTCTCGGTGGCACAGTGGTCGAGCACACAGCTTCTGATCCAGAGGTCCGGGTTCAAATCCTGATACTGGCTCACACCAATGACTTCTCGAAATTGTTTTCGGAAGTTAAGTGTGATAAATATCGATGACTGAAAGCTTTGTGGCCGGTATGGCAATAGGTTCGCCACCTATTCCATTTGGGACGTAAACATAACGGCGAGACGAGGCTTAACAGCCGCTGCCTACACCTTCGGGTAACAATGGCGTGATGCTATGTAGTCCATTGTCGGGGGTATCTATATCAATTGAGATATGTCTCTGTTCGATGTTAGAGAGAGAGAGAGAGAGTTACCCTGACGGTCACTTATAGTTATCACGTAAGCTTACAAAATTTATGAATGAGTTGATGATATGCTGATTTTCACTCTCCCACAAATATGCAGAGTTGAATAGGTAATTTGATGCGTCGCAAACGCAAACAGATTAGTTAGCGTTGCAGTTAGAATTCGGGGCTTGTGGTGCGAACCTAAGTGCCGGCCTCCGGATTATGCCTTCGTGATCTCCACACCCGGTGTTTACTCACCAGCGAAGTGGCCGATCAACGATCAGGTCGCTAATGTGCTTTATACAATTTGTTGGTCGATGAATCATTTATTTGGTCTTACGTCATTTATACTGTTCGAAAACTTTTTGGGCCTGATATGTTCGTTTACGCGTTCGGCAAATTTCGACATTACGCTTCTGGTTTTTTCACTGCGGGTCTATTGGATCTACTCATATATGAAGATATTCAGCGTATGCCAACGAAATTGTCATAACTCCTGCCGAACTAGTGTCGTGATCGGTAACAGGAATGGGACAGTATTTTCCAGGTCCCAATTTCAAGTTTTATCGAGTTACATAGTTGATAATTTGATAAGTATTTTTTGGAAACTACTTATTAATACATACATACATAACTTCACGCCAAATCCCAAAATTTGGAGAGTACTTATTAATACTCTCCAAATTTTTCAGACTACGTGAAATAATTACGTTATATGACCGTATGCACGGTCGCATTGGGTTATTAGACTTTGATATGCTATTAGATGCTATAGAACTACAAATATAGACTATTAATTACTCATATAGTGTCATGAATATTGCATGGTAATGTCAATCACCTTGTTCTCGGGGGCGGGGTACACGTGGGCACCACAGCCAATGAACTCGACACACCACGTATTTATAATACCACTCTAAGTGCTAATTTTTTTCACCATTATCATTTGGGCGAATGGAAAAAAATGTGTCCCACGTTGCTATTGTTTCTGGATTTTTCTGATTCTGATAAAGAAATTGAATATATATTTTTTATCTACTAAATTTATACAATATATTTAATTTTAAATGCACACCTGTAAAGGTAAAAGAAAAAGTTAACACCTACCTAGTACAGGGACCAAGCTGCCGGTGGTTAGCCGCCGAGAAAGGATCCTCTTCACTATACCAGCCCTGACGAGGACCGACTGTCGAGCCCTCTGCATTCTTTCTTTTACCTTAAGATGTCGGCCGAGATTCTTGGCAATCCAAATATTTGATTGTTTTTTTTTATTTTTTAACTTGGACGAGATTCTTAATTATTATATTAATAATTATTAATTTATTATAAAGAACACAACAATCATATTATAATTATAAAACATCCCTATTATTTTATTTATTATATAAATGTGAATGTAAGTTTGATTGTTACGCTTTCACGCGATAACTAATGAACCGATCGTCATGAAATTTTGTACACAAATTCTTGGAGGTACTAGAAGTAACATATGATACTTTTTTTTCTTCTTTCTTTCTTTAATTTACATATATTATCAATGCGAGCGAAGCCGCACGAAAATGCTAGTAAATAATACATAAAGGAGGATACACAATGTAAGTTATATTGTATATTGAAGTAATACTGGTATGGTACACTCCCGTCGAGCCAATGCGTTATATTTTAGTTGAAAGCGGGACCTCTTAATAATCGGTGAGCTTTGAGCGAGTAAAAGCTGTGGCCATCAATTATGCTCATCAAACATTCAAGGCAACGGTTAATAAGCCCAAAATTTACACCATATATCCTTACGCATCAATTTTCGTCCGCACGCACATTTTATCGCTGCCACGGACACGCACTCTCACACGCACCATATTGTAAATGTGGAATTATTAAAATTATTAAAGCTCCTTCATAAATGTTGACTTCTGGTGGAATATGAAAATTGGAAAAGTTTTGAGACTTATGTATGTGGCCGCCACTTCATATTACAGCAGATTTATATAAAAATGTTTATTATATATAGCGTGAGATGAATCTCGTCTCTTGATAAATGCTGGTACTAATATTTGTGAACAAAGATCAAATTTCTTAGTTTTAGTGCTCTTCCTCACTTTAAATGGTTTAACGTCATTATGATCATATTATTGCTTAGTGAATAAATTTTCTTTGATTTGTTGAAACGTTTGAATAAAATCAAACAATGTTTGTTCTAATAACCTTGGAGTGATACCTACGTTTTACGTGGGGCTAATACAATCATGTCCAAATTAGCGAATTAATAGCTCGTGGCGTGGGTAGGGCTATCGGGGATTCGGTTCTAGTCTGCCTTGTTTATCGATTTGTTAAGAACCCGCGCCCATGGGCCAACTTATGTCATTTGGCCGGGAGTCAAGGACGGAGACGAGCGGCTCGCCGGTGCCTCGCCGGCCTTATTTGACGATTGGTGGGCGCCAGTTTTACGACTCGGCCTTTTTTCCTACGTACTTTTCATATTGACTTCACTTAAGATAATACGTAATACGCGTGAATTTGTGTATTCCACAGACCCTATGGATATTTTTTCTACTTCATTTTGTCTGGAAGGGATAATAATTCAGTCTACTCTTATCATATTGTCAGTGCGAATGTATCTCAATTTATTTATGAGGTACATTTACATTTTTATTAATTGACACGGCAAAATAGGTATGTGGGCTTGGTCAGCATTATGATTTAGCTATTGAAACGATACTACTAACTACTATACCTACTCAAGAGATTTTCGGTATCACGTCTCTTCTCGGGGGGTTCGGATTGGTGAGGCAAATCCCATATAATAATTATATTAGTTAAATAGACGAAATAGCTACAAATATATTGCCTAACTAAAAAGTGCCCTTATCAAAATATGAAATTACATACCAATCTAAAATATGAACTTATATGTTCTACATGTAAGAATTCTCAACTCATTTTCCGACAGATAACCATAGCATTTCGTTACACGTTATTATTACGAGACACATTCCGAAGAATGAACCGTTCGCGTCGGTGACGGAGCTCTGTTAGCTGGAAAAATGGAACGTGACATTTTAAATTTGGCGCAAAGCTCGCGCCATTAATCTGCACGTCGCCGCCCTCGCCGTCCTCGCCGGTGCCGTGCGTGGCCTAATCCGCCAGCTCCCCGTACAAGCCGACAAGATGGAAAAATCTCAAAAGACTCACATCAAATTACCAGCTTTAAAGCGTGGTGAATTCCCTTGGGCCGAGAGACACGACACACCTTGCCTTTCACATATATACACCCCCCGAAATAACGTCGCTGTGTCCTTCGGGAAGTTTGGAAGGCTCTGGTGCGCACGTGCTTTTGTCATACTCATACTTTCGTCGAGTTTCACGGAAGACGTGCCACGCACTCCGATTGAGTTTGAAAATCGCGTTATTTAACTTGGCTAATAAAATTCTTGTTTAAACACTTTTTCTTTTATCTCAACACACATATTTAGAAAAGTTTCATCTTTTGTTCTATCTGCTTATTAGGACGGAACAATTCACGAAATAACTATGTTTTTTTTTTTCATCTACTGTAAATAGGTTACTACTACAATTAATCTAGGAATTATGATATTTTTGAATGCTTATCTACACTCGATGCCGTCGATTTTTAACTGGGTACAGTGAGTTGGTATAGAGTATATATAGACAAGACCATGAACGGTTGAATTGATCTGAAGGAAACCTGAAGTTTAATTTATAATAACTCGTAGGCAACTTATTCCGTGGCAGAATGTCTGCGGTTATCCATTTTCCCATCTGCGTTTATATTTGAAAACATTTGTTCTTATATTGACTCATAACTCCAAAACACTGTCAACTTTAGAGATTAGATAAAATCATACAAAACGCTTTTTATTATGTTCTAACACAATAAAATGTCACTGTAGCCTAATAGGTGATATACAACAGGGCTCATGTTAGGTAACGTTGTGTAAAGTTTCGCTATTGTTGTCTGCAACGCTGTAGCCCAGCGGTGATCTCCTTATCTCGAGCCATAGGTCACAAGAGATACACACGAACGAGCTCCCAGCTATAATACTGAGTCCAGACTGTTTATTGTCCCGTTGCCTTTATATATATGACAAGCTTTCGACTAGGTGACATTATCCAAGAGTTTAATCACAAAAAAATTAGAAAATGTAAAAGTGCACGCCTGCCGGGAAAAGTTGAACGTTATCAAAAATATCATATTGCAACAATAACAATAAACGATACATATTTAACAATAAATTAACCTAGAATCCTAAACGCCAATTTTTTTTAAGATTATTGACATTATTGACGACATTATATTTCTTACACTTTTCTAAGCAATGCTCTACCACACAGATTGATTATTTTCAAACATTTCTAGAATCTATTATTTTTGGGTAACACATATTTTTCATAATCCTATTATTATAATAATAATATAATTTTCCACTCATCACAGTTGTGTTAATTAAATTCGAGATATAAAACTCATGAGACCGTTTCATCGCGTTAATTAGTTAATAAATTGTGAACGCGAAGCCTCTTTCCTCTTACGGTATCTGTATCTCGGTTATACCGGTCGTTGGAGTTCGCTCCGCTAGTTAACTATTACACTTAACACTCAACACAATCGACTGTTGGAAGGTGTAATGTACCTTGTATAAATATATTTGCACAACATCCAATTTTGTATCACGTCACCGTACTGCGTAATGAATACGAGAATAATTGGAATTGTCGCGCGCTAGAACACCCCGCTGAGCTTACCGGCGGATATCACAAATCCTAAGGCCACGAGGGTCGGAGTCGTTTAATGCAAATAACAGTCTTCAGTCGGGTCTCGACCGTGCTTCTGCCGCCCACCATCACCACAAAATGTATAATAACTGCTTTTATTATCACAACTAGTTGCGATATTTGTGATATTATACAGCAAAAGGTTGTTGATTTTTTTAATACAACTATTTCTATCTACTATATGATCTGATTGCTGTTAAGTTCCACAACCCAATCCAACCTAGTGAAGGTTTGATTGCATTCTGAAATTTATTTCAAATGAACAGCCTATAAAACATTTATTATTTTGTATTAGGTTTCTTTATAAGAATTACATTAATTACTCTCTAAAGATGATGGAATACTTTATATTCAAGGTAATTACCGTGACTTGTTTGCTATTGCGCTCCGCTCCTCGACCACACAACCAAAAAACTGATGCAAAACTGCTTTGTTTCTTTCTTCCAGAAATATTAATTAGGAAAGTTCCAGAATCCTAGAAAACAGATATCATTTATAGATTTTACAATGGCAAGAAACTGATTCCATGTTCTTTATATGACCGACATGAATGACTCATTAAAATAGTCTAGAGCTCTTTTTAACCTGAGCAAAATTTCACAAAGTTTTTCAAACACTAATGCTTCATATATTTCTTATATATCCAAAGCTAATTTCATTGGTAAGAACTTAATATCGTTTCGGTTGAGTGCTCAACGCCGTACATAACGTAACTTTATAATATTTGAGAAGTCGGGAGGCAAGAATCAACCGAGTGGATTATTGCAAGTTTAACTGTGCCATAATTTACAAGATATATTGGAAAACTTGTAATTGGTTTCGTTTGTATTATATATTCGCGTATAACACATTCACCATAATATGAATGATTTAATCATTTTCAATTCGTGACTTTTTTATTATCATTGTTATATGAATGTTTTGATTTCTATCTGCATAATACTAACCTTTAAGTTTGATTGCCACCAAGGTATAGACCACCGTATGTGTGATAGGTTCGATTGTTTGTCTCGAGTCTAATGTCTTAAAGCTTTTAATACTTTATTATTATCTCATATTGTTAACTCTCTTTTTATTTAGCCAATTTTACAGGTCTATAAAAATTACCATTTTATAAATGTGTGTTCACATATTGATAATGCTTTTCTTCTTTTCAGATTTCTGCCCGGAGTCATATATCATTGTTAAGAAGCTCTTCGATGTAAGTGGCTTTTATTAAATCATATATTACCACATTGACAATTGTATTATTTTTGTTATGTATGTATATCTTTCATCAGTCATACTTTGTATATTATACTAGGATTCCGTCTAGCTGAAAAAAAATGTTATTCTAATATCTTGTAAAGTTGTATTTTGTATACTTTCAGCGTCGCGCTGTTTTCCATGTCATATTTTTCATGATTACTATCCTGGCAGAGTACCAAGATCTATCTATCTATTCATCTCTCATAACTTTTGCTCAGCAAAATGTCTCCAATTTTCTCTATCAATATACATAATATATATTTGTATTTTTTCTTGAACCAATTGTGTGTTCCGACTGTGTGATCAATGGTTTCAATAAAATTTGTATTAGTCTATAATTATGAAAATATGATTCTTTATGTCACATGAAACGTAAACCAATTCTCTGTTCAAGGAAATCTGTCACTAAATAGGATACCTAATACAGAAATTTTTTCACATTTTTTTTTGTCAAACTAGGAAATAGTGTTAACCTTGCTCAATATTGTTTGTACTTTTTTGAACAATCACGTTGTCTTGAAGTATTTGTATTATTTGACTGTTTACGGGTTTGTTTATATATTTATGTTCATAACGCTTAGAGAGGATAGTAGATTGATAAAACTGTAATCTTGCATGTATTTCCAATGCTAAACCATAGTGAAAGAAAAAAAATGCCAAATTTGTGCCAAGGTTTTACCTTATCACGTCTTATGAACTTGAAAAATAGTTAATAGAGCAATTCGCAGAACAAATATGTCGAAAAAAATTCAAACGAATTAGTCTAGTTTTTTCGTAGGCGTTTGGCCAAAACCTCACGACAATAGAATATCGTCTACTCGATTTTCTGAAGGCCAAATTTATAACGTCCTTATACAATCCGTCATGATTCAACACCGTTTTCCAGAACCGCTTTCGGCTTATATATCAAGAAGTAACATAGGAATGTGCTTAATAATATTATCATAGATATTTTGTAGGTATAATTATTTATTAGTCGTTACCAAAACATTAGATCGAGTGTGCAGGTGTTATATTCTACGCTAAATAACTTGTTTCAAAGATATTATTTCCGTACGCCATTCTAAAATAACTTGCAATTCACCAAATTCAAATGGTAGTCATTTTACATTTCATTTTAATTCAAATAATTTCAATTCAAAAATCTATTTCTAGATTCAATACATCTAGACGTTAATAATAAATGAATATACCAGGTACAGCTGATAGATTTAATTATAGACACTGCATGTAAAAGCAGTTAATACTTGAATATAGGCAATATGACGCGAATTCACGAGACGACTTTCATAGGTAATTATTTCCATACAAATTCTAACCTATCCGTTCCATATAGAGACGGCGAAACTTTGCACAGGCAATGTTGCGAGAGCAAATTAGTCATAAATAATGGAACATTATCAATATTCCTTTGTAAGTAAAGATGTCGCGCACTGGGAAACTTTGTCAATTTACTTTGAGACCATAAATCCTCTTACCATGTCCTTACTTGGTAGAAAAGTGGAGGTAACATCAACGACAACTTTCCACTCGAGATACAGTCGTACTTACCTTGTCTAGAAAGGGATCAAACTGTGGTGCATTCTCCGCAATGTATTATGCAAACTCGCTAGCTGCTGCCAGTAGTAAGCGGCTCGGAATCACTCCCGTTCTCCGTTCAAGAACATTCTACTATATCTTAACGGTTTTCTATTCCAAAAGTTTTGAGAACGATTCGATTTTTGAAATGTCCTTTGTGAAATAATATTATTAGTTCTGGTGTCTATTGAATAGTTATATATTGTTGAAATTTTCTAATTATTAATTATGTCTGAATAATTTCCGAACTACTATCGAGATTGTAAATCTCTCTACCAATCTTCCGTTCAGATATGTGTCAAATAATGAAGGTTTAGCGCCATCTATCGGAATGTATTTCAACATTTATTGAACTGACACACTGATCTGCCGTTTTATGGGTAGCCAAACTGATTTTATTTTTGTTAGTATTAATAATACTAACGCAATCTCTTAAACCCTGTTAATATTATCATCTGTACTGAATAGTCAAAATAATGAAAGGATATTGTCAGCAATTTTCATCTGCCCAGATGATCCATAACTTTCAATATTAAATCTAGTTTCTTGTTTATTTTGTTAAGAAATATCTGTTTATGTACATATCACACATATACACAAAATTACTTTTCTTTACCTCATTTATATGTCATTAGAATATGTCCTCAGATGTTTGGTCCCTGAAAAACACGACTATTTTGGCTCCAACATGAAAAAGGCCTAGCTATTAAAATGTTTTGAAGGAGGTATCATGTCAGTTTTGGTGCGGCTATGATGTTTTGTTGAACACAACAAATGCTCGTCGGTCGGTTGAGCTAATCTCATCTCATTTCCTATGTGTCGCGTGAAGTACTACCTACCTTCGCACCTCAATTGAGATTGTACCTTGATGTGTCGTTCCGGAGACCCATTCACTTTCCCCACCACATGGTGAATCGCATTGACATGATATAGACTGTCACCCCATTTCATTATTTACTATGTACATATTTCTATTTATTTATCTAAGTTTTATGTACACAACTCTTACATGTGTCACTCTTAATTTTCGTGTTACATAGTAAAAGTATACCTAATTGTAATCAAAGAAAACGGCACCTATATAGAATAGAGGGTGATTTGTCGCTTTTTACGCGACTTGGTTCACAGCTAATTCGCCGCTGACACGATTAATTTGCGTCGATAAATCCGTATTAAAAACGGAACTATGGACGTCCGACGATCGGTGATTTGTCTGAGTAAACTCGAACATTTGGACGATTTTGGTTCTCCTGAGTAAAATTTATCTTACTATATTATCGGTTATATATCCTGATTGTAACATGTCATGACATGTCATAAATGTAACGTTTAAGTTGGTAGCTATCGATCGGAAATTAGTAGGGTTTAAATGTCGGTTTCATACGGTCTGGCGGGCCGCGGCGGGCGTCTCTCGGCACGTCACCGGCCTGCCGAGACTGGCAGGCAGCGTGCGCGGCGCCTGCGAGCCCATTACACGTCTGCTCGATGTGGAACGCTCGATAAACTTATAAAAACCGCCTTTCTGCACATTTAATTTTATAACCTCGGTTAAGCCGGTAAGAATCGGAACAGTTGAAACGTTCAGTAAGCCTAATAAACCTGAGACCGACGCTCAAAAATTACTTGATCGACACTGACTTTCATCTATTTATAGCTAAAGATGTAACCTAAAATTTAGGCTCCGTCACACAATTCATGTATTCCTCAAACTATTGAACAGATTCATGCGATTATTACATTTCTATTAAGCTATCCCAGAAGTAAACAAATTTACTAATTAAAATAATATTATTGTTTCAATACAATTAAATGTTAGGAAAACCTGTTGTGGTGTCACACAGAGTCGTGTGTGCGAAATAGTTGACAAAAAATTTTTTTTCGACCTTGATGGTCATTTTAGAGAAGCTTAGGGGTAGAGGGCAATGTAATGAGATTATCATCATCATTACATAGTGTAAAACAAAGTCACTTTCCGCTGTCTGTCCCTTTATATGCTTATATCTTTAAAGCTACTCAACGGATTTTGATGCGGTTTTTTTTTAAAGTTAGAGGGTGTCAACGGGGTGGTTTTGATCTATAATTCAAATATGATGTTCTAAATATAAAAATGATAATTTTCGAGATTTAGCACTTTAATTGCAAACGCTGGCTGAACCCTAAGTGATAGATCAAAACAATGTTTTACATTATTAAACACCTTCAGAAAGTCTACAAAAAAGTCCACGAGGGCATATGTCTATCTTTTAGGGATAATCCACAATGACCCTTTTTATTTTTTACTTTTTACGATAAATAATGGCTTAGTTACGAAGCGATTTTAAACATTACAGCGTTAATTTTCATCTAATTATGTGTGTTAAATAAATTGTGCATGTAATACAGATGACCCTGGCCCTTTACAGCATGTAATTTAAACAAATATTTTCGTAGATATTGCAGTATTAACATAGCAGGACACAGCAGTTGCGTTGCGCTCCAATACGCTTGCTGATAAATAGCACAAATTGAACTTTTTAAAATCCAAATTTTATTAATTTATTATTTTAGATGCAGAACAAAGTTCGCCGGGTCAGCTAGTAGACTGATAATTCCAACTAACATAATGTAAAACTTTATAACATACAAATATTCCAAAATGTACCTCAAACCGTTATAAGTTACCTTTTTATGAGATATGGGAGCAAATGAGCAGGCGTGACACCTGATAAGCTACTAACGCCGTCCATGGTTGCCTTTAAAATGGTTTAGGGAAGGGGTCGGTAGTGGCATGGCAAGGGATTGTTTCTCCGGATATCATTCTCAACGAGCGGAACACGGCATTAGCCACTTTACGTCGATGTGCTCAGAGGCCGTGTTGTTTCACTGGTCGAAAATATCTGAAAGTCATATTATTTAGAAATAAAATGTTCGTACCTTTACTCGGTAGGTAAGTGATATTGGTACAAATATTTATGACTATATGTGATAAAGTTTATGTTGCGGTAAGAGTTTTATTTCAGTCGTATAACGACTGTAACTTTTTTCAAATTACATACGTAATATAAAATAAGAGGGCCCTATATATTGGTCAATAAAATAAAACATTTTTTTTTCTCATATACGTTGCTCTTAACCGTATATCAAATAATAAATATATTTATGTATAATATGTATATATATATAAATATATTGTATAAAATAATTATTTATTAAACACTCAAAGAATTGATGGTAATGCGGTTATGTTTTGCCACTTTCTACGTGCAGGGTTGTAAATTCATGGCTCCGGGTGTGAAGAGCCCTTGTATGAAAGTAACTGTAGTTCATTTAGGTCTGTACAGGAATCTGTGTGGATAGAAGTATATTTTATCTGTAATTATAAATTGAGCTTAATTAATAAGTGAATACCTCTGTATACAGTTTTTAGTTTTAAAGTAAATTAAACCCAACAAACAGACGTTCAATATTAGGGCTTATTCACACACTTCTGACTCTTTTGACAGTGGAATTATAGACATTAAGAAGTCTTTCCATCTCTTAATGTGTTCTAGAAGACGACACATTCACCAACTATTAGAAGATTCTATATATATGAACTCGTAATTATTTTGTAAAAAGAAACTTGTTTAATACTTTGCCGGTAGTCGGGACATGCACGCCACACGAACTTTCTTCGTTCAGCAATGAATTTTTATATGTAATTCTTTTTAGTAATATTCAAGCTTGGTGTTGAGCGCGACGTTATCGCGGACGCGCCCTCTCAACGCGAGCGTTGGGCGGGCGGCGCGCGCTCCCCGGCCGGGGACTTAATTTGTTGCTCTCCTGGCGCCTCGCATCTCGCTTTCAAACGACGTAACGCGACCTTACCACTTCCCCGACTCTCCTACACCATCTGACGTTAGAAGTAACATCGTGTTTCCCCTCGCCAACGCCATGGTCTATCGCTATTTCGTACACAACTATATCTGAAACATACATTCGTATGTGTATCGTTATTTTAAATTATATTATATAAACAATGATTATCAAGTTTTTTTTTTATATTTTGAAATTTTCATTACATTGGTTTTTAATAGTAATACATCAATAATTAAATAATAATAATATAAAACTAAATTATATCGTACAGTACTTGAGCTCCATGCACCTTTCGAGACGATGGCTTAAGTGAATGAGTGTTTAAAAATAAATGTTTTTATCATATAGTTTCTATTTGTTGTCTATATGTAAGATATTCTTAATTTAATAAAATCACTTTAATTAAACACGCGATGTACAACATATGTATAATAATAGTAAATTTAACCCAACCGGCAAAAATATACATTCATAACCAACTATACCTGTATATACTCGTAGTATATATATAGGTATAGTAAAAGCCGGCAAGCATTTATATCAAGAAGTACCTATAGGTAGACAGGAACCATAGATTTGCGTGGCATCAGCAACGCGAAAATCTACTCTATCAGAATACCATAAAGGAGTGCATCGTAAAATATTTATGGGCACGGGGCAGGCACGCTCCGGTACCCCTCCACTGCCGATCTACCTTAAACACTGTACCTACACTGTTTATTACAATTGTCTGTATTTTCGTTCGTAGTCAAATGCAAATTAATACTCGGTACGATGGAAATCAATAGAGTGATTCCTAGATTGAAGCTAAATTAAAAGGTAAATGTTCTCAAGACCTATACATAACTTCAATTTTTGCTAGCTTCAGTACATACATAATATTTTTAGGAATTTGAATTATGCAGTGTGGGCAATTATACAGGTCCCGGGACCACCGAAACCCAGTGCTCGTTAAACACTTGCTCATATTGGTGCCGACCTCTGAACTGTAACGATAATGATGCCACGCGAGTTGGACCCCATCCGTCCACTAACGTAAGCTAACTCCTCTCGTGGGAGACCCTAAAAGCCAGTACCGGCGCCGAGTCGGTACTTCCACATTTGGCAGTGCTCGCACAAAACTGCGGCTTTTGCGGTACATAAACTAGTAGCACACTTGTGCGCACCACCACATATCGATTGATTCGACTTAAAATGCATAGTTTTGAGTCGCGGTGTCCATCGGTTTAATACAAAATTTTACGCTGCGGCCGTTTGGCAACCTCATTATGCGGTGCGCCGTTGTCACCCCGTACAAATTAAGAGGGTTATGTGGCAGACGCTTCATCGAGTTAATAAAATAACCGGTCACTGTACAAATAAATACGTTTTTGTATTCGCCATAACTCCGATCGCACGCCGTGCGCTGGCAACACTTACAATCGTAGCGGGCGCGCTCGACCGCTGAAAGCTTTCCGAAAGCTGCGTACTAACGGCCGATGAAATGTTCATGGGGTAATTTCGAGCCGCTAAAGCACAACTTTATTGGAGTGGCAATGTAAATGTGTGGGTATGTGAATAAATAAATCAATGTATAATAAAACCGTGGTACTTGTACATATCTGTGTAAGAAAGCCGAGCACTGACACTAAAGCTAACTTATGTATGTGAGACTTGTGTATGGAACAGTGAGCAATAAAGTATGGAATAAACACGTTTCAGATGCGAGACATTGCGAAGTGACGCTCGCGAAAACAAACGTACCGAGGCATAGAGTTGAACTAGAGAATATCGGTGCTGCAGTAAAAAAGGGCTTTAATACATATGACTCCCAAATTTTTTTTTTTGAACTTCATACCCAAAATATAATGAAAAGTGCCGACGCTAATCACAAATACTATCAGCATAAGCTTGATGACAAAAAAAATAGATATTAAATTAAAAAGACACTTAAAAAGAAACTTACAATGATTTAAGCCACGATGATCAAATATGAAATCGTAACAATCCATCTAAACCATGACAAGACTTAGAAATAGATGTATAAGTTAGAAGAAAAGGTTTTGTTTAATTAAGTGGTTTACATATAGCGTTGAAATATTTTAATAAATCTCCGCAACATAATACAAATATTAAATAGCTTTAACCCTTTAGACAATATTAACTGAATTCTATGATTCTTTAAAAATTACGATGGCTATTCATAAAAACAAAAAAATATTTCTATCCGATATGGAAAACTAAAATAATACTCCTGTATAAACTTATAGCTGTTATTCTTTTTAATATGTTTTCTTTTCAGGATTTTCCTTATTTCTGTTTTCTATCCTTCCTTTTACTCTACATGCCAAATTTCAAATTGAGCACATAATTTCATGTAAGATCTATTATTTTTTTTGTACACTTTAAAGTTAACTTATTAAATCAATTAGTGCCATAATAATGATTTACTATTACTATTCCTAAAAATATATTAAAAAAAAAACATTCATACAAATTATACAGTAATTTCAAAAAACATTCCGTGTCATCATTTCCTTAAAAAATAGTTGTGCGTATCTTTAGCTATTTCTGAATCACCAAAGAGGAAACTGTTCAAGCTGTGGTTATTTGTTATTGCTCACTTTCTCACTTATTGGTTACTAATGAGGTGGAGGTCGAAGAAGGTTGTAATTTATTGAAGGACACTGAACGTGTCCTTGCTTGTAAGTAAATTGAAAAATAATGCGCTCCCTGTCGCTCCTGTCAGACCATTACTAATGTCTTCTTAATGCTGTACGAAGTTGTCACAGTGCACACTCTGAACTGTGTGGTCTCCTTTTGGCATTGCAGTCATCGTTAAGACGTCGCCACTTTCCATTACACGAGAAGCATATTATTTATACATAAATGTATGCTTTTAAAATGTAATTTTGTTTAATAATTCATACTATGCATCTAAACGTTATCGAAAGCGATAGCGATGTGGCGTAGACGCTTAGGTGCCTCCTATAACTGCGCCCCAAGTTCGTTAAGTATGAAAAGCTCCATTTGAACGTAAGTTTTTTTAACTTTTTTCCACTTTTCGTTTTGCCTCTGTCGGCTCGCCTCGCTCCTGCTACATCTTTTGTTCCACGAACGTGATCTGGCCGAGATGAAGCCTCCAGACCTTATTGCATCGCGCCACTCCTAACTCGAGTTTGTTTCCGCTAGTCACACTCAGTCGATCGGATGCCTGCACGTATTATTATAATAGACAGAACTATTTCCTTCAATAATTTCACCTCAAGTCACTTTTAATAAGAGAGATGATTTTCACCCAAGCACTTTAGTTAATGTAACCATTAGACAGCGCATAATTTTAATTAATTTCTTTCCAATTATTTTTTTCACTTACTGTTACGTTTTGTAGCTAAAACAATTTCATTTTATATAGGCTTAGTAAATAACCAACTAGCATTAAAAACAATTGACTAACTTAGTATAGAATTAAACCCTTATCATAATTTATATTATACAGTTTTTCACAACAAGAATGAATGTGTAGTAGGCGATTCATATCGGTAACAGTTATCTACCAAACTACTGCTCCCGTTGTGGTTTCCCGATTTATTTTTAGTCTCCAGAACACATTCACTATTGCGATGAAATATATATATACAACGATAGTTTGCAGCTCGCCGCTCTTCAATAATGATTCGGCTAGCACGCGACTATTCAAATGACAAGCTACTGCTTAGTGTTTAAAATAAAAATTCGTTGTACACCAGAAATCGCACTCTGATACTGAAAAAATATTTTAGTGAAATATTTTAGTAAAAACTGCTTATATAAATTAATTATGTATCTTTCTATCTATATCCTCCAAATAATAATTGACGTTTTATTTATCAACTACTAGTTGAACCAGCGAACAATGTTTCGCCTTAGAAAAGAAATAAAAATGGTCTTTGTGGGTTATCCCTAAGAGATTAAGACATTATGCTATTGCGGACTTTTTTGTAGACCTTTTGAAGGTGTATAATAATGTAGTACATTGTTTTGATCTATCACTTAGGGTTCAGCCAGCGTTTCCAATTAAAGTGCTAAATCTATAAAATGGACACTTTTTCTTTACAACGTTATACGTGAATTATACATACAAACCACTCCGTTGACACCTTCTATCTATTAAAAAAACTGCATCAAAATCCGTTGAGTAGTTTCAAAGTTCTAAGCATATAAGAGGACAGACTGGGGAAAGCGACTTGGTTTTATACTATATATGTAATATGTATGATCACACAACTATAGTAGGTACACACAGCACACTTTGGTTTGGTAAAGGAATTATTAAATTTAATCTTTTCCTAAATGTTGTCCACTATTTGGAATCAAATTGAATATTTCCAAGGATAAAATGAGTGTCGCGGTAGCTAATGCGCCTGTTCGTCAAAATACCATTATCGGAATGACGCGAGGTGCCCCTGTCAGCCTGAGATTTGGCGTAACTTAGTGACTGATTAGCAATTGGTGTGAGCTGGCGGGCGCGACAGGTGGTCGGGGTGAGGGAACCTGACCCGCGGCCTCTCGCCTGATTGATGGCTGCGTCCCGTACACGGACTCACTCGGCATCTTATATTTGATTTACACTGTGGTTCTCGAAAAAACAAGCAACAACATGCTGATATTTACAGTCAATCAGAAAAGGGATTTCTTAGGTGATAAATCTTATGATATGCAATATCCCTGCTGATTTTAATGAACACTCATTTATTGCTTTATTAGCCATCCAATCTGACTAATAAGGCGTCGTTGATTAGAGGAGAAAATTTTCCGATAAAAGAATAATTAACGCCTCGTCATACTTATTACTAATTTGGTAAATTCTTGACACAGACGATGTGGAAGTGGGTGGTCACGCAAATGTCAAACGTCAAATTATTTGTTGTATTGGTGTGACCCGAGTGGTCCCACGCTCTCGAAACGCGGTCTAATAAGCCGAGGTCAAATCTTGGCTCATGCATATTCACAGGCGGCTGTGAAGACGGCGGTTCATCTGTAACGGTCCTGCGACCGGTTGTATGAGGCGAGCCCATTGTTGCATGTGCCCACATGGTCGCACAAGGCATGCAGCTCTCTATAAGATTAAGCACTTTTTTGTAATCTACTTATTACGCTTAAACATAAACATATCGACAACCTGTTTGTCTACTATTATTAAATAATCTCAAGGATTTCCTATCTAATAGTACCTATTTAAGAGCTTATTATAAGCGATATGTTTTTGTCGCTAATCTAAAATGTAATCGTTAAAATGTTGTTTATTTATTTAAGGTTTTTATTGCAAAATTGCAAACGCTTCCTGTAGGTATCATATCAATTTAAACAGAAATAATAGGTTGACTACGAACCTTAATAAACAAAAACAGAATATTCTAAGCAATAATTTATTGAAAATTTAGTTCATAATTTAGTAAATTTGTCTTAGAAGGTCAGGTCTAGAAGAAGTAGAAGAATTACCATCTCCGTTTGTTATAATCATAGTAACACATTGAACGATAATATGAAATGGTGATCAGCTATCAATATCAATTTAGGCGACGTCGAGTTTGAACAGTTTCGATGCTATTGTTAAAAATGATTTCTTTTTTTATACAAAACGTCGTTTGAATATAAAATTTAGATCAGTCACGTTTTTGCGAGCTATTCACTCGGCGCTGTTCGCGTGACGAATTTGTTCAATGCCGATACTGAACCGGAACAAAATACGATGTTGCGTCAGATAAAGTAATATTATAACGCGTCTAGGTTTCAATTTAATTACCTAGAGTGTTACTAAAGAATATTTTCGAATTGAATTAGTGCCACTCGGCGATATTGTTGTCGGAAACCTGAGTAAGGTTCAGCCAAAGTTCATATATGTCTCATATTAGTCTAACTAATGTCTTCTTGAGAGGAAAGTTTTATTGGCAATGATCCCTCGATTATAATCGCTATTACGTATGGCGGGCTTAGCAGTCCATTAGATCGGTTACTACTTAGGTGGCCCAACAAAACGTAGTAAAACAATATGAGCAATAAAATGATTCAGGATTGCATTTTAAAATTGCATGAATTTAAAACTGTTGAATCAGAGGAGGGGATTGTTTAATTTAAAATCTATTATGGTCACATTGGTCACTCATTTTTACAATTGTGATATATTCATTTAATTCTTTGCGTTGCCATCTAAAAATAGTTTAGTCGGAAACAATATGAAATGATTTACATTTTTACAGAATTCAGCACCGGTTTGAATGTAAATAGCTAAATAGATGCCATATTTCACAATTTGTCTATAACTATTTTTCATTATGTATAAAATAACCATCCCCTCAAATTTCGTAAATAAACATTCCGTTTACAAAACTCGACGAGTCTTAAATTAATCTTAGCGAACAATTATACAAAGACGGTGCAGTAATGCATTTTACATTTTGAAGGATCATTAAATTGCGCATTACACGGCCCCGGGAGCGTCGAGGGGCAATTAAAAATAAAAACTGCCAAGACCGAAACTCGTAAAAATGAAGTCGTGCTCTCGACTGATTAAAAACTCCGCTCTAATCTGGTGCAATGTTACATTTTTAATCAAATGCGTTCATCTTAAACGAACATGACGTCGTGTTATCTCAAGGATTGCGTGATAGCATCGAATATCGAATATAGTTACTGTAATAACTTTGGATGTTTCCAAAACGTTTTAAATTGATTTTGATTCGTAAAAATAAGCAATACTCTTGTTAGTTCAGTAATTTAGATGACACGTCCAGATAAGCGTATTTTTCTATAGAACAGATAACAAATAGCACATACGTATTCGTTACGAACTCACAAGAAAACGCGAATTTGTACAAAATTACTAAGTAAGTAATCTTAAATAAATTTGCACGCACGCACGCAATAAATTGAAACACACGGTTCACGATTGGAATATCCTTACTATTTGATCATTTGCTGACCCATTGTAAATAATAATCATTTAAAAGAGTCAGATCCTAAAGTCAATTTTATAGATCAGTTTGATATGAGTTATTTTCATTTCATTACATTGGTTCTTTATAGAGTACCGTGACTATTACTTTCTGCTTCCGATTGTATCACAGTGATCTGCCAATTGGCAAACACACTATCGCCTTAAAAATTTGAATTTCTTTTAATGTAAAAGTTTGATGATTATTATTTTTCCTTGGATTGTACCTAAATTCCAAAAATTGTTTCTGAGAATGGATAGCCACAAGTATGCGTGTGTCGACATATAATACAAAATTTTAAATTGAACTGACTTATAATGAGTTTGACTCACGTTTCAGTATTCCTTTAAAATGCTCCTTGATATCAGAACTGATTTGGAAAGTTATTTGTGAAACTGCCAAGGCATGTCGGACAATCAACCAATTGTATTGCTGGACATGTGTTTTTATATCCGAAAATACTTTAGGACATTGGCAATTTTTTCGTTTCGTGTTATCATTCGATATTTGTGTTCAATTGGAAATTCATTTATGTTTATATTCATTGTTTTCCATTGCTCTATCATCATATTGGATATTATTATTGTATCCAACATTTTTTCGGAATTCTCTTTCGAAGTTACTTATGATTTTTTCCCAATAGGATCCGCCAGCTATTCCAGTTCAAACGTAGAATTTCATCGAATCGGGGCTTGATAGTGGCTGTCTGCATCTTCGAGAAAAAATCGTCGTTAATTTACTAAAAACTAGCGATAATAATTTGGTAGCGGACTTCCACATTTTGTTGGTTTGTTTTCTGGAAAGATCTATCGTATAGTTGTCGTCGTCATGGAACTCCTCAAACTCCATCATCCTCGTTTTGAATCTTTTAACAAATTCATGTTTAATTATATCCCATTTTTTAAATACACATTTATTTTCATAACAGTAACATCATACCTCTCTGTATTGCACACTGATATCATTGACATAGATGGAGTGACATTACGCGTGATTGATGGCGAACAACTCTTGCCGTTCTTTATCAGTATTTAATAAATCAATAACACTTTTTTGTTTATGTATTTATTGTTATTTGTTATATTAAAATACCTAAAGTATTAAGTGCTTGCATGTAGGTAGCTACCGACTTTTAGTCGACCTTGTCGGTGAATATCAATTATAAGTAGTATTAGGTATTATCAGGTCGGAGGTCGGGTAAAGGTGTCTCGGTGGTCCAGTGTTCGAGCACCCCGCTTCTGAATCAAGAAGACTATGGTTTGAATCCTTGCTTACATCTTTCTTTTCGAAAGTTATGTGTGATAAATATCGATGACTGAAAACCTTGTGCCCGTTATGGCAATAGGTTCGCCACCTATTCTATTTGGGACGTAAACATAACGGCGAATCGAGGTTTAACAGCCACTGCCTACACCTTCGATTGAAAAAGTCGTGAAGCATTAGTCTTTAGTCGCTGTTCAGCCCACGTGATTCTTCTAATAGTTATAACTTATAACATTTTTTCCTAGACAACAGAACAATGCAACAAAACCTACGTTATATTTCCGCTCAATCAATCTTTAAATCGAAGAAATCTATCTAGAGCTTATAATAATAATACTTCTAGATTTAAAAATATATATAACAATGTTTATTTTATGATCTTAAAATGTAATTTCTACATAAGGATATGTATAGCGTCCAGTGATGAAGCTCACCGCATCTGATTTTGATATTGTGGGATCGATTTCCAGCTCTCACCAATGATTTCTCGGAATTATTTTCGCAAGTTATGTGTTATAAACATCTATAACTGACAGCTTTGTGTCCGGTGTATGGCAATAGGTTTGTCACATTAAGGCGAGGATTAACTGCCGCCGCCTACACCTTTAAGTAGAAAAAGGCGTGAAGTTATTGTTATATACAGTGTGCTATGTAATAATGATATGACTGACATTTAATTTGAGATAACGTGTACTTTATTATAGCAAACGCCTTCCCTATTGAGCATATCGTAGACCCAAATTAAATTGTTTAGATTAATAAGCCAAGATTAATCAGTCAGCCCAGTGGCCTTATCAAACCATTCACGCGTCATATCCAAAATCCGATCTCCAACCAAACATTTTAGAGTGTCAGTCCAGACAGTTTTGTGAAATTGTTCCAAATGTTGTTACGTGATATATTATTAGGTAACATTTCTTATCTAATTACCTTTTTTTAATTAATACTCGAAAAGACACCTAAATGTGTAAACTTATCTGATGCAATGAACTTACAATGTGGCATATTTAATTGTCTTCTCCATTTCCTATTTGATTAAGGAGGTGATCGCAGTATAGAAGTTGCTGGGTTCGAGTTCTGGGTCTTTAGAATGTGCGGCAATGAAAACCATGGAACTAAAATTTATCACTTTTACGGGTATTAAAGGACTGAAAATTATTGTTTTTTAAATATATTTATCGTATTTTTAATTGCAAAATACTATTTAAGGCTAACTATATCGTGTTATATATTTTTTAATTTAAATAAAAATACACATAAATTAAGTTATTTATATACCTAGTATTAATACAATATTTGATGATCAAAAATATCATAAGAAGCCTTAATCGTTTATTATATTACAAGTATTTTATACTTACAAGTTCTTACATAGGTTCAGTGCTAAATTTTCAAATTACACAAGGTGTGAGTATTACAACAGTATTTAGTTAGCGGGAAACCAATTATCTAATTAACGCCGACCATTTTGCCGGCTGACCTCTTTGTTTTGAACGTATAAGTTAACATGAAATATAATATAACTGACTATAATTATTATAATACCTATATGTATGTAATAATAGTGGTTCTACTTGTGTAACCATTCTATTAAACAATTTTTGAAGTACATAGTATAAGACAGACAAATTTTTAAAATGTCCTTTTGTCCAATCCACAGTCATTTTATTATTTTAAATGAATATATACTTAATGTCGTTTTGTAGACAAATTTATAGATAATTGGAATCGTTTTATTGGCCTTAATATATTTGAATGAATATTATGACATATGTATTTCAGTTACTAAAGTGCGTCTTTTATATTCCCAATTTAATCTATTTGATGCGTTTGGTAAATCTCCTTACTAAGAGCTACTACTACTGAGCTGTATTAAAACGAATGTACCCAAATAAAAAATTTATACAAAGAAATAGGTAGTAACAGTTTCAAAGATATTAAAATATACTTAGGTGATTATGTACTAAAAGAATGTTCACGCCGGTGGCGAATACAACCCATGGAAATACCGGAAATACGTCACCACGTCGAATACAATTGTCACGAACGACCTGATTACCGAAACTAGGACGTATCATGAGTATCAAGAAACTCATGTAGATTATGTACTACTTGTAAGTAGGTACTGGAACAAAGCGACGCGCAACGGCGGAAAGCCTTAAGGAATTGTTACCCCACTGCACCATAATGTTTATCCCACTACACTGTACATAAGGATGGTTACATTTTTTGAGTTTTTACATATACTTATGTGGGGGTAGGTTTGCTTTTTTTTTCGTAACATTAAGAAAGAAAAAGAAAAAAAAATATATAACGTGTGGTAACATTCGGAGAGCAAGGGTCCTTCCGTTCCCGATCCTATCTTAGAGGCCAGAAACGCATTCAAGGGCGACGCTAGTCACTTACCAGCTAGTGACCCCACTTTGCTCCCTAACCCCTTAAATTTTCGCTTTTGTAAACGCACAAGGCAAATAAACATATATTCTTTGTTATTTTTTGTTCCCTGCCTAACCGTTTTGGCCGCCATATAGTCACTAATAACTGATGGTTTATGTCAGCGTATCATTAAACTACCGCTACAGTTAATTTTACACGATACACGACAGTTGTGAAATATTGTCTGCGGTCACAATCAACATTCGCCTTGGTGCACGTATACCCACCCATACGCACGTATACGTACGTATTTAGAAACCTGCGCCGATAGTTGCAATGTTATTCAATCTGCGACCTATTTGTGGTCGAAGTGGTACGGACAGTATCAACAACAGTCTCGCGGTCTCACTTGTATACCGAAAACTGGTTATTTGCACTTGTATAAAGACATATATTTGTCTATACATAGTATTATAAAGTCGAAAATTTTGTTAGTATAAACTCAACTAGCTAATCTCAGAAACTACTGGTGCAAATTGAAAGGTCTTTTTTATATTGCGCAGTCCATTTATCGAGGAAGGTTATAGGCTATATACCATCACGGTATCATCAATAGGAACGGAGCACTAATAGCTTTTAGTTGACTGAAATATCGAATGCGCGTGTCGAATCGTTCGAACTGGCCTGAAGACAGGATCTGATCGTCATTTACTGTTCAATAATATTTTAATATACATATTCTTTTATGTAGCAACTATGTCAGATAGTGGTGAGTTATTAATAAAACGCTATTTCTGTGAAATACTTGATATCTGACTCAGTCCATGACGAAACTGCGGCCTTATCGTGGATTCGTTATTTTAACACTTCACTGTCGCTATTAAGCTTCTCACCCGATAGATTCTAGAAGGTCTAATATTGGATTTAAATCCATCTAGTGGCTTTGGTGGCAGTCTAATAAATATCAGTCTAATAATCGGTGTTTAAGCGATATATAGTTGTAACAATATAACTTCAAGCTAAGCTCTTGCGGGATATCATTACATAGTATAAAATATAGTCGCTTTCCGCTGTCTGTCCGCTTATATGCTCAGATCTTTGAAACTACCCAACGGATTTTGATGCAGTATTTTTTAATTGGAGGGTATGAACGAGGGCTATAATGAATGTATGTTGTAGCAAAGAAAAAGAGATAAATCCAAAATTTACTGACTACTTTTTATGCGGAACAAAGTTCACCGGGTAAGCTAATACAGAATAAACTCAAATGCCAAAAATCGCTGTTCGTTCTCAGTCAATAAATGTGAAATTAAATAAAGTGTATATATATATATATAGACAGTTATAATATCCGAGCGTTTATTTCACCTAAGTGCAAGGTTTTTAACTCGTTTAACATAATTAAAACAATTTTAATATGCTATCATTATTTTATTCGGCTCTCTCGTCACGGTGGCCGCTCTATTTTTTACATAGCACCATAATGTACCACACTCGGCCGGCGTCCCGTCATTATTATAGCCAAATATGATAATGTACCATTTTCGAATTCATCAAGTGGTTTATTTTTTTTTATTTTTATGATGTCATTATCTTTGAAATGTAATAGAACACATTACCACTTTATATAAAATGTTGGTCTAGTTAACGTTGACTATGAAACCGGAGAGCTCCAGTTAAATCTGTAGGAATCTGCTTAAATATGTTGTAAAATAATAATACAGCCTATATCAGGCTTTCTATAGAATGAAAAAGTTATCAAACTATTGCTTCCAATAAAAATAAAAACAAATGTCTTAATATTGAACTAGTTGTTCATTTCCGACATTCCCGTTGACGAGGACGCGTACGACGAGCTTAATAAGTGGGTCAAGTAACCCTTTGACGTGTCGAGGAGTGAGAGCAATCACACGCGCCGCCCGCCTAATTGAAGTCCAATGTCGCGCCGCCCGCCCACGGTGATTGATACCGCCCAGACCAAGACGACTTCTAATTCGATTGCTATATTGTTTGGAGGGATATCCACTTCACTTCGATTGTAAATAGCGTGCTATAGTGATTTGAAGATTACACGTTGTAGGTGATGCGTGTTGGTATCAAACAAAAGCTCTGAAACGGGGATGGTTTTGGTGCGGTGGTTGTGGGTATTAATAATTAGGTGTACCATAGCCATCAATATCCATTAAAGGCGCCTCACGCGACGCTCGGTCGTCTAGTCGCGACCAGACGCCGCCACTGTCGCCGCTCGCGCTGTAGGTACTTGCCAGCCGGTGCCTGATACTTGTCGATTCGCGATAAGGGTTTCCACTTCCGTGACTGACCGCGGGGTTGAACGTCACCTAAATAGAACACGCTCTACATAGTTCACGTCACGTCACCGCCGACACGAGTATTATAAGTTCAAGTTGCTATAATACAATATCAACATTTGGTTATTACTTAATCATACTATATTTTACAGGTCCGATTTAGAATTTTGGAAGAGTTGAATGTGACCATTATCATGATAACAGCCTCCGCAAAGGTCCACTCTATTAGTTGAACAATAAATTTAATAAAATAATACTTATAAGTAAAAAAGGAACAGGTTTTTATAGTCCATTTACCAACTTTAAGTTATATATATTTAGACAACCTTCTTTCTTATGGTTCATACATTTTTAAAATATACTCAAAATTTTTGATTTTAACAGTCTTAATTATTAATATCAGAATTCGTTAATTTAATCATGTTTAAATTAATATATGTAATAATAAGCGACAGTATACCCACAGTTAAAATTGTTAAAAGCAACTACGATATACAAAAGAAACTACTTATATTGAAATACATTTTTTAATATTGTCCGAGTATGCATCGAACCCGTTCAGCTGATCCGATTTAATTTGAAACTTTGCCTCGCCGAGTTCACCAGTTGAAGGGTTGGCCTCTGCCCTAATCTTTGAACTGTGACTTGACCGTTAGTACGCATTTATAATTTGGCTCTTCGATTATTTAGTACGGTGGAATGGTACATTGAGATACGAATAAATTAGTTTCGTGTTTGGGAACAAAGCCGATTCAAAGTTTTGAGTAACGGTCACCGGGATCGTTGTTAAGAGTCGAGAACTTATTTCTCCGTCTGCTGGGTTTTCGAGTGTTCTATTCTATATTGGTGGTGTCTTGTTGTTAGTTCGTCTTAGTTACCGATTTGTATAAACTACTTCGGCTACAGTTGTAAAACACACGACTTTAAGTAAGCTAATAGCTTAATAGAATGTAAATGAAACAAAATGATATTTTTATTTATAGGCACTAAAAATAATATGCAATATCGATGTACAGTGAATAACGAATGAAATTTTATGTGTGCAATAAAAATTCTTCAGTAAAATAGGATATTAATTCTTTTGGAACCAGTTCGTATAATAGCTGTTTGACCGGCTATCTATCGGCATTCGGCAATTGATGAACTTTGACCGGTTCGCGTGGCGAGTGTGGCGACCCCCCCGGACAATGTGCGCAGGTGTAAAGTTGCCCTTGCTTTAGGCTTCAGCTTCCACGTACCCGATTTGCATATCCAAGGTATCTTATGCACTGTGCATGCACTCGCTTCTCACTTTATAATTCAAATCATCCACACATACACACACACATCGGGGTGAATTCAAGGAAATGTGAGAATTTATAACGGAATTTTTAGTAGTATTAGTAGCAGTAGCTAAGTTTAGTCTTATTGCCTTTCTTCCCATCAACATACATAATTTATTTCCTAGGAGCTGTTATGTACGTGTAGTATTTTATTTTTCGTATAATCGAATATTTTGATTCGATTTTCCCGTTTGACATTCTCCATCTTCGACTTCATTCGATTACTGACACAGCCACGCCGAAATTATCATAATTGATGAGTTCTAATTTTTCTCGTGGCGACCTAAAAAAAAGCTATTCTGTAACTGCACACCCTTAATATCAATGGACAATTGTGCTTCAATACGCTGTGTTAACTTTCCGATTCCAAATGCAATAGGCGGTGAAATCTTTTGCAATATATCGGACACATTTTTTTAGTCATCTCGTTCTTGTCCGCATTAGGCCAAATAAGTTAATCCCGTCTTATTTCCCACCCACAAGCACAGATAGGTATTGTCCTTAATAGCTTGTGAATAAAAAATATATATATTAGCTTCCCACTAAAATCTCTCCTCTCTCTCTCTCTCTCTCTCTCTCTCTCTCTCTCTCCTCTCTCTCCTCTCTCTTCTCTCTCTCTCTCTCTCTCTCCTCTCTCTCTCTCTGTCTCCTCTCTCTCTCTCTCTCTCTCTCTCTCTCTTTCTCTCTCTGTCTCCTCTCTCTCTCTCTCTCTCTCTCTTCGATAACTATGTGGTATTTTTGCCATGAATAAGGTAATATATATTTTATATCTGTGATTTTAATATTAAAATAATTGTTGATTCTTAATCGTGTTGTTTACTACGTTATTTTCGTAATTTTATTCGATTTAAATAACACAAAATCATTATTCGTACTAGAAAGTTCATCAAATCATCCTCATCAAAAAATCATCAACTTCCACACCTTGTCATTATCCTCAACAGTGGTTTTTGAAAATTTTTAAATAACTCCTTAAATATTGACTCCACAATGGTGCCTCTTTTATGATTTTCAAGTACAAATAACCAAGAAATGATTCTGGCATCAAATTATTGTTGTGCAACAAGGTTTCACGTTTTTCAAAAAAATCGCTAAAAATATATTCACCCGGCTTCAGGTGTTTATATGAAAATTAAAAAAAATTACTTGTTTTGAATATATTTGTTGTTTTGTACGTCCGCATGTGTTTTGTATAAGTTAATAGTACCTATATTAACAGTTAATTATAATTGTTACCGGAAATAATGTCTTCCTTAAGTTTAATTTGTATAAAGATATAAAATCACCTGGAGGATAATAATCGTGGTCCCTTGTGTAATAGCGATTAACTTATAAACTGTTAATTCAATATATTCCAATTCAATATAAACCAATTCAATGTTGCCAAATAGTTAAATGCTCAAGATAAAAGAGTTATTCTGAACTCCCAACCGTAACGCTGTATCATCGCGAGCGCGCAAAACTCGGCGTGACTGGATTTTGAAAGGCGTCCTTTGTTAAAACTTCAAATCCTAACTAAACGTTTTGAAGTGCAACTTGGACGTGATCGTGTTATGACGCAAAACACTTATTATTTTAGTTTAGCAACAATGCATTATAGGTTCCATTACATGGGCAATCTCTTGTTGCATTGAAAAAAAAATTGTTACTGTTTTGATGAATGTATGGCCTTGTCCAGAGACGTAATCAAATTAGATGCATTACATCACGATCTCTAGCACTAATATGTTAATTAAAATATCTCATACCATCGACCGTAGGTACTTAGGTAGATACAGTAGCGTTATCAACTAGATTTATTGGACGGACATAAATAAACGTAAAAAAAATGTTATCTCCCACGAATACTTCCACTCAAACTGTCAGACGTACACAAATCCACACAACGCATCGCCCAATAAATAAACGCATTTTTGTCAATGTAAAATTTATATGCAGCGAAAAAAATTTCAAGTTTAATATTCAGTCCCCCATTATCGGCAGACCTGAGCTGAGCACTTAAGCTAATAACGATGCTGTATTAAGACAATATTTTTGAAACGTTAATGCGGTGCTGTCGACCTCCCATGAGGCGCGTAGGTTGATTCCAGCCAAGTGGTGGCTTCCTTCATTACGTCATTTTTGTGATTCACTCAATTCATCCTAAATATTTAAAGACAGATTTGGTTATAGTGTTTCAACTGTGACCTCGCTCTTGTCCGTTCTGGCATCATCTATTCGTTTGGATGTAAAAATTACCCACGCATGATTATATTGTCTTGATCTAATAATTGAGTTTTGTTTCGAACATTCCAGTCTTTAAGTAACCATCTATCACACGTATCTGTAGAAGTTTCCATTATGTTTTTAACATTAACTGTCCGTAGCATCGTTTAAAAAAAGATACTTGAGCTATACAATTATTACACAAAGCTGATTGCACACAAGTATGGGCGCAAATCCAAGCTCGGGACAATATTACGATTACGTCATTTGAAAAGTAAGTACATTTGTGTAGGGAGCGAGGGAGTGGGATCTTTGTGTTACTCCCGCTGCGGGCCGCTCTGCTTGTGATATGAAAAACAGTTTTCTGTCGAGTATAAAATAATAGAGCTACAGTGAGAAGGCCTACTGCACTCGTCTCTGACAAGTAACATGGCGTACAGTGACAGGGTCCCATACGAAGTACAGCTTTTTGTTTGCATCGTTGATAAGTTAAAAATTTGCATTATTTTTACTGACTACCTTAGACTACATTATCAAGTCTTTTAATTTATTAATTCTTTTTAGTGTAATATTTTTCTTTTTAGTGACAATTAAATACGAGCTTGACGTTACATACTTTGAAATGATCGTTTATGTTTTCCGGGTTAGTTTATTACAAGTTATATTACAGTAAGACAGAACAAGACGATAACACTGTAAGTAAGTTCTCAAAGGTTAATGAAACTTTCAAAAGCCAACACGAGGCCGGGCTTATTTGGAGACGGCGATGTCGTCACGTTGAACATATGACGCCCAAACAAATCTCAATATTTAGCATATGGCATGATTATTTAGAGCAGGAGGAGAACGCATCGAGTGTTACACTCTCTGCACGGTTATAAGACATCGAAAATAGATTGTGCGAACGGGGTTAGCTGCACCTGTTATTTTGGCTTTACGGGCGCCGCACGGCAACGGGTGCGCGCGCGGGGGGGTGTGTGGCAGGTTCATTAATAATGGCCCACAATGAGACGCCATTATTAACGAGTTGCGGGGTCTAAGTTTACAACCGAATTGCGCACAGGAACCCCGTGCTTTCTGTTTATATTGTAAATTTACCCAAACTGGAACTCCATAAACATATAACAAATTAAACAGTGCCCAAAAGTACTTTAAGTAAAAGGACTCTTTATTTAATCTTTATCTATCTGCTTGCCAATACTATGTCTGACTTTATTTGAGCACTCTCAACAAAGGAATTGGTAGCCTTTTTGACAACTATTGCAATAGGTAGTTCGTTTGTGGAGAAAGCAACTGTCCAGGACAGCGAGGCAATCACCATGAATGTCATCCAAATTTGGTAAAACCTTAACCTCAATGTCAAATGTTGAATGAATTATATTTGACTAGCAACTGTAAAAATTGATAACTTTGTAGTTTTGTTATTGCTTATCTATTGCACTAAAACTTTACGATGACATCTCGGTGCAACAGTTTTTCCGTGATGCACGAACAAATAAATAGTAACAAACAAAGCTTCTAAATGCATTATTCCCATGATGAGAGTCTTGCAGTGCACCGGGGAAATACCACGGCATCTCGGAATATCGGCGTGAAGTGGCTCGTGCCGCGTTTTGTTCGGTGTACTTACTTACTTTCTTTCCTTCCTTTCCCCTCCTACTCCCTTAAAGGACGCCAACGCACCACGGTGTTCATGGGCGGTTGAGTAGTTGCTTACTATCAGGTGACCCACTTGCTCGTTTGCCCTCTTATCCCATAAATAAAAAATAAATTAATCCTAATTAGTCCCATAAATTCAATTCATAGATAATTTTTAACAATTTAACTCTACTAAATTCTATTGTTGTATGACAAGGCGCTATTCAACTTGTACATATAAGGTTAGTACGGTTTGAATATCTATATGGATGATAGATTATATATTATTATAGGTACTGTATGATAGGTAATGGATACCTATTCCCAGAATGTCGTGGGTAATTTGTAGTGTTACGTTGGGTTTTTACCCTCAACCTGGCCTGTTTTGTCTTTAGAACTTTTTCTTTTAAATAATTTTCCACGGTATTAAACTTCTGTTATTGAACTAGTACAATAATTGTATATATACCTTTTTTTGATAGTGTATATCGACTAAAAACGTACTATTTTTTTACAAATAATCAAAACGATTTCATTTAGTTAATCGAGTAGAAGTATGCCAAAATTGCAATCATAAAAGTGTATAAGTTTATGAAATGAAATACAAAAGACGTGTGGTGCGCTTGAACATTCGTGCATCAACAGTCAGGGCAGTCCCGTAGACGCGTTGAGATGAGGTAAGCGACCTTAACAGCCACTTAGCAGCGTGCGGCTCGTTCGCTGCTCGCTGCGTTATTTTTACACAGAGAATAATTCGGATATCTGACTGGAATACTCTGGCCACTATGCGTTTAATAAAAAAAAATCATCTACCTTTAAAATATTAAAAAAAAAACGTTGACGTCATCGTCGTACAGATATTAAATTATATATTTCAATAAATAAAACAACACTTGCTTTTTATATCGCTGGTGTACACGCGTTATGTCTCGACTTGTCTCGACGTTTCGAACGCTTCTCAGCTTCGATGGTCACGGAAGGTGGACACAATATAACAAGATTAATTTGTGCATAGTTGTCGCAAGATGGATTAAGCGGAAACAGCAGAAGCGCAAGGATGCAGGAGTCGAGGGCGGTCACGATACACTAAGAAGGAGTTATCAGGAACCTCAAATATCGATGAGCATGTATGACATTACTTTTGATAGTCAAAGAAGCGAGTGAGGTATATCCTGTCAACCCCGCAACTTTTGATAGTCAAAGAAGCGAGTGAGGTATATCCTGTCAACCCCGCAAGGGACTTGGCGTGAAGTTATATTTAAGTATGTTTTATACATACATATGCTTATAAATAAATAAATCCTTGATTGATTCAGCCATCTTGGAGTTGGAAACTGTCTGGGCAAATTGGGTGAATTTAATGCAATATAATCCGTTAGTTTCTAAAACAACCGTTTATCTTTATCCAAATTTTTTCGAGAAATTATTATCATATGCGCTTCGGTGGGTGAAACTAATTAGTTTGATGCCAGTCTTAGCCAATTTATATGCGTGCATTCATAAATAAATATATTTTAATTAATATAAATTGACCAATTATGAGGTGACTAGCCGTTTTACATTGCGGGTTATATACATTTAATTCGTATACTTATATTAATTTTCTTTTTACGGTATTAATATCTCATTGTTTGTTACCAAACATTAAACATACTAGCCGATTTTAATCATAGACTAAGTAAACCTTGGTTTATGTTCAGCCGGTCTACTCTATGCCCCGCCATAATAATAATACAACACAAGATTTTCATTTCCGTGACCGCTTCACTGATTCGGAAACGGATATTTCAATGCGCGAATTCTACCCGGATGGCACGACGTAGGTGCCCGGGTAAGAACACGTGAAAGACGAAATTCATGGACGGCCATTGATGATGCTGCTGCTGCTGCTACACATACTTCCGTTTTCTCTCTCAATTTAATACTCGATTCTGTTATATTTATATCTTTTAAATATGATGCTAGATTGACTAGGCAGTTCCCTCAAAATATCATCAAAAATCGACGCGCGTGCATAAAAAGAGTTATGAAAGTCAACGAAGCAAGTGAGGTGTGCAAGAGTCGTGCCTTGTGGCGCTCCGTTCTCTCTGCCTACCCTGCAAAGGATTTGGCGTGAATTTATGTATACATGTATGTATGTTTTAAATAGCATAACTGTCACCGGTATATATATCTACTTATACAATTGTTGCTGCCTAGTGGCGTAGAGAATTATGTTTCACAGCTTTTCAGCATAGCTTGGAGATTCAATTTCCAGCATAAAAAAATGTGTAGACAGTTGTATGGTTTTAGGCATTTTTTTGTCACATCGGTATTGTATATATGTACTTACTACTTATGTACATACAAAAATAAATACATTTTTTTACATCCTATATACTAGAACTTGTTGTGAAGTGTACATTCGATTACCAAGTCTATCCGCTCGTCTGCCGGTAAAGGCAATAAAACTCATTTATCGTATGAAAAAAATCATAATCTGCATCGAAATGCAATTGTTCATCGAGTAGTTTAAGATTGAAAAAAGAGAGATAAAAACAATTATCAATAAATCACTTGTGACGCGGCATGCTCCTAGCTGGGGTTGGCCAATTACGACGTCGCGCTTCAAGGAAGCTAACCAGTTTCTAAATTCTTTCGTATATTTAATTCAGCTTAATTGGTGTGCGAGTGTGTGTGGTACATATATATACATATATACAGTGGGGGCAGGCAGTCGACCGAGTCTTGGAGCCTCTTTGTTGGCAAAATCGTGCTCAAAACTGTTATTCTCTGCCAATTATTTACTGCAAACATTATGATGTATCTCTTATCATAAACTTTAAAATTGTTCTGCTCATATTCACGTTAGTGCAGTCGATTTATTTCCGTCATTATCAAAACTATTTCACTGGCCATCTTACTGTGGAGTTTACCAGCCATAACGGTCAGAGTCTCTTGCAAATTTTAAATCACAAATACTCTACCTATAACTTAGCACTTGAGTCAATAGTTAAAATAAGTTAACAACGTTTATTATAAAAATACAAATTAGTTGTGTCATTTCACAAAGCATACTGGTTCCTCTTCCTCCGTGAAACATACTTGCTACTCCTCAATAAGTAATTGTTTTAAAAGATTGTAATGACATAAGAATTCTCATATTACAAATGATGTCAACTCTATTCTTATCCCTACATAAAGGTCTTTGTCTTTATATTACTCGCAAATGGAAAGGAAGATGATGGTCGTGGGTGCTCCCGACTTCAATGTTGATGATGACATGAGTTGTTTAGGAAACAAGGCGCGTGCGCGGCGAACTTACGTAAAGATGATCGGCGTGGGCGACCACCCAAAAATTTGATAATGTTGTCCCACATTATGGACAACTTTTAACTACTCGTATATATGCGAACAATAATGTATTACACTAATATTAATAAGCCCGAATACTGAAAGCATAAAATATAAAGAATTCGTGTGATTAATAAACTTTCAAAAATTCATTGTTTTTTTTTTGTACTTAACTATATCTATCCAAATTTGTAGGCAGCTGCTTATTGTTACGTCTCGATTTGTCGAGTTTTTTATTTATATTTTATCAAATTACGTTATGATCAAGACGATATATTTATCTGTTATAGATTGAAAAGCTTTCTTTTTTTGTTAGACTCAACTTGTTATCAGCTCTTTGATTTAATTTGACTACTTTATACAACTAAATATTTTCTGTGTTCAATTACATATTTCAATTATTATTATATATTATTCAATTATTTCAAACTGAAACCTTTATTTTTAATTTGAACTGAAGTTAATTACATTTTCAGTATTACTTTTTAAAACGTTTTTAGGTTTTTTTTTCCATATTTCATATTCTTGTCTATGTAATACAAAAATATATTATAGCACTCATTATATCCTCCTCAACCATGTGGAACTAGATTTAGAAAAACAGAACTGCTCTATATTCCCTCGTGAATATATAATTGAAGTGTTTTCGGAAAACTAATCCACGCACAGTAGTGAATCTTCACCGATGATGTCCAAACGAGGCAGTGGACAAAGGGGATTGCCACGATTATGGCTAACATGATGCAGGCCATAAACATTGTTCGCGAGATGTACTCCGGTATCCGAACATGGAGAGAGGTGTCCGGGTACGGTTACATCTGTCATGTGTGGCCATTGGTAACCGTGTTGTGCTTCGCTGGTATATGTACGTATACAAATATATACGTATAAATCCAATACGTATTCGTATATTTATATATGTGTTTCTTTATGTGTGAGAACTGCGATCGGCGTGGGACGGGGCAGTGCATTTTTTTTTTTTTGCGAAGCGCGAGATGAACCGCCGGGGCATTGAACTCCGCGGCCTGTGTCGGTCGGTACCGAATTTTGTGCCAGCGAAGCGCATCTTACAGCCATCTTTCTTTTCTTCGCTGCAATTTAAACTATCGAGCTATGTTTTGTTGATCTTGTTGCATATGTATTTGTAAGTTTTCTTTTTTTTTTTTGCACGCGACGCTACTCATATTTAAATTTGGAATATTATTGGTTATCTATGAATTTTTCTTATATTACTGATGTTTTAAAGAGTATTGAGGATATATTAAATAACAATTAGAATGTCGAGCAATAACAAATAGAAACCGTGTAGGTAATAATTATAACACACACAAGGAAAATCTGAAAAGCTATTTTTACCCGACGAGGAAAAAAATAAAATATGTGTATGTGTATTTCTGTTTTAGTTTTAATTTATTCACAACTAGCTGACCCGGCGAACTTTGTTCCGCATCAAAATGCTATTTATCGGCACGCGTTTTGGCGCGGAACGCAACTGCTATGTCCCGCTATGTTAATACTGTAATATCTTCGTAAATATACGTTTAAATTACATGCTATAAAGGGCCAGGATCTTCTATATTACATACACAATCTATTTAAGACACTTAATTGGATGAAAATTAATGCTGTAAAGTTTAAAATCGCTTCGTAAATAAGCCATTATTTCTCGTAAAAAGTAAAGGAATAAAAATGATCATTGTGAAAATGATCCCTAAGAGATAGACATACTCCCTCGTGGACTTTTTTGTAGACCTTCTTGAGGTCTTTAATAATGCAGAACATTGTTTTGATCTATCACTTAGGGTTCAGGCAGCGTTTGCGATTAAAGTTCTAAATCTTGAAAATTATCACTTTTTATTTCTACACTATACATGAATCAAAACCACTCCGTTGACACCCTCTAACTATTAAAAGAAACCGCATCAAAATCCGTTGCATAGTTTTAAAGATATGCAAAGGGACAGACAGCGGAAAGTGACTTTGTTTTATACTATGTGATGATATGAATCTGTTAATTTTATAGTTATAATAGTTTGTCTCGTCATCGGCATCATTATTCGGGCACATCATATCATCATTATTATGTGCGGACGGAGCGGCGCAACGGAACAATTGTCTGCTGGTATCATTGCCCAGTCATTAGACTGTGAAAAAAACTTTAAAAGCCACTAATTAGCACCGGTGCGGTGCTCTCGCAGCCAAGATATATACCGACGACGCGTGCTCCTCACATCACATTATGATATGCTTAAGACGAACTGGCTCGAGCACTGGAGTATAAAGAAGCTAAGACACCCACACCCACACTGCAGCCGTCCAAGATAATGCGCCATAAAAATTCAGAACGGTCTTCACCACCACGCCCGCTAACTCTGTTATATAGGCTGGTTGATATTAGTTTTAATGCTATTAATACTCGCTGATAGCATGTTGAAATATTATAATACATTATAATTTATTATAACTAGCTTTAGCCCGGCGAACTTTGTTTCGCCTCGGAAGTAATAAATAAAATATTTTTTCTGTAAAAAAGTAGCCCATGTCTCTCGACGATCTTGTTATGTTATTGCGTTTTTTTTTTAGAGTTACGTACGTCAAACTGATGAAAGCGGAACTCTTACAAATATCTCGTGTTTGTATGTATAGGTACGTTAAGGTGCGTTATCTGCACAAGGGTGGCTGACGATTTATAGTAATAGTATTGGAATACGAATCCGGGTAATGTATTTTCAGCGTAATATTTGTTTCTGATTCAACTCTGTGATAAAAATACGGTTTACCTATTTATCCCAACGTTTAATTCAGAGAATGAATGAATTAATTTTTATATTATGTTAAAAGTTCTCATAGCTATTATGTCATTGCTCATTGGTTTAAGTCATCTTTGATTCTAGGTGATAATATTAATTCTCTGTAATGGTTAACAAAATGTGTTGGATATAAAATAATATCATACATATATCATTTTTAGCATAAAATTCGCTTACTATACATTCAGCATAAAATCGACAGATTGAATAAATTACTGTAATAATATACAAATTTTTTTAAACATATTTTCTATATAAAATCGTCGTGTCGCGATGTTGGTTATTGTATGGTATTGTATTCATATCGGGTACCTAGGTCTGAGAATAGGACAACATCTTTTTTCATACCCTAAAGATAGATATATTTTTAGATGAAAAATGAAAATATTTATTTGTTTATAAAAAAAGACACAGAGTGGTAAATTCCCTGTCAGCTGAGCTAACCGTGGCTGTGTTTCAGCTGACAGTTTCTTCTCCACAGATTTCACAGTACAAACAAATTTAACCTAAAACCTATACCTTTAATACAATACACTTAAATACTTTTATATTAAACTATTTATACAATCTTGTAAGAAAAAACAATTTTAGACCAAGGAAGTAGTAGCATCAATGACCCAACAATAAATTATACTTTATATTATGCCAAATATTGCTTTAAAAATAATAATAGCAGATGTACAATTTCAATATTGAATATATCTCACTTTTAATGGAACAGAATAATTTGAAGTGTTAAACTTCGCCCTCGAGGCAGATTATGTGGGCACCTGCCAGCTGGAGGTTATCATTACACACGAATTCCAAAACATCGTCAACTTTGCAATCTAATTATTCATACTTGTGTGTTAAATTAATACTTACTCACCTACCTGTATGTAGTAGATATTGTTCACGATGAACTTATCTTGGCCTCGTTAGAATTCTGTTCTTTATATGAGTTTATATATTATATCCGCTTTTCATTAAAATAATTCACATATGTATTTGTTAATAATTATCTAAAATCTTCAAAAAGTTGTTATATAGATGATGTTAGGAAAAAAATAGTTTTAAAGTTCCCCATCTGCATAATCCTTATTTTTAGTCTTATTGCACAAACAAAAAAGTTATAACAGAACGCATATTAGAGGTTTTGATAACAGTCTTCTTCTTCTAAATATGGAACATTGATTGAATTTTGTCATTAAAATTAACTAATAATACACGTACATAAACTATGATGGGTGTGAGATTAGTAACTTCAAAATCATCAAAACTGATTTCCATGGGGCATTTGTATATTTTAAAACTTATTGCTCATTTCATTTTAAAAAATCTCTCTTTTTTTTAAATGCGTATGTTTTTTTTATGAGAAAAGGGGCAAACGAGCTTGCGGGTCACCTGATGGAAAGCAATCACCGCTGCCGATGGCGTCTGCAATACCAGGGGCATCACATCAGCGTTGCCGGCCTTTCAGATGAGAATAGGCTCGTTTCTTGAAGGTTCCTAGGTCGTAGCGGTCCGGAAATACCGTCGCCGACAATGTTGTATTTGATCGAAACCCATCGACGACACTTTTAAAATTAAAATGTATGTTTTTACACCGTTATTAGGTATCAGTTTAATTGTACTCTATGTATATTATGTTTAGTATGAAATGTGCATTTGCAATTACAAAGAGTTATTGTGGTTTTCACTTTAACCTTGTTTTTTTTTATATTTCCACAATTTAATTACCTACTGGGAGTAACCCAACGCCCTTATATATAGTTACCAGGAAAGTATGCCTGACTTTCCTGGAATCCGCGCGGGTTAAAACATTTGTCCCTATAGAATGGGTTGCAGGGCACATAGACTCCATACAATCGTCTATAGTTGTACGTACTTTACGGCGATTGCTCCTTGGTGCAGCCACGGGATCCATCTGTTCTTCCTTATTTTGTTTGTTTATTATATTATTTTTTATTATTTCATCAGAGTAAATATTACTTTTATCTTGTGAACTTTATTTTCCTGTACAAAAATTATCTAATATTTTAAATTTGTTGGTCGTTTATTGCATTACATTGAAATGTTTACTTACCCTTATACATTTTTCTCGGTACAGAAAGACTGAATTAATAAATAAATTATAATACCGGTATTACGATGAAAGTGAAATATTAAGGAACAATATGAGTTGACAATAATTCTGACCGAACAAAATTAATTTGCCTGGCCCAAAGTTAAGTTTCCGTCAAAATTTATTGTGAGATATTGTTTAAAAAAACAACAACGTTAAATATACTGGTACTTTAATTTAATTAATTGCTCTTATTCAATTTTAGTTTCCTCGACGTTATTACAGTATAGTTAAATATTTAAAAAAAAAGGAACTGAATATGCCTGACCTTGTCGCGGTTGTTGACCACCACTAGACTAGACCCATACATACAACAAAATGATTTGCAGCTCAGCATTATTAAGATGATGCCCAGTAAAAAATTGACTAGATATTTCGAGTCGAATGGACTATAAGAAGCGTATAAACCGAGCTTTTAGACGTCACGCACGGTGGCTCTCCGGTGAGATCGACAAAAACTGGTACACGTACCATTCGTGACCGCCGCTTTAGGCTTCATAATACACCGGTCTGCCTCGTCTAGATTACAATCTCGCCACTGCTCTGCGTGATGTGTTACGTTACAGCTAATATCTTTACATAGATATCATGCTTGTAAGCCTTATACATATCTGTATCCTCATTTATCATCTTTTCCTAACATCACTTGCTGGCCATCTAAGTTATCTATATTGATGTTAGTTGATAAGGAAGTAAAGCACGTGGTTACTGCTTCAGCAAGTTTACATTAACGTCCAAATATTATCGAAATTTCTATTCCATCAGATCTTTGGGAGGGGAGGAATTTAACTAACCAATTTTCAGTCGGCCTAAAATTCACAACTAAAATACCAATAGTCTTGAGTGACTTTTCATCGATAAGAAAACCACATTACCAAGCACCACAGCGGCACATATTCGATCTTATAAAATTGTAACACAAACATATTTAGGCCAAATTTTAATCACTTAATAGATTTTGTTGTAATAAATTAGAATATTTATGTTTAAAAATATCCTGTTATATCCTTAATATATTCATATGTTGCTATACAGAACTGGTTAGTCGGAATAGTTTTAAAACTAAAAGGTGTTCTATATTGGTAATTGTAGTGTGCGATTATTATTACCAAGTTTGTATGTGTGCATAATGTTAACGTTGCATTAGTTTGGCGGTGCTGGTGGGTGGAGTAAGCGTGTCCTCCGCCAGGTCACGCGCCACGCAAACTCGTTCTGAGGTGGGGGCGCACTTTCGCCGCTCTTTGCTTGCTGTGCGCTGGAGCAGCCGAGCATCGTTTCTGTCTCCCTCTCGCTCACACACAACTGTGTCTCTCGCTTACCCCTCTTAGACGCACTAAGGCTTACTAAAAACGGACATTCCGCCGAACATAATTGTCGGTTGCAAACTTCAAATCCTTTGTTCCGCACCACTCTCCAATTAACATCACAGAGTGTGACATCACAATGTGAGTTTATCCTATTTTCTCACTTGTAATGGTCGAGATTACGTTATAGATATTTGTTATTCTTCCATGCAAAAACTACTAAATGCATTTTCAAAAAATGTGAAAGTGTGGGGTTTTTATCAAATAAAAATAGCCAACTGGCCTATTGTTAGATTATTTCTATTCAAAGTCTAGTCTTGTCAAAAAGAAATTTGCAACCTATGTGTATCTTTTGTATGGAAATCTTTTTAGTTAAAATAGTGAGGTGACATTCAAATAATGACGTTATTTATTCATGAGGATTGTTTTAAATACTTTAACATTTTCAAATAAATAAGTAAGTCTGGACTGGCTTATGAATCATAATATTGTGAAAGCGTTAATTTTAAATGCAAATTTCGTCACATGTTAATTTTAGGTATAATCTTTCCTGTGAATCTTTTGGTCACTGTAGTCTAGTACCACAACACCTCATAAAAGCTACCTATTAACAAATTGTTTTAATTTAACAATTGTTAAAATTTTTCGAAAGTTTGTAACTAAATATACATGAACGTCGTTAAAAAGATTGTGTTGCGCGCAAGAAGTGGAAGTAATCGGTGCAACACATTGACCGGTTAAAACTCTACACAATCGGCGGGGCGGGCGGAAGTATGGCAGTGGCGAAAAAGCTCGCAACTGCATGAGGAGAAAGGAAGCGGTGCGCCGTACGGTGTGATAAGGCAGCCGGCTGGCGTCTGGCGCGGAGTGGGGCGCGGGCGCGGGCTCGGGGGACGCGCGGGGCGGTGGCGGGGCGCGGGGTGCGCGCGCACCGCCAGCCCCCGCGCCGCGCCGTTCGCCTGCCACCAGTCGCCCGCCGACTCTGCTTGTGCTTGTGTGACTCGCGCTGCTCCGTGCACCGCACTCGTGCCCCGATCACGACGCGTGCCGCCCCGCTGTGGCCGCGAATCGCGACCTCTACGCTACCGGCGAAACGTTTCTCCTAACTTACGTGCAACTTGCTATGTTATAACTTACGGACATTTACACCCCCTTTACCCGGCTTGTTTATCCCTCATCATGTAAGTGTTACGATCATACATTTAAATGCGACATGTTTTTCCTCGAAATTCGGAACTCGCGACCAAGTGATTATTATTTATCGTGAAAGTTTGTGCAATTGAAAAAGGCTAGTGAGTTTTTGGCTATCATGTCCGGCCATGCAATTTATTTGTGTATTTCCTTTGTTTTTGTGGACGGTGTAATATTATCGGCTATTTCCGAAATTCGACGGTAAACTTTTCTACATTAGGAGTGAGCGGTACTTAAGTAGACCCCGTACCGGTGGTGCTTCGGTCCGTTCGCTCCATCACATTTGTCGCTCAGGCGAATGCATGAGGGCTTTTCGCATTGGTTTATCATGGCTAGGTGCAAAAGCCTGCGCTAAACGCAAAGCAATACCCAACTCGAAGCTTTCATCTCTACAGCCTGTGTAGTATAATGTAAAAGTTGCTCCTCAGTAAATCTCTTCTTAATCTCTCCGAAAACTTTGTTTCTTCACTGTTCATCATAATGTATTCCCAATGAGTAAGAAATATTACTTGATATCAAACTTAACTAATATTATCTCACATATTTTTGGTTTTACGAGTAAAATTTCATTCATATATATATTTTTTTTGCCTTTTTTAAAAATTCCCATTTTTTAATTTACCTTTCGTACAGAAATTGCAAATTATTTATAAAACCTATTCCATAAAATATTTCTTGTAATTTTAATAATATTTAAATAGTGTCTTTGAAGTTGTACTTTTTGAGTTGTAAAATAATGTTGCTAAAATAAGTCAAAATAACATGCGCTTCTGGTATCTGTATTGAAAATTACGTAGTGTGTATATTAATCTTATCGCTTGAAATAACACCTAGCGTTGATTCAAGATAAAAAAAAAACTGTTATGAAATATTCCACGCCGTGATTGGGAGACTTGGGAAATTTTGAAGTTCCTCGATCTATCACATTTTTTTTTCATGAACTGAAATTTTGCAAAATATATTTAAATTCCAATTTTGAAAAAAAACAGTCACTTTTTATCTGCGTAAAAATGAACAGGTTAATTTTTAAAATGGCAATGGATTTTCTTTTTTTTTTGGTACATTGAAATCTATAATGGTTTGTTTGCCGTGATTCTACACCGAGGGTAACAGCTGCCCAGCTACCTGCTGAACAATAAAAAGCGTTTGTCAATAAAGGGCTCGCTCTGTATTATTATTATTATTGTCCCAGTTCAGCTCGGTAATACAGTTATTAATTTCAAAATGGTGTTTACTTGTATAAATTTTAAACGAGCTCTCCGGCAATGTCTTCCTCCTGAGGAGATTAATATCGTTGTCTCCATAATCTCATTAATTGGCAGTACATATATTTAAATGCCGTTTTATTGTTTACATAAGAAATACCATCTATTTAACTCAGAATATTATATTAGTACAATCCCTTTAAGAGACAATTAAAGAAATAGGAATGAATTTATTACAGGGCCGCGGCACAAACTCCGTTTCGCGGCTAAATGAGATTTTTTTTCTTTTAAATTACGCAAACGAGGAAACTCTCTTGTGATATTTAATTACGGTTCAGGGGTATTATAGTCACTAATTCTTGGTAGAGTGGTGGTATTGAACAAACTTACTCAGTTGGATAGTTGTCAATGGGATGTCCGTTATCGAAGTTATCTTAATTAAGAATTAAACCGTCCAAAATTTGATTAGATTAACGAATTATATCATATCGTTGGCCAACAATTTGTGTGTATAAAGGTTTGTAGCTTATTTGTACTATTTCTTCACTGGAACGTAATTTTGTTTAGACTGACTGTCCCGTAAGTTATTTGAAAAAAAAAATGTAATGTTGCTTTAATATTATAAAATAATTCTCCCCAAGATTGCCATATTGTATTTGTCAATCCTGTAACTCTTTCGCCTTACGGAGAGATCTGATATTGGCAGGCCTCATCAAATTCCGAATTCTGTTACCCTATATGCATAGCCATTTAAAATAATCAGTAGGTACTGATGCAATTAAAAAAATAAATGTCATTCCACCTACCTAATGCATTTAGTCCGCCTCGTTGGATTCGGGATTTTATTGGACTTGTTCAAGTTTCTTAAAACGACTTTCAAAATTATTTCCTTATGAATAAATGCTTCTAATAATTTTAGTTCTGAACAATTTGCAAAATGTTATTCAAAACCCGTAAAGACTCCTCCTATTTGCAATCTGCAAGAAATACGTACACATATAAAACTATAACGAATGCTTTTATTTTTTGTTAATAAATAGAAGATACATTTTATTTATTACTTAAGAGAACAGAGTAATTAATTTCGTTTGTAAAATAGATTTGTTCAGACATTTAAATGGTACGTTGAAGAATCGCTTTTTGTAATTATTTAATGTCACCATCGTTGTTTTTGCACCATTTATATGGAAACTTTGGTAGTTTAATTCTTAAAAACAAGAAAAAAGCAATACCTTCTCTCTCATTTTAAAGTAAAAGACGCTTTTCTGTTGTGTAAATCGCACTATGTGATAGGTTATTAATTTAAGTTACATCGAAATTGTAACGTTTTTTAGCTGAATTGTTGAAAATCTTTAACTCCTTGCATATATATTTGTAAATAGATTTATCAAAATTATCGTATAGTTACAATATTGGAACAGAACCAAAATTTTACTCACTCTAAACGTCTCAGTCGAATAACTAAATTTTTGTTTTAAAATGTCTACGATAGTTCTCGTTTGCAGGAGAGAAGAGGCATTTCCAAAACTCTGTGATAGCTGAAAATGCGCTATTCTTCTTAAATTAAACTAATTATCTCGATATTATAACTTATGTGGTAAATTAATTTTTTAGCTTTCATATTGTCCGTACGAATGATTTCATGGAAAAAATAGCTCTGAATTTGGTCTTTATTATTTTTATGTTGTGTTAAAAGGTTTATTTTAAGACATTATAATAACAAAACTATATTTTCAGTCGGTACTATAAGCATATAGACTTTCCGTATCTAGTTTCGTTTCTAATAAGTATAAAATGAATTCATTAGTTTTGTATCGTAAAACTTTCAAGTCCTGCGTCAATGTAAAATTGACTTGCAGTGTGGTGAATAACTTATACATATATATTTCCTTTTTCTAGACGATTGTGTGTTATTTGCTTCTGTTAGCAACAGAAGCCAATAACCCATAATCGTCTGCCAAGCTAAAAATAATAAAGTTTCTATAATTTTATAACAATTTGTCATTGATATTTAGAAAGGGCAGCTTCCGTTGGATCAATTAGTTTTAAATGACTACGAAATCCCCCGTCAATTTACTTCCCAATCGGATTCGTGTTTCAATTTCCTTCGTCAACTTTGGGCATCGATATTTCGATTTTTCTAAATTTGTAATTTTTAACATAATATACATATATAACTAAAGTCTTTTTAAAACTAACTTCTATTAACTCTACTCTAAAAGAAAACTCACCGTTACTATTTGTTTAATATTATCTGTATGATTAAAAAATATATATATAGACATATTAGAGTTATGACTTTTCGAAATTGTTTTCGGAAGTTATGTGTGATAAATATCGATGACTGAATAACTTTGTGCCCGGTATGGCAATAGGTTCGCCACCTATTCCATTTGGGAGGTAAACTTAACGGCGAGACGAGGCTTAACAGCCGCTGCCTACACCTTCGGGTAACAAAAGGCGTGAAGTTATGTTATGTTATATTAGAGTTTCATTGAATGCTTTTGTAAAAATGTGGTTTTAAAAATATGCAATTAAATACGTTGATTTTAAGTCTAAATAGCCTTTAAAAAATAATATAAAAAGAGAATATCGTCCCAATAAGCATTTCAGGTGCTCTACTATGTTTAAAGAATAGTCCTATTCAAATTGTTAAATAGAAAGCCAACAAAAATTCCTCTTGTTACTGTGTTATGTACACTCAACACCATAATAGTAACTCGCCTATAAGTTATAACTCTGTTGCCACAATATAAAGGAATTTATTCTATCTTCCTCTTTCATTTCATTGCCGGAAAATGAAAGAATATTCTTTATTATATTTCATATTTCATTTTGTGACCATGTCTTTTGTAGTAAAATAACCTATCGTTAAAGTTAAGCAACTAGGTAGCAAAAGAATATTTTTAATATGGGAAAAAAAACATAACTTCACGCTTTTTGTTTCCCGAAGGTGTAGGCAGTGGCTGTTAAGCCTCGTCTCGCCGTTATGTTTACGTCCCAAATGGAATAGATGGCGAACCTATTGCCATACCGGGCACAAAGTTTTCAGTAATCGATATTTATCACACTTAACTTCCGAAAACAATTTCGAAAAGTCATTGGTGTGAGCCAGTGTTAGAAATCGAACCCGGACGTCTGGGTCAGAAGCCGTGTGCTATTGAAATTCATATGAATTGTTTAGAAAATTCCTTTTTTTTTGGTAAATTATTACTAAAGTTTTATAAATGTATTTACATCACACTTTTAATGCAAGGAAGCGGAACAATAATCGTTTATAATTTCTACGAAAGCAGACACAATAGACGTTAATAGCTTGATGGGTAAATATTAAAATCTGGGGATCAAAAGATTGTCTTGTTGGTCCAGTGGTCGAGCTCCCCGCGTCTCATTCAATAGTCGTGGTATCGATGGCTCAGACCAATGAATTCTTTTAAGAACTTATGTGCGATAAATATCGATGTTTGATAACTTTCCGCCCGGTGTATGGCAATAGGTTCGCCACCTATTCTATTTGAGACATAACAAAACGATTCGGCGATTCTAGCCATACAGCCAGTTCCATAAATTTAGGTTATAAAAAGGCGTGAAGTTATTTCTACGTTAATATAGCACAATGGATATGATCATTTCGTTTACGAGATCACGAAACTCTCATCAAGCGTCCCAGTGTCCAGAGGCAGTCCACTCGATAAGACCCCTTCCCCCCCATTAACGGGCGTGCTGCAGCGATAGCGCCACCGGCAAACATGTAATTTGGACCTCGTAAATTTAAACTGAAGCAAATTTTTTTTTTTTCGCCTCTTGCTAATTACCAGTCCGGCGACGTCCCCCCTGAGACTGCTAAATGCGCCCCCGTACATGTCCCGAATGCGAAAGTAGCGCGCTAGTTGCGATCTGCACTCGGCCCGCACTCCGCCAGTAAACAATGGCCTTTGTTTTGGCTGCCATACTTCAACTATGTGTTGAACAGACCATTATTTACATTAATCTTATTGAGTTTTGTATCATATTATGTTGGTCAATTTGCATGTTTCATGGTATGAATATGATAATGGTTGGTGCATTACTGTATTCCTCATCATCGGTATTTGAATAAATTCTATATATTTGATTATATTACATAGATTCGACAGCAATTGGCGCAAGGAGATACTGCAGTTAGAAGTCAGCTGCTTCTTAACAACTGACAAAAAGTTGATCATACCTCTTACTCTGATCTGTATAGGGTTTGATAATATCTTCAACCACGTTACATAGTGTTGTAGTAATTTGTAGTAGTTTTACATTTAATTTGTTCCTTAGTAATTTAAAAGTCCCAAATGTTTCATTTTTCCGATCGTATGAATCGATAACATGTTAAACAGAAACACATGTCTCAGACGATATTTTTGTGTCTAGAAAGTCATGAAATTTGCATCTCTATGTTAAACTGTAATTGCATATAACCCGGTTTTTATATGGTCTCGTTATATTATATTAACAAGTATTTTCTCACACACATTGAATTATTAAAATTATATTATAACTAATGGGTAATGTTTAGAATGGAAAACGTTGTCAAATAAACGGGACCATCGTTGGTTTTTAAAAAAATATAATTATCTTTCAGTTGGACACTACAAAATATTTTGTACTTAAAATATTTAATTCTTTCAAAGTCAGACCAAACTCTGGCAAAAGTGTGTTTAAAATTTACTATATACATGTACATATGTGGAGCATAAAATCAATTATAATCTAATTTCAATAAATTAAACAACGATATTGATTTTTTTTTAAATATCACAAGCGATTATGTAACATATTAGAACCGATATTATAATAGTGTTACAGTTACATGCGTTAAATTAACTTCAGCAAACATCCTTCTAGCTAATTGATAATACTTTTTCCTTGATGATGTGAGTCAACGATGCGTCCGCGCGCACACACTGACCGGAGAATATGAAACGATGACATCACTTGTGTTACGACGAACACATGCCGGTGCACTAAAAACAACACTCAATTTGCAACCGTAAAGTGAACATGTTAGAGACTACATTGCATTGTCGACGACACACAAAAATATGGCCATGAATCTTGACGAAAATACCAATACCGCCAAGAATAACCAAAATATGTTTAATATAGCATGTGAAATTTAAAGATTTTAAGACAATTACTATCACTATTTGTTATTCTGTACTTGTAACTTCACTCTTAAATTTTTACCTTTCGGAATGCTCCAATTTATAATCACTAACTCAACAATAAAAAGTAACCAGTAGTCTTAACTCCTAGATAAGGAACGCTTTGGGTGGGTGTAATTCTTGTCATATTTTACATTTGAGAACAATAGAATATTTAAAATTAAAACTTTTGTTCTGATAGTAATGAACAATAACGCGTAGTTGTTGACATTGCGCGTCGTGACATCATAAAGGGAACACGCAAAAAGGCCCCCTTTTATGTCCTTGGTGCAATTATATCGTTCAAAATAAATGCATATAATATCAATTGGTTTACTAGCGTTTATCAGATTCAGAACTATCGATATTGCTGATCCTGCATGAATTGTTTCCCCTATTTGGCTTCATTTAACTAGTATTGACCCTCACTATTCTATCTACTTTCATAATACAAGTTCGTTTGGGATAAATCAGACCTAAATTTTAAATATAACATTAATAATAAAAGTGAACCAATTACGAGAGTGCATTAAGTGCTAACTTGCTTGATTTCGACCATGCATGTCGAAGGTGAACGTGGTGTTCGATGTTGCGATTCTGTCCAACCACGATACCACAGCTCTCAAGGTCGTGTAAATTTACCTGTCCCGTTTACAGACTGTAGCCTGTTACCATTGTCCAGCGGCCTCGCTGTATGGACAACTTTTTATCGTCCATACACTTCACAAATTAATTCCTACCTTTCGACCTTTAAATACTTTATTTGGAACTTATATTGTCATTCAATTTCGGCATTATGTTTCAAGACAATATAATGTCTGTTGTGATATATTGAAAATTTAATAGTTTGTCGCAAATGTCGCAATCGATATTGTTATACCCCGCATAAGATACATTAACAAATAAATCATTTCAACATTGAGTGGCGAATATGAAAGTGGGCCACAATTGGTTCACGAACGCCACAAAACCTTACGTAATAGCAATCATGTCATGTTTTAGAGCAAAAAATAAGTAATAAGTAATCCAAAGTATTACAGTCTCGGTGGCGCAGTGGGCGAGCGCACGGCCTCTGATCCAGAGGTCCGGGGTTCGATTCCAGACACTGGCTCACACCAATAACTTTTCGAAATTGTTTTCGGAAGTTATGTGTGATAAATACCGATGACTGACAAACTTTGTGCCCGGTATGGCAATAGGTTCGCCACCTATTCCATTTGGGACGTAAACATAACGGCGAAACGAGGCTTAACAGCCGCTGCCTACACCTTCGGGTAACAAAAGGCGTGAAGTTATGTTAGTTTAAGTAATCCAAAGTAACAGTCGCAACTTGACTGGTGAAGGTGAGGAATCAAACAGTAGCCAACAAACACTCCTGCACACGGACCACACGCTCTACCATACCCGTTTTATATTGTACCTAATTATTTATTAATTCAGAAGGTCAAACCATGTTATTATACGTTCCCTTCGCAAATTAATGCATTGTAAAATCATCAAAAAGTTGCTAGAAGAGCACGGTCGAGACCTTGAATACTAATACTCCGAATTAATAAATTGGCTATCAATTGGCATACAATTGATCAAAATCTCTTGAAATTGATCATTAAGAAGCATGCAGGGGTTTCCAGGTGAGCCGCTATACATTCCATTTGTCTTGATAGCTCAGTGGTTAGAGCACCCTCCTTGGTGGCGGGAGACCCAGGTTCGAGTCCCGGTCAAGACCTTGAATGTGGGGAGGCCTGTCTGGTTATACCCATATATATATATAGAAAAAGGTCTAAGAATTTAAGAACTCTTCCGCGCTGTTCAGATAACTGTCGAATCCACACGATATTGTCTATGGTAACTTGATCGAATCGGCGAGCTCACAAAGGCCCGCGCCCGGCTGTTTTTCCCCCTCAAACCCCCCCATCGCTCCGACCGCTCTCACGAGATTCTTATTTAGATTCGCTTCCGTCTGATTGCTCTTGGTAATCTTTTCACTGGGTTATTGAATGTCTTCCCCGTGCGTGTTGAGTGCCGAAGGAATCTCCCAGCTATCGGAGCTGACATGAAAAGAATCGCTCGCCGATGTTATTTGAAGGCTGCTGCTGTTTTAGATATACCTATAGGAAATAAAAGGATGTCCATTTGCTCTATAGCTCGTTCTAAAATATGGTAATTTTTAATTCTGAGCTTTACTCTGTTCTCTAATCGTGAACGTCATGTTTGTCAGGTATACACTTAATATGTGGTCTTTTGTATATTTCCTTTTATTTTTTTAATTCACTTTCGAGTAAAGTTTTTTTTAAATGTCGACCACATCGGTTCGTTTATTCTTTATTATAGCCTGCAGTGTAGTAACGTAACTAGATTTGGTAAACCACAACTGTTCGTAATCTCTATCCGTTCCTTGTTACACATTGCAATCTAATTTCACGCCTTCTAATTTGCACAGCAATCGATTTCTACATTGTACGATAGCGAATAATATATCGATATCGATTTAATATTGTATTATTTAATAATTAATGGGTGCAATCAGGAAGAAACGAGATCTGTGGTATAGATTTTTATTGATATACATAATTAGTACCAAAAGTGCCGAAGTAAAACCAATACTGCAAATTTATCTCATCTACATCCTTGATCGCATTTAAGTAGTTGGGCATAAAACATCTTTTCTAACAATCTGAGGCTGTAATTAAAATTTAGTTTTATTCTACTTGTATCAGTAATTAGTACGTTTTATAAATAACATTAGTTGATAACTTAATTTTGTAAAAATATTTAACACCTTGACATTCTTGTTAAATTAATACAATTACGTAGCTAAAATAAAAATGTTTGGTGTAAAGTGTAGAGCTCTTGGGAAACACGAGTGTGCCACGTGATCGCGTTGAATTTCGATGCATTCAGTGTTAAAATAAATATTTTTTTTGAAGATTTATGCATGATGAAGAGCGCGACGTTGCGTTGCCGCACACACACACACACACGCCGCTATTTTCATCCAGGTTATGCTTTAAATAGCGCATTACGATAGTATTTGGTTTCACGAGTTTTTCTCCACGAGTTGATCCCGGCCTGCGGGCGTTACGTGTCTCTATACTCTCCACTAGTCGCGGCGCCCACATAAAGAATTTGTCTGTGCCATCATTCCCCGGACACTTGTGAGTTGCCACCGAGAGAGAGATATAGTTGACACATTTCTATATTTTAGTGTCATTGTGTTATAAAATTGTTGCTGAATAAATTTTACACGTTGCACACACAATTTTTTTCGATTTAATCGCAGGTAGAGACTACTATACATTATTAGGAACATATGTATTGATGTTTTGTACGCTGTTAATTCGTTAGTGCGTAAATTATCTGGTGATCGTCGAAAATAAGATTTATATCTATTTGTGATGTAATGTTCCATGTAATACTCCCCGTTTATTTTGCTTACAATATACATAACTGGAGTTTATTTTCATTCATTTAACGTTGTCATAACATTATTTTTTACTATCATTGTTTATTTACATATTCAGAAGGATTATAATGGGACGGCATGTCGGAGTCGCTATTCTTCGATGTGGAGGTATTTATGTGTTGGTACAAAGAGCCAGCAGAGTATGCCATTTATACAATTGACAATTATTATTATAACCGCTAATTCCTCTTGTGCACCTTTTGTAGTTCAAAGATGCATATATTGCTGGCAAATAACATTTCGATCTAAGAGTAATGTTTGCGTAAAGGTGCAGGCCTGAAGTACGGCCATGGTGCGCGCTTGCTAACCCGGTAGCCGCTTGTGCTTGGCTCCGGGGCGTAATGCCCGGAGAGTAACCAGTGTGTTTTGTTGTTCGCAGAGTTGAGCCCCGCACCGCACCGGTTTGCTCCTCGCTGACAGCCGAGCCGCTAATCTAGCTTTTTCGCGCCCCACCGTCGCCCGCCCAGACCCAGACCCAGACCCGCACCGGCCGCTGCAATGCTCGCGCACCCAGCACCGCTCGCCCTCTACTAAACTCAAAACGTCAACATCGACAAGAACGCGACTATAATATATAATAATAATAATTAATTTAATACTCGCCTAAATAAGCTTGCAACATCAGTGTCTTTAATTCTAACTTAATACTTAATATTAATCAACTAGTAAATAAATATATTGTCGACGTGTCGATCGTCGTATATAGTAACCGCGTCCGTGCGTGTGTGTAGTGCAGTGAGGGTATAGCGTCGAAGGGCATCTGTGCAGCAGCATCGTCAGCGGCATCTAGTTCCTCGCCAGTGTACAAGTGTATGCCGGGAGCGCGCGGGCGCGCTCATCTCTCGCCGCCTATGCGCCGCACTCGCTCTGCGTAATAGTGCGCGCGTCTCTACCGCCCTCTCTGTTTTATGGCAACAATGGCCACCATGGTGAACATGAATAACCTCTTGAACGGCAAGGACTCACGTTGGCTCCAGCTCGAAGTGTGCCGCGAATTCCAACGGAACAAGTGCTCGCGGCCCGACACCGAATGCAAGTTCGCGCATCCCCCGGCGACTGTGGAGGTCCAGAATGGAAGAGTTACTGCATGCTACGACAGTATCAAGGTATGTACAAAACTATATTTTAAACTATATACCAATAACTTGTGTATACAATGTATAGTAGAACCGCAGCAATACTTTCAAAATCTTATGCAGCTGCGATTTTCCGGTTGAACGAGAAACAACCCCTCAAGGCGACATTTCGCCGCCGCCATTCCGCTCGCCGACCTCGATCCTAAGGCTAGTTTCAAGTGACGTCATCCCCCGCCGCTGTACCTCTACTATTGTATGTGAATCAGCATAGCGCTAACATAATGAAATGAACGATGACTCTGCACCAATCAGCTCTTTCTACAACAACTTTTTTATTATTCTTATTATTTTAATAGTTTCACTGACGCACTGACTATGTGTGATAATTACAAGCGCATAATCAAATTGTGTCGGACATGTGGCAGTGGAACAACCCCCGTCACATGGTACTGCCATGGGAATAAATGTTTCTAACGATGATTCTTGTCATCGTTTTTATTACTAAGAAATGCATTTCCAATAAAATAAAATTAAAAGATAGACAGAGATACCAATATAAATTTGCACAAATAAAATACCGGTTTATCGTGATGTTCGCCATTATTATTATACCTATATAGTGTTATCGGCTAAGTAGAGTGACGTTGATAACGTGCGGTTATTTCGGGCGGAGTGGTGGGCGATAAAAATTAAAACTGACATGTTAACACGCACCACCGGCACTGCTGGCCACCGCATCGCTCCGGGCCGCGAGCCGCCTTATCGCGATTGTTACCACCGGTTTGACTTTACAAACAACATTTAAACACATATAATATGTATGTATGTATCAAAGTATTACTATGCCATAGTACACTTCGTGTCTCGATGGTTTGGAAGGTCGAATACCCCGTTTCCAAATCAAGAAGTGCTGTGTAGGACAAGAGGTCCCCATTTGCAACGTGACGATTCAAGGCTTAGGTAATACCCGCTGCCAACACTTTCGGGTAAAAGAGGACGTAAGTTTATAACCGTTTCAACATACGTCATATTATCAATCTATATTCAATATACCTTTTTGTTATTGTGATTCGGAAACACTAAATGTTATACATCTTATTCTATATATATATAAATCTTTAATACCGGTTTTCCGTACGTATTTTTCTTTGATGCTCGGTTGAATAATGCGATCAAGAGATAAAACGCAGCGGGATCGTGCAGATCGAGCGGTGCGGCCCGTAAACATTTTCAATTCTGTCACCGTTTCTCAATTCAATAATATGTGCCGTCGGAGTTTGGTAGACATATAAATGCTAGTTCAGCTCTTAAGTTGATACACAGGATACAATATCAAATAATTTTACTTAACTTTTGTCGTTCATTTTCCTGACCTTTTTCTATTATTTGAGGTCGACACTACAGGTTTTACTTTTCCACACTACTACACACTACTTTTCCTATCATTCAGTCTTTCGGACAATCCTTCCATATTTTCTTAGGTCTTCCTCTTTTCTTCTCTCCCTTCACATTCTGTTTTATCATTCTTCTTGCAACATGTGTATCATCGCTCCTCATTACACGCGATTCCCTCTGATCTTCTCCGTTATTGGCGTAACTTTTAAGCTTCCTCTTAAATCCTCTTTCCGTATTTTATCAATTTTCATTACTCCACATATCCACCTCTTTCCTATACCAAATTTCTGATCCATACATGTCTGACTTAACTATTCTACCTAAGCTTAACTTTGAAAACAGTTATTTAATTTACCAGCCCTTTGTCAGTCATTGCACATGTAAGTTCTACCCGATATATGGGCAATAGGCTATAGCGAGTACTAGAAAAATACTGCCTCCACCCACCTGCGGGCATGAAAGCTGTGAAGGGGTAAAATTATTTTTAACGGTTTTATTTAGTTTAAAGGGATCAAATTTCCCTCTGCCGCCCGATTTTTGCCCCTTGTTGACAGATTGATCTGATGTTTGGTACAAACGTTTATTTATAATGACAATATAATTTACACACAAAAACAGTTTATGTGGTTCTGGTTAAACTGATTGTAGCGTAATATAATAATTCGTTTATATTTTGTTAAATTATTCTGATCGGCAAGTTCAATTCAATTCTGTCATGATTTTATAAAAAAAAAATGTCGTAAGACTTATGCGCTAAACAAACAAATGAACACAACTCTCAAAAATTGGCAATATACAATACTTTTCACTTGTACAAACGACTAGTGTTAATTTAATTTTCCAGTACATAAGTTTACGTCTCTCAAAGTATTTGGAGTTTCAAAATAAACGTTTTTGTTATTGTGTATAGCGTCCAATTTGCAATGTGACGTCGCCAAAGTTGCGTGGGTTGGGTTATATGAGTCCCACGCTAAACGAAAATAGATATAAAAATATTAGTGTTTGCGCGTAAATAGAGGAATAATAGGTCGTTTCTTAAATAGACGCATGTGATGAATTAAAATTAACTTTTGTAACTGATCGCTGATTCCCATAAGGGAAGGGAAGAAAGACATGCTACCAAGAGAGTGATGGGAATGACTGCAGATAGCGGAAGGCTGTATAAGAGTTGTTATGAGTATGAAGTGTGTGAGTGTGCAGACGATGAGAGATAGAAAAGAATGGGAGAACGGAACAGAATGTGGTGCCGACCCCACTTAGAGTGGAATAAGGGCAGGGAAATGATTAATTTAAACCTCAAACTTAATTTGTAATACATTATTACAAAAATCTTAATTCACATAATCAAGTATTAATTGACAAGCATAATGTTTAACTACAGTTTGAGTGAAACTTGAGTAAACGGAGTGATAAGCAAACAATGGCCTTATAAAGGTTGCAATCGGTGCATTGAGGCTTCGCCGACCGTTTAGTGCTTCGTCAGAATTCTAACTTCATTTGTAGATATGTATATTTTATTGTGGATACACCAAGTATTTGGGATTTTATAAATATAAAATATCGAGATCTTTTCGTACTATTATTAAAATTATTTTTTTTTATTATAATAATTCAATTTTATCTCTCCATAATTCTCGTTTATAAACGAGAATTATGGAAAAACTTCACATTATAATAACTAATTCAACTATTATAAATAATAGTTGAATTAGTTATTATAATGTGGGGTTTTTTTAAATATGTATTTAAAAACTCGCTATTCATATTTGCAAATTTAATCAACTAAGTGTTATATTAGAAAAGATTTGTTTAATTAAAAATCGAGACCTACTGATTCGATTATAAGAAATCAATCAAAGCCACACTCTTTCCTAGTAACATAATACGTAATCGAAAGTTATTTTTTCTTTTATTTTTACTTATTTCACATATAATTTTTATACTGCCACTACCCACGTTTTTAATCAAACATGTAATAAATTAAACACCCACGTGATAATAATAAATCGCTGGTTTTCTAATCTACTTTGGGCACAAATCCATAACGCGTCGGCTTCGCTGTAACAATGCCAATACAGAGTAATATGTAAACGATATATCAGAATTGGATACCGTAAAATACAATTTAAAAGACACAAAAAGTGATAATGAATGTGCAGTAGCAGTGCGGTGTTATCAAAACAAGTCGAGATTTCCTACAAAACCGTCACCGGCGATCAACAATCTGTCAATTACCCGATAGGACGAGGCTGTTTTTGATAGCCACGCCATACATTCCGATTAACCCATCTTATTTATTGCCAAAAAGTTGCTAATTCGCCCACTTGCGAATTATTGAAGATGGATTCGTAAAATTAAACAAACATCTTAGGTGTCGTCACTCCGAAACAAGTTCAATTCTTTGTCTTATTAATACGGCCATGAAACACTGACCCTGAGATGTGACGAACATATGAGCTCACCATGCTAAATGTGGGGTATACACGTGTATATAATCCTATTGCCTAGTAATGTATTGCCTTTTTTGTATTCACATAAAAATTACAACAATGAGTGCAAAAAAATAATCGATGACTAACAAAATGGTGGCTGATGTATTATGTCAATAGCCAATTTTTTATGTCGGGATCAAAAAAGAATAGGGCAACTCAAGGCATAATTGGCAGTGTCTACACCTGCGAGTATAAAAGGCGTGAATTAAAAATGTATTAAGATTTACACACAAAGTGTATGTATGATGGGAATCTTTTCATTTATATTTGCTATTTTATTATTAATAATACTATTTTTTAATTTTGCTAAAATGAACGACATCAATTTTTTTTATATCGTTTGTTAACTGGTATTTTCTGTGAGAATGCAAACACTCTGACAATCTCTAAATCACATCTTATCTGGAATAATTTTAGAGAACATAAAACTTTAGTTTAGAAGTTTTAGAAAAAAGCAGAATCAAGATAGCTATAACATATTAACAAAACGTTTGAAATAAGATTATTTTAGTACTAATTAACTCTTGCAGTTTTGCCACTTGAAAATTCATTGCGAAGCTTTCTGGAAATGACGAACAAAAAGTCAAAATCCAATTAAGTCGTTAGGAGTTTCCTAAAATTGCGGCCAACAAACAGGAGCCAAAGGCCTCGGTCATGTGTGTGTGAACTGGTATTCCTCTTGAGAAGTTTTCCAAAACTCATTCGCCAAGTGTTCCACAGTGTGTGGAATATTCGGGATATTTGAAGTACTTGCACTTAAAACCTACCAGTAATCTCGACTTATCCGATTTGCACCGAGTACTATTATAATAGTCGCATAGTTATGTAGGCTTCACTCGTTTACCGACATTTGAAGTGGTGTGCAAAAGGTTCTTCTGTCTTTAGACGATTTAATTTGATCTAGTGAATCTGTGTGTATGGTGAATCTGGTAAAACTTTTACAAAATTCGCGAAACCTCATCTCTCCTGTCTACTAAATCATGTTGGTAATATAGTCCAAAACAATGATATGACGAAAACACGAGTGAACCAAATAAATATATGTAAGATAATAATTGAGAATTAACAAAAATAAACCAAATTCTTTCTCTAAAAATAGAAGGATGTTTTATTTCTATTGCAGTTGTTATCATTTAAGTACGCTAACTCTAGTTAGGTAAGTAAGTGTCTCATTTTCAGGTAAGTAAGTGTCTACACTTACTTACCTGAAAATACAAAGAAACGACATTTTAAGTTCACTAATATAGTCTCCTCAATTATAAATTGTCTAAAGTTACTATAATTAACAACGAAAAGTAATCTGCACATCAACTCTCTGCATATGAACTTCTATTGGCATATCTACATTCCGCGCGCAGCACGCCACATACATACATACATAACTTCACGCCAAATCCCTTGAGGGGTAGGCAGAGAGAACAGAGCGCCATAGGGCACGATTCTTACACGCCTCACTCGCTTCGTTGACTTTCATAACTCTTTTCAGGCACGCGCGTTGGTTTTTGAGGCTCTTAACATCCCCTTCCTCCAGAACACGTTCTATTTGGTCATGGAATGTGTGTCTTGGCCGTCCTCGACTCCTACAGCCATCAGCTTTTGCATTGTATATCTGCTAAGTCAGTTGCATCAACCATTCTTTCTACATATCCGAACCATCGGAGCATGCCCTTTCTTACTTTTACACAGACACTCTCGTTCAAACGCACGCCAAATTTGGAATAATGAAATGACATTTAATTACGTATATATATGTATAAGAAAGATTTATCGTATAGTATTGATATGACAAACAAGGTCACCTACTCAAGGTCCTTGAGCTAATAAAATAGGTTTGAAAGTTTGTGAAGATGAAATGGGAAATATTGACCTCACCTTACACCCAATAACAATTGAATCTGTTTTAATGGAAATTAAAGATTATTAAATCAAAATAACTGTTAAATTTCTATCAATAATACAGTACTAAATTTCACGATTCTCGGTTAAGCAGTACAGACGTGCATGAGTGCAACACAGTTTTTTGTACACCAAAAATATAAAAATAACATTGGAAACAAGTCTTAAAATGTATACTATAAAAGACGCTCTTATCGCCAAATGCAATCTCTTACATATTATTACATATTCAAATGATATTCAGACAAAAAAAATAACTAGTATCAGTCCATGGGAAAGAGGATTTGAATGCAAATATAAAACAGGGAGTTGAAAAAAAAACCGGTACATGTTTGTGTTGTATTCAAATATTTTGCACGATCCATCGGGTCTGGTTGGCGAGAGCGTTTCGCGTTCATTAACTTCGCTGTACTGGCATACTGGCGTTCTGGGCTACTGGCATTGGCAAACCGGTGCTGTTGTGGCTGGCGCTCGTCGCGTGATATCGTTGGTATTAGTTTTAAAAAAAAAACATCACTTAATCTGACCCGGATTTGACGTGAAAATACTTGAAGTAATTGCTGCATAAATTTGTTGTAGTGTGCTCGGTTTTTAATTGTCCCCCCCGTCTATTTCGTGAATATTGTTGTTCGAATATAGGTAATATTATTGGAACAATAGTTATTAGGACTGAGGCAGAGGAGGAGAAGAAGAGAGGAATTGGTAGCGGACAAGTTGTTGTGTAAGATGGACATGAGTATGAAGGATGGAAATACCGTGATAGGAAGTTAATGGAAAAGGATTATGTTGTGCCCCAGCCTAGTAAAAGGTCTTGAGAGTTATGATATTTGCATTTTTAAATACTGCTGTCGGTGTATAAAGTTTAATAAATATTATAAACATAAGAAGTTTTTAAAAGAGTTCGTGTTCCAAATTGAACTGTTTCCTTTTTTACCATATGGAAATTTAAAAATATGTATTGACTTAACTGCTAAAATTAATGGAAATGAATTATATCTCAAGACATATCAACGATGGTTTTTTTACTCGTTTAATTTACTAAATAAAGTCCTCCCACGCCGCCAGAGGGTTCTGTAAGAGAAGAAATACCATCAGAATTTTCAATCTTGCCGCAAAAATTTCACAAAAATCTTATTCTGACAATTAATTACGGACATACCTACCTCACAAAAATTTTCCAAATAAACTAGATCTTCTAAGAGATTTGTGCTATGTATTTTTGTATTTATATACACTCGAGAGCAATGAATCCGGGTCACTTAAAGAATCCTAAAAATCTCGGAAACTAAAAATGCTAGGTTAATGCAATAAATTGTATTTAATAGACAATGTAATACTCCTTAAATGAAGGTATTAAAACTTCTTAGTTATTGTAAAGTTATATCATAAAAAAATCAAATTTGAAAAAGGGCCACTTTCGAAGATGGAACTACGAAATTACAGCATTTGGTTTTGCTTTTGTTTGTAATCTGTCATTTATGTGGGTACATAAACCATGTTGATAGTGCTCTATATTCATTATTCAAGCTGAAATTATGTCGCTTACGCCTGAAGAATGCACCAGAATACTTACAATGCTGGAAACCGGCCGGAGTCAGCGCGATACAGCCAGGACTGTTGGTGTGTCGCTGTCAACAGTACAAAGAGTTCTTCGACGTTACGAAGAAACTGGTTCTAACCTACGCAGACCAGGAACGGGCAGAACCAGGTATACCACAGCACGAGAAGACCGATACTTGGTGAACACCATGCTTCGAAATCGCTTTCTCACAGGAACTGAACTCACCAATCAGTTTCGACGCCTCGGAGGAAGTAACCCAAGTGCATGGACAGTAAGACGTCGGCTTGCTGAATCTAACTTAAAACCCCTTAGACCTGCAAACGGCCCTAAACTGGAGCGTGGGCATCGTATTTCAAGACTAAGATATGCCCAGAGCCACGTAAATTGGAGTATTGAAGATTGGTCAAAAGTTATGTTCTCCGACGAATCAAAATTTATGCTCTACAAGCACGATGGAAGACACAGAGTGTATCGAAGACCAGGGGAAAGATTCAAGCAAGCATGCATCGAGGAAAAAGTAGCCTACGGTGGTGGGTCTGTACTTGTGTGGGCCGGAATTTCTTCTGAAAGTCGCACAGAGCTGGTGATCATAGAAAACGGCTCTTTAACTAGCGTAAGATATGTGGAAGAAATCCTCAATGATCACGTTGGTCCATTTATGGTCAATTTAGGTGAGGATGCTATATTTATGCATGACAATGCCCGACCTCATACAGGTAGGATTGTGAATGACTACCTTCAAGAGATGAACATTACTCGTATGGAGTGGCCAGCGCGCAGCCCGGATATCAATCCGATCGAGCATGCTTGGGACGAGCTAGGCAGATGCGTAAAACAACGAAACCCTCCCCCAATCACGCTTCGTGAGCTCAAAATTGCTCTCACAGAGGAATGGGAGAATATTCCCCAAAATCGTATAAGGAACTTGGTGTACAGCATGCCAAACCGCGTAAACGCAGTAATGGAAGCACGAGGAGGCAATACGAAGTACAGTAGAACTCCAATTATCCGAATTAATGGGGACCGGGACCCATTCGGATAATCAAATATTCGGATAATCGGATTTTTTTAAAAAAAATTGCCATTGGAGAGAATAAAAGCTACGTTTTGATATTGCACTATTTTTTTATTGAATTAAATGAAAGAAATATGAAATTTTCACATGTTTTAAATATAAATAAAATGTACTTATGTACAAGTTTAGAAATAAAAATCATTGTTTTTTAAACATCTCCGTCAATGTAAGCTGTTTTGCGGTCTTCAACCGTTTTCGGGCAGCCAGGTCACGCATTCGCTTGACGGTGAGCAGTTGCAAGTGGTCACACTCGCTCGGGCTGACGCTCCATCCACTTCAAAGCAGCAGTACACACGCGGGGGGAAGTCAGTGTAGGCACAACGGCAAGTTAAGACAAGTCAAGTCAAGACTTGACGCGCAAACACTGGCTTCGCGGGGGGAAGAATAATAGCATAAAGCGAACTTAGACTTTTTTTGGACAATTTTTTGTGATTCGGATAATCGGCGATTCGGATAGTCGGAGTTCGGATAATTGGAGTTCTACTGTATTAAAATTCAAGAAAATCGTAATAAAGTTCAAAAATTTCATGTTTCCTATTTTTGTTTTAAGGAGAGATCAGCAGATTTTTTCTTTATGTAATTTTGTGTTAATAAAATGTATGGTGACTCATATTTTTTTACTTTCATTTAAGGAGTATTACATTGTCTATTAAATACAATTTATTGTATTAACCTATCATTTTTAGTTTCCGAGATTTTTAACATTCTTTAAGTGACCCGGATTCATTGCTCTCGAGAGTAGATAGTACTTACGTACTTAATCTATGCATTCATAACTATTTAGCCAACTTATATCATCGTATAGATTATTGAAATGGCTATATAGTAGGATAACATATTATATGAATCATGATTTCCTTTATTATCTTTATCAAATTGTATTAAATATGGATACTGATAGTTGATTTTGATAATCAAGTAACTGAATAGTGCAGTTAAAACTCTTTTCAGCGTGCACAAAATTCGCATTCATAATATTGGGTATTGATGATAAATGACGATTTGATCATGAATTGAATAGACCTTCTTCCAGTTATTTATAACGAATATACTGATCTGTTATAATAAATGTTGGTCATAAAAGATTTTATTAAGATTTCTAACTTTCCTCTTGCACGACTTACCGAGTGGGGTGTCACGTTCCGTTCGCTCTCAGATTTCGCCACCCGTCGTCGTCGGCTCGTTCAAATTGCAGTCGAGCTAGCATTCTTGCGCACCCGTTGCACTCGGTCAACACCTACAACAATTATATTTATTATAAATAATTATTGGGTCCACACTATGACTACTCGGAATTCTTTTCACGAGTTTCACTGACAACTTTGTGCCCAGTGTATGTATGGTGATACATTCCATTCTGTTTGGGACGTAAAAATTCGAGTCGAGATTCAACGCTTAACAGCCGCTGCTTACACCTTCGTGTAGAAGAATGCTTGAAGTTTCTGTTCATTATCATAAGTTACAAACAGTTTTAGGTAAAGTGTTCCATTAAATTTAAAAAGTTGTGTATCGTCACTCTCTAAGTTTTATGGTGTATACTTAAATACTTATACATACATCAGCTGAACGTGTGCCAGTGACGGTGTTCACCTTTGTCGACCCGCGTCCATTACGAGAAATGTATTTTAGTGTTTTCACCTGCCCAAAACCTACTAAACAAATGTTTATAACGTACTCAATTCTATATAAAAGTTCTCTTATTTAATATTAGCGGGATCAATCTTTTAGTGACACTATTTTAGTGGATCGAAGTACAGAACGCACTTATTCTCACTGTATAGTATTTCCTCCTGAGTCGTCAATAAAAAATACCACGAATCGTTCGCGAATGAGGAGGGGCGGTGCGAGTCGCATTCCTACATGCCGCGCATTTCCATCCGATATTGCGCCGCCATTATAGCCTGCTTTTCGACCACCACCACCACTCCCCCACCCCGTGGACCTCACCCCGCCGCCCTTTAATTAAACGGTGAGGCCCCAGAGACACGTCCCCACCACTACCACCACCACGGAAAATCACGTAAATAGCTCCCAAAGATATTTTCTTCGATTGACTCTCGTCTCGTCTCTTATTGATAACTAACTCGGTTGACTTTCTTATTCTGCGGATCGTGTTACTCGGCACAACGTTGCCAATACACTTGCCAGATACAAATTTGCATAGTATGTGAGTTTCAACAAATATTCTAGTTATATCATATTGTGTTTACTAAGTTTACTTGAAAAGCAATAACAGGATTTTACAAATTTCTGCTAAGTTTTTCTTTTCCTGATTACATCTTAATTATTATGGAAATATTTAAAGATAAACCGTCTGCGTGCGAAGTCTCTAACAGCTATAATAATAATAATAATAATATCTTGGACACAATACACACAGCGCCCTCTAGTTCCAAGCTAAGCAACTAAATGCTTGTGTTATGGATACTAGATAACGGATATTAATACATATATACTTTTCTTTTGTAAATATATACTTATAGCTATAAGTACCTAAATTATAATTTTCCTTTTATAAAATGGTACAATCGTAATTTCCAATATTACTGATAACAGTCCACAGATAACATATTATTTATTGGCAAATAAACGATCGTAAATAAATATTGAATATCAACAAAATGTAACACTTATTGTGTCCCTTGTCAAATACTGAAATAAAACAATAGCTCCATATATTCAACCCAGATTTAAGTCAAACGCAAAAACATAATACGCACTACATTCACGAGAGTTCACCATGGCAATGGCTATGTGAAACAATGCGTGTAATTTGACGACATTAACCTCCTTTCTCGACACATCGACGTAATAAAATAAAGACGACTCCGACTCGGGGGTACGTAAGTAATGACAACGGAGCGACGCGTGAGGCGTGCTAGAGTGTAATGAGTGCGACTTATCTGCTCCTCATTTACATGTCTAGTACAAGCAGAACCAGCCTCGACCTTGGCACATCGCTTGCATCATGATTTCAATATACAACATGCCGAATACGACATCGTACCGGACGTATGGTTACGTCATCGGCCCGGCGCGGACGTGGCGCCACGCCGCGCTACCCATGACCACAACCGTCTGCGATGTCGATCTACTCTTTTATTAATACAGAAATGTTTATCAACGATAATTATTATCTTTCCGATAAATCGAGTTTTATTGATGAATGTACAGTTCAAAAAATGGCAAAAATAAACAACAACAAAAATAAATATGCGCATGGAAAACTCAAATGGCATTTCATCTCATCAACATGTGAGTGGGTGGAGGTTTTCATCATCAACTCAATAACCCAATGTTAGTTGTGATAATGCACTACTATTTATGAACTAAACAACGTTGCTTATATGGGCACGTTTAGTAGATACGAGTTTTGGGACAGTCTGCTGTGGAAGTTTCATAACATTTTGTAATAATGTAAGAGGTACCTTTTTAACCAACAATTAATTACTCTTTAGAGACTATAAAAGGTTTTGTTTCTTGTATATATATATATATATATATTTATTTATTTAAGCAACCATTTAGCTTGTATTGTTGCTAATGAAATTTTACTCCACGAGCAGCAGCTTAAAATAACTGCTAATTTCAAAAAATAATTTTGTTCCAGTTAATTTTTTATAACTCTCTACTTATCTCTTTTTGCTTCTTCAAGTTTGTTATATATATAGGTATAGGTATCCACGGAGTTCTCTTTTATTCTTGGTCTTGAACAACCTTTTGGTTTTACTGTTAACACGTCTGTGAGTGTGTAATTTCGTGGTGGTCGATTGTATATTAGGGCCACTTTTCAGCATTCGCGTTTTTAAGTTTATTATTTCGATATCAGACTTAGCAAGGACATTTCACAGTTAATGATAAGTACATACAATTAGTGCTTGCCGTAATGTGTTCGTATACATAAATTAAACTAGAGCGATATTTAATCGAAGCCCTTATAGGAAGTACTTAGTATTTGCTTGAAAAACACTTTAAAAAAAAACACAATTTCAAAATATATGTTGGATTGTAAGGTATTTAATTTATTTTGATCAACAACTAAATGTTACTTAATTCAATAGTTGCATTTAGTTCTCAAATAATACCGGACTCGAAATTTTGCTGAATAACTTATAAATCGTACGGAGTAGAGGCGATCCGTTCCGTTCGCAAAAGTGCATTTTCTGCCTCGGGCGAGACGTGCTCCCGATTTGTTCAATTTTGTTCGCAATGCCTTGGATACCTATCGGTATGTCTACGTTTTAACTCGTAACAGCTCTTTATATGACAATTGCGATATCCTCGGGCTGAGTGTCTAGAACCGCTCGCAACTCGTAACTCGCCATTTCTATATGGCAATATTGAATATTAAAACTAACCTTGATCTTTATGTGTGTGACTGTGTGTGTGAGTGAGTGTATACAAAGTCGTGCCGTTGTGATATGAAGAGAAAGCGTTTATATGAGCAATTTATATATTTTTTGTTGCGCTAGACCCCACAGTGAAAGGTGTGAAAGTCGCGTCGAGAACTTACACCGATATTGTTGTTTTTTGCCCAATATTGTAAAATTTGTTCTTCGCGTCGTTCCCGACACCGTCGGCCAATAGAAGCGATATATCCTGACAGATTTAGACCGCTTCTTTCACCGCCCGCTACGTTTGCATAATTGAATACGCTCCTCAGTCGTGTCACGCGCGCCTCGCCATCCAACTTAGCATCCTTAATTGGCCTACGTATTATTTGCCAATTAAAGAGAAATTCTCATCTAGAACCGACGTGACGCGAAACCTATATTTACTCTCATCGGCTTTGTATGAACCGAGATATTGAAATTATTTAAATTTACCAACTGTGTGTGGAACCTGGAATTGTATATTATTTCAATTTAATTAATAATTGTAAAGGGAATACGAATTTATTGTTAAATTTATGGAGATTTTATGCTGTTGTTTTGAATTAAAACAACGTTAAATTAGGCTTAATTTCTTTTAAGGATGCCATTTTTCACGAATCATCTCTTGAGTGTCATTAAAGTTTACAAGCTAATGACATAAGTATGTATATTTACAAAACACATCAGACGGTGATACTGACTCTATAAATAACCAGACGTCACAATGATTCATTAACACACTCACTCACTCCGGCTGTGAACAGTTTAAGTTTTATATTTACTGAAAATTCAGCGAACTGTATGTGATGTTTTATGGGTTGAGTTGCGAAACCTGCTCTGCAAGTTTTGACCTCTGAACAGTCACACGGTTATAAGCGGAATATTAATGACGAGTTTAAAAATTGTCTCGATTTAATTTAATTTAATCCAACTGTTGATTATAATTATTTATTACTCTCCTAACATTGAAATTCATTTCCATAGTCACGAAATGATATCTAAATGCATGTTCTAAAGTAATATCGTTCCAAAATATTCTATATTTTACGTACACGTGACAAGTTTTATTACAACACATGGCCTCAGGCGATATCGATTCCAATTTTGAGTATTATTTAGTAATTCAACGAACTTTAAACAACAACGATTGACGTAGATACGAATGCTAATTGTTACGGAGATAGTCGATATTTTAGCCAGACAGTAAGTAAGAAGCGATCGGCACGTCAAGGTCAGCCGCTCTCTCGCCTCAGTACAAGATGGTGAGTTCCTGATCCGTCCGGGATGGGCTCGCCCGCTCCCGGTCGGTCGGCTGGAATGTGTGCAAAATAAACAAGTATTACCGGTTGTGTTTTGCGTCGTGGGTTTAGTGCGCCCGCTCGTTGCAAGCCGGACTCGATATTTTCTCTTATCCTTATAATAATATATATAGGAATACATATTATTATTCGCAATAGGTATGGAATGTATACGATCTATATGTATTTATTATTATTCATACTAATAAAATTAAAAGCAATACTCTGCACAACAACACTGTAATATGGAAAAGCCAAAACACAGCATTGGTTTGAAAATCACATCTAGAATCAGCATCTCTACGTTGACGTCTTCAATCAATCAATTGTAATGTGTGTATTTTTAACACAATCAAATATGTAAGTATTCATATATTCGATTGGGGTAAATATATCTCAGTTTGACCGATATCCATATATCGTTGGGTTTCCTGGAAGGATTACAATTCGCTATCATCGCGAGCCACATTTCGACTATGCATCATTTCAGTAAATTTCCGTAAAAATGGGTTCATAGTTTGCGTAATTAAAAACCAGTTAGTGACGTCACATTGTGACTGACGTTGACATAATTGCGGAATAAAAACAAGACACAGTAACTACTACTTGGCTTTTTTCCGCTAGCGTTTCCCGCCAGCTCTATGTTAATAAAAAATCTCAAATCTTTAACTTATCTAAAAAAAATAATATGTACAGTTAAAACCGTGGTATTTCTTTACCTACCATAAAACATTTCTGTATTTCTTTTTTGTTTTCCCGAACTGCTTTATTTCCTAGGAATTCATTCTTACATGCAAAAATAGACGATGGTGTACATTTACGTTAGCCCTGTCCACTCTAACCAATTTGTTTTGCCTCAATATTAAAAGCAAATCATTAATCATGTCAACACCTCTCCCCCCAGCCCCTGCATCCCCGCCGGTTTGCACACAATTAACCCGATGTTAATTTTGCTAACTACCTACAAAATGAGTGTTCACCGGCGGAATGATCACATCGCAGCTCAGAGCCTGGCTACTGTGCAGTAGGTACTGCAGTAGTAGTGCTAGTAGAGTTTTTGTCGGAAGGTTCGTTAGCGGAAGCCGAGGTGCCGCCGCTACAGTACGTACTCGTGCTCGAGTGCGCCCCTCCAACTCTTTAACAGCCTACATGAAGGACACTTGCCAGTGCACTCCTCCCATTATAAACTGCGCTTTTAATGGTCCGTGCCGATTTTAATTATTATTTTCGTCGTTCCTCCCGAGCTGAATGCGAAAAACTGAAGCCAAAAGTTGCGGTGACACAGCCAAGTTGGGCGGGCCGCGTGAGAGGAAGGTGGATTCCAAATTAACAACGCAGCTAGTGTACAAACAATTGTGATGGGCATGAGTGGATTTCTATAAAGAATATCTTTATGAAAAAAACTTAAATTATACATATTCATTTCTTAGATTTTCGCGAATCACATTCATAACATTAAAACAACAATATTATTAAATTATACATACTATTTAAAAACTTGATTATTTAAAAACTTTGATTGGATAAAACAAGCTTTAGTTGCTTAACTGAAAACTAGATGGCGCTATGTGAATTGCGTCCAACAACATAAAGGTTATTTGATTTCGCACATTTAAACTAGAAGTAATTTTAAACAGCTATTATTACATAGTTTATACAACTACATTTATTGGGTAACTAGCTTTATAAAAACCAGGTCCATCTTCCCCTTAACATTTAATTAGGTAAACCTTGCAACTTGCAATATAATGAGGTAGATCCTCAGTCAGATTTGTGCTCGAGACGAGCGCTCTTCAACCTAAGAGTTGAGATCTTATGTCGTAACAAACAAAGATATTCAACGAATCCTTAGAGCTTAAATCCTGGGCATTGGGAACTTTACCAAATCCAATTGTATATACTTTAACGCTTTATGATAATATGCAGCATAGTTACTGATAGAAAGGTAAGCATTGGTGACCCGTCATAGTGTTAGACAGTAACCAAAACTGATTATAACCGCACGTTAGGTCCTATGTCGGGGTGCAATAATGTATTTTAGTGATTACCGCTGCGTGCGATTAAACATAGACAAGTAGGTATATATCCAACCGGGTCGGATTACTGTACGCACAATGCCCACCAAATTGGATAATACACTTAAAATACAATCGCGCTATGAACGCGCTGTAATCTAGTGACGCAACTGCCGATGAGCATATTAATGTCGCGGGAATAGGATTAGCCCATGTTGAAGGGTTGTGTGCGGGGTGGGACAGGAGGGGGATGTGCCGGGCCTGACGTTCGCTTACTCTGTTTGTCCAGAATGCCACCACTCTTGTCTATATCGATGGCAATTTGTCTGCTCCCAAACTATAACTTGGATCAACTAACCGTCGATTACTGCATAATTTGCAACGTATTATATTACAACCTAACTATACTATTAGCTGCGTAGTTATTCATTAATAAATATTGAAACAAACTCGGCTTGTGTTTATTAACATTGTCGATATTGTAGATTCTCGGGAGGATAACGTCGTCTCGGATACTTTATAACAGTTTTTCAAAACTGCAAAGGAGGATTGTTGGCAGAGAGCGATATTTCTTAGTTTGACAGTGAGATCGCGGCGGTGGTGAGACTTTGCTCGTCTCGCCCGCCCCGGCTTCGTCTTTCAACTTTGAAAGCGGCGCGTCGGGTCGGGGAGTGTTTCGCTTTGCGAGAAAACTTTTAAACTGTACGCTTTATGTTCTTTATTGTCTTCCCGGGGCTCGGCTATTTTAACTAAAATTCAAACATGCACCGTTACTCAACTAAAACGGCCAGTGTGTAAAGTTGAACGCTTTGAAGTGGTCATATAATGAAAGCAGAATGAGCATTCGTAGACTGTTTCACGGATGGCTTCCCATTGGCATATAACGAACAAACATCTGTTAGTAATCTCTTAGCAACAACACAACACGACCGTTAAGTCTCTTATGTGATGAGGACACGCCACTGGTTTTTTTTTTCAGAAAGCTCCGCCCTCCGTCTGTCCTCTGTGCACGCTCCTCCCTACGTGTCTTTCATCACCCTACTTGTTGAACGGACATACAGAATTCCTTATGAATTTACCACTCTCATGATTCGTTGTTCCCATTTATTAAGATTACATTCAATAGCAAATGTTCGGACATCGTTATGACGTATCTATATATACACACGTAAAAGGTACAGCCCGTCTATTCGTTCAATGAGATTTTGAAGAGGTCTCTCATATAATAAATCATGGCTAAGTATCTTATACGGCACCTGAGGCCATCTCAAAATGAAGCAATAAAAGAAACCAGCTATCGCCGACACCAGTATTGACCTTTTTTACTAAAGAAATACTACAATGGTTTGTCTGTCTGTCAAAATTACATTACAGCATTTTTGATATTATTTCTACTCCAGACCACAACGTGTAAACTTTGGTGTTTAAACTTGCATTAGTATGATCTGTCGCTCTGGCTTCTGATCCATGCATTTCATAAGTTGGCACATGTCGCTGCTGAGTGTTCGTGTAAACACGTTTATTTCAGGAACTATAATCCACTTCGAAAGACTAATTTAACTAATTTTGCATTAGACGTCCAATTATCAAGACAGGCGTATAAGCTGTATGTTACAGAATTAGTTCACTTTTTTTTTAATAATTTGGACGTAACTGTAAGTCATATACAGTGCTAAGCTGGTTAACATTTCTGCAACATGATAAAGTGATAATTTACATTACGAGTACGTGCATTATTTTAGTATTAGCGTAGCTAAACACGGCACTTTACAAGGCCGCTACATACTGAAGACAAACAAACAACTTGCAAAAAAAATTAAAAGCGGCACACAATTCTAAAATTCACATCATTACTAAAAAATACTTAACAAAATATCTGCTGGTGCTAGGTCATCACGACCTCGTTAGTTGACTGTGCCTCGCGCAGACACACATCTTTAGAATCGGTGACAGACATTGAAGAAGACACGTGCGTTACTCACCAAAACTCATAACAAGTCACGTACACTCTATGTAAATATTTCATACTTACAAAACATTCGCCATGTCTATAGATTTGTGATTATAATTATTCAATAATACATAATAAAAATATGACATGTTTTCTTGTCCAACCAATTAACATGTTAATATCACGTCTCATGTCCTTGTAGTAGTTCTGTAGATATAGTTAAATGTGTGGCTGAAAATATAAGCCAGTTTACGGCATTTATAATGAACATATGGATAATGACAATAGGCGGGTAAGTGTGCACACCAGTTCAGGAGTTCCTACGGCTTTATGTAAATGACCGTCGATAAACCGTCCTACAGTCGAGCGGGGCTCATTTGCATTCATAGGCTCGTAACCCTTCCGTCGTTCTTCTGCCACTCGGGCTGTACGGTCACATTGACGGTGTTCCCGCGTAAAACTTGCCACTTCTGCCTTTTCCCGACAATAATTTACGACTGGCCATATAATAGGTCGCGATATGAGTTCGGCGTGTGTATCATCCCCGGTCCGTGGGTGAGGTCGCGGTGTTCCCGTTCGATTTGCATATTATATTAAACTCGCCGTCGTCCCGGGCACCATTCCTCTCCCGCCACCGGCCGTTACGCTCAACTTTTCTCAATTTTTCCGCCCATAAAGCCCCGAATGGAAAGTTTCTCCGTCCGCCGCGTGAGGTCGAGTGTAAATACACTTTTTATAATGTACTTAGTCACTCTGTCGCCCCTCAAAAGGAAAAAAAAACTCTCTTTAATAAAGACTTACTATGCGTAACTGAATATATATATTTTTTATGGCATACACTTGTGTCTCCAGGAAACAGACGGATAATCCCTACCGACTTATGATGTAGATACGAATTGGTCACCTGAGGAATTTCCTTTATGTGACTAATTCATAATAAGAATGAGTCAAAATTTTATTCGCGCTTACGAAAAAGTAAAAATACTCTACAGTACATACTTCATTCATTAGTTTTCATTTAGTCAATTTAACAGAAGTGTTGTAGAACACGAGAAACGTTTTAAAACCTATTTAAATTACAATATATACTTCTATTGATGTCCTAAGCATAAATTATCATTTCCCGGAAGTCCTACGGGAATCAAAATTGCACGAGGAAAACCTGTCTCTGTCAAATGATATGTGCTTACATTATTATGTTGTGTGATACAACATAATAATGTTGAATCCTATCTCACTCATAGCATTGTACGTTATAATAATATAGCATATCACTCACAATAATATTCTGTATCGGACGGCTAGGAACACTTGTGTAACCAATAAACGTCGACCTTGGACATATTATTAATACATACATAGAACATAGATAATGAATTGCACAAAAACATCCCGTCTCGATCGCCATACTTTGTTACATCTATGGATAAAGATAAAAAAAAACATCAAGGGAAATCCTTTGAAGTCCCTTGAAAAGTACACGTGATATTTAGGGTGTATGTGGAGGACTCTTTACTTAAGCAATCAAATTTTGGCATATACAGTAATACAAATATTTAAAGTAGATAAAATGAACAAATCCATTCAGTGATGAACATATAATTATCTGTCCAGTAGTTTTAATATGATCCGTGTATTACATATAAACAAGCAGAATTTATCTAAACGTTTCGGCTTCTGTTCCTCAAAATAAAACTCGTCATATTCGTTAGCCCTGTTATATTTTTATTACAAATATAGATGATAATATATCTTCATGCGGAGAGAATAGAGCGCCGTAAAGCACGATTCTTACACACCTCACTCGCTTCTTCGACTTTCATAACTCTTATCATATAAGCTTGTCAGTTTTTAAGGCTTCTGAAATCACCTTCATCAAGAACAATAATATTATTCAATAAGGATGATGATTACTCTCTCTTCTGGTGCTTGTCATCAGCTACGCGATCCACAATCCTAGTTGTAATATGCAAACAATCAGGTCCATTAAACATTGTCGATTGTTGTGGTAAAACTTGCAAAGTAAACGCCTTTGACTGCTGAAACAATAAAACAACAGTAACTACTCTATAGCTTTGTTGATGGATCTTTCAAAAACTACCAGTAATAATAGTTAACATAAGCCCGAATACTGAACCGACACTCAAATATATAAGCGCTACTTAAGCGTTTAAGTAGCTGTCACATTAGACAGAATACGGGAAATTTGAGCAGTAAGTAACACTTTATTGATTGTAAGATTTGAGTGGCGGTTCAGTATTCGGGCGAGAATCGTTTACAATTAATATTTGGTAATAAAGAATATTCACTTGAAAGTAAAAATTGCATAGTAAAATGTATGTGTGTCACGGCACGTCCTGATCTTTATATATAGATTTTTTAATGGTATCCAATATTTTGAAATGAATTTGACTCTTATCATTTTATACGACTTTATATGTGCATATTTGCATATTTGCGTGTCACGCAGCAACTCCCCTACGGGGTCCCCTCTCGTTAAAACTTTCTCTAATACGGCACACGCTTGTGCAACCCTTTTGTGTTATTTTTCCTCGGCGCTCTTTCGTTCTCAATTGTACATTGTCTTCGAAGTTCAACGTTATCTTGTGTCAAGTTTTTCTTTTTTCATGTCTCCTCAATTTACACCGCAAAGTTAAATGGAGAGAGCTTTGATCCTGCCACTCTAGGTAGTATTAACGGATGGATCAAAGCGAGTGCTGGGTGTATGGCGGCTCCCGTCGGTTCCCTCGCAGGCCCGATAGCGTCAATCTAACGCTCAATTAGCCGAATGCGATTATCCGATTCGGATCGAGAGTCGCGGGCGTCGTCGTCGTCGACAGTGCGCCGAGAGCGAGACAACCGCGCGCCAACTTTATTAATTAAGCCGTGTCTTATCTCTTGTTAGCACTCATTCTATTATTTGTCTTTTCACCGCTCATTTACATAATTTCATCGGCAAGTAATTACTTACCACTAACGCGGAGCGTTTCTCATTGTGTTTGCATATTTTGTCGTCGTTTGTTCATTGTGTAAACTTACTTATATAAAGTTAACCGTTTATGGATCCGCATCACTAATCGCGTCTCAGACAGAGGGCGCTGTATAGGCAACGTAACGTTCGGTTTATACTTAACAGCAATGACATTATAATCTGCTTACTTTTGTGGCGTCGTTTCCTTGTTTCCTGCTCTATATGAGCAAGCTATTGTTTCTGATATTTGTTAAGACCGTCCTGCTGTGTGTGTTTAATTAGTATAATGTATATGAAATGATCGCGAGGCGCGGTGTAGTAGTTTGTTTGCGATATCGTATTACCCGCAGCGGGCACGGGCCACTCCTCGCCGCCCAGCCGACGCGACACCACGCCGCCACACTCACCAGCCGGCAGCCGCTCTCTCTCGGCTAGACCGATAGGATCTAAAGGATTTGATACTTGCTCTAATTAACTATGACATTATAAACACACATTTAGGAAGTCCGGAAAAATAAAAGAGAAAACGTTATCGAATAGAGCTTATTGGGTAGACCTTTATTTCGGACAAGTCATACATATTCGTACTTGGCATTCGTTCAGATCTCTACATATATATTTTTTATTTTGAATGCAGTCTATTTTAGCGGATTACCTATCCTAGCAGTTTAGGACTATCCCGTCTATTTTTATGAGGATATGAATGGTAGATATAAATGATATTTTCTGTACATGACCAATTTTGTAATTGTTTATTAGTTTTAATTCCATATTATCAAATTCGTGTTCAAGTCCTAAAATCCTTTGTAAATCAGTGATTATTCATTTTTTAAACGCCTTAGTAAATATTTCATATTATTAAGTTTGACTCTGAATATCAAATCGCTTGGAGATGGCAATAAAACGATGCTAAGTGATAAAATACCTCGGTTTATGACTTCATTATATGAAATTGCTGAAATAAAGATGCGAAGATGACATTATGAGATGGCGTATTAGATGATCTATGGGGGGTATAAATGTATAATTAACGTTTAAGGAAAATGCAAAAAAAAAAAAATATTTTATTGCTGTTCCCAAAAAATTGTGTTACCTATATTATCAACAGTTGTATAGTATAAGTATCCCTTTTATAGTTATAAAAGTAATAAATAAGAAGAATTTTTAAAATCGCAATGTTGGCAGCAATATCTGTATAGGCGGCGCGCGTCGTGAGCCAACTCAGCACGGCCCCATAAGGCGTCTAATATACATTCCGATTCTCTTCTTCCTCCTCCATCCACTTCGACACGTGAAAATGTAAAACGATTTTTATCCTTAACTACCACCACCGACGAATAAATTGTAGTGCGTACGTGAATTGAAGTCGTAATCCCTCGTACACTGTTCCAAACGTTTCGTACAGTAAGTATATATTTCTTGGCTATTAGTCTGGTCTGATAAAATATTCTAGACACATGTATGAAGTATGTATAAATGTCTATATTTCTACTTGTAAATAAATAATCGAGTGTTTGGATCGATAACACGAGAACAATAAACTTGTCTAACAGTAAATTCACGTCATATTGGAGACAAGTTATGTGAGAGTTTAAAATTGTTCAACATATTTGGTGTTCGTTTTTGTATAACACACGTTCTGAATAGTTTGAGAAAGACACATGTTTTGTTAAACAACCCATATTGAATAGCTTAAACAATATTAAGTTTTTATATTGTAAATTGATTACCCACTCTTTTCATCATCACAAGTGCGTGCGGATTAATCTGGAGGTGAACAAAGAAATCGCGTTTTCTCACCGGCCCTCAGGACTATATCGATCATTCACCTCGACGTAGTACAAAAATAATAGTAATAAATATCTATATATAATAGCGGCCGGCGCCATTGTCCAAGTCTAGGGGTAGTGGGGGAGGTTATATGTGCGTGCCGCCGTTAGTTTCAGCCATTCGATAAAACGTCCAGTGACTTATTTTTATATTATTATGACGGGCCGAACAAAACTGGCACACATTTATTTTGTTAATTATTGTTTTGTTACAACCAAGGTCGGACCAGTATTTCTTTCACTTTCATTTCATCGCGCCATTATGTGTATTAACTTTTTTTTTTACCTGTTCGAAATAGTTTGTTGACTTGGAAACAGAAGCGTTGATGTGTTCATTTAGGGAAAGGAAATTTGTTTGGTAACTAAAAGTCTATTTTTATAAGTAATTTTTAATCTTACAGTACAGTGTTGAGATTTGCATAAAAGTTACTAGTTTTTAAAGATATTATAGATATAATATTTGTAGATATTTTGAACTTTTTGGCAACAGCAATTTATGAGTTTTGGGGAAATAAAAAAACAATTATTTTTATTTAAAAGATGTCTTCTTTAATTAACTACGAGGCTTAAATCTCGAGGTTAAAAAAAATTTCATTTTGAGTTTTAATAAAGAAACTGCATATTGTAGTGTATTATTTTCAAAATAAATTCTTTATTTTACATAGAATACGATAATTGGTATCTAATAGTATCTATTATAGCAAAATCTTATTATAGCTCACTCCTTATACCAAAAATAGCAAAACCAGCTGTTGAAATTGTTGCAGATTTCTATTTTAAAACCGCAATGTTGCAACCATCTTTCACAGTAACCGCCGCTCTTAACATAAATAACTTGATATGAACGCCCTAAATCTCATTACCGGTATTAAAATACCTTTTGAAGCTCCACTGGCGTTCGCGTTTATACAAAAGCACTACTGATTTATGTTGGCAAATTAAACTTTCCTACATACATAACTTGACGCCAAGTCCCTTGCGTGGTAAGCAGAGAGAACAGTGCGCCGTAAGGCGCGACGACGATACTGGCTGTCCTTGACTCTGGAAACCTTCCAAACTAAACTAAACTTTTAATTATACCATTATTAGTGGTACTAAGAAAGTTTAGTTTGGCAAATAAAAGTAATAAGTAAAATCAACGGAGAAGAATCAAGCGTATCTATATCTATAGTCTGTATATTTATAACAAAACTAGCTGACCCGGCGAACTTTGTTCCGCATCAAAAGTAATAACTGCTGTCCCGCTATGTTAATACTGCAATATCTTCGCAGATATGTGTTTAAATTGCATGCTGTAAAGGGCCAGGTTTATCTATATTACATGCACAATCTATTTAAGTCACTTAATTGGATGAAAATTAATACTGTAATGTTTAAAATCGCTTCGTAAATAGGCCATTATTTCTCGTAAAAACTTAAAAAATAAAAATGGTCTTTGTGGGTTATCCCTAAGAGATAGACATATGGCCCCGCGGACTTTTTTGTAGAACTTTTAAAGGTGTATAATAATGTGGTACGTTGTTTTGATTTATCACTTAGGGTTCAGGCAGCGTTTGCGATTAAAGTTGAAAAATATCACTTTTTTACTACACTATACATAAATTATAGATCAAAACCACCCCGTTGACACCCTCTAACTACTAAAAAAACCGCATCAAAATCCGTTGCGTAGTTTTAAAGATATGCGCATATAAGGGGACAGACAGTGAAAGGTGACTTTGTTTTATACTATGTGATGATACAGTGGCGTGTAGTAAGATTCATAAATAAGTAACATAATATATATAAGTTGGTCGCGAAAACCGACCGGCGTTTTGAGAGAAATGGCCGCGTGAACCCGCGCCGTGCGTCGTGCCGATAACATAATACGGTAATACCAAAACAAATGGCCTCCTTTGTCGCCATTTTTATTTATGTTTCAGTGAGACGCTCGTGCGTTATTCAGATGGTACACTCTGCTCTAGGCACAGGAATGGTATGGTAGAAGGAAAAAACATTGTAAAGAAATTCCACCTGCGATTTTGGTTTTTATTTTATTTATCATCCGCACAAACCAAAGCAGGATCTTCAGGAAATGAAGTTGAAACCTGTACATTTTCATACCAATGACGGGTATATTTTTTATTTTTATTCGAGAAATAATCGACTGTTATACGAGTTATATAATTGAATTTCGGGCGTCTCTATAATAATTTATTCGAATACCAGATTATTTATAATAAGTAACGTTAGTATTAGTAATTACTAAGAAAATATACTTATTTTTGGATTAGACGTTTTGCATCTCGCAGAAGTAAACTGGAATTTGATTAAGGAACAGATTAATGTTTGTATGTGCAAACAAATTCTGAAACGCTTTAAAGCGTTCTATTGAACATTTCAGACGTGTTGAACATGTTTAGTGCGCATTTAATTACATGAATGTAACGCCATAAATAAACCTTCCAGGCTCCATATATATACATATTTTTTTTTTTTTTATTTATTTATTTATTCAAACTTACAACTATTTTTACAGGTTCTTACCTAATGCAATAGTGTATCATAATAAATCAACATTTAAAATTACAAACTTACAACTTATGTATTATAACTTATTACATTTAGTGTTATTATTGTGAATTCACTCAATGCACATTGGAATATGTCTATATTTTTTGCTATAATGTTAATAGTGCGAAGTGCCCTCGTCAGGGGCGCCCCATTTAACAGATTAGTACGAGCGCGAGGCACAGCAAGCAGCTGAGGCTGGCGACGCCTCCACACATATCTGTCCGGTACACTCAAACACACTAGTTTTAATATGTCGGCGTTATATATTTTACCTCTAATCAACTTAAATAAATAGGAGACAAGTGCAAAATCACGTCTAACTCTCAGCTCGTTGTATCCAACCATGCCCAATATAAATAAGGTTGGATACATAAGCGGGTAAAAAGGATATACTCCGTACAGTCTCAAATATAAAATTCTAATAAATTTATTTTGTATTCGCTCCAACATGACACTATATTTAATTTCATGTGGAGCCCAGATGACTGCATTATACTCTAGCTGACTTCTAACCAAGGTGTTATATAGAGCTATAATCGCCGCAATGTTTGAAAAATTATGGACAGTGCGTATAATAAATCCCAAATTTCTGTAGGCTTTTTTACAGCACTTAAGTATATGATCACGAAACGTCAGCGTCGTATTAAGACCAACTCCCAAGTCCTTAACCTCTGACACCCTGATCATCGGCATGCCATCAATCTTGTAATCATGTACTATAGGCCTATGTGTACGCGAAAAAGTGATGGTGACACATTTTTGGTCATTGAACTTTAAGAGGTTATCTTTGCTCCAAGCAACTACTCTGTCTATGTCCTTCTGTAGCCGTTTACAGTCATTCTCATTCTCTACTGCCATTGACAACTTAAGATCATCTGCAAATAATAGACAATTTGCATCTTTAACGACTTTAGGGAGCTCGTTTATCATGATTATAAACTGCAGAGGTCCGAGGTTACTACCCTGGCTCACACCTGACCACGTAAAGTAGGGCTCTGACTTGTGTCCCTTATACTCCACGTATTGCTGCCTATTCTTCAGGTAACTAGCGAAGAAATAAAGAAGATGCGGAGTGAAACCAACAGCTGCTAACCTCTGAAGCAGCACATCATTGTTCACTAGGTCGAACGCTTTCTTAAAATCGAAGTAAACAGCGTCAGCCTGCCCTCCACTGTCTACAATTGGCAGCACATGCGCCATGTAGCTCAGCAAGTTTGTAGTAGTGCTTCTCATTGGTTGAAAACCGTGTTGTGCATCTGAAAGCTGTGCTTTCACCTGCACAAAAACGCTGTTATGAATAGCACACTCCAACACTTTAGCTGGTGTCGACAGGACTGCAATAGGTCTATATCCATTAACATTGTCCTTGCTCATACCTCCTTTTGGCACTGGCACAACACGAGTGATTTTCCATCTCTCTGGAAATACGGCCGCCTTCAGACATTTATTGAAGATATGGAGCAACGGTTCAGCCAACACAGATCCACAGTCTCGAACCATGTATGGCGGAATACCGTCTGGTCCAGCGGATTTCTTTGGCGTGAGTTGTTTGAGCGCAATTTGTACATCTTTCAAGTGCAGTTTCTGCAAGTGAATACGCGCCGCTCCATTTTCACTACCCGTCCTTTCTATCGCTGCAGCAACGTTTAGCTCGGGCTGCTCGGCGCTATATACCGAGTGAAAGTACTGAGCAAACTCTGTCGCACACTGTTCACTAGACAAGACCTCCCCGTTTTTTAAAATCCGTTGTGGATTTCGACCACTCCTTTTCGATTTAACATAATTCCAAAATGATTTCGGGTCTTTTTGTAGTTGAATTTGAACACTGTTGGTATGTTGTTCTTGTGCTAATTTAATTAGTTGTTTTACTTTGGCCCTACACAGAGCAAACGCCTTGTAATCATTCTGGTTTTTACTTGCCTTATAACGTTTATGTAAAATCGCCTTAAAACGTATGTTGCGAATTATTTCATATGTATAAAATTCGGGGTTGTATGTTGGAAATATGTTGGTAAGAAAACATTGGATATAACCAACGAGGCTGGATACTGATAAAATGGTGATGAAAATATATATAATCTCATTCAAATACTTGATAAGTCTCGGTGGTCCAGTGGTCGAGCACACTGCTTCTGATCCGGGTTCGAATCCTGACACTGGCACACACCAATGACTTTTTGAAAGTTAAGTGTGATAAATATCAATGACTGAAAACTTTGTGCCCCGGTATGGCAATAGGTTCGCCACTTATTCCATTTGGGACGTAAACATAACGGCCCGACGAGGCTTAACAGCCGCTGCCTACACCTTCGGGTAACAAAAGGAGTGAAGTTATGTTATGTTAAATACTTTATACGCATGACCATCTTTGTTCTCTTAAGTATATAGTTCGGTGCAGATATAAAAGCCTTAAAAAATCAATGGTCCTCAATACATTGATCATACTTGCGCTAAAAATACTCTTTGGAAACTTTATTATTAATTTGAAAATTTAAAATTAACATCAGTTGGCTTAATTAATCTTGATACACCCGATTACCCACCCGTAGTTCCAGTGTGCAGACAAAAAACCACAATATTTGCAGAATTCTAGAAGTTTTAAACCGGATTAATTCACCGAGATTGGATTAGTTTTAAATGTAGATAATATTTTTAAATGTTCTTTTTTTTTTCTTTTTTAAGTGACAGACAGATCAGTGACATTGTTTTAATATGAATAGCACAATAAGTAAAATATTTTTTTAAAAGATATCGTCACGAGTCATTTACGAGAGCAGTAACATCCATAGATAGTTGAGTCACGTTGCACAGCATTGAGATGCTGAACAGAAATACGTGAAACCATATAAATAATGTGGTGATGATATTGTTCTTTTGAGTATTGGTCCCAAAATATATTTTTTGTACAAACGTGGCCTATTTACTGATGATCGAATGTTCAAGATTCAGTTCTCTGGAATCGGATTCGAATAAATACCTTGTTAAGGGACTTAATTTATTCTGTAATAGATAATTATGGAATATAACTTGCTATAGCCGTGGTCTAGTTTCGAGCTTGGAAACCTAGATGGCGTCGTGTATACTGTGTACAATAAACATTATTCCCATATAATCCCATTATATTAGACCAGAATCGATAAATTCTAACACAGATTGACATGGAAATCGGGGACTGCATGAATTAGCAGGGCACAGGGATCCGCCCCGTCCCTGATGCCGGACAATGAGGGATGAAATTTTAATAGGTCGCGTTGTCTGCCGCTGCAGAAGCTGGCTGTCACACCGGCCATGGTGGAACCCGCTTGTATTGTAGTGGGCAAGTGAGTCAGTGCCGTTCCTCTTTTAGCTGTATGAATAATACATGAACTGGATCACCGTGTGGAGCCAGCGCACCCTATCCGGGGATAGGAATGTCCATATATTGGTGGCAATAACTATTGTTTTAGATATTAAATGAATCTATTTCATGGATTTCCGTTGTTGGTATATCCCTCACGCGCAGTTATCTTTACCTGTCCACCAATTGAAGTGTTCTGATTTTTTTTACAATTAAGTCTCGACACGCCAAAATCGATGTTTCTTTTTTCCTAATTCAAATAAACTAAATAGCTTTTTGCCTGATACTTTTATTATTTTCCTCCAACGAAATACAACCAAAATTGTGGAATTGTATCAGCCGCTTAATTAAGTATAAAAAAAATTAATATCGCATTAATTCCGCGGTCCCTGCGAAATTTTTACCTGCAATAAAAATACATATTTAATGTGAAAAGTTAAAGAATCTTTGCTAAAAAAGTAAGAATCCGAAAGTATTTCCCTGGTTTTTAATATCAATTCGTCGAGATCTTCTTTAATAAGTTACAAACTTGTGTTGGAGGGTTCTTGCCGCGAGTAAGTTCGACGCTTGTAGGTACCGGCGCGCGCTCCGACTTACTACCACGGGCAATCTCGTTAAAATCTACGATAAAATTCCGCTATGAGGTCTCCGAACATAATTATGAAATCACATAATTTCAATAATATATCAGTAATACACACAGATATGTTACCAACAGTTACGTAAGACTCGAGTAATGAGTAACTTTTGAGACTCACCTATAGATCGCTTCATTGGGCACAGATAATATCCACTCAAATCTCTTATACCCAGTCGATGACCCATAAATATCTAAGTTTCCTTTCCATACTTTGCAAAACGGCCGGTTTTGTTTATGTTATCGTTTAAAGGCCAAAAGAAGCAAACTCGAGAGGTATTTAGGTAAAATAGAACATGTAATTTACTTAAAATCGTAAATTCTGATAAAACTTCAATTAACCGAAAGCTTTTAGCATAAAATTTGACCCAATTTTCCCCTTAACATTTGCCGAAGTTCTTTTTCTAATAGCGATTTGTAGGGTGGAAGTTACGTTAAGGGTAGGTTGTCCACTTGTGCCGCAGGCGATGTCGTTAAGGGTGTAGTGTCGGTCGGCTCCTTATCGCACGCCACTACGCGAGTAACGACGCCTTCGATCGTTGGCTAATGGCCTCCGCGGCCTCCACTCTGGTAGGCAAATGAGCATCGACAAGTACCCATCGCCAGTCATCGCGATTACACGAACTGACGTCTGGAGCAGTACACGTGCGTCACCGGCAAATGTCTGCCTCTGAATGACTCATCATTTTGCACTTGACTTGAACAGTCTTCGCGATATATTTTATCTATCAACATCAAATGATGTAAAATATACGGTTCCTTGTCCGCGGTGATTAGAAATTTATTACAATTAGTGTCGTTGCGTAATAAAAGATATATAACAGTGTTGTTACGTAAAATACCTATAATTAGTTATAGTTACGTAGTTGCTTCATGATCGTGAGCCATGTTTGTTAGGTTGAGTTCAAAACGTTCTTTTTTTATTGTCTGTCTCTTTTTGTACTTATCTAAAGTAAAAAAGTAATGGAAAAATAATTGCTCGTTGTTATATTATATATGTAGTCAACCTGAGACCGATGTGAATGGTCTCAGGTTGGTCCAATCTGTGACAATCGATTGTGTTACTACTTCAGTATATTTTTGGAAGTATACGAACCTAAATATTTGTCCACAAGCTAAACGTCTATCGAGAAGATATATTGATATTCATTTTTTATTTAGATTTCATATTTTAGGCAGACTTTTATAATACTCGTTTTCCTTTTGAACAATATTCACGTTTTAATTATAATAACCGCGCAAAGCGAACGAGATTAACTGAGTTATATTTCCCCAATCCGTGTTTTTTATTATATTATTTACAATTTATGTTATGATGTCATGTGTCTAGCGAATATGTATGACATTTGAATATATTTTTTTACATATGTATCAGATTTGATATTTCGACGATATGAATATTATAGTATGTGTCTACATGTTTTGTTTTGTTAACGACACATTTTAATCAACAAAAACTGTTCATCAAACCCATGTTCGGGTGGTCCCTTAATCTAAATTCTTAGTTTCCCATTTCAATTATGCAAAATTCTCAGCGGTCTGCTCTAAAAACGTCCTAGAGGGAGACTGTCGCTTGACACATGTCGTATTGTGGATTTGTACTGAACAGGCGAGGGGCAAAACAGCTAGTGGTTTTTTTTTTGTTTGTCACAGTGACAGTCGCCTAAAAAGATAATGGGGTCAAAGTATTTTATAGTATTTTTCTCAATTTTAAAAGTATACCAAGACCACTGGTCTCGGTGATCCAGTGGTCGAGCACACGGCTACTGATCCAGAGCTCCGGGTTCGAATCTTGACACTGACTTACACCAATGACTTTTCGAAATTGTTTTCGGAAGTTAAGTGTGATAAATATCGATGACTGAAAATTTTGTGCCCGGTATGGCAATAGGTTTCGCCACCTATTCCATTTGGGACGTTAACATAACGGCGAGACGAGGCTTAACAGCCGCTGCCTACACCTTCGGGTGAAAAAAGGCGTGAAGTTATGTCATGTAAAAGTATACATTTGTAAATTTAATATCGGTAAATATTAACATTTGACAGTGGTAGAGCCACGCTTTTCGCTGCATGAATTGGCCGACACGAGTAGTGAAATAACTGTCAAAAAATTGACTTAAAGTGGCTCATGTCGCGTTTCTTTCAAGGTTAAGGACGGCAACTTAACTGTAACAGTCTGATTATTACTGATTTCCATACGCACCCATGTCCCACTCCAAATTTGAAATACAATTTTTAAATCCTATTTTCATTCATCTAACTCAAACAACGATTCCGTAATAAATACTCATCCGACTTGGGTAAGTATATAAGTTTTGAAACTTATTTGAACCTTGTAGAGTTTCAGTCAATAATTATTTATGTTGAAACCAACAACATGGTCTAGGTAAGAAAGTCTCGAGTTTGTTACTTAGTTAGTTAGACTTACTTGAATTAAACATGTCACTACAGATGCTCAGCCGTATCACTTACACACAAGTCTGTACACTTAGCAATTCGACTCGAACTTAGAAAAAATACTTTGTTGCTGTACAATCAAATAGTTGACTTACTTGTTAGAAATATAATTAATTATTTACACTTTTGTTTCTCAAATATTCTCTTAAATCTTTTCATGCCTAGAGCCTTGGTTTTAGTACGTGAAAATAACTCACCGGCAACCGAGAGCGTAGCTTTAAAGAGGATATTCTTGTCGTTCAAGCCGTTTGTCAACCATAATGTTCCATATAAAACTTTATTTCAGTCTAGTACTAGAACAATCCGTTGCGCATTACTGTCCAATGTCTTTTACACATCTATGACTGAAATTTTAGTAAGTTGACTTACTCATCTTTGTGTCTCGATTTAGTAATAGTTCGTCACATAGGTCCCTGAGTTCGAGCTCCGGTACAAGCCAATAAGTTTTCTGAAGTTCTTGTGAGATCACCATTCGGGGAGTCGATATACCGCTGTCCACACCTTCAGATGTGAAGTGCGTGACGGTCTTGTTGTCACCAAATAAAGACTTGTATTAGTAAGAATTAGTTTCGAAGTAAGTTATTAAAAGTGAAAAGATGTTTCGCGGCCGGTCCAACATTGTAGAGACGCCAGGGTGCCGCCCGCCTAGCTGTAAATGGAGTGCTCATTAATACACGACTATGTAATAAATGTTATTGTTCGTCATAAAGTTTTGTTTTATGACGGTCGCCCACCTCGGCCCGTGACGCCGCCGCCGTCGGACCCTCCCCAAGTTTTAACTTAACACCACTCAAATATTTCATTTCAAACACGTATGTATATCTACGCTTTTATTTTTAAACGAGTCGATCATGTTAGATAAACGATATTCTCTTATTGCAAGATAAGAGTAGACACAATAAAATAATCTTGTTTTGATATCACGAAAGCACACGGTGCCCCGTGCGCCGTGCGACGTCGTGGAATAGCTGAATCATAGCGAAAGTTGTGCTAAGCTTCGCTGCAATATTTTCTGCTTCAACCTTTTAGTTTTATGTATTTTCAATTTTAATTTTAATAATATCTCGTCTTACAATTTTGAGGCTATATTTTTATGCTATCTGAAAGTGGTGTAGTGTGGTTGATGATATTTCATTTTCGATATCGCGAATGTAATCTACTTCTGATGAAAGAATTCAAACTTTTTCTAGTACTTACATTTCTAAATTGATATTTACTTACTTTTTTATATATTTTACTATTTTATATATATAGTTCAGTTTAATATACGAAAAGATCTGTTTGATAAATGTTATTCATTAGAAAACGTATTCTTACAGTCTTAATGAATTGCTTAGTAAATTTCCCAGTGCGAGTAACTACGCAGACTTTAAATATCTTCACGTTTACAACGATAAATCTTGATTCGAAAGAACGCTTAAATCTTAATTAATTGCAAGTTTCGTTATTCATATTAATGGACTTGAAAAGTGCCGTATTAGTGGGGAGTGTTATGTTTGTGTGAATGACCGTTGTATTTGGAGTTCGATCCAATTTTGCTCGCAATTAGCAAGTTTATACTGTTCAAACTGTACTATAATTAGAATTTATATCAACATTTAACTTTTAAGCGGTCTAAGGGTATTATTGTTTGAATTCAAAAACTACATCAATACATTTGACTCGGCTGTACACGTCGTATTTCCGGTATATTTCATTTCTTTCTTGCCTAGATACAAGATTCGACGAAGTCATTCAAGACTACATACATAACTTGTACGTTATAGTTATTGGCAAGAGCAAGCCGACGCCGCACGTGGCGGTCATGGCGCTGAATCAAGTGAACCGAACCCGCCCGCCCTGCCGCAACTGAATGTACTTAATTTGATTTCGATTGTATTAAACCCGAGACTTGGGGGCACCAACTAATGAACTGAAAGGGCTCTCAATAATAAAGACGTTTTATAGAGACCTTATTGCCACACACCACCTCCCCGACTAGCTGCTAATGCACTCGATATTCCTCTTTTGTAGTCTCAAGGATGAAGGCGTCGCTTGTTAGAGATTCTCGAAATTGTATCTATATAAGACGCAAACGAGTAAGTTTTAATTGGACGTGATTGTTTAAATATATTTAATAAGAAAATCCATAAATCGTTAATTAATATGTATCTTTTTCTCTCATAATTATTTTGTTATTAATTTTAAACATTTCAATAGAAGGTTTCGTGGATAATATGTGTTTCATCTATTTGTTCTTGTCTCTATGTAATTTGAATTTGGTAAAAAAGAGTCATTGTAGAACTATTTATTTTAGTTAGACTACCTTTACTCTTCGTAGTAGTAATCGCTCGTCGTATCGAATCACGCTTTACATTCCAAATCGGTTTTTTGCATGTCGCGTGATTAATTTAAAGTCGACAACAAACAACAACTCTGACATATTCAATTCGAAATCGCCGTGAAGTTGATATGGGACTCGGTCGGTACCTTTGACGACAAAAACAACTGACTACAATGACTGACTTTACAATGTTAAGACAACGGGCGGGAGACACAAAGTAATTAGATGGCAGTTGTATTGTAAGCTTGTTCAGCGCTTTTCCAATGAAAAGTCCCCCGGTCGGTCTCGTGTTTAATTGCGAACCACACCGTAACGGACATCGGGGCCCGTTTTTGTCCCGCCCGCCCTCTGCGAGTGTGCGTTAGATGTACTGGGCCGTGCGCCATCCTTTAATGGGTCGTTTCCCCTATACGGAATAACCCGCCTATTCGGACATGTATGGGCACATTTTCATGCACTCTTAAACTTTCCTCTTTGAATTTGCAAACCATTACGGTTTTAATTAATACGCCATGATGATGCTGATGATATGAGCAGCGAAAAGAGATGCATTTTTTTATAATGTCGTAAGTTAAATTAGCAACGTTAGTTGGCAAGGTGTTTAAAAAACCAATTATAACAAATAATACATGTTGCAAAATGTCTAGATGATTACTTTAAATGTCAGGATTAAAATTTTGACAGAGTAGGGATTTAACCAATAGACCACTATTGTCCAAACAATAAAAAAATGAATTTTCAATATTAATGTAAAAGTAATGTTCTTTTAAAAAGAGCCAATTAGTTAAACAGATAGTGTGCGACCTTCTATATAAGTGTTTATTTCATAATTTCTAATGCATTTGCCGATTTACAGTCGGATTATATACATACTTCATACAAAACAGAAAATCATTATTGATTCAATTTCATAACTCAGAATAACACCGGTGATCTCGCAATAGTCACAATCACATTAAACTTAGAATAAACACAGCCTTCGGGGCAAATTAACGGCGGCAAATGAAATAAAAGTAATTAGTTTGTGTATTTTTTTTAAGCAAAGCAAAGTTTATCCTGCCTATTTATGGGGTAGGGCGTGTAGCGCCCGCATCCGACCTGGCCGTATATATATAACTCACACTCTCAGGAACGTATTTTAACCCATTCGGTAACCGCATGTAATTCCACATTTTCACGCCGAATAGCTTTCGAATACGAATACGAATTAAAGTTTTTGTCCCGGTACCCTACGTGCGTACTCAGATTAATACTCACCGAATTCTATTTCGTAGATTATTATTAAGTGGGCGCTACGTAAATACTTTGTTTAATTGACACCCGTAGCCTTCTTGTAACATTGAGTTAACCAATATAAATTATTCATTTCGCAGTAGTGTTAGATGACAATAACTATATTATATCATACTGGGCTATAATAAAATGATCTCGTTACTCAGCTCTGGGGTGTATCAGATCTTGTTAACATATGTTAGTGACTGGAATATCTTAGTTGATATAATTAATTATATTGCGTCATTTGTAACGACAAGGAAGGCGGCGTGTAAGTAATGTAAGGTGACACCGCGGAACTTGATCCGCTGGCGGAAACCGCTGCCTGTATATATATGACGCGCGTAACATTGGCGTAGTACGTGGAGGTGCTTCGTAGCCGCGTAGCAGTACCGCTACGTCACGCGCTTATCATTTGTCATAAAGCTCGCTCGCACATACAACCAACTTTGGCTCAATTAACCTTGTAACTGTACACGGCAAATGTTAACAACTTCTTATTGTTACGAGTATTATTATGTGAAATTATATGGAGCTAATAAAAATAGAGATGCGATTCGCTTGATTAAATAAACTCGAAACTTGAACAATTGTGAATAAAAAAGTTATTTTTTATTTATATGCGTCATTTAGAGTTCACGTTATTATTAAGATTATCCATTAATAAGTAAAAAATAACTAGTTCAAAACTTTCGTTAATCTTTGATCTCAAAATCTTGTGAAACCATCGTTACGGATTAAAAATTATTAATATCATTGAATGTTGAACAAAAATCAATCGTAACTGGAACCTCAGATATTTTATCTACGCTTTGCGCCTATATATCTAAGTATGTTAATGTTTAACGGCACATCATCAACTTATCATCAACTCACCTTGGAAATATCGGTGTTAGCTATCTGTCATCTACGATCCATTTCTCAGCGTCTGCATCTTTCCAAAATTAAATCATGCACGCCAAACGCATGTTGCAAGTTCCCGTTTATTCATATAACCGGACGAGCAATAAGTAGAGTACGTTCATGAAAAAAAAAACTACGACACTATAGTCTATGCTCAAAATCGATCTACTACACTTGGATGTTTTCATTTAAATGTCAACTAGGGACAGTTGTGAATTGTCTGCCAATGAGTCGTGTCGCGCATTTCAGTTGTGTTAACAAAAGCAATAAGTAATAGTGAAATTCCTTACTGTGGGCACGCAGAGCGTCTGGCCAATATTCTGCCAAGGTAAAGTGTTCGTAGGCATGAACAAAGAGTTTAAATTTTCCCCGTTGTTGTTGTTGTAATTAGCGTCGACTGTTAGATGGCGCTACGGGCGGCCAATGTTTATCATCCAATACAATCGCAACCCCACTGTCAGCATCCCGCACCCCGCACTCCGCACAACTCCGCTCCGCTCTCCAGCTGAACTCATTATTATCAAAGTCAAGACTGTGTACAACCAAGTAACTTTGGTTCGTCACTCCTGCCCGCCTCCGCCATTGTTATTATTAGCGACATTGTTCCTCATAATTGACTTTGACGTAAACAAATCGCGCGATCCCACTAATTGTGTAATCTCTTTTTGTTTCAGGTAATCTTATTAGGATGCTGTGATATCGTTTTGATGGAAGGATGTCGTCCTTATGTCAGTCACGAACCGTACGTATTTGTAGTGGCCAAGAGTTTCGGTTTCCGACCAGACAGAGATATGTGTATACATATGCGTGGGGGTGGAAAATATGAAATTGAATAGTTTGTGTGAAGCCGTACTGTGTTAATCTGAAGCCGTATTTAATTAAATTGTAAGGGTGGACGGACGCCGGCGTTGTCCATTCCGTAGTCGGCCACCTTCCTGGCAGGACGAATTCCATAATAGAGTTTGTATTATTTTCATCATAAAAATATATTAAATACTAACACAGTTAAAATTGTCCTCACCACAGTCGGGTAAGCATTTGTTATTTTTAATTACTCGTAAGTGTTCATTAATTCGGTGTTGAAACTTTCCCAAAAAAATATAAAATAATAATTTTACTATTTTACTCGTAATTTGTATAGCGAATGAAATAATTAGAAAGGTGTCATTTAATATATTTAATAATATAATAATTACTTGGTGAATTAATATTTTTTTATTTAATCTTTCAGTAACGGCTTGTTAACTCTATTAACTAACTGTGGTTACAAAAAGATATACTTAATAATAATTAACAGTTAAATAGCAGAACCTACTTTTTCTTACTAATGTAACGGTACATCATATATTCTTCCTTAATTAGATTTTGTTTTAAAACGCAACACTAATTAGGTCCGTTCTCTCTGCTTACCAGCAAGGGATTAGGCGTTAAGTATGTACTAATTAGGTATGTTAAAAAGAAAAGTGCCTTATTTCTACGTTTGACGCCACTATTCATTTAGTTTTATTTAATACGATTTAACAATAAACTATAACAAAGTCTGTAACAAAATATAACTCACTTATTGGCGCAGTCGGTTAATAACATAGTGTGTGTACCAGCTACAATGTCCTTTATAGTACCGTTACCGTACGTGGTTAACTCTAATTGATTTATTAAAGAATTGCACATATACTTATAAAAAAAAAAACGTTAAATCATCGTGCCATCCAAAGAAATAATTGTATTTAATACACTAGAGCGATACTAGGGGGATTATTTTCACCGGCTGACCTGACCCTACAACCCTCTGACCTCGCAGCGACGATCTTGCACCCTTCATACGACTAACCTGTTTTATGAGATTAGCCGTGATAAACACTTTAGCTAGTGTACATATTAAACGTACTTCAACACAACAGACTTGTTTAGTAGAATTGTTAATATAACTCGTCGTGACGACGTGGAATGTCGTTGAAAACCGACACATCTCTCGAATGCAAATCGTTTAGTGCTCGGTTTAATAGAGAAACTATTTATTTAATATTCATCATCATCATCATTTGCCTTTTGAGATCCACTGCTGGACAGGCCTCCCCCATAGAGCGCTACAACTGCCGGTTCGTTCACTCATGGGGGGTTTTTGCCATAATCGCCACGCTTGGCAGGCGGGTTGGCGATCGCAGTAGGCTGTATTCTGTTGAGAGAGAATGCTGCTGCCCATTCTTCCAGCCTTTTCCCTTAGTCGCCTTTTACGACACCCACGGGAAGAGATGGGGAGGCGGTATTCTAAGCCGGCGCCACACAGCAAATATATTTAATATTAATTAAGGATAACTAATATTTGCAATGTAAAATCTCTTAAATAATACAGAATCAATAAATTGAACAAGATTATGTAGTACATTAGAAACGCCTGCAGTAAAACACGGAAAATAAACCAAATAAAGAAGAACGCATTCCAAAAGCTTGGGTAGTTTTTTTTTTTTAATTGTGAGCCACTATAAATCCACCAAGTATAACTTTATTAGCTTGGATATTGCTTGTATTCTATTTTTATAATCTTCTATCAAAAGATGAAATATATTAACTATGTACCTACATCTGCTTTGTTGACATGACATCTAATGGAAACGTAACATCGTTTTTTTTTTTTAATAATTTTTATTGACGTATATATCGTCTGTATGTTACGCTAAACATGTCTCGTCTAAGACTGTAAAATTTGTAGTCCTGTATAAAAAAAAACTGTATTGCCCAATCGTAGACAGGAAAAATAACACAGTGAAAAGAAGTAGGTAATGACGGCTGTTAAAAACTTGAGTACGATAAATCACTTCTTTTTTATATAGCACTTAAAACAGTAGCCGCGGTACTAATAATGGCAAGTGGCATTTAAAAAAGTTAATTACATCCAAAGATTAATATTCTCTGCACTGATACACAAGCATCCAATCCGCTTTTAGCTCGACGAAAATAACGCTAAGTTACTATGCGGCAGAAGAGTTTTTTTTTTTCCATTTTTTTTTACTCCATTTGAATCTTCGTACGATAATAACTTTATATTACTGCACTAAAGCTACCATAAAACATGCCCTCTACCTGAGTCTACGTAATTGGAAAGAGGATTTAATCAAATAGGAATATACGATGCAGCTCTGCTCAATATTAAGTACTGATGATAGGTGAACATGTTTATATAGTACTAGCGGACCGGATAGACGCTGTCCTCCATGATATATCAAGCGATTAGGATGTTAAACAAAGTAAGAAATGAAAGACAAATGTAGCATAACTTTTTCTTAAAACAGTTCGTTAGGTATTATCAATAATATTTGTTTAATTTTAACCGGAACGGCTGGCTTATTTGTTAACCTTAACCATCTTCCAATGTGTTTTTATCTGAAAAAATCTACGTGGAAAAAACATTCAATTTGGACCAGTCGTTTAGGAGAACTTCATTGTCAACACACGTGCAGAAGTATTTTCTGATGCGGTTTATTGTAATAGATAGAGGGTGTCAACGGGGTGGTTTTTATCTATAATTCGTGTTTAATGTACTAAAGAAAAAGTGATAAAGCCTAAGTTTACTTCTATATTACTTTTGATGAGTAACAAAGTTCGCCGGGTAAGCTAGTATACGTATAAAGATAAATAATATAGTAGAACAGCATACGGTTAGTGTATAAAGTCAGCTAGAAATAAACGACGTGAATTCAGAATTTGCTTTTTGTAACAGGAGGCGTTATTAATAGCCGCGATAGTGAGGTAGCCCGCGGGAAGGCTGCAAGGATATTTGGGAAATCCGGATTTGCATAGGATAAAGGGTTGCGCGCCGCCACGTTGTGCAGTCTGCAATGTGGACACGACGCCTTGCACATTCATGCACTATATGCTACCTACATAGTTAACTTGCCGCATACCAAATGAGTCGTCGCTATTTTAAACTTATCCGAGCAACGAATCTCAAGAAAGGTTAACCTCTGTCTCTTGTTAAAATTAAATTTCCTTACTATAAAAAAGGTTAGTTTTTCCAACAAATATTTCAATTTTTTTTCATAGAAATGGTTACTACTGTGGTGTGTGTAGAATGGGAATACAATGTGTACTTATTTCATTACCTCCTTACGGGTGTTGGGGAATTCCGCTGACGTAATTTAGATAGGGCAACTCATAAACAAAATGTGAGACTTTATTATTTGTTTTGGGGTTGTATGCATATAGAAGCATTATCCATGAACACTGGGGAAGTATTTAGCTGTAGTTATCGCGCGCTAGACTTACAAGATGTAGTTTTGAACTATTAAATAATAAACTATTATATACGAAATTCACTAAATTAATTATACAAAATGATAAACCGCAAAATTACAAAATGTCTTTTACCACAATCGACGTCGTTAATATTGCAATTTGCGAAAACGAACCGGTGAACATTTATATAATTACGTAACCTAAATTCGTTGTACACCGCTGGCAATCAGTGTATTTGTCTGAAAACAAACCATTAATGCGGCAAAAAATACGAACAAAACTATGATAATTGGCAAGGGGCGGGGGGGCGGTTTTGGGGGGCATGGGGTGTATATTCATGGAGGCTAGGGTAGAGCACGGTCGCGTGCCTGATGTATGCGCCGCCGCGACGCGACGTCCAGACACGCCGGCGCCACGACGCGACGCGACGGCCCCCACACAATGCAGATATCGTGCATTCAGACCATACTAGCCGCCTACCACGAATGCACAGTATTAAAGTACTGCAATAATTGACAGGACTTACATAGACCGCAACCAAATGGTCTATTATTATCATAAGTACTCTTACGTCAAGTAGATTCACAACAATTACTAGTGATAGCAAAAGTAGATTAAGATATAGTCAAATTGCTCCCGTCAAAGTTTCGGTCTGGTAGGTAATCGATTTTTATACGATGTTCATGTTGATAACTCCTACTGACCAATTACGGTGAGACCAAATCCACTGTGCACTTTAGGAACATACGTATTAATATTGTATTAATACTTTTACTTAGGTAATTATTTCACGACTTTAATACACACGAATATATCGGATTCCACGTAATTGGTGTGTCGTCTATTGTCACACACGCGCCTGATGTTCTGTCCAGTCATCGATAATTATCACATACAAGTTCCACAATTCACTGGCGTGTGAGGTGAGCCAAAGGCCCAATACTCGGTCTTTGTTTACAAACACAAGAACTCTCCCCTGACACACCTGGCACGAGCAATAATATCGCCACGAAACCTCGTGCGTCGAAACTAATCGATCAGTTGGATTCCAAATCTAAGCTCCGCCAGACCTGCACTTGATTGATGAACCCCGTAATGACCCAAGAAACTGTTTCCTACGTATTTCCTCCACTCAATAAAACCACCGAATATGCTTATATATGTCGCCGTCATTTTATTTGTGGCATTGTTAATGCACACACCAGGAACCCGTCATTTGTCAAGATTATTGCCACGGGAATTGAGATATCAGAAATGCTTATTGTTTTGTATACTTTCTTCTTAAAATTACGCACTCCGATGACTTGCGATTACTGAGGGCAAGTGTCATTATGTTTTTCGAGTGAGCTTCGTACTCCTCAACAATCCTCACGGATATTATACAACCAAAATAGGCATTTATTTCCAGCTTATGACTTAATTTGACGGAGGCTCCATTAGAGGCTGAGTAAAGTATGTGCTGACCTTTCGGCTTTGGTGGAGCGACCTTATAGATGAGATGGCACAATTAACACGTACAAAACTCGTCAGTCACGGGCTGGGCGTCGAGTGGCAATTACGGTATTTCATCCTCAATAAAAGTGCACTCAGGCGCCGGTCACGACGGAGAAAGCTCCCCGTTGAGTATAAACCTAATGTGGACATATAAAGATTTAAATTACACTTGCGCTGGGGAAACATCAACAGATGAAACGGGAATGAGCGAACAAGAAATGTAGTCTTCAGGATAGAAAAATATAAAATCGAAGCACGACGATATTATGACAACAGAATCTTAGATTAATGTCTGAAAACAAAAAAAATGTATTCACAAAGTGCCCACTTTAGCAATCAGCTTTAGTCGAGCTAATGTAGATTTCTCACATCCTCCAGGAACAGGATATTATTCTTAAGAGTCTCTTATAACACAGAGAATATGTATGCAAAAATTTCGTGTCGATTGTTTGAATAATGATGGCGTTTATAAAGATTCACTGAACAGTGATATCTTCAGTACCACTTACCGTTTAACGAAAGAATAACTAATGAACTTGACAGAAGCAAAATAAATTCAGAGTAGTAGAAGTTACAATTGGCTTTTTTATGGAATACGATACCATACATCAAGCGGTCACCTGGTGGTAAGCAAGGACCGCCCATGATCACCTGCAGAACAGATTATGTTACAGTTGAGTTTCCGGTGTTGAAAGGAAGTAAAATATGAAAGGGGGAAGGGGTCATGGGTCTCCTGATACCTCTCTCACCGAATGAAATGTGTCAGAAACTCCTCTATGTCGATATTTTTAGAGGTCGTAGTAATTCACCGGTAGAGCTAGCTCATTCATGTCAACGTTAAAATTGGGAGAGAAAAAAAAACAACATTATTCAGCGTGTATCTCATTACGTAGCAGCAGAGGAAATATAGAAAATACTTGAACACCGTTTGTGTCGTCGTATGTGTACGGCGCGAGTAAACATTTTAGCGATTAATCTGGCAACACCGTGCTTATGCCCCGAGGCGCTCGCCGGGAGGAGGCGGCGGCACATTTATTTTACGCGCCGGTAATGTTACATACGCCATAAAAGTCGTTAGGACGGGGCGTAATGTCGCGCCGTCGTCTTGCTTGCCCGCTTTAATTATACCCAGATAATGTGAGGCTGTATGCGGACATCTATAGCGCCTGTGTCGCCCTCTGCCGCCTCCTACAACCTTCGCTACATTAACTTAACACGATGCAATTATAACGACACTATTTCTAATGTAATGTACGTGCGACACATACTGTACTATATAGATCGTGGAGAGGAGGAAAGATTTACTTGTAATCTATAAACTAATAAACTAAATATTTGTAATTGGTTGGTTCTCTCAAGAAGTGGTGGAAACGAATCCTGGCTGAAACTGAAATGACTTTTCGGAAATTAGTTATGAAAAATATCGATAACTATACAGTATACAATATTGTGTTGTGCCCGGTGTATGGCAATAGGTTCAGCCACCTAAAAGAAGGTGTGAAGCTATTCTATTAATTCGTTTAACACCATAAATCTATCCAACATACCTGTAATAAACACTTTATTTAGATCAAAAACTAATATAAATTCTGCTGAAAGTTAACACGACCTTTATTAAAGTTAATTGCTTGTTAATGCGAAGGTCACTGGAGATACGTAGTTTATTATAATATATACATATAACTTATATTAATTTCTCGATACCATACGCACCAATATTAATTATACAACTATCATTCCCATACTAAAACTATTTATTGTATCACCGTTAAAATTGTATCACAATTTGCAAACATCTTGATGTTAAGCGATGTCTGTAATTAAAGCTTGGCATTATATGTTAATAGCGGAATTAGAGATAGATTCTCCAACAATCCCAGGACATAAATACGTTTGACTAAGGTTGTTTTCTCGGGCCACATATACTCGTATTTGTCTAGAATTTAACTCGTAGAAGTAAATTTATATAATGTGATTGATATAGTTATAAGACGTTTTAATTATACAATATTTGTATAACTAAACAGAAAGACTATGCCGAGGTGTGGACAATGGCAATCATGACTCGAAACAGCCCGAACATCGAGTTCAATTTGGTCAGAGACAACTATATGTCTCACAGATGCCATTGGCAGGGACCCCGTTTCGAACACGAAACTTCTTTTTCAGAAGCGGTGTTATGAAACACTAAGCTATCGAGAATTGATAAAATAATATTATTAGTTGTAATAATATCAACAATCTTAATTATTCGAAAGTGTAAGTGAAAGTAGTAAAAAATATTAAAATAATTGTAATATAAACATTGCGTAATTTTGACTAACAAATGATATAATTTTACAATGCGTAATAAGAAATATTAATTAAATCAACAAGATGTTCTCTTTCCCCGCGTCTGAAACAAGAATTCGCGGGTTCTAATCTCTGCTCCACACCGATGACTTTTCGAAAATTATGTGTGATGAATTTTGATGACTGAAAAACTTTGTGCCTGGTATGGCAATAGGTTCGCCACCTATTCCATTTGGGAGGTAAACATAACGTCGAGTCGAAGCTTAACAGTCACTGCCCACATCCTCAGGTAGAAAAGGCGTGAAGTTATGTTTATGTAAGATGTTCTCTATCTGCGATCGTAACATTAAATTTATAATCAGCGTGAAAGATGTTAGGTTCTTCTATAAAAATACTTTGAAAATTAAATAAATAGAATAAACTGAAATTAGCGTGTTCAGGTATGGTAATGATAATGAATTATTGCTAGTACTTATATACTGGTGTAATACACTATGGCAATAAAATGCAAACAGAAGCCTCGATGTATATATAAATCATGGACGGTAATAATTTTACTCTGTTTAGAAAATTGATTTACGTGTTACATATTTATATGCCTCTGAGGTTACATACACACATGGATGATATTACGTTTAAATTGTACAGTATACAGAAATTTAATATTTTCAACCAAAACCAGCGAAAACGAGGGTAGAAGAAGCCTCAACCTGTGCCTCTCTGTATGAAGTTTTAATTCACTTTTAATTGTTTAAAGAGTTTGTATGATGTCGGACGTGCTCTGTAGAGATTGTTGAATTGTATCATATAAAAAGTTTTTATATAATACAACTGGTAATTGAATCACATTATTCACTGCATTAACAGGTTAGGTATATATAAGACCCTATACGGGGTGTTGCACGACATATACCTTGAAATTTTAAATATTAACGAAACGTAGTCCCCGATTAAGTCCCCAATTATCACGTCAAGATCTAATTACTCGTGTGTGTAAATAATTTTATCTAAATTTAGAGGTATGTCAGTGGTGTATATTCTCTACTACAGGCTTCATCATAGGTAATTTATGTATATATTTGTGAGAGTGTACCGACCGGTCTCAGATGTAGATTTATCACGCCCGCCGGAGTAGAGACTACAAGTTCGCGCATTAAACGAGTCCGGGACCGGGACATTAGCCGCTTGCAAGATGCCGCCCGAGATCATAATTAAGTGCCGCCCAATTTATCGGCGCCCGGACCCGCGCCGCCCCGAGAACTCCTCTTCAAGTTACCCTCTCTTATCGTGCGTAGTGAAGCCTCTTTATTTTGTAGTTAGTTCTCTTCATATTTATCGCCTTTTATCTTGCTATGGGATTGTTTATTTAGGCAGTGCCCTGTGAAACGGCTATTAGATGTACATCTATTTGATTTACAGAAACGGCGCTAAAACTTAAGTCGGTGTTCCCAATCTGGCTTTCTGGTTAATATATTAATAAAAGTGGCTCGTTACGTATATTTTATTACTAAGCCATGCCAGCGAGACTGGAGGTCGAGCACACAGCATCTAAGTCGTGGGTCGCACCCATTATTACTTTATGGATTGAACTCTTATTTATGTAGGAAAATTATTGATATTAGGACAGCATTATTCTCGATTTATGGCAATAGGTCCCGCTATCGCATATGGTACGTAAAGGAAATAGGCCTGTTGTGGCATCTCCACCGCTGTACCTTAGGATATAAGAAAGCGCGAAGTTATAAAAAAGAAACCAAAATTATAATATAATCGCCAACTAGATGGTTTGATAAAGAAAATGCTCTTTAATATTTGATCTTTCATTAATATGGAATAACTTTATTTTAAAAGTTTTTGAAAAACCCGGGGCCTAGTATTTACAATAAAATTTAAATTAAATTAATTGGAATTTTTATACATTTACGCTTCAGTTGAACATTTTGATAATTCTGCTGACTGTTAAGAAGTTACTTACTTACGTCAACTTATTTGCATTATATTTTATACTGAACATATACCTGTGACCAGAGAAATCCAAGTGGGGCTGTTCGCTTGGATTTTCTCAGCGGCGATGTGAGCGAAACTGGCTTCTTAATTAATGACGAGAGTCAAAGGCGCATGTAATCATGCGCTCCGTGTAGCTGCTAGCTGCTTAGACTAATTACTGTAGCTGGAGAGCTAAAGTGGTTAGTGGGCCCGGCGGGCCGGCTGACGCCTGACGGCACCGTAACGCTACGTACGTTACACGACCTGACATCACACACTCGACTCTCGTTCCGCTTGATTGCATGCGATTTACTTGAACAGCTATTTTTTTATCCCTGATGTTTTTACTTCACTAACGTAGCGTCAATGTCGTAATTTTTCTACGGCCTGGACATTTAATTTAGTAGATAAATGCCAGCGAATCTGCTGCTAGAATTGGAGTAATTAGTTGTTAATTGTTAAGAATGTTTTTGACCTATATAAGCATATACTAGGCCACGATACCTGACACAGTCATGCTTTTTCTTTTACTATTTTATTTTATATTAGTTCTTTCAAGTAATTTTAGACTCTACATAGAAATTGTTGTAGTTTTCCGGGTAATTTCGTCATGACTTTATGAGTTACTGTCAGACCGCTGCTCCCGGTGGGACATAAATGCGTCAGAAACTCGGGACTTAATGCCGCGAAAGTTGTTCCTGAAAATGAGCTGGTATGATATTAGGTATATCGAAACTTGCAACTTTTTCGAGTTATTTTTACAACCTGTATTTATTTTTCTAATATTGTTAATCATAAATTTAACTCAGAACTTCATGTGCACGAGGATTAGTAAACTAAACTAATGTGCATACGTTATCTGCGAATTGTGAAAAATGAAAAGAAAACAATCAGTGTAAAAACTAAACTTAAACACGACAAGAAATAAAGAAACAAATTAAATAATCTATTAGTTGAATTACCTGTGCCGTATAGCTCGGAGTTTAATCTATTATTGTTCTTAGTCTCACCCCGGGGTGCGTTAGTTGAAAAGGCAATTTACGCGAGCCTTATAAGTAACGAGATTAATTAAGGCTGGTACGAAGTGGCGCTGGTATTCTTAAAGCGAATGACCCTAGAGCTTGCAGCATTCATAATGACCGTACGAGCTACGAGAGCAGGCCGGCGCGACGCTTGCAATTTACTGAAACACCTGGAGAGGTTGCTACACGTGTTTACTACTACTGCTTTAGTTGCATTCATCTTTTAGCCATCCCCAGATTGTGGATTTTAGTGTACATTGTACAATACATAAGCGGGCTAAGAAATATAATATATTTATTTACTAAATAGTTTATAATAAATGCTTTAAATTGTAGTCTGAACTGACTCTACAACTAATTATTATACGTGTATTTTCTTTTTCATATGCATGGATACATAAAACTAATTTTAGTTTTTATTTTTATTTTAGAACTAGTGATGTAGAAGAGTCTAAATATAACCTTAAAGTTTTGTGACAATTTAGAATTATCGTGTTTAACTTATAAATAATATTTCCTAGTATTGATAATAATGATTTTTGTCAAATAAAGATATAATTTATAGGACATTTTATTTTTGACAACTTGGAGGATCAGGATCTTTGAATTCAAAGAAACAATAACACAACCTCACGCCGAATCCCATGCGTAGTAAGCAGTAGTTAAATAGAAGAATAAAACTTAAGCTCGTACACATTTCACTCGCTGCCTTAACTTTCATAACTGACCTATCTAGTTCGTTACATCTGCAGTTTTGTTTTTAAAAGAAAATAATAATTGATACAATACTAGTTTTAATAAGTTATATAAAATGTATCGTTTTGATGTTTGCAAGTAGCAAAATGTTCTAGTAAATGTTATAACCGAGACAGACGTGTGAGCCGCCCCGCTCGCTCGCTCGCCCGCGGCAATTGCAAAAGTGGCCGAGATAATTCTAGTTTATTCTAGTGCGCGAATGCATATTTTAAACAGTTCCGCTGCGGCGCCACAGGCTGCATACAATATACTCAGATATCCATACTAAAAGCGAATTATTTGTTATGTCTCTGCTTACTACGCAAGGGACTTGGCCTAAAGTTATGTATTTATGTAAAACGAATTGTCTTTGTATCACCACTGTTGCTAATAACCCTCGCTTTTGTCCGTAGTCAAAGGTATAGTCAATTAAATGGAATACGTTGCGGAACCCATTGCTATATTTATCATACGTAACTTTCGAAAAGTCATTGGTATGAGCCGCCATATATACCACGACTTTTTGACTCAAAAGTAAGGTCTAAGTCGAGATTATTGAGACATTGTATCGTTAATTGAATTTATAAAAGGATCTAATTAATACTGTACTATATCTTCATAACCAAATTAGCGAAGAAATCATTGAACCCACGATTCGAACCGACCAACTTGTACCCAAAAACACTGCTTCAACCATAAAGCTATCGAGAAACCGCTTATAATACATTTTTATTTCGTCGGTAACCGCATATAAATATAAACAAGTAAGTAAATAATATATACAAATGTATATTTTTCACAACACTCTTAAATAACTCCATACAGATCCAGTAGTAAACATAATCCACATATAAACCTCTGAATAAAATGATATTACATTCGTAAGTTACACCATCTTATATATTCGCTTCGCTGGATATTATGAGTGGGTAGGTAGGTAAGGTACCATACAAGAAATTTGGTCCGGACATTTCTTATATACCTATACGTAATCTTCTGGGACATTGCTCAGGTAACACGATACATACCTTATTTTAGATTTGTAGAGTTTTGGGACATTTATGAAGATGTTATCATTTTACATTCAAATGTCAATAATATAGGATTTGGTAGATTAACTTTTGCGAAAGTATTCCATTCATCAGTACCTTTCTTATTAGCTAAAATGTTAAGGATAAAATATTTTTGTAAATTCGGAAAACAATCGTTGATCCAAACGAACCTAACCACTTTTCTTAAGCTAACTTTTTTAAGACTTTATTCCTGGCTAGACTACTCTTAATCATTTAACAGCAATGTGCCGATTTATAACTTCTTTATGTCACACTTGTTATAAAAATATTGTTCTAACTAAACAAACATATTCACCTGGTACTGTTTACCCACTGACCTCACCTTTATGGATGGATGAAAATTGATTGTTTTATGATACAGTTAATTAGTTTGTTAACTAGGCGTGTTCAGTAAGTATTACATCAGCAATACTCACGACTACGACGCAGAGCCGATGGAGGGCGCCGCCCAGAGGCCGATATAAAAAACAAAATACACACATTGAGTGCTGAACGTAAACACGCGCCCCCCCCTCTCTCTGCTGACGCCTCATTAGCCACACCCCCAGAAACACTATAAATCATTGTAAATTCAAATTGTACTCGTTTACACAATTGACTTTGCCCACTGCCTAATAATTCCTTTCCCGACCGCAAAATTTCTTCATAAATTAAATTGCTTTCATTTCCCCCCTAGGCTTCTAAGAAAAATAAATACTCAGCCAGCTCGTGCCAGATCTTGCTAATGACTTCTATGCTATGATAGCCCACCGGGCGATATTACTAAGCCCTCGGGAACCAACTTACAGCAACAACTTTGTTTGTTGTTTATCTTGTAAAGATAGTGCCTCCCCGGTTAACCTTCAAAATATGTGTACATATTTTCTCTTTGTTAGAGGAGTTCCGGTGTACGACTCGTATACGCGAAGTTCTTTTGTAGCAAATTGACGGACAGACTTGACTGAAACTGTAAAGATATTTGTACCATTTTTGCCTGCTAGTCCTAAAGAAGTCCATATCTGGATATACTCGCGGACTTAGGGACTGTGCTAAAGAAAAATCTGCTGTAACTTTTGCGCCTAGTTTGAATACACAAATAAAGACATAATTACTGATATTTCATTTAATATCATCATTGTTCAAAATATCACTATGTTATATATATATATATAAATTATACACTGTGCAATGTATATATAACATAATTGCAATATGTTTAGAATAGGCGCGCGAATATTTCACCTCTAGCTGTGGCCACGTGTCTCGGATGCTTTCACCGCTCGCCCGATGCAAGGAGTTGGCACCGCTCCTCGGCCTGTTCTATATCCGTCTGTCCCCAAATATATATCTGGCACCCACTTACATACGTGCACGCATGTCGACTGTCGGTTACTTCTATGACGGGGGCATGTCATTCATCGGCTCGTTACCTCATTGATTTCCGTGTGCAGTGATTTAACACCTGTCGAATACCGGCGGAGTGTTCTGGGCAAGCCAATAGCGAAATAGAAGAGTGCATGTTGGCTAGTATAGAGTTATTTATTGCCAATCTATCAATCGGGATTGTTCTAATCGTTCAGATCGCGGGGCACGCCTCTATTGACATGCGAATTCTTGGCGTCTCGCGGGTAATTAGTGTTGGGATAGAGTATGTACCTAATGATACTACAGTTTGAATTCCTGATTTCATGAATGAAACTTTGTCACGTGTTCGAACTAATCATGAAGAAACTTTTATATTGTATCATCATTACAAATTATAAAACAAAATCGCTACCCGCTGTCTGTCCCCTTATATGCTTAGATTTTCTTAGACTTCGCAACGGATTTTGATACGGTTTTTTTATTGTATAGAGGGTGTCAACGGGGCGGTTCGTATGTATAATGTTGTAAAGAAAAAGTGATAATTTTTGTGATCACTTTGTGAGCACTTTAATTGCAAAAGCTGTAAAAAAAACTTTTGATGTGGAACAAAGTTCTCCAACAAGACATGCGTTGAAGTTCATTTACGTCTTTATCACACTATATAGCAACGGCGAGTAGTAAAAGTGTGTTATTCATCCCGATATTTATTTTCATCTCCTGTAACTCCTATGTGTGTAGGTGTATTGTGTTGTGTATCTTAAGGAGGGTATACACAGAGGAAACTTAGTCGTCGGTAACCCCTTATTGTATTGCAAGTGCGCATTGTTGTGTTATAAAGGAGACACAGGGCGAGGGGTAACGCGTTTGGCTTTCTCCTCCTTCACTATCACACAAAAATGTTATTAGTTTTGGGCGGTTATTGCCCACCCAGCGCTCGTTCGACCCTCCCGTTGTCATTCCCGGACAAATAGGCCATATTGAAAGTTTTTGTTTAATTTTCGGGACTTCATATGAACCGTATACCTACCTATCCTCTTGTAACGACAGCACCACCCTCCTAGATTCTATATCCGATATCATGTTATGGAGAGATTTAAGTATTCGGGCAAAGTATACATCGACTTCAATTTTGTTATAGTTTTAATGCTATTTATACTAGTTTATTTTAATGATTTACTAGCACATCAAAAATAGTGGGTCTCTAGTTAGATCCGCACTATTTTGTTTGAACAAATAATAGTTATTTACACGCTAGAGCAAGAACAAACAAAAGCGATGTGATCGAAGACCAATTAATATGTCGTGTATAATGTGTTGGTTGTACGAGCGCGCGTGGCACCGGCCATCCGTCTGAGGCGACGCGATCATTTGTATCACCGACTACACATACGTCACCGCTAATCGCCACTGGTAAACGACACACCTACAGTATAGGGACATTCGGGAGGCCGGCAGCACTGTCATTATAATGTTTTGAAACTATCGAAACTCTGGGACTGCCATAGATATATTATATTATTATATATGCCGAAAGAATGTAACATGCCGCAAATTTGTTAAATTGTTCTTGATATACAGCTCCTGTGCGCAGTAAAAGAAATGGGTACCCTCCCATAATTTCAAGAGTTTACTATTTTTGGTAGAGACCCTCTAGATAACATAACATAACTTCACGCCTTTTTGTTACCCGAAGGTGTAGGCAGCGGCTGTTAAGCCTCGTCTCGCCGTTATGTTTACGTCCCAAATGGAATAGGTGGCGAACCTATTGCCATACCGGGCACAAAGTTTTTCAGTCATCGATATTTATCACACATAACTTCCGAAAACAATTTCGAAAAGTCATTGGTGTGAGCCAGTGTCTGGAATCGAACCCGGACCTCTGGATCAGAAGCCGTGTGTTCGACCACTGCGCCACCGAGACTACTTTTACCGACCCTCTAGATTGTTTTTAAAATAAATATTTCCTATGTTTCTGTTGAATAAGATAAGATTTTTTAGAAAGAGGAAAATCGTATAGCTTACTCGCAAATTATATTCTCCATTATGAATCTAATCGATACAGTGCTTGGTGAGAGCAAACACTCGTTTAAATATATCTCCAAAGTAGTCCGACATGGTCGCAGACACCAAACTGTGACAGTTAATAAACAGAAGTTTAATAAACCGAACAGAGTTATCTTATTAGTGCCGAAACGTGATCACCCATTCAAGTTTCACAAACGGCTTGGTTCGAATCGAAACTCGAGCAAAGTAGTCTGTGCCGAGTAACAGGAAATAATAACTTTATCCCCGAGCTTAGACTGCGAGAGGACCGTCCAACTAACATTATGCCTGTCAGTAACAAGTTAATCTAAATGCAACCGACTACTACTACGACTACCGGCACTAGTTAGTCGTATCGCGCCATAAAGCAAAGCAAATTTCCAACTGTGAAAATTTTCGGAACATTTCTGCAACAGATCTACATCGCGTACAAAGATTAACAAACATTTACCGCGTCTAACGTATACACAGAATACTATGGAAACGATATCATTGAAAATATTATACAAAAAGTTGCTCACTAAATCACTCGTGGAGTCGTGTCGCGGACATTATCAGCGCGAGTGAGTCAGTCCCCTAGTGGAATACTGTAAATTCAGATGGTGTTTTGTGTACGTATTTTTCTTTGAAACTGGTGATAAGCGTTTTTCCGTTTCTCCATTGAATAAAATATGGTGCAGAGAAGGCTGGCGTGCGACGATAAAACGTCTCGCGAAGCTCTTCCCGTCACGTAGTGCGACAGTTAATTACGCGGATGTAAATAAATCATCATAGACGGGTGCGGCTGTGCGGCGGGCGGCGGCGGAGGGCTTCGATTCCGAAAGGCAATTATCTCGCGCCTCATTGACGTTCAAAATGAGCAGAGCGAGGAGCCGTAAGTACTCGCCGACACGCCACAGAAATATTTGACGAGACCAAAGACGCGGGAATGAGGCTACGTGCCCGCGATTCAAGGTCATTGTGATGCATGAAGGGATTTTCGATGTTGAACCCGTCCGCCGAACTGCGGCCGTCCAATGCCTCCACTCATATTATTGGCCACTATCCACAAAGCCCAGAAGTGACTGTGTGATGTATCTGTTGTATGTTTGTTTTGATCGTAACTTGTCTATAGTTGCATGGTCCGTGTTAGTATGTTACTTTTAATTCAAACGTTCTCATATTTACTTTATTGAGATTTTCTAACAGAATATTATCATATAATTCCAGGGTCGGTGTAACCGCGAGAAACCACCTTGCAAGTACTTCCATCCACCGCAACATCTGAAGGACCAGTTGTTAATCAACGGACGGAATCATTTAGCACTGAAGAACGCACTAATGCAACAAATGGGCCTCACGCCCGGCCAGGTGCTGCCTGGCCAAGTGCCAACTGTGGTGAGTGACATACAAACTTCTTTCACGTTTTGATATCGACGCTTTGAGCGATCGGACCTCACACGTAGGTATGTAGGTGAACTATGCACGCAACACGCTGCTTTCGGTGTACTTGCTACTATGTAATTTTTTATAAGCATTATTTACTATTGACACATGTAGAACATAATGGAGTTCAGAGTTTAAGTTTTGCCTTAACATCCGTCTGTAGTTAGGAAATGTGGAATAACAGTAGAGTCTACGATAGAGTATTGTTTGAAGTTATCGATGAATACATTCAAAGTTAATGGTTACTTACCCTCTGCGAGGCGCTACTGCAATCGTTGCAATGAGTTCCGGGCCTCAGTTTATAGTTTCGCGTCGAGTGCGTGGAACTGTTACAGTAAGGGGAGTCATTTGTATTCGATGTATATTTATTATAGTAATAGATAGTCAACTAATTTGGGGCATAACTTAAACTTAACACGAGGCCGATCGCTCTCTACTGCTTGAGCATGTTTGTACTTACTACTCGTTCCTTCAGTGGCATGTTACTTCTCCAAAGTACACTCACATATTTTGTATTGTATTTGAACTGGGTACAAGCGGTAATGCAAATTAAATTAATTCACCAGAAAGTGTCCTCCTCACTATTCACACTTTCGCTAACAACGCGGCCCGACCCTCTCCCGACATTCCTATTTGCACCGACAGCAATTTTTGCTTTTAAGTGGAGTTCTGTTGTAAAAACTATGAAGTTGAGAGCTCAAGATAACGAAGTCTAGTGCTCGTGTTTAGCGCTGTATATCGCTGGTTGGGTGCGACTGGTAATGTCTGAGGGAGTTTAGTTGGTACCTCGCACGATGAGTAGCGTGTTTGTGTGGTTTTGTGTCGAGGTGGGCGGCGTGAGCGGTGCGGGCGCTGCCACGGGTCACCTCACTGCGCTGGACCCGATCAGTCTCGCCTTGCTCGCCCCGCAGGTAACTTCTGCCGACGCGCCATACCACCGCCACCTTCGTCATCCGCCATGCCGCCTTGCCTAGTGGCCACCCATCCCTCAATTACGTGACGCTAAAATCCTTTATCCTGCTACGGTACCATATCTCACAGAGACACAGAGTGCTTAGTACAATGGAGAAATTAGTGCAACTCAAAATAATCACAACTACACAGAATGATCACAAAACTATTAGTCTATAGATCTGTACACATAAAACACAAAATATAGTCGAACTATTTATTGAAAAGCATAAATACAAATACCTAACAAATTAGTATCTACAAGCTTGTATGCACTTCCAACTACATATTTATAAAATACACTACAAGCCAACTAGTTTTTTGCATATTTTCTTCTGTGCCACTGCTTGCACTTCGGTTAAATTTTGATCCAAAAATTAATGAAAGTTAAATCACTTTTTTAAAATTTAAATTTTTATTTAAAGTATTTTTAAAAAAGAAAATTCTTCTTTCCACGGATGCAAATGTGCAGAAGTATTAACATCAAATTACAACGACGGTCGTTGTAGATCAATCTAAAGTAGTTTTCCTAGTTTTTCTATCCTCTTCCTCAGTTTCACACTCGGTGGACGGTGGTTAGCTTAACTGGACAAAACGTATGCTTATTAAAAATTTTTCATTATTTTCACTAAAATGCATGTGTTACCTATATTTAAACAATTAAAAGCTTGTTTGGCTAACCTTTATTAGCGATAAATTTTTCCTGTTACGTACGTACATACTAACGACACCTAATAAAAGTGTTGTTTACCTTTTTATTTTATATTTATTTTAATTCTATGCGGGCTTTAGAGGGCTTTTTAATGCAGTACTTTTAGGTTATTGATATTTACTGAGAAATTAAATATTAATTCAAATGTTAATAATGGACTTTTTGGTTAACTAATATGTGTGTGTCTGTGCGATGTTTAGGCGACATCTCCGTACCTGTCCGGCGTACCCGGAGTAGGCTCGACGTATGCACAGTACTATGCCCCGCAACTCGTGCCCGCGGTGCTGGGCCACGACCCGGCAGCAGCCGCCGCCTCGCCGCTAGGTGTCATGCAACAACCGGTACTGCAACAGAAGCTGCCGCGCACTGACCGCTTGGAGGTGAGTGTTCACCACAGGTCTAGTATTCCATGACCGCTTAACGATAACGATGTGCCCGAGACCGACTATATTGTCCCCCCACTACAGACTTGTATTGCTTCATATTGACCAAAGGTGAATTATCGTAAATACTGAATTCAATCAATTTAATCCCAATCAACTGAGATACGATTCGTATTGCTATCGATTATTTTGTTAAGACCATATTAATCGCTCATAAAGCTAAGTAGAATCAAATGGTGTCGGTCCCGGTAGCAGGCACGGGGTGTTCCGTAATTGTGTATATATATGACGCAGTAAGACGCAAATATTTTACTACGACATATATGAATATCGCAGAGGCACTATTCCGGTCCGCGTAAATGTAAGCGAGCTTCGCGACCAGCACTCGCTTGGTGCTCGTGGTGAAGGTCCTACGCTGTCGGCACTATGTCGACTGTGACGCCGTTAGCAGCCGTACAGCTCTATCACTGACCAAATTCTTACCACCAGCTCGTACTTGTTGTAGACTTGTGCTCACAGTGTAGAAGCGCCGAACGCTTAACATGCTCCAATGGGGATCCCTTTCAAAGTAAATTACAGTATTACGAAATTGTATACTATCTGGAATAATTAGACGAATGTTGCGACGGATGCGTAAATGTCGAAGCGTTAACGTAAGGTATGAGAACCTCGGTGGGGTCGATAACAAAGCGGCGTCCGGACTCGGTACGTGTCCCGTGGGTAGTCGGGTAGTCGGGCAGCTGGAGCGCGGTGTGTGGACTGTGTGTGGTGCAGGTGTGCCGCGAGTACCAGCGGGGCGCGTGCAAGCGAGCCGAGTCGGAGTGTCGGTTCGCGCACCCCGGCGCGCCCGTGGCCGCGCACGACGACGGCTGTGTCACGGTGTGCATGGACGCCGTCAAGGGGCGCTGCGTCCGCGACCCCTGCCGCTATTTCCACCCTCCCCTGCACCTGCAGGCGCACCTTAAGGCGCAGGCGCGCGGCGCGGTACGCCACCAGGCTGCACGCTCGCGCGAGCTTTTATTCTTCCGCTTGGTAGACCACCAGTCCGGTCCACTTGAGCATGCATCCTTGCATACCTTCCTGGAAAACTGAACATTTCATTGTACTTTAGGGAAATATAAATTGTCAATCGCGATTGCAAGAAAGAAATAGTGTGATAATTAAATTTAAGTTAATCGTTTCACTCTTAAGTTTCACTGCATGAATTTGAAATATAATTATGTTTATTAGGTTTGCAGATTTATATAAAACACACTGTAAATGTTGCCAATAATGCAGCGCGTTTTTGGTATAATTTTATAAAATTTGAATGTTACAATTAGGTAAATGGAATTAGGTTTATTTGCTTGGTTTTTTTATGTTGTACATATATACTGGCAGCTACTGTAATTACAAAAGATGGGTGAAAATTAACTAATTTTATTTACATATTAGTGAATATTATTAATTCTAAAACAAGCTGTTCGTGAATCTCATGCATCAATTTTAAGTTTTCTAGCAATGTATGCGAAGGGTACCCTCCTTATTGTCGGCCGAGTTGACCGGACTACACACCGCGACGCCGCTTTCGTTCGCAGAGCTTTGTTATGTTCAGTTCGCGCCACGCTTCCGTCGCACTCACGCTTCACTTTTATTTTATTTTTATCTATCGCATAATATCACCTTACGCCGAGCTTTAGGTGTATTCTGTGCATCTACTACATCGTTATTGTTTCTGTCCCGTCCTGCGACGCTTCGCTTCACGTAGACGGCCGTCGCAGCCCAGCAGCCGGCAGCGAGCGCGACTTCGGAGCCGGGCAAGAAAAGGCCGGCGCCCGCCGAGCTCGAGCCGCCACCGGTACTACGCCAGCTTTGCACGCTTATCCTCCTCCCCTCCCGCCCGCACGATCCTCCGCGCCCGCTCCCCGTGCGGCGCGGCGCGACGGCCGCCCCCGCCCTCGCGCCGCGCCGCACCCCCGCCTCTGTCCGCCGCGTCGAGCCCCTGTTCAACCGTCTGTTTCTCGTTTCAGATGGACATGAAGAGCGTCGGATCTTTCTACTACGATAACTTCGTAAGTATCCGAGAAGGGACTCTAAGTACGTACGAGACGGTCATAGGGTTGCCCAAAAACGGTCTCGGTCTTGGTCGTAGAGACCCAACGCCTCGTAATCACGGCAAGATCAAGACTGACCCTGGAAGATGTTTTGCCAGAACAAGACTGGGACAGCGCAACTGTTACATGCAACATTTAAGTTAGACAGACATTTAAGTTGTGAGCACCGACATGTGAGCTACCTTCGGTGCACACATAGAGAACTGATAATTTCGCTGCTGGTTGGCTAACATAAGAAATCCTTCCAGATATTTTGCTGAAATACCCAAATTGATTAATAGTTTTGTTTACAAAAAAAATACTCTTATCTGTTAATTGGCAAAAGCGTTATGTTCTATTACGAATTAAAAAATATTAAGTACAATTATTTGGTTCTGTAGAACCTGTAGAAAGATATTATGGGGGTGTATTATTTTGTAGTTAACTCATGTCAGATGGCCTAAACGCCTGTAAAATATATAAAAACAATAGCCACTCTCTTGGCAACTTTTCGATACAATTTAACATTAAGATTATTGGTTAAGTTCATCGTAATGTTGTGCATTTTTAATAATTGTGAGGCTTTTGCTGGAAGATGCAAGACTAAGACTGTATGAAAGACCGAGACCGCTATACGTGTGATTGCAAGGCTAAGACTGGTTAACCTCGTCTCGTTCTTGCTTTTGGGGCAACACTAGCCAGTCGAGATTATGATTTTTCCACTCATCGGTATCTTGTTACTTCCGCAGGCTTTTCCTGGCGTGATGCCGTACAAGCGACCTGCTGCTGACAAAGCGGGCGTCCCCGTCTACCAACCGGCGACGACCTACCAGCAGCTGATGCAGCTCCAGCAACCGTTCGTGCCCGTGTCATGTGAGTACCCCGCGCCCGCCTCGTCCGCCCCGCCGACCGCGACCGTGCCCACCATGGCACAGTCCGCGCCGCTGCCGTCCACGCCGGTGCCGGTGTCGGCTGCCGCGCCTCCCCCGCCGCAGCCCGCGTTGCCTCCGCCCGCCACCGCCTCTTCCCCCTCGCCAGCGCCGGAATCTGGCGCGGCCGATGCGGCCGCGATGGCCAAAGAAGTGGCTCAGAAGAACTATGTAGCTGCGCTCGCATTTGCCGCGCAACACTCGGCTATGGCCCAAGCGGCGGCCGCATACACCCAGCAAGCGTTGAAGGCGCGCGCCGGACACGCCGGCATGCCAGGACTGATGCGCGCGCCGCTCATGATGAGACCGGGAGGCTGGCCGGCGCCAGCCCACATGCCCGTGCCGTACTACCAGCAACCGTTCATGTACGCGATGCCGCCGCCCACGCCGCAGGGGGCCGCCGCCGCGGCGGCGGCTGCGGCCGCGGCAGCCGTCAACCCGTACAAAAAGATGAAGACGACATAGAGGTCGCGGTCGGCGGGGCGCGGGACGCGGGGTCTCCGCGTAGAGACTCGTACGTGTGCGGCCGAGTGGCCCGCCCCGGTGTGTGCGGGCGGTTAGCGCTAGCGTGTTGTCACATTTGTATTGTATTATTGTAAGGACGAAGCGAGCGGTGCGCCGTTCGCCGATGTCTCCGTAGACTTAGGCTATATACTATTATTATTATTATATATATATATTTATTTATATATATTCATATATATATATATATATGAACTGTATCTCTACTCACTTACCTCACGGTATGATCCTATGCGTGTATATTTCTCGTATCTACGATCCCGGTAATAATAACGCTTGAGATGCATGACTGTACGTTGTTTTGATTACCTCTTGTCGATGGTCGTTAATCGTGAGTACATATCGTCGTACTGAGAGTTGAGCGCTTGGTCCGTCGATCCCGCTACGTACACGCTTGTTCCCGGAGGAGCTACGCACGGGTGCGCTTTGGCCGATGTGTCGATCCCGTACCTACTAGTGGTTACCGGCTTGCAGCAGCAGGCCCGCACCTAACACCGCCACCTTCTAATTTTCGCATGGAATAGAATCCACCACCCTATACGTTTGGCTCATCAGGTATTATTCTCATTATTCTAGACGCTCCTCGTGTGTGCTCTGTGTGCCGGCGTGATCATCAGTAGTGGCGCGGGGAGGACGAGCGTCCCCCCGCACGTTGTTTTCCTTTGGCCGCACACCCTTTAATTTCCATCCTTCTTTTTTACTTTATACGCTTTCTGTTACATGCCTTCCGAATGAATGACCGCTTCGGCCGTCCGCATTGCATTGTTTTGTGCTTTTTGTGTCGCGCCGGACAGGCTGTGCGCCTCCCAACGCGCCCTACGTGGTGTACACCGACGAGCGCGGACAGGTAACGTGTGCCGCCAGCTTGCTGCCGCTCGCCGACACTCGCCGACACCTACCGCCCCTCGCCGACACATGCCGACACCGCCGCTAACCGCTAACAAACACTTAACGTGGCCCGACTGTCACCGCTCTCTCCCCACCTGTCGCTGCTCTCACGACTACCTCGCCTCGCTCTAACCAGTACGCTACCGCATACCGCATATCACCTTTTCTCCGAGTAACTGTAACTGCGCTTATTAATCAAAAAGTAATTGTAGTAATTTTGACAATCAAATTAAATATCAATTGTGCTAAAAATATATTATGACAATGCCAGTAAAATAATTATTGAAGTAATGTTTTAATTGTATATTAGGGTTATTAGTGATGGCCTAATATTTAGTATATTTTAATAATAATAATTGACAATATACAATTTGATCATGCTCGCATTTTTTGATGTTCATATTATATCAGAATATATAATATACCTTCGTGTAACCTTGATATTTTTATACGAAAATAAAAAAAAATAATACAGATTCCAAGCTTGCTTTTTCTCGAAGCTTATATTATTGTAGTCTTTGTGTTTAGTTGTTTAGATATTTGAGGCTACATATTTACTTTACGCTACTATTTGCGAGCTTAGTACGTTTACACGCTTGTCAATAATGAGTCGAAACGTTCACCTATCGCGGGGATCAGCAGGTGCGCTTGGTGATTTGTGCTTTTTTAATATATATACTGCGACGAGGGAATACTTGGAAGGTGTCTTATCTTAAATATAGGCTAGTATACATCAACTGCTACGTACGCACTTATAAACACTTTGATACAAGTGTTCGGGGCAAATAAATATTGCTCCAACTAAAGAAGGGAAGTGAATGTATAGTGACGGGTTGGACGTCGCTTGTCAGTGGATCAGACAATCATCACATCACATCATCTAGTTATTGTGCTGTAATGTTTCTATTGTATTGTATAAAAAATACAACCAGCTACAATATAAATGTTGATGATTTTTTTAGTTTTTTTTTTGTATAGTGAGAGAATTGCTTTCAAAAATGTGGACGGAAGTCACTCAACAGTTATTGCCTTGCTTTACACCCGGTAAGATAAAAAATCAGCTTACTATTTTTTATTATCCTGAATATAATTGTCGATATCCTGTTTTTTATAAGCCTGTACTGAAACACGCATTGCCTTGCAACCATACAACTCTTGTCTCTTTCCTGCAAATATCAACTTGCTTATTATATCTTACTTCGATGACGGTTCGGCGGTTTCAGTAGAGGTGATCAAACTGTTTAAAATGAAAAAAATTAACGAAGCCATTTTTTATTTGAGCTAAACTGTTAACTTTTATGCTAATATCTTTTATTGCTATTTTAAACTGTACGTTATATATTAATTATATTTGAGAAAATTTATTGATAGTAAAAAGTTAACCGTTCAGCTGAATGTGATGTTCACCTATTGGCCAGTGTCGACTATCAACTGCTGATAAGGGGGTTTTTTGACGCTAGTAATGCTTACATATAAATTTAATTTTATATTATATATGCGTAGTTGGTAGTTGGAACGGCTACGGTGAATTGAGATAATTCCAAGTGCTAAATACTACTAACTAACATTTAATAAATATTTGAATATCATTAATGCTATTAAGCATATTTAAGCTAATATTGAAATGTTCACATTGAATTATCTCGAACAATGCTTTGAAGTGCTTCGCTGTTCCTCGCTTGTACGACTCGTTGAGCCCTTATATATAAAGCTGACGCTTATACAGAGTGTTCACGTAGACGTTATTTATAACATATATATATATATAATTGGTTTTGTTTTGTTGTCGTACAGTAACCGCACTATCTAATGGTCATTATGTTGCAGTTTGTACTACCACTAATATGTCACGTCCAGAACTGTCATGTAAGCTAAAGGTATAAATTTGATTTGTCTATTTACATTAAATAACCAGCCGCTCAACCTACTTACTGATAAGCATGTCTTCCTCTGATGGGTAACATCGGCGGAGCTAAGATCATCACAGCCGAATTTTTCAGGCACACAATGCCGTTCGTAACCTACCACACACAGCCTACGTTAAAAGCTTTCAAACTATAGCAAAAAACCATTTGTTTTGGTATTTATTGGGTACACTTTGGACGCTACAATTACCTCTAGTAAAAGCCTTATATACCTCGCCCTGGTAAAAGTTGTCTAGCATCATGCTTTGAGCTTTTTTGTAAAATATAGTCACGCTTAAAAGATTGGCTGCGCAATAATGATTATATACTTCAAGCGTTCTGCATGCCATTTAGATATTATTATATTCATACCTACTATGTGCATAGTGCAGCGTCTTTAACACAACTCTCTGACGGTTATGGAAGCTCGATCACGAGATGTAACACCCTCCCAACTGTGGGCCTCCTCATTTTTACTGTCCTGAATGTTTTACATGATTATTGTCTAGACTTATATCGTACAATATAAAGGTGACACACACACAGAATAACGGCGCGCACGTATATATATTACATATATATATATATAAAAAGAATGCTTGGAAGATTCAATCATATTGTGCAACGAATCTTGTAAAGTTCTTGTAATATTGAAGCGGCAACAAGAATTAATTTTCGAGCAATTTTTCGCCTTCCGTGTGTCCCGTTTTGTGTTCCATACTTTCATGTAGCGACTGAGAAACTACACGCATTTCTATCTCCTATACATATTTATATCTTATAGAACGGCATTCAGAACGAAATAACACTATAAACGTAACTATAATTCAATACAATGTGCTAGAATTTATGTTAGTAGCCCGACAGATGTCGTGATGATATATTTTTGCTCTTTGATATTACAAAAACTATTTCAGCGTTATTTTTTCAGACGGCTGTGCAATGCGGATAATGTTCAGTGTCAGATGTATGAATGTCCAAAAAAAAGTGATGAAATAGATTTTAGTATTAACACTATTAACATGATGGTTTCATAAACAGTCGGTTCAACGTGCACGTATACGGGTACGTGCACGTGCACGCACATTTTCACTAACAAGTTTTTGTTTTTTCGAGAATAATCTATTTTGTTTTGTTGATTTTGTATTAATTATCGACTGTTTATGAAGTAGTTTTATAGTATATTAGTAGATGCAGACCGTTGTTCCACATTGTGAAGTGTTTGTAACATTTTGTGTTTACAATATACAAAACGTTGGTCTCTTGAATATTTGATGTTATAAAATTTACGCTCCGTACGGCGAGACAATACAAAAGAAATACAATACATTGAAATTTAATTTACAAATATAAAAAAAAACTATAATTTGTAAAGGCTTTTTATCATGTGATTAACTATGACGATAAATATCTTTAAATATTAATAATATTAATGGCTATAAGAGAGACATATTGCGACAAATGACTTTTGGACATTGTGGAACACTATCGGTTTGTGAATGTATGAAATTGATTGATGACAATAAATACTAATAAATATTTATGTTATATTTCCAGTTACTGGACACCCTCCCGGTGTGCCAAGATTTTAATCGACAAGGATGTACAAGACCTACCTGCAGATTTGTTCATATACGTGAAGGTGAGATACGTTACTTTAAATTATTAATATTGTAATAATAATGATATTGTCTATTACATCGTAGAGAACATTATTAACTATATTTAACATGTTTTTTTACTAATAAATTGTTAAACAAGTCGATACTTTCAGATCACGGATAGAACATTTCCTCAAATCCCTGTTTCCCCTATATACGTCTCTGCATGATCACTTAATATTTATAGTACCTTAAATTTACGAACTAGTGTGTAGTTTGATTTTTCTATCTTATGTAGCATAAATCAGTAGTTGTTCAGAATATTTAACAGTAGGTATATATAAATATAGATCTTTTGAATGTCTATTAACTCCATGTTTTGCCTATGAAATTGCTTTCTTTAAGATTTTGTCAATTGTTGCGATTTGATTTAGAGCGATATCCAATATGGACAAATTGCCATCTATGGTCTATTGGAGCATTCATAAAAAGATAGACACATTGTGTTTCGATCCTATGCCAAAAAAACAAGAGGTGAATTGTTTAGCAAGATGAATTTAATATTAAATAGGTATACTAATTCAAATTTAGAAAAATAAAATAATATCACAAATAAAAATGGGCAACTTCATAGGTAAAGCTTCAAATGTATCCACACAATATTATGTTAATTAAAAGTTAAGTAGATTTCATTAGTCTTTGTATTCTTTAGTCATCATAAAATGTTGTAGAGATTAAACTGGATATTTTATCAGTGCATAGATTACAGTTAATTATATCCTTTATTCACACATTTACATGTTAAAAATGCTATGGAAGTTGAATGATGTGTATTCAATGTTCCTTATAACATGTTTTTATTTGTGTGCAGTTTTTCTATAAATGCCAACACCAGTTCGCTACTTTCAAACCATTTCTTTGTATCATATACTAGTGATATTATTGATTCCTCATATATGTCATTCCAAATAAAACTACTAGACGTGTAAAGATATACCTTAAAAACTGACTAACACTACAGTTTTACTGCGTGTTTTTATGTTTTAAGGGCATCGCTTAAGATATTCGAACCATGGAATCTAGAGTTACTGGAGTGTTGTTACATGTTGAACTCCGTACCGTAACCGTGATAGACGTACATATTACAAATGTAGACTTTGCGACTTAGTTGAAGTTAATATATTCACACATATTGGTTGGTCGGTGTCTACAAGTGAGCGCTGTGAGTATAATGTGCGTGTGTGCGCGTGGTGGTTCCAGGGTGCGGGCTGCAGGTGGTGGGGTGTCGCGTGGTGGTGTGTCGTGACGCCGCCGCCGGCACGTGTCGCCGCGCCGCCTGCCGCTATTACCACATCCCCGTTCAGCTGCCGCCGGCGCTGAGACCCCCCTAACCTTACCGCCCCGTCCGTTCCACTCCCAGAACACCCCAACCTCCCATCTCATGTCATACGAACCATTTCTCCCCGCCCCCCCAATTTCTCCGCCCGCGCCCCGCGGTATCCATATCGATCGCGCCTCTGGCACACTCGGGAATGGCAAGTTCGGCAAGTATCCAATGTCGCTCCCCTGGTGAGCAGCTGAGGTGGTGATATATCTTAGTGAATATCGGTTAGTGTAGTGAGGCGGGGCCGAGACGCGAGCCGGCCCGCCCGGGTCGCCTCCCGGCCCCGTCTGGAGCGTGTGGAAAGAGTGTGTACATAAGTAGCGGGATATGTTTCTCGGGCACGGTCATGCGATTGTGATATGAATAGATTTCGAGACGCCGGAGCCGTTTAAGTAATATTATCGAGGTCGTACCGAGATCGTCGAATAGTAGTTAGTGAGGTTTCAAATGTTTTATTAATATTTGTATATTATTTTTTTTAAGATACGATATGAGTTCCTGTAAAAATGTGTGCGTTCGCCGTGGCGCGTCGCACGATAACTTTATTGTATATAAGCGATGTATTGATGATATAATTATGATGGGTGGTGCGGAGGCGGCCAGGCCCCGGCCCTCGGCCCTCGGCCTCCGACCTCGGCCGGTGTCAAAAGTTGCATCACCCCACTCCTAATGTGAGCATTTTTGTGAGATTTATGTTACTTTTTTTACATATGTTATAATATTATTATTTTCTAGATGACAAGTTTACACTAGTTTAGATTAAGTGAGTCAGTAATGAAACACCAATAGAGTAGCCGCTTCTCTCCTTCGGCACTGAAACTTTTGACGCCGGAGCACAATTCGCGATGTCCAACTAGTCGGTTCGTCGTGCTTCCCTTATGGAGCCATCCCGTTCGCACCACATCCCTCATCCCAGTTCACACGTTAGCATAGATCACGACACTCGTAGAGTGATAGGAAACTGACAAAATTAATGATACAATCAACGTTATCGGACAATATTGAAACAAAGAAGGCATACTTCCAAACGATTAAACCTAAATTCTAGGATAGAACGTCGGCTTTTATTCCAGATAGATTTTGCTAGATAACTCGTTCTAATTACCGGTCGAACCCAGATCTTATTGAAGCACAAAATATAAGCCGTAAACGATTGATTCCATTGTCTGTCGGTGAGTATGTTATACGGAAAGAAATAGCCTATACCTGTATTGTTTTGAACACAATCAGTATTAACGTTTTGATCAAATTTATCTCGTATGCATGTAGCGAGAGGTGATATGCGGATAGAGAGAGAGGCGGGTGCGCACGCACCGAGTCGCTCTCACTCTCACTGTCGCGACAGTAGGTCTCGCGAGTGTCGCGCAGTGTCGCGATTGTCGCGGAGTGTCTCGCGCTAGGCGTAGTCGACGCGTGCGCCCCGAAGGCGTGGAAGCCTAATGCCTAATATTATTCCTAGTCCATATCCTTTTTGTTGATCAGTCATGCGATTAATGTTAGAAATAAATATTAATAATTTGATTTATTCCTCCCATTTAGTGGATATTTTGATAATGATATATTAATAATGAAATATTTAAGATACATAAATACATATTTGATTCTAAATCCTGATAAAAGTGACACTACTTTAGTAATTTAGTCGGAGGGATACTTGTGCCGTGATTATATTTTTAGGTATATATTATGAAATAATTCCTAGCGTCGGAATTAAAGAAGTGATTAATGTGTAAGCGTGTTATATTTATTGTCGTACGTAACGTAAGTCTAATGCCATATCGATAAAAGGTGAATATCGGGACGCGGAGTCTAACTCATTAGTGACCGTTGCGTTTTGTGTTTTATGTTGTTTGTTAGTGACGATCCAGTCCAGTAAGAACAGTGAGTGCTAGTTGGCTAAGGTGATAAGTTCACTTTTATCAATACGGCACGAACAAACTTATATAATATATATACAATATATATGTATTATATATCCATATATATATATATACACATTATACAATATAAGTATATAAGTTGACATTTTTTTTTATTTTTGTTGGAATTTATCGTTTCATAATAATTATTTGTTGCCTATAATTTTTATAATCAAAATTTTATGATCTGACGCATTTATTGTAAGACAATCGATTACTTTTTTATAATTAATTAGTGTGATAATAATAATTATGGTATGAAATTGCCGTTATGAAATATAGAACATCGAAAGTATCCTTCCTGTTTAGAAGGGACTCTTCTGGCCCAAGGTTTCTAGTGGATTTTTATATTTTTTTCTTTTTGTTGTATTTTTAATGTTGCGTGTGTCTTACACATAATATATTTCATTTTGTGATATTTTTAACTATAAAGTACTGTTATTATAAATCCAAATGGAATTAATGATGACCTAATTAAAATATTCAAGAATTTATTTGTAAATCACGAAAAAAAAAATGTAAAACTGTAAATATATTATTGACAAAAAAAATTAAAAATAAATGAACTGCAATACAATAAAACAATTGATAATTATATCTCTCATGATGAAATAAATAAATACACTGTAAGTTGTTTGTGTACCTAAAGTAAAGGGTAGGTACCCTATCATATTGTGTAGTGAGTATTTAAACTACAATATTGTACTTTTACTTACAAAAAAAAGGTAAACCGGTCCAGTGAACAAATTATTGATAAAATATTGTGAACATTTTTTTATTCACGAACAATTACAGAAAGTACATGACATGTGTAATATTATTTATGGAATTACTATGTGATGTGATCTCCGGATCAATTTTGAGTACAGTATAGATAATAAACAACTGAATATGTGATATTGGTTTTTATTTTGCACTCTCGCTTCACATTCACTGTTCCAGCCTTAACCAAGAACCCAACCGATATGGTTTTAGGTTAAAGATGACATGATTGATGGAATCCAGGAATCCATTCAGCCTTGTTTGATGATTATAACATAACTTCACGCCTTTGTGATCCGAAGGTGTAGGCAACGGCTGTTAAGCCTCGTATCGTATACGGGGCACAAAGTTTTCAGTCATCAATATTTATCACACTTTACTTCTAATTTGGAAAAGTCATTGGTGTCAGCCAGTATCAGGATTCGAACCTGGACCTCTGGATCAGGAGCCGTGTGCTTGATCTCTGGACCACCGAGACTTGATCAGCTTAATAACGATTAACTTGCTTAATAAGATTATCAGCTTAATATATCACGTCAGACTGCTAACTGCCTCGATACGAACATCTCAATGGATCAATTGTGATCAATCAATCAGTTATTGGTTATATTTTTATTTTTTATGGAATAGGAGGGCAAACGAGCAAGCGGGTCACCTGATGGTAAGCAATTCACCGCCCATGAACACGGTGGTTGCCATCTTTTATGGGTGTAGGATGGGAAAGTGGGTCGGGCTTTCGTATACCTCTCTCACTAATCGAAACGTGGCACGAGGCACTTCACGCCGATACTCTGAGAAGTCGTGGTAATTCACCAGTTAAGCCGGCCCCTTCATGCAGCGAACTGCAAGACTCCTACTGTTGGGACAGATAGGTACAGACAGCAACAGTGGCTAATATGGAGGCAGTTCCAGCAGACTCTAATAGAATACCAAGACGGGTAGGTACTATGTATACAAGTTAAATGAAAACAACGATTAAAAATATACTTTAATCAACCACGTCGTATAAACATATGTATTTTACAAACAAAATAGATATACGATTTATTTAAAATTAATACTGCGAAATGAGAAAAAATAACTTTTTTGTTTAAACAACAATAAATATATATTAATTTATATAAACAATTTTATGTCTAAACAAGCTAACACTACGAAGCGAAGGTATAATATCGACAGATCACACCTGACCAGGAGGATATTAAAATAATACACATTAAAAGTAAATAAAAGAAAATATGTTTTATGAAAGTTTGACTATTGAACATTTTCTAGCTCAGGATTACACAGTTCCATCATCCACCTACATTGAACGAAGTGCCATACTTGCATGCCGCTCAATAGAACCTTTTCTTACTTTATAACTTAGTAAAATTTAGTCCACTTTTCGCACAGAGCCAATATAAAAAAAATCTAAATTTTATATACTGCAAAATATGTGAAACATTTGTCTGTGACGTTTTTGCACGGTTTAAATTCTCAATATGTGATGGGGAAAACACAGCGTGTTCAACCCAAACGTTAATACAGAAAATATTCGATTATATCTAATATTAAATGATAATAAAAAATTAATTGTAAACTTGAATATTAATTTATTTGATCTACCAAAAATATTAATCGTTCTACACTTTATTAGTAATATAACGATGATATTCATTATCTAAAGCTATGTATCGATCTACATCTGATATATTTTGGGTATGGGAACCATCTAAGTCATCGTATTTGTTTGACTCACATCGATATTTTTAATCAAATACGTATAAAAAGTGTAAAATTTACTCAATCAGAATCATTTATCATCAAGTTATACACATATTAATAGAACAGATAACTTATAAAGACAAGATATATTGCAATTTAGAACAATTAACACATGTCTAATGTCTGTTTTGAAAGTCCTGACAACATTTATTATCTGCAATATAAATAAATAATATTTTGGGACACAATACACACAGCGCTCTGTAATTTTACACGCTAAGCAACTAAATGCTTGTGTTATAGATAACAGATATAAATTTATTTCAAAAATTAAATACTACTTTGGAAATTTCTCAAGATGCCTTACGAACATATTCATGATAGTAAATAAATAATAGTATTCGGGTATCGAACCCGCTGACCTGCAGTATATTTACCGATCTACTTACACGATAAAAATACTGGTCGCCCTTACCTAATAGCAGGTCTTAATTAAAATTAAAATATCGTTAGATCAAAATTAATTTTAATTTTTTTTCAAATTCAATTCATGCGCCTAACTTTTTAACATAAACTAGAACACTAGTATTACATAGGCAACATTAATTAATTTAATATTGTAACGTCTTTGTCAACTATCATTTGATTTAAATTGATCATAGTGATTTTTGAAAATAAACAAACATAATCCGATAAATAATTTATTAATATATTGCAATTTTTATTTTATAATCTTTAAAAAAAAAACATTAATAATAGTAGGAGTTCATCACAAAATAACGAGATAGCACGCCTTTAATAATGCGGAGGACGAAAATCATCTTATTGACTATTATTTTTATCACACAATAATAACCGCATAGAAATATCTACACTAAATTAATACATTTGTTTAAATAATGACTAGCAACTATTAAGGCGAATTTAATAAAAAAAAAGAAATAGTAGCGGTTTTTGAAAGCAGTGGCTTTAATTAACATTTGACAATTAGCAATAAATTGTGTACAAATTCTACGCATTAAAAAGCTTAGATTAGATGAGTCCAAATAATAATTAGGTTATAACAACACCTACTTGAATACACCAGTTTAATTTAATCAATATACATATATTTATTCGAAAAGCAATTTTTGTATATTTTGAAATAAAATCACCCAAAAAATTAACTGTGTCAATTGACTAGTCAAATAATTTTCCCGCTTATCAAATTCGTTTTTGCAACCTCATAAAAAAAAATCTTTAAATGTTAAATGCAAAATAAACATAACAACTATACCTAATTATTATCTATATAATGAAATATATATATCATAAAAATTAACAAAATAAACGGGAATGTAGTATGGTTTCAATATCTTACGAGCACCAAAATATTTAAAGTTGAATAAAACAAATAATGACAATATCATAAAATGAAGAAAATACATTTGCTTCAACCTTACCTTATTTATATGTATGTACAATGTACATATTACAATATAATTATGACGCAAATTCAACACATTCAGCTTATTTTGTCTCATTTTCAAATACATGACTTCATCTGTGGTCTTCTTAAAGACTAATTACTACAGAGCGTTAAATATTTTTTTTCTTTGAATATTATAAAGTGTTTAAAATATGCACGCTATGTGTTTACAACGTATAAAGCGTGACATCATCTAGCGTCGTACCGAAAGGGGTCATTGAACGGCATGACGCTGTGACGCCATCATGTCTAAGCTGTAACGCCACAATTGTCCTTTATATGACTGTGCTCGCTTTAACTATTAATAACTTTTACGTTTAAGCTGCATACTATTTTTAAATAATTAAAATTTCTAAATTAATTTCATAACACCGAGCGACCCCTGACAGCCTATTTTATACTACCTGTATTTAGAATTATGTCAACGACTTTTTATATCACTATTAGCAAAAGATTTCTTTAAATAATAAAAGCCGGATACTCGAGTCCAAAATACATTACGTCCAATTACGTCCTGAATGGACCACATCGATAGACGCATCTACGTCTAAAATATCCGATATTAAAGCTTAGGGTTGCCAACTACAAATGTGACACACATATATTTCAGAGATAAACTTAGTAACTGATAAAATGTAGGCAAAATATCTAAAGTAGTGCTATCTAATGTGAGATTGTCAGTTATGAATTCGGATCGGCAAGAAGCGTAGAAGTATTAGAATTTAATTTGTATGAATTTGAAATTTGAATATGATAGAACATAAGGCACTTTAATGTTAGACAAGACCCAACACATCGTTTATTGTAGTGTCGCTGCACATTGAGGGCGTGAATTATTTAAAAGAAAATGTTTTTGTACCATCTTGATGTTGGCAACCCTAGTGGGGTGGGTCCTCAGGCCCGGCCCGGGAACCAGGCGGCCAGCGCATGCCTGGGCGGGGCCGCTTGCCGCAGCAGCGCCTCCTCGTGCGCCGACAGCCGCAGCAGCGCGGCCAGCGCGCGGGTCAGCTGGCGCGCCTCCAGCTCGCGCGCCGTCAGGAACCGCAGCACCACGTGCTTCAAGTACCTGCCGAGTGCCAGGAGAGGGACATTAAACTAATATAACGCATTGCATTGTACTGGTAGAGCCACGCAGTTCGCTCCATGAATGGGCCGACTCGACCGGTGAAGCACGACAGCATCTCAGAATATCGACGTAAAGTGGCTCATGCCGCGTTTCGTTCGGTGAGAGAGGTATCCGGGGGCCCACTCCCTTCCCCATCCTACTCCTTTAAAAGCAGACAACGCAACTGTAACACTATCAGTATAGCAGGTGCCTATGGATGGCGGTGGTTGCTTACCATGAGGTGACTCTCTTCTCGTTTGCCCTCCTATTCCTATTCTCACTCCTGAGTAGAACGCGGCCTAAGTTACGTATGTAAATATTAAATCTGTTAAAACTGTAACGGTGTAATGGCAGGGCAGGCTCCATTGATTCAGACATAATGAAAGAATGGATGATGCGAGTTTGACTAAGCAGTTACAGTGCAAAAGCGGAAAAACAGGAATCGAAGACAGCCCCGACACATTTTCCATGACCAATTTGAGGAAGGTGACGAGCGTGTATGGCAAGAGTTATGGAAGTCAAAAAGCGAGTGAGGTGTTCTCTCTGCCTCCTTCGCAAGGGACTTGGCTTGAAATTATGTTTTTTATTGTATGTACAATATACGTTGTTTAACATAATAATAAACAATTATTAGCGAACTGTTCTCACCGTCTACTAATATCCTGTTCCTCGGCGGAAGTGAGGTCAGACTTGGTTGTTTGTAATTCACGTTGTAATGTCTTCTTCATATCCGCTATTCGATTATCTAACGTTTTTATTTTCTGCAACGAAAAATATCAATATAAAATAATAAGACAAATTCAGACAGAGAAATAAACACAAAATCTATACACATAAATATAATTGAAGTGTCTGTTTGTAATATTGAAATAACGGCTTTCTACTACAATCACATGAATATATACGGTACATACACCAAAATATATATATATTTTTTTTTCTTTTTTTTTTTCTTTACAATTTTTGTCTGTTTGTTTGTTCCGGATAATCTTTGAAATGGCTGGACCTATTTTGACGGGACTTTTATTGATAGGTAGCTGGTGTAATACTTTTTTTTAGTTTTTTGTTTTAAGTTTATTGCTTCCGAGGCGAAACAAAGTTCGTCGGGACAGGTATACTTAGTAAAAATTATTTGAAACTAACTAAAATATAACATATTGCTACTAAATAACAGCTAAAGGTAACCCAGTAATTATTGACCAGTTATAACTAAGTAGATAGTAGATCATGAGATTAATTTTATTAACCCACATTAATAAATACAAGAAGTCAATGCACTTTTAATGTACGTACCTTATTTTTATCACAGATTTGAGTTTCTAAGTCTTGTATAGTATTGTTGAGTGCAGTCTCGTTACCAACCAATTGTTCAACTTTCGCCTTCAGCTGTGAGATCTCGACCTTGCGAGACTCCTCGTTCTCTTTTATTAACATACACGCCGCTTGATTCTGTAATTAAGAAAATGTCATTTAAACATATTGCTAGACAGAGGCCTGTATCAAAAAAAGACAAGAAAGAAAATATGTTTTTATTTATCTTTTTATCTGACTGTACTTCGTCGTTAAACTCCAAAATTTCATTCCTGTTTATTTACTAGTGCGTACCTCTTTGTGTTGTGCTATTAATGAATCTAGTTCGGTAATCTTCTGTTTGAGATCGGCCACTTCTGTCTGATGGTAGCGCACGTTGCACTGGCTCATCTCTATCTTCTGTGACATGTGAGCGTTGCGCAGTAGAGCGTCGTCTTTCTCCCGCTTCTCCCTATGAACAGACAAAATTCGAAAACTCTTAATAATATAAAAATACGAATCTCTAAATAGATCTCTGTCTCTCTCTCTCTCATTCTCTCACTCTCTCTATCTCTACTCAATATAGATATCTCTCTAATCCTCTATATTAACTTAACTGGCGTAAAATTTACATATTTTACGCGAGTCTGACGGTTTATAGTGTGGACTTATCTTGAGAATTTCCCAGTCAGGGCATATCTCAACGACTAAAAAGTCGTTGTAAGAAATTAAAAACCTAAAAAGTAAAGAGAAATTAGTATCAAATTGTGATTAATGTATGGCAATTGACACGACACATATATTTATGTATCCATTAATTCATGCGGCTGTTGAAAGTAACTCCACTGCCTACACCTTCGGGACTTAATGACGATATAAACATATGTACGCAAAAAAAAGGTTAGTAACTTGTACTTGACAGGCTCTTAATCTTAGTACATAATAGATACCCAGTTGATCCTCACCTGTCAAACTTTCTCTGTATATCCAAAAAGTCATGTTGCATTTCTGTCACAAGAGAATTGAGGTGATTCACCTCAGCCTTCTGTTCGTCATACAACCTGTTGGACTTGTCAAGTTTCTCTTTCAGAATTTTCACTAAGGTTCTCTCATTCTCCAACGCGTCCGTCAGTTCTTTGTTCTGTTCCGTCAGTGCCGCTATACGATTCTCCAAATCCATAACGTTGTCCTAGAATAGACATAATGCGCCAAATTGAATTAAATTACTTAATACAAGACATCATGTTGTTAGGAATGTAAAACAAATAGAGGTTTTTTATTTACTACACAGCGCACGCAATAAAATAAAATGAAAACCTCTTATAAAACCATATTAAAATAAAAAATAATATACAGCTAGGTATGCAGTCTTCTTTGATAAACGAATCATCTAATTATCTGCAAGAAAATGTAAATTCAGACCAATAGTTTTCGAGATTGACGTGTTCAAACAAGCTAACTCTCCAATATTATTATTACTATTACAGAAAACGCACTCATACGAACTTCACACCATATAAATAGTTCGCATAGGTAGAGGTACTGTACAATCACTTATTGAAACAATTATCTAACGTTCAAAGAAAATTTAAATTCAAAATTTCAAGTTTCGAGATTATCGCGATTTCCTGGTTTTTTTTTGACATTATTATAAAACGTAGAACAATCTGGAAGTCGCGGGTTCGAACCCTGGCTCACACCAATGACTTTTCGAAATTAATTTCAAAAGTTGTGTGTGATAAATATCGACGACTGAAAACTTGGTGTGCCCGGTAGTGTCCGACCTAAGCTTCGGCTTCGGCTTCGGCCACCTTCGGCCTAAAATCCATCTTCGGCGACAACTTCGGCTTCGGCCAAATTCAGGGCCGAAGCCGAAGGTCCGAAAACCGTCGGAATTAAACGAACTGTTACGAAAGAGTGAGTGACTGACGGACCGGAATGCACTTAGTTCAGCGCGGATATCTCTATCACCGAGCAAAAAGCGGCAAGAGCCACTTTACGCCGATATTCTTCTTTAGCTGTGGATAATATTGAAGAAAATTATTAAATTACTAATAGTTTATAACCTTCGGCTTCGGCCGAAGGTTGTGGAGATTGCCGATTAATCGGCTTCGGCTACGGCCAAAAATAGACCTTCGGTCGGACACTAGTGCCCGGTATAGCAATATATGTTCGCCACCACATATTCCATTTGAGATGTAAATATAACGGCGAATCGAAGTGTAACAGCCAATGCATACAGCTTCGGGTACAAAAAGGCGTGAAGTTATGTTATGTAGAACAATTTTACCGTCGGCAGCTTTATAATATTAAGCTTTAAGCATGTTTGCTGTCGATAATATGCTTAATCAAACTAATTTCTTTCATGATTTTTTAATCATGAAAGAAATTAGTTTGATTGCCAAGTTCTTCTTCGTGGCAGTAGATGAATTTTGAATAATCAGTTTATTGAACGTTTTGATCTTGACTGGTTTAATTAGAATATTTTCGTTCACAAATATCTCAATTTAGCTAATTCATTACATACTCAATGTGATAAAAACACAGTTGTTTTATATATGTAGAATTAGTTAGTTTTTCTAATAATATTTAATTATGTTTATATCAATTTTCTTAATAAGACTTAATTTAGGGTTGGCTTAAGACATATGAATATCTGGTAAACCAAAAGATGCGACACATTTTGGGGGTCACGAAAATGGTAAAGAGACAATTCGGTCAAAATGTGAGTTATTTAGTTTTACTATTATACCGATGATAATATTGTTCATGTACTCGTAATTCGACGTTATCACAGACAGGTGTGATCTAGCTGATAATGTGTCATGTGACATAAAGTAAACATATAGCGTCACTAACTATCCTATTCGGTCAAGTGTGATCGTCACAAAAATGTCATTGTATAGACGACCAACTGTATAAATATCTACTACAGACGTAATTAATAATCAATTATAGAATAAACTATGTACCAGGTATGACGAGCGATTTGTATTTTTCCATCTAACCCAACTAAAGCATAACTTGCTCGTAGATCGAAATGAATCCACATGTTTTAGAATTGATTAAGCAGATATACAATTCAAAAGCGGATGGATGTAGCAGTCGAGGACGACCAAAAGACGCACATTCCATGACCAAATATAACATGTTGGAGGAAGTTGATGTTAGGAGTCTGAAAAATTGACGCGTGTGCATAAAAAGAGTTATGAAAAAGTCAACAAGCGAGTGAGGTGTGTAAGAATCGTTTCTTATGGCGCTCTGTTCTCTTTTTTTATGGCATAGGAGGGCAATAGAGCAGGCGTGTCACCTGATGGTAAGTGTCCAGCGCCGCCCATGGACACCTGCAACACATATAGTGTTACAGTTGCGTTGCCGAGCTTTAAGGGATTAGGATAGGGAAGGGGATGGGCCCCCGGGTACCTCTCTCACCGAACGAAACGCGGCATGAGCCACTTTACGTCGAGCTTCTGAGAAGTTGTGGTATTTCACCGGTCGAGCCGGCCCATTCATGCAGCGAACTGCTTGGCTCTACCACTGTTATCTCTCTGCCTACCCCGCAAGGGCTTTGGCGTGAAGTTATGTGCGGGTGTGTGTATATTTTAGAATTATTATTCTATGATAGTCGAAGGATTAGTGGGAGTTCTATAGTTTGCCAATACTAAATAGCAGTACCTAACAGACTCAACCACAATTTAGGTAAATTTATTTTTACCTTTGATTCGAAGAGGGGTAAATATATATAAATAATTATACCTAAAGGTTAAAACTCCTGATCTATTATGACTCATGTTTACTAACAAACTTGTTTGGTCAACTGGCCATCCTTAGTTATTTAATACACAGAAGAAATTTGTCAGTAAGTGGATAGGTACTTTAAGAATGTAATTTTAATGGTTTAGTTTTTTTTAAATGAGGGCTTTGCGCAAAATTTCCAGAGTGACACTTGCTGACCGCGTCAAAAAAAGGTTGTAAGGAAAGAGGTTGGATTGAAATAGAGTGTCAGAGTAAAAGTAAGAATGGGCACGCTCCGATGGTTTAGAACATGTAGAAAGAATGGACGACGCAAGATTGATTAACCAGATATACATATAATGCAAAAGGAGATAAGATATAGGAGTCTAGGACGGCCACGACTCACTTTCCAAGAAAAAATAGAACAAATTCTGGAGGAAGGTGATGTCAAGAGCCTTAAAAATCGTCGCGCGTGTATGACAAGAGTCGCAGATTCGAGTGATGCATGTAAGAATTGTTCCTTATGATGCCATCTATTTTCTCTGCCTTCCCCGCAAGGGATTTGGCGTGAAGTTATGTATGAGATTATGTATGTACCTGTACGTTAACCTATGTAAATTTTTATGGATTATTACGAAAGTTATAAAACTATAAAACACTTCCGTGAATTTAAGGTCGTTTTGGAAACGAAAGATTTGAATTATATATCAATAAGAGAAGCTATATAACGTTAATTTCATAAAATAAAAATACTTTATTTTATCAACATCGAGATTCATATCTCTTATAGTGAAAAAGTGAGAAACGGTAGTAACGCTACTCAATCTCACGTAAATCAAATACTATGTATTTTACTATCGATGTCATTCACAATTTTTCACACAAAATCAAATTCACCATTAAAGACACCGACACCGCTATGTCGGCGCCGCCAGCCAATCACGCAGCTACCACTCTTGCGCATCCCCGCACTTCCGCACAACAGGCGTCCTTTCTTCCTTCTCTTTAGTAATGTGACAATCCCGTGTTGACACGCTTGTATTGTTTACGTTCCGCGCGAAAATGAGTCGTCAGTACGAATACTCAAACGTGGAGTACTTGGCAATGGTACAGCTGTATGCTATTGCCAACTACAATCTAGAAGAGGCCCGGCGTTTGTATTCCCAGCCAGAGCACTTGGATGCGCTACGGCTGCGAGGAATAGAAAGTCCTCAAGTTCCCTCTACGCCCACCATCTTAGTTGTAACCCAGCGCCTTCTCGACCATGGACAATTCCGTGCGCCGACTCATGCGCAAGGCCGAGGAAGTTTAAATTATTCGCCGGAGATTGAAGAAGATATTCTGGAGTACTTCGAGCGCGATCCGCGGCGAAGCACGAGAATGGCGGCACGAGAATTTGATGTTAGCCAATATTTTGTATGGAAAATATTAAATACTCACGGACTACACCCGTACCATTTCCGTAAGGCTCACGTAATTAACAACAGTGATGTACCAGCAAGAATCGCCTTTTGTCAGTGGTTTTTAAATAATACAAACAAAGTGTGTAAACAAACTGTTAGAGGTATGTAAAAGTTGATTGAAACCGTGGGTGTGTAATACACCTCTACCTACTCTTTCAGGAATACAGGCGTGATGCTATGTTTTATTTCCTATTTTAAAAGTTGATTATTCTGTGCTGAGGGACTAGTGTATTGAATTAATTCCTTTTTTAAATATTTCTATCATACATCACATTTAAATATTTCTACTTAAAACTTGAACCTACTTTATGTATTTAATTTTAAATAATAACTTTGAAATACGATAGGTAAGTACTCGCTCGCTCGTTCTGTCGCGCCGCCCGCGCCGTAGGTAGGTAGGTATCAGCTGAGCTGCGGTGCGTTGTCCTTATGGCGTGCATCATTCACAATGTGTTTGAATAAAATGTCGATGCGTTACTATTTCCTAACTCGAACGAGTGAAAATATTTATTAAAATTAAAACTTTTTAATATTAAGTATTACAATTAATTTATCCATTCTTAATAGTTCTATGAGTTATTCCAAATTCACCTGTTTCGTTTCCAAAACGACTATAAATTCACGGTGTATAACGCAATCTAAGTCTCGGTGGCCCAGAAGTCGAGCACACTGCTTCTGATCCAGAGGTCCGGGTTCGATTCCTGACAATGGCTCACACCAATAACTTTTCGAAATTGTTTTTCGCATGTTATGTGTGATAAATATCAATGACTGAAAACTTTGTGCCCGGTATGGAAATAGGTTCGCCACCTATTCCATTTGGGACGTAAACATAACGGCGAGACGAGGCTTAACAGCCACTGCCTACACCTTGGGGTAACAAAAGGCGTGAAATTATGTTATGTAACGCAATCTATACACAGAATGCTTTATTTTTACCAAAAATTTTAAACTTTGATGAAATGTTTACATAACTGTAAAATTGACAAAATGTCACGACCTCGTTAAGAACCTGTATGATTTTGGCAAAAATATTTTTATAGGTAATCTAGTCGATTGCGTCTGGTGCTAACTATTTATTTCGCATCACAGTATTCACTGTTCTTAGGACGTTTGTGTTAATGAAATGAAATGGCAAAGTGCCAAAACTGATACCCGGTAAATTACCCATAAAAATATGAATATGTAAACACATCCATATTTACTTTGTTCATGCATATATAACGATACATATAATACGTAGGTATACCTTATAGACTTAATTGGTCTAAATTAACTCCGAGCCGTATTCACAGTTCTGTTGCATACCACTAATTATCACAATTACACGTTAAGAAATGCATGACACACAAAACTTAATAGCAGCAATCACGTAAACACTGTTATAATGCTTTCTATAAACAAGTCTAGATTTTTAGAGCGGTCATGCTCCAGATAAGTAAAGAACGTGCGCTCGCTTCGAACAACAACGCAATACTGATATAAATATATATTATTGTATACAAGTCTCGAAATAAGATTAGACAGTATAATGTATATATATGTATGTATATAATAGTATACATATTATTATTCACCGGTCTCCAACCGGCTCCGACTGATGCAACAACAAATGTTTTAGTTTTTTCGATATGATGACAATTTGCAATAACACATGCAAATATACCAAGGCAATCCACTCTTTCAAATTATAATGCGCTACAAATGGTAGCTGGAGTAATGTGATCATGAATTTTATTGGGTTTATTAATTTAGATGCTGCCCGATCAGAATTAGTATTGGCAAAATCTATATGTATAAATAAAATTGAAGTGTCTGTTTGTAATATTAAAATAACTGCTTTCTAATGTCTTCTTATCGTATCATAACCAAAATGAAATTTTTGACAATGTTTGTCTGTCTAGCTGTCTATTTGTTTCGGCTAATTTCTGAATTGGCTAGATCGATTTTGACGAGACTTTTATTGGCAGGTAGCTGATTTAATAAAGAGTAACTTAATGCTACTTTTATTTTAGAAAAAAATCTTTTGTTTACTCATTTCAATAATCAAATACATAGCGGATAAAAAACGGTAATTTATTTAGTTAATATTAACATAATATTCAGAGCAACGCAAAATTAACGTAATATTATTGAACAAAATTATTCAACATATTATATTTTAATATTTTCTGCTAAAATTAAGTCAAAAATGTTTAAAATAAAATTTAAATTCAATTAAAAAACGAGTACACCTTGAATATAAAATCACACTATTTATTTTGTGTGTAGAGAAGAGACGAATTCACAAACCACCTCGTTAGAAATAATTTATAGATTTTTACTTTGCTTAATGTAAATCATTTAAATTATAAAATAGCTCAATTAATTATTCATTTCCCAAGCAGTCACTAATTAAAATCACAATTACATGAACCCGTGTTAATAATTAAATGTTTAAACCATTAAAACCAAACATGCAAACCATTAAAAGCCGACATGCAAACATACAAAATAATGAAAGGAGAGAAAAATAAAATCAAAGGAATAAATCAAAATACTTAATAAATTTATTTTGATAATAAAACACGTGTATCACAATGTATACAAAAAAAAATATGTATATACAGTAGAACTCCAATTATCCGAACTCCGACTATCCGAATCGCCGATTATCCGAATCACAAAAAATTGTCCAAAAAAAGTCTAAGTTCGCTTTATGCTATTATTCTTCCCCCCGCGAAGCCAGTGTTTGCGCGTCAAGTCTTGACTTGACGCGCAAATTGTTGTAAGTGTGAGAGAAGATGTTGAAGTGGAAGTGGAAGAAGAACTTTCTGCTGATGTTGAAGTAGACGCGGGACCATCAGCTAGTGAAGCATTTGCTGGCCTCGAGACTGCTTTGAAGTGGATAGAGCGTCAGCCCGAGTGTGACCACTTGCAACTGCTCACCGTCAAGCGAATGCGTGACCTGGCTGCCCGAAAACGGTTGAAGACCGCAAAACAGCTTACATTGACGGAGATGTTTAAAAAACAATGATTTTTATTTCTAAACTTGTACATAAGTACATTTTATTTATATTTAAAACGTGAAAATTTCATGTTTCTTTCATTTAACTCAATAAAAAAATAGTGCAATATCAAAACGTAGCTTTTATTCTCTCCAATGGCAATTTTTTTTTAAAAAATCCGATTATCCGAATATTTGATTATCCGAATGGGTCCCGGTCCCCATTAATTCGGATAATTGGAGTTTTACTGTATAGGTATACCTATTAACTTAAAACTCTCAAAATAATAATTTTGGTTTTCAACTTGCATGGAATGTATATCACAATAATTTAGTTCTAAATATAATATATAACTTAAGTATTTTTTAACCTTGAGTTCTTTTTGCGTGACCGTTTCAAATCGAACAATTACTAACAATATTAAAATGCGTTAAGTATTAGAAAACATAAAAAAGAACTCGTGTTTATAAAATAAGGATGAAATTCTAATATTGTCCTTTAGGAAAATAGTTATAGATCAAATGGGCACGGTGGAATTTAAATGAAATTTAAGTTAAATTCTACTGTGCCCATAATTGTTGAACCTCGCAAGTCTTATTTCTATGTACATAGTTATAAATCTAATAACTATGTACATAGAAATAAGACTTGCGAGGTTCTTATACCATCATACCGCATCCCGTGGTTGTACAGATAAAGAAAAAAAAGATTTACTTTAAGATAGGTAAGTTCTCCAATAACAAACAGCACCTAGTGCGTATTGATTATGGAACTCACTATTATGTCACAAATTTCAGAATTAATCTCTTGGAAACCAAAAAATGAAATCTATAAAAAGATCTATCTTTAAAATTTTTGGAAACCTCTAGGGTTTCCAAAAATTTTAAATCAACCTATATATCGAATATAATTCATAGGATTAAAAATAATATTCATAATAAATGTTATTCAAAAGTAATCATTTCCTTGACTTGTCCCTAATAGTGTATGGACCAATGAGGAAGATGTCTGGCAAACTTCAATTGTAGTAAAAAAGGGTTGTTATTATTATTTAATTTATTAAATCAGTTTTAAATAAAAGATAATCGCTCTTTCTGGTTGGCGCAGTAGAATTTAAAGCTGTTTTATCTAAATAAATATTCGCATATCATTGCAATATTTAAAACTCATCTCTCCAACCCACAGAAGCAACCTTTTTTTTTAGTTCCCACAGTGCACATAGATAATTTGACTGTGTAATAGTTAGACTAATCGGTTAGAACAACCTTGATACAAAAATATATGCATTTACAATACAAAATAAAGAACATTGTGTCCAAGCACGTTTTTTCAAGCTGCAATTGAGTTTTTTATTATTTAATATTATAACCTACATACATTTATAAATTTAATAAAATATATAGAGTAGGTGAAACAAAACCAAATAGTATACTTTATAAGTAAATATAGTACTGACTAATATTATAAATGCGAAAATGAGCTTTTCGTTTATACTTTCTAAAAGCAGCATAAAAAGTGTCTATTAGATTTGACTAAACTAAGAAACATGGTAATGTTGAGTTTGTTTAATGCGAGTTTTCTTTATTTTTAATATTTTAGTGCTAGATGGCGCTATATGAAGGAATCATAACTAATAACTTTTACCACACAAACATTTTGTATTGTTTTTTAATAATAAGTCAAACATCGTTAAGTATTTAAGTCATATCATTAAGGCTATCATTAAGTAACTAAATACCATTATTATTATAGGTATCAAAATGACTAGACCTAAAAGCCAGCATAATTTGAAGTTTACGTCTATAACAGTACCTAAATCTAGAATTTGAATGCAAAGCACAAGAAGCTTTTAAGCTGGGCAAGTGCATTTCTATAAACCTTTGCGTGCACCAATTATATTATCAATCTCACAATTTTTAGCTGCAAACACACATTTATAATAAAATAAATTCTTAAGAATACTCTAATATTCGGTAAACGAGGTTTTAGTGAAATTTTCTTGGTCACAGTTACTTACAGAATTTGCACTTCGAGTAGATAGATAATAAATTAATAACCTGGCTTAAATATATTTAAAAACAATGTCCTTATGTTGCTACGTTTTGCCTACCCCGCCACGGACTTGGCGTGCAGCTATTTTAAGTAAGTGAGAAGGGAAAGTTAGATTTTTATTTTTTTTGAAATGGTGTGATATCGTGTAATTTTAAATTTTATTAGCGTTGATAGCAAAATGTCATTAAAATACAAATTAAAAGAGCCACATTCTTATTCATTGACCAAATTAACCGTGTCTTATCATGAGGTGACATTACAGTCCTTGAAAGCCGACGTGAGTGCATGCGGGCGAGTCATAAATGGAAAACAAGCGTGTGAGTTATGTAACAACTATGTAACTATATCTTTGGCTTTCAAGAAGTTTTGGGTGAAGTTATAGTGCGTTTTTTAAAGATAATCTTTCTTAAATGGGCTTCTTATCAAAACTTGGGTAACTTGAAACAAGACTTGTCTAACCTTAGTAATTTATCTAAAATATAAAATTTCCATGTCACAATGTTAGTTACCAAATTTTATATGCGTAATCAGTAGGTCTGAGAATCGGCTACTGTCTATTTTTCAGCCCCTAAATGTTAAAGGTAAACCACCCTAAATATTGTTCTTTTTTAATTTATCGATAAATCGTTTCTTTTTTATGCTACAACCATACAAAAATATATAATTCCTCAAATTTTCACATCTCCACGATCAACCCTTATTTTGTAAACTTGATTTGATGAACTGGCAAGACAACGTTTGCGGGGTCAGCAAGTTTAATATATAAAAACAATATATTAAAGTTTACAGAATATTAGAGATAAACTATCGCCCGAATACTGAACCGCCACTCGAATCTGACAATCAATAACGTGCTACTTGCTGGCTCAAATTTCATGCATTCTGTCTAATGTGACAGCTACTTAAACGCTTAAGTAGCGCTTATATAATTGAGTGGCGGTTCGGTATTCGGCCATATGCCAATTAAATGCTTTGTGTTATTTATACATCAATATAAGTAGTCTAAACAAAACTACGCCATCACTACATTACTATAACTAGGATTGCAACATTGTTAAAAAAAAATATCTATAAAATAAAAAATAAATTCAAACTCTTTTTAATAAATAAAAAATAAAACTAATCTATTTTTTAATAAAAATAATAAAGACAGGAATACCGAGTTCAGCATCACCACACTAGTGCATTAAAAGCAACTTTAATACAACCACCTAAAAAGCCAGTGAAATTTAAATATTGATTTTTCCCATCTACCATAACTCGGAAACATGTAAGCCCATTTGAACGGAATGTATCATTATTTTTAGGATTTTTGCACCATCCAGAATTACATAGGCCATGTAATTTTCTCAGTAAAATTAATGCAAAAATTAATTATTCAAACGTTTTATAAAATCTAAGTCAAAATGCAAAGTTTAGCAAAGCGTTGTTCCACTTAGTATAATAGAAGTAGTGATGCGCCATGTGTTGAGGCCAGTGCGCTGCACTAGTGCGGTGACATGGTTCGCTATATAGTGTAGAGGCTAGGGGGACTCACAGCGTCGACATCTTTAGTGCTGCGCAGCGCCTTCACTTCCATGGCGAGCGAGTGGACTTCACTATTTAGACGGACCACCTAAATAAACATTCCTTCAATAATTAGTATAACCTACAAGTGTTAAAAACAGATTCTTTTGAAACAGTTTTAGACAATTTTAGTGCATTTATTGTCTGATATAACATTACTTCACGCCTTTTCTACCAGAAGGTGTAGGCAGCGACTGTTAAGCTTCGTCTCGCCGTTATGTTTACGTCCCAAACGGAATAGGTGCCGAACCTATTGCCATACCGGTCACAAAAATTTCAGTCATCGATATTAACACATATAACTTCCGAAAATAATTTCGAAAGACATTGGTGTGAGCCAAGATTCATACCCGCGACCTCTTGATTCAGAACCGGAGTGATCGACCACTAGACAACCGAGATTCTTTGTATTGTCTGATATAAAGGGAGGAATCCAGAACGGATGCAAGGATAATGGTTGATGATGTAGTGCTGGAACAGATGAATGAAATTGTATAATATCTTGGATGCTCTTTTAGCAGAGATGAAAGGTACACCGCGGATGTAGAAAGACGAGTGGGGATAAGAAATAGCGTAAATGGAGCGTTGGGCAGATTCCTGGGCGCAAAAAACATTAGCAGAAAAGCCCAACTAGCAATCCACAATGCAGTCCTGATCCCAACGCTAACTTATGGAAGCGAGAGCTGGGTATGACAGAGTGTGCATGAACGTAGAATAAACGCGGTAGAAATGAGGGCTCTACGCAAAATCTGCGGAGTGACTCTCGCTGACCGCGTAGAAAACAAGGTTGTAAGGAAGGAAGGAAGGTGGTTTGAAAGAGAGTGTCAGTGTAAAAGTAAGAAAGGGCATGCTCTGATGGTTCGGACATCTAGAAAGAATGGATGATGCAAGACTGACTAAGCAGATATACAATGCAAAAGCGGATGGATGTAGGAGTCGAGGGAGGCCAAGACACACATTCCATGACCAAATAAAACGAGTTCTGGAGGAAGGTGATGTTAGGAGCCTCAAAAACCGATGCGCGTGCATGAAAAGAGTTATGAAAGTCCACGAAGCGAGTGAGGCGTGTAAGAATCGTGGCTTATGGCACTCTGTTCTCTCTGCCTAGCCCGCAAGGGATTTGGCGTGAAGTTATATAAGTATGTATGTAAAACGGTTTTTCTACCTACCTACTACTTTTGAGATTCAATTCTGATTCTTATCATATTTCCCAAAACATACTAAGTTTAAACTAAGAAAATTACCTTCGCCTCGCTATTGGCCATGTTCCGTTTAGTCTTCTCTAGTTCAGCTGCCATTTCCGCCAACTTGTCTTGCATCTCTTTTTTCTCGATCTCAACTCTTCTCCTCTCTGAGCCTTCTTCTCCTGCCTGCCGCGACAGTCGCGCCACCTAAATTACATAACTCGACTTTATTCAAATATATTTTAAACAAATACCCTAGCTGTTGAGAGATTTTTTCGTAATTACCATTCGAGGTCGAAATATCTCCCAAACTTAAAATCTATATTAGAATTCTATATTAGATGTCAGGTGATATAAAATATATATTTATTTTTAATTGCTTCTTTTAATTATATTATATCCAATATCTTATTATAATTGTTTGACCAATAAAATTAAATATTATATTAATATAATTAAGGCGAAATACAAGTTCAATTAGCTCGTAACGAATGTATTTGTGTTCCACTGGTTCCTTAAGTTCAGGTATTCGTGTTTAATGTGAAATTAATTATTAATTATTTAAGTTGATTTTAATTACATACTAGCTGACCCGGTGAACTTTGTTCCGCATCAAAAGTAATAACTGCTGTCCCGCTATGTTAATACTGCAATATCTTCGAAAATAGTTGTTTAATTTGCATGCTGTAAAGGGCCAGGATCATCTTTTTTACATGCGCAATCTATTTAAGACACTTAATTGGATGAAAATTAATACTGTAATGTTTAAAATCGCTTCGTAAATAGGCCATTATTTCTCGTAAAAAGTTAAAAATAAAAATGGTCATTGTGGGTTGTCTCTAAGAGATAGACATATGCTCTCGCGGACTTTTTTGTAGACCTTTTAAAGATGTATAATAATGTAGTACGTTGTTTTGATTTATCACTTAGGTTTCAGGCAGCGTTTGCGATTAAAGTTCTAAATCTTGAAATTTATCACTTTTTTTACTACACTATACATGAATTATAGATCAAAACCACCCCGTTGACACCATCTGACTATTAAAAGAAACCGCATAAAATCCGTTGCGTAGTTTTAAAGATATGCGCAAATATGGGAACAGACAGCGGAAAGTGACTTTGTTTTATACTATGTAATGATTTGCAAATACTTGTGTACATAATTTCATGCATTTAATTTTTATAGGTACTATCTTATTTTTACCTGAGTCCAACGCTCTTAAATACTTCCTATTTAATACTGTCCGACCGAAGGTCTATTTCTGGCCGGAGCCGAAGCCGATTAATCGGCAATCTCTGCAACCTTCGGCCGAAGCCTTTATAAACTTAGAAGAACATCGGCGCGTAAAGTGGCTCATGCCGCTTACCTCTCGGTGATAGAGGTATCCGAGCTGAACTAAGTGCAGTCCGGTCCATCAGTCACTCACTCTTTCGTAACAGTTCGTTTAATATCGACTGCTTTCGGACCTTCGGCGGGACCTACGGCTTCGGCCCAGAATCCGGCCGAAGCCGAAGATCTCGCCGAAGATGGATTTTTGGTCGAAGGTGGCCGAAGCCGAAGCTTCGGTCGGACACTACTATTTAATAACAATTAATATGCACTAAATGCAAGAATCGACGTAGACCCAAATTAAAATATGCTTTCGTAATTAGATATGTCTACATGTAGTGGACCTGCGTCTCGAGTGAAGCGATCTGCCCGCTCCAGCACGTCTTGACGTCGGCGAGCGCCACCTGGGCCTCCTGCAGCTGCCGCGTCAGCACGGCGCGCTCGCGGCACACCCGGTCGTAGTCACTGCAGCCGCTGGGCTTCACCTCCCGCTTATCTGGGGCAATCAATAGGCAGTTCAACGACATGATAGCTAAAATTAACCACTTTTTACAATAATATCACATGTATATTTTAAGATCAGGATTCGAACCCGCCACTTCTAGATTATGGAATCTGGAAGTGGCGGGTTCGAATCCTGACATTAGTTCACACCAATGACTTTTCGAAATTGTTTTCGGATGTAAGTGTGATAAATATCGATGACTGCGAACTTTGTGCCCGGTATGGCAATAGGTTCGCCAGTTATTCCTTTTGGGACGTGATCATAACGGCGAGACGAGGTTTAACAGCCGCTGCCTACACCTTCGGGTAACAAAGGCGTGAAATTATGCTATTTTATTTCTAGACCGTTAATTCCTTTCGTATTTGCTGTCTCAGTAACAAATTATTTTTGAGTGTTCGAACACGTTCCAACAAAAAAACACGTTTTCTGAGTTAGATCAGTTCAATATTGAGCATGCCATATATGGTTGAAACGACACATATGATAACATTAAAACAACTTTTTATGGATTATAACGCGTTTTTTAGAACTTATTTTCTATTTATTTCCCGAACGTTCCCGTTACGAACTCTTTACAAAGATCATTTTCACGAGTACCTAATGAACAAAAAAAAACTTAGGGGAATAAATAGATAATAAGTTCTAAATAAACGCGATATAATCCATAAAAAGTTGTTCTAATGTTATGAATGTAATTCGTGAAAATCTAACAAATAAATACGACACATATGGTTCGTCAGTGACAGTAAGTCAGTGGTTAAGAGAATCCAAAGCGGCACAGTGGTGTGTTTCAAGTACCATCATCCTCCATGTGGTGGTGCGGGTGGTCGGGCGGCAGCGCGGCCGCCAGCACGGCCAGCCGGTCCGCCAGCTCGTCGGAGCGCGCCTCGGCTGCACCCAGCGCCCCGCTCAGCTCCGCTCGCTCGCGCGCCCACTCGCGTCGACTCTGCTCCAACTCCTCCTGCAATATCGTTTATTTCTTTAATAACCCGCTTGCTACATTTCTATATTTTAAACAAACTTTCCTACAAAAAATACATAGGTAATATACATTAAGTAGTTATAATTAACTGATTAAAATTACATTGATAGCATCCAATCTGTCCTGTGCCCTTTCAGCGGCTGCAAGTTGTGCTTTGAGTTCTGATACGAGTCGTTTAGCTGCATCTCGTTCTGTAATAGCTTTAGCTGCCTCTGCTTGGGCTGTGCGTGCGACCGCCTGCGCCGCTGCTGCTTCCTCACCTGAGAAAAAGAATGACCATCAATGACCATTCTCTTTATAATCCAAATAATACAAGAAATTTGCTATACTTTTATTGAGCAAAAATGTACAATAATTAGAAGTTAATATTTATGGACATTGAGTTGTAATGTAGTCAGAAGATCTTGCTGCATAACTTGACTCTATAGAAATACCAACCTTATAAACAAAATATAAGTTATCTTCTGGTAGTGGGAGATATCAATCAGCTCGAGACAAAGCTCATAATTGGTGCGATAGAAGAACTACCTAAATATTTGAACGTAAAGGACTTTTTGATTCAATAAAAAAATAAATATTACAAGAATGGGCGGACTCAACCAGTAAAATATAAATCCTCATACCCCATTTGGCTCAATTACAGAGCTTTCCTGAAGCAAAGCCCCCCCCCCCCCACCCCCACTCTTAAAGACCAGCCAGGCATCAGTAACATGCTCTGTGTTGCAAGTGTCCATGGTCATCATTAGCCACTTACCACCAGGTGACCACTTGCTTGTTTTTCTTCTATTTCAAAAAAAAACAAGATAGGAAAACTTTACTTATTTTTATGTAGAATAAAAAGCAACATAATATACAACTTTAAATTGTTAGTATGATTGGTATAATTTTTTTTGGTAAATTGTATTATAAATTCACTGACCTTAATTATAAATTTAATGTTTGTTTTTATATCCATTATTTTAGAATTAAGAACTTGTATTGAACTAATTAATACAGCCTCATAGTATTTATGAAGTTTTAAAAAGGGTTTGGATGAACAAATATTAAGTTAATTAGAATTATGCAAAAAAAAGTAACAAATAATCTGAAACTGATCAGCATGTATACTGATCGGCTGATGTAAACTTTTATAGACATTAAATAATGAAACTTGTATTGCATATTTTTTAGTAAAACTCTAACACAATATATTAACTGACTAACATAATATATTACTGTTAGACCACATAATTTATTAGTTTTAAATATTACAATCAACACCTAAAATCTGCACTACCTATTTCAACACAAAGTGGCTGCTTATGTCTGACCTTGCACTGATGCAAGTGAAAGCTTCAGTTCTTCAATCTTTTGTTCCCAATAGGTATCCCTTTCTTGTAGCTTGGCTTCTAATTGTGATGAATACTGTTGCTGTAGTGCGGCCTGATCAACCTTTCCACCAGTACGGTCTGACAGGTATGATTCGAGTTGGGGTGATATTGACTGTATAAAATTAAAATGGTCATTATCATTAACTCAAATAGTATATTTGCAATGTAGTTGCTGTGTTATTGAAAAAAGGTATTCATATTTTACTATTACAAATGGACACTTGCCAATTTAATTTTTATTGATATATAGATTACTAAAAATAATGAATATAAATGTGATAAATGGTATGTTTTCAAAGTAAAACTTCAAATATATAAATATTAATAAATTTTCTTTTTGGAAATGTGAAATTATTTCTGTACTTACATCTGAAGTAGTATCTCCCTGGCCACCAGAACTTGAAGGGCTTGCTGTTGACTGAAAAAAAACTCATTATATTATTGATAGTTATGATTCCAATAATATAATACACATACAACTGATACCTTTAATTTAATACTTCTATAACTATTATGCATGTACTAAACTATTCAGTGAACATTCAAACATTGTATATTATACACATTACTATTTGTTTTTGGTACATACAATTTAATTAGAATCCAATTTTAAAGTTACAGTAAACATTATACTACAATTAAGAACTAATATGATAATAGTTGTCACATCTTGGAATCCTAGTATACAATGCTGTACAGAAATTCTAGATTTTGGAAGAAGTGGAAACATCTGGGGTGACTTACGGAATCATCTCTCAGATTTATTCGGCCCAAGAACGCTCCATTGCGCCAGCTACTAGTCAGTTTACTGATATCACTGCCAGTTTCTTCTTTTATTTTACTTTTCAGACTCGCAAACATTATTGTTATTAGCTGATGCTACAACTATACAAAACTCATTATCACAAACTAGCTTACTAAGGAACGTAAATTAAAGATAACACTATCCACAGTATCCACTAACACCACTTTTATGCAAAATTTACTGCAAAACCTTACTTGTTAAAATCGACTTTATTCTAAATTTTACCATCATTCTCCAACCAAAACATCTAAATATTTTAAGTCTACGCGAAACATATTGAAAAAATACGAATAAAATGTCGAAATATTAAATTTTTACACACTAACAAAAACGTAATCCGACAAAGTTGAAGTTACCTTGAGCAGGAATGTCAAGACAGGTGTCAAGTAACTTTTTTTATTTTCACTTTTTCAGACCATAACGGACCGTCTTTTAGGGGTTTGCCCTGAAACTATTTTTAACAATTGGAATACAAACTACAACGACATCAGCTAGTTCGTGAGCTGAATTAGGAGATGATTGTGTGAGGCACTGAGGCAATGTGCGCTTTTGGGCGTCGTAACGCTCGGCGGTCGGCGTTTGAATCTTGGTATAAACTAACCTAAACAGACATCTTTACGATCCTATAGTTGGTTATCAATGTTAGATAACTTGTAGCTACAGGATTGCAACTATTTCATATAATTAGTTAGTACTTAGTAGGAAGGTGTTATACTACCAATAAACATTTCTTAAAAACATAACTATACAGTTATGTTGTTAAGAAATGTTTATTGGTATCAGATTTCATTGAAATAAAGCCGACTTAAGTTTTAATTATACTTTAAAATATATCAATATCCTAATATATATTTCTTGTGTGCGTGTGTATGTCACTGAACTCCTCCTAGACGGCTGGACCGAGTTTTATGAAATTTTTTGTTTAAGTTCAAGGGGATTCGTGTGACAGTCGGTATCTAGGTTATTTAAATAAAATACAAGTAAACTGCCGGGCTTATTTGTGAATATAAACTGTCAACAAAACTTCTTGAACACCCATAAAAAATCATTTTAATTGCTCCAGCGGTTTAGGATAAAATGAAACCAACATTACAGACTGACAATTCGTTTTTAGAAAAATTGATGTAATCTATTCATATAAATTAAATTGAAGTGTCTGTTTGTAATATTGAAATTACTGCTTTCAAATATGTTTATATGATTTATTTACCATTTTTATCAGTCCGTCTGTCTCTTTGTTCCGAGAAATCTCTGAAATGGTGGGACCTATTTGGACGGGACTTCTACTGGCAGGTAGCAGTTCTTTACGAAAAAAATATTTTATTTATTGCTTCGGAGGCGAAACAAAGTCAGTTGGGCCAGCTAGTTTAAAATAAACGTTAACAACAAGGACTACATAGCATAAAGCATTCCAGATATATTTCTATTGACGAGTCCAACTTCGAGTAGGGCAGCACTACATTTCGTGTACTATGTGAAAACGACGGAAACAGGACTTAATGTGCTGCTTGACCTAACACCTATATGCTGCGGAGTAACTAAGCAGGTACTCTGAGCACAGCAGATTTATTGATTACTGTGCAATAAGAAATTCTCCTGTCATTTAGATATCCTAAATTAGAGCAGTTTGAATGATATTAGAGTCATAACGGATTGAAGATCATAACCACGCCTCGCAGGCGGTCTGTCATAAAACCACAGCCAAAACTTTTGATAATGTATAAGTTCGAAAGAATCACATGTAGTACCGACCTCACTTATGATGATGACCACAGAAATAGATCAAGATAGAACGGCGAATAGGCGTGGCAAGCGTGCCAAAACCATGCACTATATTGCATGCTTTTCGAAACTCGCTCTCATTACGCAACGAGCGTTCCTGCCCTGCGTTCAGGACGTAAAAAAATAGATAAAACATCACTTAAATGCCTTATTATGCTGTGGCAAATTGTAAAAACAAAAGTAGTGAATCAAATATGAAAAAAGGAAGTATTTCGTATGATCAGTAAGTACAGAAAATCAGTAGAAAGTATTTTTTTGAGATTATAAATTATTGTTTTACTTTTACTATGTTCAATAATTACGATCACAAGTTGTATATTTTTTCGTTATGATAAATATCCATTGCTGACCGCATTCAACGCTCGTATACAAAAACATTGCGCGTATAAATTATACGCGTAATGTACGTCGAATCGAACGAAATACACAATAGACCTGCTAGTTGATCGCTGTGATTGCTCTTCGAATGTTAGAGATGGGCACTGCATGTATCGTTGAGTCTTAAGACTTATCGATAAATTAATTCAATAATAATTTGAGTATCAGCTCATGTCTTGCTTTGTCCCTACTTTATTCTAACACCACAAATTTCAACCAAAGTGCTTCGTAATTACATTGGCAGCAGTTTATTTGACAGTATAAGTTTTCACCAATTTGACCAATCGCCGATGGAAAATCATCTCGTTCTTTTCAAACGGGCAGTAACCGAGGTATATGTAGACGTTCGGCTTCGTTATTTAACCAGGACTGTGAGGTCAACCCTTACAAAAAGGCAAATATTTAATAAATATGTATAGTTTCAAGGACAGTAAAATATTTATAATTAAAATTTATATACTGTTGGAAAAATATGTTTTAGGTTTTAATATGTCGGATTAAAGTATTTAACATGTTTTACTTTCTATGATTATCGTTACACAAAATCAATAAAGTTGGTAAAATATAAAAATAATAAATTTTACACACGTTGCCGATATTAACATCGATAATCTTAATGTGTGTGTCTCCTAACTAGTCGCCCCGCGCACAATGAAAATGACGTCACGCTGTGGGCGTGGTTTTTCAAAAAAGTGACACGCTCGAAATGTATGGAAATATGACATCGCGGCCGTTCTATCTTGATCTATTTCTGTGATGATGACTATCATCTGTTACAGATGCGACATTCAAAACGCCAATCTTAATGATACGGACCACAGAAATAGATCAAGATAGAACGGCGAATAGGCGTGGCAAGCGTGCCAAAACCATGCACTATATTGCATGCTTTTCGAAACTCGCTCTCATTACGCAACGAGCGTTCCTGCCATGCGTTCAGGACGTAAAAAAATAGATAAAACCACATATATGCCTTATTATGCTGTGGCAAATTCTAAAAACAAAAGTAGTGAATCAAATATGAAAAAAGGAAATATTTCGTATGATCAGTAAGTACAGAAAATCAGTAGGAAGTATTTTTTTGAGATTATAAATTATTGTTTTACTTTTACTATGTTCAATAATTACGATCACAAGTTGTATATTTTTTCGTTATGATAAATATCCATTGCTGTCCGCATTCAACGCTCGTATACAAAAACATTGCGCGTATAAATTATACGCGTAATGTACGTCGAATCGAACGAAATACACAATACACCTGCTAGTTGATCGCTGTGTTTGGCCTTCGAATGTTAGAGATGGGCACTCCATGTATCGTTGAGTCTTAGGACTTATCGATAAATTAATTCAATAATAATTTGAGTATCAGCTCATGTCTTGCTTTGTCCCTACTTTATTCTAACACCACAAATTTCAACCAAAGTGCTTCGTAATTACATTGGCAGCAGTTTATTTGACAGTATAAGTTTTCACCAATTTGACCAATCGCCGATGGAAAATCATTTCGTTCTTCTCAAACGGGCAGTAACCGAGGTATATGTAGACGTTCGGCTTCGTTATTTAACCAGGACTGTGAGGCCAACCCTTACAAAAAGGCAAATATTTAATAAATATGTATAGTTTCAAGGACAGTATAATAATTATAACTAAATTTTATATACTGTTGGAAAAATATGTTTTAGGTTTTAATATGTCGGATTAAAGTATTTAACATGTTTTACTTTCTATGATTATCGTTACACAAAATCAATAAAGTTGGTAAAATATAAAAATAATAAAATTAACACACGTTGCCGATATTAACATCGATAATCTAATGTGTGTGTCTCCTAACTAGTCGCCACGCTAACAAGGAAAATGACGTCACGCTGTGGGCGTGGTTTTTCAAAAAAGTGACACGCTCTAAATGTATGGAAATATGACATCGCGGCCGTTCTATCTATCTATATCTGTGATACGGACTGAATCCAGAAATTATTTGTATAGTGGCATTTTTAGATTGAACTTTTAACATAACTTCACGCCTTTTTCTACCCGAAGGTGTAGGCAGCGGCTGTTAAGCCTCGTCTCGCCATTATGTTTACGTCCCAAATGGAATAGGTGGCGAACCTATTACCACACCGGGCACAAAGTTGTCATTCATCGATATTTATCACACGTAACTTCCGAAAAGTCATTGGTGTGTGCCAGGATTTGAACCCACTACTTCTTGAATCAGAAGCGGGGTGCTAGCCACTGTGCCACCGAGACGTGAACTTTTACTACTAAAATAAACAACATCGATTCATTTAAATTTATTTATTTTAATTTTAATTATTTACAACTTACGTTACAATTTTGTTTATGAGTAATTTGCTATATTATATTTCTAGTTTACACAGTGTCTAGTGCAGTGATTTTTGTTTTCGAGGCACAAAAATCTTGATACACAATAATTATGGTGATTTTATTTTTGCCTTTTGTATCGTTGCAAGATGTGGTATGTGCCTAAAATAATTGCATAGGAACTGAAATGCACTTTGTAAACGATTAAAACACCTTATGTGACTAGATGCTGGAATGTCATCTAATAAACTACTTACATGTTCTATAAATTGCAAATGTCTGTAAATTGTCTATTACATTTTGGTATAGTTAATTAATTTACTATATTATAAAAGAATTAGCTTGAGATGTACTTCACGTTAATACACTATTACAAAGACGATAGGTAAACCATCAATCAAATCGCTCGCATCAAACACACGAGCAGGGCGCAATTTCCTTCAGCTTTTATATTAATAATATCTTGGACACAATACACACAGCGCCCTCTAGTTCCAAGCTAAGCAACTAAATGCTTGTGTTATGGATACTAGATAACGGAAATTAATACACATACTTTTCTTTTGTAAATACATACTTATAATATATAGAAAAAAACACCCAGAAGCCACACAAATATTCATGTTTGTCACAAATATTTGTGCTCGGGTGGGAATCGAACCCCCGACCTCAATGCTGCAGCCGGTAGTTTTACCAATGCGCCACGAGGCCCGTCACCTCAGATATAATTTGAAAACAAATCTCGGAAATATAGAATCGTATTTTTATATCCTCACACAATATCTAGTGGTTATACTTACCCTGAACGTGTGTTTCATCGTAATTATGGTTAATAATTGAAAGAACAATACTAGGTAACGTCTAAACCCACTACACTAAATCCACAACCACACCCGCAAACGTACCAACATTTGACCTCTGGGTGATTAGCTAACAGCATTTGCAGCGAGATAGACATCACTATTGCTGACGTTTTTTTTTAATTGCTTCTTACTACGACGATGGACTTCAATTGCAATCAATAGAATCTGATAATAAGTTTACACGACCGCAATTGGCGGTAATATGAGCAATTCTGATTGATATCGCATTACTATTGCTGTCAGGTAATCACCCTACTTAATAGCTGCATGTACAATGACATAAGAAATCAATATACCTGGTGGGTGATGATCTGTCCAGGGTTCTTAGTCGCTGTCCAGCAACGAAATTACAACAGCAGATATGCTTACGATATTGTACACGCGCCATAATATAGTACCACAAAATACGTCATACGTAACATTTTTTCAACAAGGCTTTACATGACAGATTACAAAAAGCCCAAATTCACTTCTAACCCATAGAAAATGTAACATGCAAAATATATATTTTTTTCTACTGCCCATCCTCTTCCACCCTGGCCCCCAAACGGTAACGTTACAACCGATATTTTATTATTTTCATATAGATCGACATAAATTTTACTCAGACATTAGTTTAAACGCCGCACGTCTCGGTGCAAAGTAAAATAGATTTGATTTAACATTCAATCATTATAATTTGAAACTACTTTCGAGTGTTTATTGTGAATGGTCAAAAGCTAGTTTCAGCACATAAATTTATATTGAGCCAAATAGCAGATACACACAGAGGACGGATTTATTAGATTGAGCAAAATAATAGACACTACAAAATGTAGCGTCATAGAATGTTTTTATTCTTACATAAAATTATATAAAACAAAAAAAAAGAAACTCTCCAGTAAAAATATTTAGGTAATCTCTCTCATTTTCGATAAGAAATATATGTAATGAAAAGTTACCAAATGAAATGATGCTGAAATTGCCATGATGCACGTATTCTCGTCTTAACAATATCGGGACAATGAAAAAAAAAAACAACAACTAGTTAGTCCTCTGTATATACCGAACTGTATAGTTGTGATGGCGTTCTGCTTATAGCTTAACTCTTCCGGAGCAAATGTCGACGAATAATTGCGGCGTGATGGGCACGAAGTCATCTCCCTGTCGGAAATACAGCGGGTCCTTGATCACGTCGGGATCGAAACCTTCCTTCTGATATTGTAGCTTCTTCAGTTTAAATGTACCTGAAAAAATGTATACCATTATTGCCACTTTTATGTATTTTGTTAATTATTGCGTAACAAATTATGAATTTTTATGAATGAATGATTTTGCATCTGAAATTGCGCCGTGTGTACGGTACACACCAAAACGCCATCTGTTAACTTTGCAAGCAAAGCATCTATTTTTTTCTGTTGAAAGAAATTAGACATCGCATATTGAATCGATACCACATTCATGGTTATAACATTAACGTCTGTCTGTACTGTGGTGGTGTGCAGTGTATAGTGTGGAGTCATGTGCCAACTCGGAAATATCCTAACTCGAGTTAATGTAACATGACTTCATTAAAATGTAACCATTGTTCTATAAACTCATTAGAACCGGAAGTTTAAAGCTACAACTAAGTCTATATAAATATGAGACTTATCATTACAAAGTATAAAACAAAGTCGTTTTCTGCTGTCTGTCCCCGTATATGCTTTGATTTTTCAAATTACGCAACGGATTTTGATGCGAGTTTTTTTTTTAATAGATAGAGGGTGTAAACGGGGTGGTTTGTATGTGTAGTGGACTAAAGAAAAAGTGATAATTTTCGAGATTTAGTACTTTAATTGTATAACAAAAACAACTCTTGATGTTGGGACAAAGTTCGCCGGGTCGGCTAGTTTGTTATAAAATAATGCAGTCAGTAGTGTGTGGTGTACCTGTGATCTCGATGTCTGTGCGGATGCGCAGGAACAGCGGGCGCGCGTACGAGGGCAGCGAGTCGTCCAGGTCGCGCGCCAGGCGCCGCAGGGCCAGCGAGCGCGCCGGGTCCGCCACGCACGCCATGCCGGCGCGGCCCTCCGTCTGGGGGATCTGGGCACACACACACACACACACACGTACTGGATAATCGGAGCTGCTAAGGTTGCCGGTCTGTGGAACGAACCTTCCCCAACTTCCTACCGCGCCGCTAAATCGCCATATCAGTACCGTTGGCATATTTGTTGTTGTTTTTTTTTTAGTTTAAATCAACAAACCGTGAAATGTCTTATGTTGAACCTATGGACGTTAGTGATTAAACGCAATTAATGTGTCTAATTTTACCCAATAGAAATATTTCATATGTATAGTTTCTTTCTTTTGCTGACACTTCACTCCGAATGATGTCATCGTCAACAGCAAACTTAGCGCAAAAGGGGAGTACGTTAGCAAATTAGTGGCAAATTATTGGCTACCACCAACAATTGCATAAAAATATATTTCAGTATAAAAAACCGCTATGGTATATCATCAATATAATTTCTAAATCAAAAGTCACCGAACATGACATGCAGCTCAGATTCTAATCTGAGCTGCATGTCCGTGGCTTTTCGGAAATATTTCCTGAAGTTTTATGTGATAAATAGTATGTCGAAACTGTGCTCTGTGTGCCAGCAAATAAATTATTCCTACCTACTATGTCAGCCTAGAAAAATGTGATACACCTGCAAATATTTTGGACAAAAAACTACAGAAAATGTTCTTACAGAGACTCCGTATACGACGCAGGCCCGCTGTTCGAGCGCGGGCGACATCGCGTTCTCCACCTCGGCGGTGGCGACGTTCTCGCCCTTCCACTTGTACGTGTCGCCCGTGCGGTCGCGGAAGTACAGGTAGCCCAGCTCGTCCGCCACCAGGATGTCGCCACTCACGAAGGCGGCGTCACCCTCACAGAACACGTTGCGCACCAACTTCTTGTTGCTGTCGTTCTGGAAAACGTAACACCACACTTACTATTAACCTATACTTGTCATGTAATAAAAAATAATGGAGTTTAATAATTTCAATATGACTTTGAAATGTACTGAAAGATTTCAGTACTAGTGCATTAGGTCGAGCAACCCGATTACGTATCAATTACTGTCAAGTTTAAAGACTGGCTAACACCGATCCTTCGGAAACCTTCAAAAGTTTGAAGTGATGAATAACTGTCAAAATTGTGCGCGATTTATGGAAACAGGTTCCACAGCCTATACCATTTAAGACATAAAAAATCTGTAGGACAAGTGCTGCAAAAAGACATATCTGTTTTCTTATTTATTTTCTCCATTTTGTAGGTACCCCAAACAAATAATTATTAATCTAATATCTTAATATCTCAATTACATACATAAGTGATTTCAAAATTAGGTACCTTGTCAACATATCCGTAGTATTCTCTAGAAGCGTTGCCCTGGGCTATCAGTCCAATGAACATGCCCGGCTCCTCTGTAACATAAGATTTAAAAATTAAATAATATTAACATTAGGTACCCAACAAAAAAGGGGAATGAGGAAATCTTTCGCAAACAATTCATCAGATCACCATTGATACCATATTAGTAAATGGTATAAAATATTAAATAACAACAAAAAAGTTGAATTTAAGTCCAACACCAGGTTTGATAGTATTAGTAGTAGAGTAATTGATGCTCACGGGGCTTGCACCGTATGCAGTATCCGTCCGGGCCACGTATCAGTTGGCCCTCCTCGTCGGCTCGCACCAGAGCGATCGGGTGCAAACATGTCGGCACCAACTTGGGCAAGAAGCCCACAGCGCCAAGAGTGTTGTCAACGTTAACTGTGAATTAATTATTTTCTTTTATTTATTTGGCATTACTTGGTATAGCTGTTGAGTCTTGTTAGTAAAAAGTCACGTCATTTATTTACACTGGTTGGGAAATGTTTAGAAGAATGCAGGTTTTTTTTAGTTGTAGGGTTGTTTATCTTTTGGATGACGTTATAAAATATAGCTTTATATCAAATGTAGTTACTTAATTTATTATGAGTTTGTCAACATAACATAACTTCACGCCTTTTGTTACCCGAAGGTGTAGGCAGCGGCTGTTAAGCCTCGTCTCGCCGTTATGTTTAAGTCCCAAACGGAATAGGTGGCGAACCTATTGCCATATCGGGCACAAAGTTTTTCAGTCATCGATATTTATCACACATCACTTCCGAAAACAATTTCGAAAAGTCATTGGTGTGAGCCAGTGTCTGGAATCGAACCCGGACCTCTGGATCAGAAGCCGTGTGCTCGACCACTGCACGACCGAGACTGTTTGAGTTTGTCAACCGAGTCACTATTTTGTATATAAATTGTATTTAGATTCAGGTACATTATAGGTTGGGCACAACCAGAGTCCAGAAGCTATACGTTGAAGTCGGGATTTAAATACCTCTATAAAGATATAGATCCAATATTTTTTCAATACATATTTCTTTAGAGAATCGGAAATCGGAACACATATGTACACGCTGACAACAGCGTGTACAATATTATAAATATACAAATCTTATTTATAATTTGACCAACGAATAATAATGAGCAAAGTAAATAAAATATAAAAATAAACATCTTAAATGGTGCCGTTTCACCGTCCTTCAGTTCAGTGCGGTCGGTCGACAACGGCTTAACATAAAAAACATTGGGACTAACATAAAATACTCGTTTTAACTTTAACATGTCTTTTAGCTGACGATATATCATATTCCCAACCAATTACTATGTCTATATCATACATATGCATTAAATGCATCCTGTTGCATCGAGCGCAATCAATGTATCGCGGAAAACTGCATTAAAATCCATGTTGAATAATTTAAAAATATATAAGGAAACACGCATCGGATGGGACTTAATTCTATACAAGTATGTAATAATGATAAAAATTTGTAATAATAATACGTATTACAAAGTACGTGTTGTTATTATTCAGATACAGGTTGTAATAATGACCTTTGACGATTTTATTATCTGAGCCAGAAAAACACAACAAACAATAGTAAGTTTTGTAAATACATAGATGGATAAATACTTAGTTTAGGTACGTTCAACTTACTTATGTTAGCGTTGCCCTCCGTCGCACCGTAGATTTCATTTATCTGTGGCACTTTGAACCTAGAAAAAAATAACATATAATTATTATAAATAACATAATTATTATAAATAACATATAATTATTATAAATAATATAGTTATTAGTTTAGTCAATATAGTTATATCATCATTATATAGTATAAAACAAAGTCACTTTCCGCTGTCTGTCCCCTTACATGCGTATATTTTTAAAACTACGCAACGGATTTTGATGCGGTTTTATTTTAATAGTTAGAGGGTGTCAACGGGGTGATTTTGATCTATAATTCATGTATAGTGTAGTAAAAAAAACTGTTAATTTTCAAGATTTAGAACTTTAATCGCAAACGCTGCTTGAACCCTAAGTGATAAATCAGAACAATGTACAAAAAGTCCGCCATGGCATATGTCTAAATCTTAGGGATAAACCACAATGATCATTTTTATTTCTTACCATTTTACGTAAAATAATGGCTTATTTACGAAGCGATTTTAAACATAACAGCATTAATTTTCGTGCAGTTATGTGTCTTAAATACTGATTTCGGGGGTATTTCACCGGTCGAAACGGCCCATTCATGCTGAGAATTGCGTGGCTCTACCACTGTAGAAATGGTAATGTCGAACCAATCTCCTATCCTAACAGCCTTGGTGACATAGTGGGTCAGTAGTGCTCAGCATCTTGAACTCCGGTGCGAAAACATGTACCACACCCGCCAATTACTTTTTGGATATCTTTTGAAAAGTGATACATATCTATGGAAAATAGTATCTACGAGTACTACAAAAAAATTGGACGATGGACTTTTTTTTTCAATCTATCCCCTCTTGTCGTCTTCAGCTGTACATACAATAAGCGTATCGCCATTCTAATACAAATAAAACAAGGATTTTATGGCGGCAGATCAAAACGGAATTAAATATAAATAAGTTATTAGTTACCTGTCGACGATCTGCTGCCAGATCGCTGGTCGCATGCCGTTCCCCACCATGATACGCACTTTGTGCTGGGCGTCCGAGTCGCGAGGAGTCTGCGCTAACAGGTAGCGACACATCTCACCAATGTACTGCGCCACCTAGACACCACAATATAGAACCTAAGTTAATTAGATACTGCATCCACTTAATCTATACTAATATTACAAAGAGGAAAGATTTGTATGTAACGAATAAACTCAAAAAGTACTGGACCGATTTTAATAGTTCTTTTTTCTTTAGAAAGCTACATTATCACTGAGTAACAAGGGCTATGTGTAATCATCGTCGTCATCGACGTTTTGTTTGTACGCGAGTAACACCGTGAGGCGGGTAGCTACATACAATATAGCGGTACGAAGTTCGCCCTGTCTGCTAGTATAATATATAAACCAACATCTATAATCCTAAAATAGAATGTATATTTTTCACACATTCACAATTCAATAAAAAAAAATCTAGCATTTAACACAATTAACACCTGAGGTATTATTTTACATTGCGTATCAAAGTATCAACTACTAATCAAACATGTGCATAATGCATTTTACGGAACTTGCTAAATATTTCAATGGTCATTATGACATAGCAGGAACTTAGGTACGAGGTCATGTCATTTAACATGTATGACATACCGTGCATTGGTACTTGATGCAGTCAGTCCAGTAGTTGGAGGCTGAGAACTTGGCTCGCAGCACTGAAGGTATGCCGTCGATCAAGGCTGCCCCAGTGCCGACCAGCCCGCCCGCCGTGTGGTACAGCGGTAACGGGTTGTACATGACGTCGGACGACTTTAGACCCAGCATGTGGACAGTTGCAACCATTACTAGTAAATACCTGCACATCAATAAAAAACATACATCAGTAATCAAGCTTATACAGTAAAACAAACAGATACCTAATTAATTATTCCTATAGAATTTTATTCATTTCGTCTCCACCACATCATTACATTCCGCTGTCTGTCCCCTTATATGCTTAGATCTTTGAAGCTACGCAATTGCGGTGTTTTTCTTTAATAGATGGAGGGTGTCAACGGGGTGGTGTTTGTATGTATAATTCATGTATGGGGGGGGGGGGAAATTATCGCTTTTTCTTTCCTACATATAAAGAAAAAGTGATAAACTTCCCCTAAGTGATAGATCAAAACAATGTACTAAATTATTGTACATCTGCAGGTCTATAAAAAAGTCCGCGATGGTAGGTATATGGCTATTTCTTAGAGATAACAATTTCTTTTATTTTTACGAGAAATAATGACTTATTTACGAAGGAATTTATTAAATATTACAGCATTATTTTGCATCCACCTAACTATCTTAAATAGATTGTGCAAATATTAATTATTATATAGTTTTTACTCATCTATTGCTTCTGAGACAAAACAAAATTATTAGGTCGGGGAAAAAGTCTTTTCGCATAACGTAGGTATAAACTTATTATAAAATTTCTTTGACTGTACTATTTGTGTCTGGCTGGTTTTGGTAACATTAAAAAGGTTACATTATAAAGAAAAGAAAAAAATAAAAAAAAGTTGTTTCCCGCTATTTTTCATTTGTTTTTCTCTCCGTAAAAATGAGTGAATCTAATGAAGAAATTCGATACATTTTAAAATTTTATTATAAAAAAGGCAAAAATGCAACTCAAGCAGTGAAAAAAATTTGTGATGTTTATGGACCTGATGCAGTGTCAGTAAGAGTAGCACAAATTTGGTTCAAACGTTTTCAGTCCGGAAATTTTGATGTTAAAGATGCACCTCGCTCTGGTCGCCCTGTTACGAATAAAATGGACGCCATTTTTGACAGAGTGGAGCAAGATCGGCATATTAGTAGTTACGATGTAGCTGAAGAACTGGGAATTGACCACAAAACAGTTTTGACCCATTTGAAGAAAGCTGGTTATACAAAAAAGCTCGATATTTGGGTGCCACACGAGCTCACTCAAAGAAACTTAATGAACCGTGTACTCATTTGCGATTCATTATTGAGACGTAATGAAACCGAGCCGTTTTTGAAGAGATTGATAACTGGCGATGAAAAGTGGATCACGTACGACAAGAACGTGCGAAAAAGGTCGTGGTCGAAAGTTGGCCAGGCTTCACAGACTGTGGCCAAACCTGGCCTAACACGAAATAAGGTGATGCTGTGTGTATGGTGGGATTGGAAGGGCATTGTTCATTATGAGCTTTTACCGTCCGGCAAAACCATCGATTCTGATCTTTACTGCCAGCAACTGATGAGATTAAAGGAAGCAGTCGAGAGAAAACGGCCGGAATTGATCAACAGGAAGGGTGTGGTCTTTCATCACGATAACGCTAGACCACACACATCTTTAGCCACTCAGCAAAAATTAAGAGAGTTCGACTGGGAGGTCCTAGTGCATCCACCATATAGCCCTGACCTTGCGCCTTCAGATTTTCACCTGCTTCGGTCTCTTCAGAATTCTTTAGGTTCTGTAAGGTTGACCTCAAGAGAGGACTGCCAAAACTATTTGTCCCGTTTTTTTGATCAGAAGTCCCAAAGTTTCTACAGTAACGGGATAATGTCTCTGCCCACAAAATGGCAGAAAGTTATTCAACAAAACGGTACATATATATTGTAAATAAATGTAAATAAACTTTGAAAAAAATGTCTTGACTTTTCATACAAAAATACGAAAATACTTTTTCCCCAACCTATTATTAAAAGACTATGCTAGTCGCATCGCTGTTATAGACTTCACAAGTTCCGAAACAGTAGGCTGTATTTAGATTGTTCTACTAATTTTCTAGAAATTTCGCTTGCTAATAGGAAATTAGGCTTGCTATAGGGAACTTTTACCATTCTCTGAGTAGATAGTATAATCATATATATATATATAAATAATCATACATTTTCCCCGAGATAAAAGTGATATATTATTTTGTTATAAATATATTAAGCTTGGCAGCCGTATAGATCTTTTTTTTTATGGGATAGAAGGGCAAACGAGCAGGCGTGTCACCTGATGGTAAGCAACCAACGCCCCCCATGGACACCAGCAACACATATAGTGTTACTGTTGCGTTGTCGACCTTTAGGGGATAGGGGAAAGGAAAGGATGGGGAAAGGGGGTGGGCCTCCGGGTACCTCTCTCACTGAACGAAACGCGGCATGAGCCACTTTACGTCGATCTTTTGAGAGGTTATGGTATTTCACCGGTCGAGCCGGCGGCCCATTCAAAATGGTGTTTGAAAGGGAGGAATCCAGAACAGATGCAAGGATAATGGTTGATGATGTAGTACTGAAACAGGTGAATGAAATTGTATATCTTGGATGCGCTTTTAGCAGAGATGGAAGGTACACCGCGGATGTAGAAAGACGAGTGGCGATTGGAAATAGCGTAAATGGAGCGTTGGGCAGATTCCTGGACGCAAAAAACATTAGCAGAAAAGCCCAGCTAGCAATCCACAATGCAGTCCTGATCCCAACGCTAACTTATGGAAGCGAGAGCTGGGTATGGCAGAGTGTGCATAAAAGTAGAATAAACGCGGTAGAAATGAGGGCACTACGCAAAATCTGCGGAGTGACTCTCGTTGACCGCGTAGAAAACAAGGTTGTAAGGAAGGAAGTTGGTTAGAAAGAGAGTGTCGCTGTAAAAGTAAGAAAGGGCATGCTCCGATGGTTCGGACATGTAGAAAGAATGGTTGATGCAAGACCAAATAGAACGTGTTCTGGAGGAAGGTGATGTTAAGAGCCTCAAAAACCGACGCGCGTGCATGAAAAGAGTTATTCAATGAAAGTCAACGAAGCGAGTGAGGCGTGTAAGAATCGTGCCCTATGGCCTACCCCGCAAGGGATTTGGCGTGAAGTTATGTATGTATAGAAAAAAACCAAGGACAAATTAAAGAGATTAAGATTTGTACATTGGATATTGTTCCTTGTACTTTGAACCGTACGGTAATATTTTGATAACACTGATTTGAACATTGATCTGAGTGATAACGAAATAGACATTGAATTCGAGTCCAATGTTCATTACTGGATATTAGTTATAATTTATTCTTATTTTACACATTAAAAAATAATGATCAAATCACACGCCTCACGGTCCAAGATTAAGTTAATTAATAATTATTTCAAGGAACTAAAGTACCTAAATATGTAATTTAATATGTACATGAAGTACGTAGTTAATTACTAATTATACTATACATAAATTGTAACTTTACTGCCCAATACCTGACGGCGTGGGCTCTGTTAGTCATGCTTCGCCCTGTTTAATAAAAAAGAGCAAAAAAAAAAGAAAACGATGACAAACTGAAAATATTAATTATCACCCACATAGTTTTCTAAAAAGTAATGGCAAAATCAAATAATAAGATATTTATAATAATTGAACGTGTACACATTGGACATTGTACTAACGTAACCTTGATCTGTTCAATGAACTTTAATTATAATTGTACCTATACATAATATTATCAAAATATACATATATTAAATTATATCGAGTGATGACGATTCATCAATTTGCAAGAGTGTGTTCAATTTTAAACTCCCTTGACCTCGAGAAACCTGGGCAGCGGTCAAAAATTGAGATATTTTTTAGCCTATTTGTAAAGATTTTTGGTGTGTTATTATGTCTTGGTGCTTTGGCTCTAGTACACGTTTTTAAACAGGGCCATATAACCACCCCAGTACAGAAAATGTGTGATAAATATATATCCATTTAATTAAAAGTATGTATTATGTATGTGTTCTAGGTACCACCAGGGTAGGAGGTATGACGCCTACCAACCATCCAAATAGGTCGGGATATCGGCTAAAACCACAGGGGTGATTCTTAGCACCCCATACGGCAGAGCCACGTGAACACTTTCACACACTGACGCGACTAGTTTTTATTTTGTGGGATGGAAGGGCAACGGGCGTGTCACCTGATGGCAAGTAACAACCGCCGCTCATGGACACCTGAACGCAGGTAGTGTTGTAGTTGCGTTGCCAAATCCCCTTACAAAAGGCATCGGAAGTGGGGTGGGAACGGGGTAATAATTACCTTAGTACCGAAAAATACTTACTTAGAATTGGGTAGCACAGCAGCTTTGGGCATACCGGTCGTACCGGATGTATAAATGTACAGCAACGTGTCCTTGTAGTGAAGTTTCTCAGTGACTACAGGATAGTCCGGTGGATGGCGATCCATCTCGGCGCGAAGGTCCAGTACTCCAGGTGAACATTCACCGTACAGTTGGAAGAGTTTGAGCTCTTCTGGCAATTGCTCACGGACTTCGCCAATAGCTGTGAGGTTAAATTGACCTATTAAGTAATTTTCTTTTGGGCAAACAAAAATTTGGTCTCGAAAAGTTATCACAACTAGCTAAGCTCAAATTTGGATTTGTTCTTTCATTTATATATATAATTTTGGACAACTTTGTGCCTAGTTTACGGCAATTGGCCACATATTGCGTTTCGGACGTGACAACGATTCGGCGAATTGTGGCTTAACAGCCTATGTCTGCACCTTCGGTTAGAAAAAGGCGTGAAGTTACGTTTGTGTCCAAACTTTCTATGTATCTATTCTATGCTTGCTATGTATCTCGGGTAATCCAAATTTCAACACGATCAGTGAATGTTGGCTTATTGATCAAACTCTCGTTTTAATTTAACACTGTACATTAAAACAGCAAATATTTGCGTAAACATATCTCATTCTGAATCCTTATTCTACCGTGACCGTTACATTTACACGTTAAACGAAACCACAGTGCGTGATCGAGTTCTGCTTGACTGAACTGATTATAATTTTCTTCATCTGCGGTGGTTCTTAGGTATGCATATGGGGAGTAATTTATCAGAGAGAGATGCATCGGACATTCACATATGCATTTTACCAACGAGTGCTCATGACAATATATTTAGTACATATGTATTTTGTGCTGTAATTTAGTTTGCATTACTAAATAAATTAATAGAGTAGCATTACTATGCTATTTGAAGCGATAGCGAATTTGAATAAACTATACTTAGTTTATTCAAATTCGCTTCAGTTATTATAAAATGGTTTACGTTTTAGATTTACAGAAATCTCACCTTCGGCAAGTTGCTCGGAGAATATTACCGCCTTCGCTTTCGCTACTTGTATGCAGTGGAGCAACGGCTTGTGGCGCAGGTTGCTGTTGATGAGGGCCGAGACAGCACCAACCTTGGCCATTCCCATCCAAGTATACACATACTCCGCACAGTTGGGCATAAACACGCAAACCACATCGCCTCTCTTCAGACCCAAATGCTCCTGCATCACCCGCGCGACTTGGTTCGATTTAGCGGCAATCTATATCAATAAAACATTTTATTTAATAAACAATATTTATTCCACATGAACGTTGAAGTGTATCCTTAAAAGTCATAGGTACTATGCAGTTATTGTTAGGTGGTTGCGGAAAAACTCTTAATATAGTTGTCAACAATACAATACAATTATAATATTTTATTATTAATTGCATAGTAATTAGAAAAAAAAACACTGGTCAGAGAGAATTAATTTACAATCTTGGTAAAATAAAAAACTTTCGTTGAGACTCGGTTTGAAGGCACGTCTTGTTTTATGTACGAACAAGTTAAATCGGCTAGAACTTGATACGATTAATCGATTTTAATTAATATGAATCTACTCATGCAAGTTCTATTATTTCGCTATATAAGTTAGAAAACACCATAATTACGGTGCGGAAATTTATTCAATATAGTATCAATAAAACAAACTTATTATCTATGATAATAATGTTTGTAAGTAAAAATATGTGAGTAGTCACCTCGCCAAAAGTCCAGGTACGATCGCCGACGACAATGAAGCACGGAGCCTCTGGGTGCCTGAGCGCTCGTTTAGTGAACAGCTGTGCCACAGTCGCATCCTCACGGCCCCAGCGCTTCGACCTGATCATGCCTCGCGCATACCGATAGAGAAATCTGCAAATAAAGCCATAGTTACCTTTACAGATTCACTTATTCACCAAAGTATTCATTTCTTTCTCCCAAGATTTTCTGGCGTATTATATCCGTATCTCTTAATTCCAGCCAGCTTACGCACTGCCTTGCGTATTCGTATTTTCAACGACTAATTTCAGCTAGCCGGTGACAAGTAGTCACTGTCAAATATACTCTAAATTCGATTTATCAACGACTAATTCCATTTATCCCTTTGAGTTTTAATATTGTTTCGTCCAATTACCATTCCGTTGCCTCTGTGCCGCGGGATACTGGGATTCAATTCGAGCAATTAAAAATTAATAGCTATAAGGTTTCAGTTAGTCAGTTAATATCCAATGAGGAATAAACTAAAAACCTGCGCTAATTTTTCTCCCGCCCCAGTTCTCTTACTCCAAACAACAACAGTAGACGTTGTTGTCACGTGTCAACTCAACTGTAAAAAAACCCGCGCTAATTTTTCTCCCGCCCCAGTTCTCTTACTCCAAACAACAACAGTAGACGTTGTTGTCATGTGTCAACTCAACTGTTGTGGTACCTAATCTGTCCTGCAGATAACCTAATGAATACTTCGGTAACTGATAAACTACGCCCTACATTTAAACGTTAAACCTATACATTTTAGAATATAACAACATCTACGTATAAAATTGTTGATTAGCCTAACTTTTTTTTAAAACAAGCGAATCCATTTCCTTGATATATAAAAAAAGTTTGACGTTTGTGAATCAATCTCAATGACGTTTCTAGACAATTCGAGCAAGTTGATATTTAAAGCAGGTGCAATTCATCAGTAACAAAAGTCACATCAATAACCCTTCAGTATTTTTTTTACTGTGCACATTATGCACAATAAAAGCACCAACAATATTGTTCACCTAAGCAAAAATATATACATAAAAATGTAAAGTAGAAATAAGAATATAGGTAGTAAGAATAAAGAATTTAAGTTGTAGTAGACTACAATGATTATGTTCTTTGGTTACGTAAAAATTGGTTAAACTCCTTGCAAAAAGCTAAATAATGGACATAATTCATAACATCAAAATGAATACGTTATTTAAAAAGAGCATTACCAATATCTGCGGTTGTGGTGAAGAAAAAAACAACAAATATTATTTTATATTTTTCTTAATTTATAAAAATACCAAAAACACAGCACTTATGTAAGCTTATTATCATTTTATCGGGCATGCTGTTTTTATTAGTAATACTACATAACATAACATAACTTCACGCCTTTTGTTACCCGAAGGTGTAGGCAGCGATTGTTAAGCCTCGTCTCGCCGTTATGTTTACGTCCCAAATGGAATAGCTGGCGAACCTATTGCCATACCGGGTACAAAGTTTTCAGTCATCGATATTTATCACACTTAACTTCCGAAAACAATTTCGAAAAGTCATTGGTGTGAGCCAGTGTCAGGATTCGAACCCGGACCTCTGGATCAGAAGCCGTGTGCAGAGAGCACACGGCTTCTGCACTGGACCGCTTATCAATATCTTCATCTGAAACATAAGCGCCGTTCAGGCAAACGCCATAGCTATGAGGTCTAGTCGAGAAATTAACTCTTTTTCTGGCGCAATAGGTTCAAAGTGGACAGTTAGCTATCTAAAACATCTTCAGTACTAAACTCTGAAGGCTTCTGGAATAGAGACAGCGGGTTGAAAACAAGTCTATTATTGATTTTATATACCAAGTTCATTAGATATTTATTACAAACAGTAGTGATAATTTATTTGAAACGCACACGACAAAGTTCCCATTGTATTACTGCTGTTTCCATCAATTATTTCTATAACAAGCTGCCGTATACAAGACGGTTGGGTTTTTAAATGGTTGCGCGACTTTTTTGCTGTAGGTCTTTGCGAAAATTTATTAGCAAAAATTTACCAATTGACAGTTTTTGCATAGAATCTATAAAAAAAGAACTAGTTACGCCCGGGCTAATGATCAGTGTGTGATCAATTTTTGTAAATGTGTTATTGCAAACTTGTTTACCCAGCGAACTTTGTTTCTCCTCAGAATAAAAATGGTCATTCTGGGTTAGCCCTAAGAGATAGACATACACATCATCGCAGACTTCACATCGGAAGTGCTAAATCTCGAAAATTATCACTTTTTAACTACATTATACATGATTTATACATACAAACCACCCTTTCAATACCCTCTATCTATTAAAACAAAGCACATCAAAATCCATTGCGTAGTTTCAAAGATCTAAGCATATAAGGGACAGACAGAGGAAAACAACTTTGTTTTACACTATGTATTATTACATAGTGTAAAACAAAGTTGTTTTTTTTTTAAATTATATCCTTCAATGCTAAGAAAATTACCATTGAGCAATGTAGAAATAATTTCCTTAATCAGCCCGCGGGTGAGATATCTTACAGTGATCTATTGTTACTTGATATTTTATATGACAAAAAGAAATGCTAACATTTACTATGTACAGAAGAAAATTATATTGAATTAATCTTATCAACAATATAGGCTGTGAGAAAATTCTTCTGTTATATTATTATCATGCCTATATTTTGAAATAAATTATTTCCAATCTACAATAAAATAGTCCAGTCCAGATTGTACGACACTTGACGCTCCAATAAGCTTAAAACATCGAGGAAGCCATATCCATCGGACGGAGGCCTAACATTTACCATCCAGCCCCGCCTGCTACTGCTCAACACACATCTAATCTCATAATTTAATGAATACAAATAGAACCTTGACAGTAAAAAGCCTTATACATACGACGAAAATAACTCAACACAAGTATTATTGTCAATTACGACGAGCCTCGTGGTGCATTGGTAAAGCTGTCGACTGCAGAATCGAGGTTGGCGGGTTCGATATCGAGGTTGGCGGGTTCGATATCGAGGTTGGCGGGTTCGATCCCGACCCCCGAGTACAAATATTTGTGACAAGCATGAGTGTTTGTATGGCGTCTGGGTGTTTTATATATGTATTAGAAAAATAAGCATAACGTGTTTTTTTTATGGGATAGGAGGGCAAACGAGCAGGCGAGTCACCTGATGGTAAGCAACCAACGCCGCCCATGGACACCAGCAACACATATAGTGTTACTGTTGCGTTGCCGACCTTTAAGGGATAGGGGATAGGGAAGAATGGGGAAGGGGGTGGGCCTCCGGGTACCTCTCTCACCGAACGAAACGCGGCAAAAGGCACTTTACGTCGATCTTCTGAGAGGTCGTGGTATTTCACCGGTCGACCCGGCCCATTCATGCAGCGAACTGCTTGGCTCTACCACTGTACCTATATACGTATTCATATTCTTTATCTAGTATCCATAGCACAAGCATTTAGTTGCTTAGTATGAAACTAGAAGGCGCTGTGTGTATTGTCTCCAAGATATTGTTATAATTAGGTATTTACGGGTTTTTTTTTTCATGGAAATCATAAGTTGGGCGATGGCTTATATAGCTTTAAAACTGTTTAATTTTTAAGTTGACTGAACGTACTATAGCAAATTGACCACTGCCTGCAGTAACGATTTCATCGAAACTCTTCGTCTAAGACGCGCTTACAGTAAGGTCAGCGAGAACCTTTCTACGGTTATTACTCTTACTCAGAAAACAAAATATTCGACTAATATAGGTAGGTATAAACAAAATAACTTACTAGTAATATTTAATATATTAGCTGACCCGGCGAACTTTGTTTCGCCTCAAAAGCAATTTATGAGCAAATAATAGTTGTTTTTTCTAAAGTAAAAGTACTAAATAAATTTTGTAAAGTAGTAGTTAAATAAAGTTCTTATTGGTAGCTGATGTAATATAATATATAAAAATGTAAACAACGTACATATAAAATATGTACAGCCAGAATAGAGAAAAATAAAGAATAAAATATAAAATAGAATAAGGTAATAAGACAGAACAATCAGACAAATACAAAATGTAAAAAAGTGTTATATTGGTGTATGTACCGTATATATTTATATACGTGTAGTCGAATGAGGTTGTTTCAATATTACAAACAGGCACTCCAATCAGGCCTTCACTATTATGATTTAACTCGTCAAAAATTGATTTTTTCTGGCTCTAATTCTACTTATTTGGAATTGTTCTCAGGAGTTCAAAGTTACTAATAATAACCCTTGTCCAATTTACGAATATACACTTTAATTTTAAAGAGGGTAGAGTCAGATGAAATCCTCTCATTAACTGAAGTAATATCTTCTACTAATTTAGACTTATAACAATTATAATTAATCGTATAGTGTCTGTCAGTCTCAAATTTCACTATACCGATTTCCTTCGAAAGCTAAATTTAGCAATATCAGTGACGTGACGGTCAATGTTGTGACGCCACAGTAATTACCATCTGGTAACAAATTTTATTCACTACGTTTGGATCAAGGTTTATTCAATTTAAACTTTAGAACCTACATTAGACAAAGTAAACTATGTACATATTTACTTTACAAATAAATGAATTCAATTCAGTAGCAATTAGCATCATCATTAGCCTTTTGAGGTCCACTGCTGGACCTATAGGCCTCCCCCATAGAGCGCCACAACTGCCGGTCCGCTGAATCATGGGGGGTTTTTGCCATAATCGCCCCGCTTGGCAGGCGGGTTGGCGATCGCAGTAGGCAGTATTTTCTTGAGAGAGAATGCTGCTGCCCATTCTTCTAGCATTTCCCTTAGTCGCCTTTTACGAAACCCACGGGAAGAGATGGGGTGGCGGTATTCTAAGCATACACTTAACATATTTATATCACGCTGTATATACAGGAGGCGCTATAGGATGTTTCTTTTTTGCACTTCTGTATCTAGTACTCTGATTTTGTTTCCTCATTTCATTCTCTTTGAAAACCATCTAATCATCTCTCACTAAAAATACTTAGTTATTTTAAAACTTCAAGTACACACACGTTTTCATATAATCCTTGGTTCAAATGTGAGCGAAGTATTCTTGTATAACTCTAGTCTAATTTTATATCGTAATACCGTGGGGGAGAGATTCTCAACTTCTTTGTCTATGACACCCATAATTTTATAGTATTACGTGGTATATTAAAGTGATGGGGTGTATTATTATTAAAATTATTTTTATGGATAAATATCGCGGTGAGTCGATTGCCTCACACCTGTCTTTTCACACAGCATAACAGTAGCAGTTATTGGTACTGTTATTTTGGTGTAGCATGTATGGCTCCTCGGAGTTGCCATTGCTTGTAATCCCGAACGCGTGGTGTTCCAAAGACTTGCAACTCGGGATTCCATTACGTGTATAGTGTGTATACAGTTCACGTCAAAAATAGCCACGCGGTACAAGGCGGCAAGTAAACAATGACGCACTGTAGATCGTCATACTCTAACCGAGATGTGTAGGAGATGTGTATACTTATCGATAAAATCTCGATGAAAGTGGTAGATAGATAAAATCTTTATAAAAGTAAAAATAGACAGAACAAAAACTTTTAGAACACTTCTATGGACTGTATGCTTACACTTGAAGTCAGGGTCTAGTGATCTAGTCACTTATTTTATCTATAGACTTAAAGTCCTTAGTTGAAAATTTTCATGTTTTTTTTTTTATAATATTATTATATATTATCAATTAATTAAACAAATATTACTTATATATAAATACATTTTTAATTACATACATTTATTTTAGGTATTTACTGAACAATAATAAACTTAGAAAGGTCAAAGGAAATCCCTGACATGAACACTAGGTGCTTTCAAAATTTGCAACTAGAACACTTTGAACACTATAAGCATAATAGGCATAAAATAATTTAAATAAAACTATCATGGCGTTAACTACATTTAAATTAAAGTGGTTAAAATACATAACATCATTTTTAATTTCAAATAAAGTCATATTGGTTATGTCTCCTGTGGCCTGTTCATGACCCACATTAAAAAAAACTAGTTCATTCCACAGATTATATACCTAATTGTTACGAGTTAAAACTCACATGTTATGTAACAATGTAGCAAATTTATTAATAGATAGATACAGATATGTTACAAGGTTCATTGCACAGGAAGCTTTGACACGGCAGGAATTTTAATAAACAAAGCGCGTTATGAATTTGTATATATTTTTATTATTTCCTAGCTGATCCGGCAAACTTTATATATTTATTTTATTGGTTGTATCTATATGGATATGTATATATATATATATGTATGTATATGTATGTGTGTGTATATATGTTTTTAATGACACCTAAAAATACTCGTTTCTTCTAGGCACTGTTACATTACCAAAGGTTGCCTGGAAGAAATTGCTGTTAGCGATAAGGCGGCCATTTATACCTTTAAGTACATAATCTTGTCAATAATGTATGTTTTTTGTTTTGTAATTTATATGGTGTAAATAAAGAATTATCTATCTATCTAACTTTGTTTCGTCTCGGAAGCAATAAATAAATAAATACCTAACAGATTTTTTAAAAGTAGTCCAAGTTACTCCTTATTACACCAACTACCTGCCAATAAGTCCCGTCAAAATCGGTCCAGCCATTTCAAAGTTTACCCGGAATAAAGGAACAGCCAAAAATTTAAAAAAAAAATGTACAAATAGCCCATTTAAATCTTATAGTTTCAAGACCCAATATTGCATTGCTTATAGGATGCAATCTTATTTTTGGTAAATGTGTGGGGGTCAATAAAATCTTAACACCAAGTTAGTGAGGTAGCCACCCTTGACCTCCGGCCGCTTAAAATATCATGTAATATTTCAATGGATTAAGAAGTGATTAATTATTCTATTACTTTTTTCTACTATTAGCTTAGTTGTAGCTTATTTTTATGAGTAGGGGCTGATAGGTTGTCCTGTCGGTCAGGTTTATTAACTCTGCATATCTCTACCTATTTTTATCACCACGATTCTCGCTCTTATCAATCTTGATATATCTATATATAATATAGACGGGCCTCGTGGCGCATTGGTAAAACTACCGGTTGCAGCAATGAGGTCGGGGGTTCGATTCCCACCCGAGCACAAATATTTGTGACAAACATGAATATTTGTGTGGTGTCTGGGTGTTTTTCTTTGTATTATAAGTATGTATTTACAAAAAGAAAAGTATATATGTATTAATATCCGTTATCTAGTATCCATAACACAAGCATTTAGTTGCTTAGCTTGGAACTAGAGGGCGCTGTGTGTATTGTGTCCAAGATTATATTATATCACTTGATTCCTTTGAGTTTCATATTTATTTCTCAGACTTTCGCGAATCACACTCATAACATTAAAACATCTTTTCAGGATTATATCGCGTTTATTTATTACTTATTCTAATTTATTTCCCGACGTTTCAAACTCTTTACAGAGATCGTGAAAATGATCGATGTAAAGAGTCATCTGTTTTTTTAACGGTATAACCCTTATCATAATATGTAATATTTAGGGTCCTCTTTCCCGTAGTATCAATAAGAAAATCGTATTATTAGAAAATGTTTTATATGTCGGTTGGCTAGGATCCATAATCAATACAGAAGCATCGACCTCATCAAATTAACAAGTTATATCAACGAAATATATTCTCATGTATTTTGCTGCATAAAAATCTATTTGATAAAATCTCAAGTTCTTGTAGCAAGTGCATAAGAAATTCTCATTTCACGCAGTTTGAACAAGTTAGGACAACAACGGTTAGTAAACGTTTAGACAAAACTCTTTCCAAATCGATTATCTACTTTTCACAATCGATAAATGATGAAATCACACTCGATTATCGGATTTATTTCTACATATTTGTTAATGAATCAGCTGATAGTTTATTTAAAGCGCTTTGTCTATTAATCTGCATCTAATAGAACGATAATCTTAATGATAAATATATGATTACTGATAGCTATCAAAAGGATCAATATACATTACTTTTTTGATATATATAATATATATATATATTTAACGGGCGTCTCTTTATCCGATTTCTGTTGTGAAGGGTTTCGGGATCGATTCAGTTCTTACACTAATTAACTTGCAAGTTACGTATATCGATGACTGAACAAATTGTTGGACTGAACACGTACAATACCTACAGGTAGGTGCCTACTCCATTGGAGCCAAATATCATGAGCTGTGAAACAAAAAAATATTTACCTAATAGTTAATTAATGATAATATATTTGGGACAAGGCTCGACCAATGTTTATGTAGTAATACTTAAATCACAGTTAAACTTATTTATCTACTAAACAGTTAGATAAACAAGTCGTTCGTGATTTATTTATGTATTGTTTGCTTGGCGAAGTATTATAAAAGAAGAAAAAATATGATATGGACACGTAGTAACTAGAAATAGTAACAAATATGTTATGGATACATAATGGAAAATTTTGTATAAGAGCATTCGTTGGGCGTCTCATCGAAACGAAGCTATTCACGAAGATTCACTTTGATAGTAATCACTTGAAAAAAATATTCTAGAGCTCCTGTACTGGAGATAAAATAAAGAAGAGAAAAATTGTATTTATGTTGTTTACGCGCGTGCATTAAAAGATGATTGGATGGACGATTGAAGGGATTATGACTGTCAAAGGAGCGAGTGAGGCGTGTAGGAATCGTGCCTCATGGCGCTCTGATCTCTCTCCTTACCCCACAAGGGATTTGGCGTGAAGTTATGTATGTATGTAGAAAAGTTTTAATATTGACCAGGTATAAATCGATGATTAACCGAGTCACCTCACGTTTTACGGAGAAACAAGTCACCCAAAACACGCAGAATGTTTGAGACTCCTCGAAGATATTAAATTTTTGTGATTGACCAAATCAGCATGGCGATTACATAGCTGTTATGGATTTTTCAGCTTTGTGACAATTTTATCTAGGGACAATTGCATAGCAATCCATGAAAACCGATTGAAGATACGTAATAGCTCTACAATATGGTTAAATCTGTACATAATTGTGTAACTATATTTGTATTTATCTGATAAGAGTGTCGCGTATATTTGGCACATGAGTTTCTTGCCATTCTTCTCATGATAGCCCCTACACCCGGAATCGGGCCGCTCGTGGCGATTGCGTCAGTGTCTTTTTTTGTTCCACGGAGGCACTTTCCACAAGCGCTCGTGTTTGTTTTTTTTTAATTAATTTTAAATCATAATGTTATCTGTACTTGTTGACTATTTTTAAGTGTCTGTGAAGACCTATAAAAATAAAGTTATTTTAACTTTGACTTTTGACTTTGCTTTATCGTAGATCGCTTGGTTTAAATTTATACGTTATTATAGACATTTTATACGACAAAGAATAACTAGATACATTGACAAACTCCTTCTGTCAAAACGTAATAGTAAAAACGAAATAAATATAATTAAAGTATGTAATATAAACTATGGTACACCGCAAGCAGGATAACTGTGTGCAAAATTTTAATGAAATCAGTTCAGTAGTTTAAGAGGCCATAGCGTAGGACACGTAATTATGTAAATTGTATTAAAAAATATAATTGTTAATATTAAATACCAACATTAGGTACGGTATTTACGGTTGGTACTTAGCTCTTAGTAATGGCTATGTACAGATAAAAAAGAGTTACAGCGCAATAATATCCTTAGATTTAGGTTACAGTTTTATGACTTCACTTTTACACTATATAATATTAAAGATTTTTAAAAATCAGGTTACTTATTATGTACTGCAGTTGCGCTTTGCGGTACGTGAAGGCAAACTTGAAAGTTACGCAAGTGTGGCACAAAACCTACTTTTTTTTGGCAAATGTCCATCATTTTCAGGGAAATTGATATCCTATTTTGATGGTAAGTATATGACGAGTCCGACATGATATTATGGAAATTAATTCAAACATAACATAAATTCACGCCTTTTTCGACCCAAAGGTGTAGGCGGTGGCTGTTAAGTCTCGACTCGTTATGTTTACGTTTCAAATGGAATAATTCAATTATAACAATTTGTAGGTATGTCAAATACTGGGAAAGATGAAACTTTCCAAAAATCATTTTGTCTTTCTGATGACTATTCCTGATTTTCTCTTTTTTTATTCCCAATGGGTCGTAGATCTGACCTGGTAATTACTTCGTGTATCCACTTATTTTAATTTCTCTCATTAAAAATTGAAATGAGCTATTCTTCAATTTTAAGCAGTTTTTTTTTTTTTTTTGCATCGTTTTAATGAGTATTAATTAATTTATTTTTTATCTAGTGTGTTTTGTTCCTTGTATCTCTTTTTTTTAATTTAGAATACTTCTTCTATATATCTCTTTGCGACGATTGTGTATATCTTTTGTGTAGTTTATTATTTTTTTTATCTTATAGAGAAATAAAACATTTTAGTCACTAATAATCTTTACCAAACCGGTATATAGATGCGAGTGTTTATTGATCTTTTAGATTAATAATGCGATGGTCGTGACTATGGCATATGTGACGATAAAGGGCCACAGCCATGCCAACTGTACGTGACGGCTCAAGGACGATGCGACGTTTAAAAAAAATACAATGTAAATATGACATTTGAATTTTTAAATATGTAACACGAGCTTTTGGAACGAATGGGATAAAGTAAATATGTATATGTGACGAAAGTTAAATGAGAGACATTCATTTCTATTATATAAATCTAAAGTTTTTCCATCCCTGCCAACCTTAGGGTTACGAAAAAAAAGGTAGGTAGGTATTATCAGAGTTGATCAGTAAGCACGCAGTTGGGATTTCACGTAGAGTCTAGCAGTTCTCTTCGTGAATGGGCCGGCTCGACCGGTGCATTACCACGACCTCTCAGAACATCGACGTAAAGTGACTTATGCCGCATTTCGTTCGGTGAGAGAGGTACCCGGAAGCCCATCCCATCCTTCCAATCCCTTAAAGGTCGTCAACGCAACAATAACACTATACGTGTTGCTGGTGTCCACGGGCGGCGTTGGTTGCTTACCATCAGGTGACACGCCTGCTCGTTTGCCCTAATAATCTAACTGGAAAAAGGCTTTTGAGCATTTCTTAACTATTTAAAGTTAGTTTAAAATATTGATTTAACTACTATTTCCCGTTATTATATAATATTATGCACAATTTGCATATACATATGTAGTTGTAATTTAACTCAAATCAATTTTGTTTTAATTACAGTTTGTCCTTAGTCCAAATACAATAAGAAATAAAGCTGTAAATCACATCACAGGTATCAATAGACAGTTCAATAATTTATTAACTACGTCAGTACCTACCGGACGAAGTTAGTAGAAGTCTCCATTGCATTATTTATAAAGACAAGAACAAATCAAATCAAACTCGGTTTAACATTTAAATAGACATCAGACATTGTTGGCACGGGAATACGGATGACGGCATTTTGAGTTATTCAAATTCTTAAAACCAAAAATATAACATTTACTGAGTGTATTGTAATTTTTAAAGTGAACAACAAATACAATAATTTGAGGTAAACAATATATAAATAAATATATTTCTCGATTGTGTTATCTTGCTCAAGTAGTCTCTTATTTGTATAGTGAGATAATACGCGCCAGTAAAATTGTACCGAGTTTATATGGAAAAAAATAAAATATTCTATTGTACTTCTTGATTTCTTTTTTATGGGATAAGGGGCAAACGAACAAGCTGGTCATCCACAACTGTCTATGAAGTCACCTGATGGTAAAATTACCGCCTCTCATAGACGCCTGTAACATAGATAGTGTTACAGTTGCGATGATGGCCTTTAAAATAGGATAGAGGGTATCTGAATAGGGATGAAGAAGAAAGAGTGAGCAGTTGGGCCTCCGGATACCTTTCTCCCAAAGGAAACGCAGCATGAGTCACATGACGATATTCGAAACAATGAAGAATGAAATAAAATCCATGTAGGCACATAAATTATAATGTCATTGTTCCTTTTTATATATTTTTTTTAACCGACTTCGAAAAAAGGAGGAGGTTCTCAATTCATCTGTATATTTTTTTTACGTATGTTCACCGATATTTTCATCAATTATGGACCGATTTCAAAAATTTTTTTTCATTGTATAGTGTTTACTTCCGAGATGGTCGCATTTTTTGGAGTCGGTGCCAGCCTAGGTAACGTACTCTATTGTGTTGCACCGACTTCAATAATGAGCAACAATTGTAAATATTATAATAGTTAAAGATGACTTTATTAAAGTATTACGCTTTGTATATTGTATTAAGTATAAGAATGAGTAAGTTAGGTTATTTATCGCTTTTTAGTTATGAGGTACTGTTTTCATATACTTATAGATTGTTTGTTTACGTTTCTAGAAGTCGGTTTAATTTTTTTCTAAAAGTATTTTTTTTTATTTTTAGCGACAGCGTGAATCATTGTGACAGTGTTTAATACTTTCACATGTACCTGCATAGTTTAAGACAGCAAAATGTTAATACAAATTAATTAAAACAGCCAGTCCTTATTGTCGTCAAGTCTTGCAACACATTTACACAATGGGTTCGGCAAAATCATTTCCATTCTGTCCCCGAAAAAAAAAGGGATCACGTTTACATATTTATAAATAGATGCAGGTAGCAAGCAGTAAATAGAAAGAGCAAGGTTATATAAAAATTGTATCAGAAGGCGATTGAAATGAAAAAAATTGAGATAGACTTTAGATCAGGATTAAAAATGACCTGGCTAGAGCCGGAATCGCACACGCAGGGTCCCGCGTAGTAAGAGAGACGGCCACACTTAACAATAAGTGTATCGATCGATAAATCGGCAGAAAAAATAAAATAAAAGAATTTTACTAAATACGTGGTATACTTTAGTACGACTTAACTTTAGAAGCCTCATTGTTTAGGCGAAAGCCATGCCATGAACCACCGATTTTTTGGTCTCGTATATAGTAGACTGCGAAAGTTATTGCCAGCCTCATCGCTGAATTTTTTAGTCCCTACTGTGGCGAAACCTATTGCCATACACGAGGCAAGATTTTTATGGTATATATGGTAATATTTATCACGCTAAACTTCCGAAAAAGTTATCGATGTGAGTGAACGGTTATGCCCGAGTCTTCTGTTTCAGAAGCTGAGTACAGAGAGGTCTAGGCGACCTTTCTTCTAGATTCCAAATTTCCCAATAAACTTACAATTCTGGTTTAACCTGCGTATACAGATCAATTTTATTAATTCTGGGTATGGAATCAAAAACCCTTGTTAAAACTTCATGTGCTATCTATTAACTCCGTATCCAATGCAAATATCATGTTTTATACATTAAAGCCAAAGATTTTTGTGTTTAAATAAACGAGGCTATATAAATATGTAGTAGATTATTAGCTAACCAAGAGGTAAATGTTATTGATGTGTTATCACAACAAACAGGTTAAACTTATAGGATTTATACGTGTGTATACGACGCTACAGATTTCCAATTCGGTCGAAATTCCTCTTGTATTTAGGTAAATAGTGTCACTAATCAATATAAATGGCTAGATATTTGTTTATACTATTGTAATCAATAACAAAGTTGCATATAAACGAACAAGAATAAGCTAGAAAGCTAATACGATTTGTTTATGCCCGTTGATGCGGATTCTGTTCATTCAGTTCTTTGTTGTCCATCTAGTAAACAACAATGACGTTTTACTTCGTTTTCTTTATTAGGGCCAAAATTGATTACAATAAATAACACACAATTATTTATATTATTGTCGTGCGAGTCATTGTTTATTAAATGCATAGAACGCACTCAAAAACTTTGTATCTGAATCTATGTGACCAAAGGTTATTATTAACCTAAGGTTATTAGGTTATTAAAAGTATAGTAAAGTTAGTAAACAGTTTATTATTAAACTGTTTACTATACTTTTATACGCATTAGAAAAAAATAAGTAAATATATCCACTTAAATACGATTATATACATTCCTATAGGACTATGTAGTGACTATTAAACTGTTTGACACGGAGTAATATTCTGCGCAATTATTGATATTAAAACGTATTTTTTTCCTTCTATACATTTAAGACCTATACTCTTTTTGATAATATTTTAACGACAATGTTTTAACTTACTTGGTGTCTCTCGGTAGGGTTTTGAAGAACACATATATCGGTCTTCTGTAGCGGTATACGCATGGTGCTATTGCAAGGATTACGAATATCGCTGCCTTTGAGAGTGTACTGAGTACGGCGGCCATCGCTGCTGCCAGTGCCATTAGAGCGACGAGAGCTGCCAGAATCGCGTCCATTTTGGCGAACAGCCCACTAGGGCGCACTAATAACTATATAATGACAACAGAACACGATGTGTGAATATTACGCACAGGGAACGCGTGCGTCCATCGACACCAAACAGTTTCGTTCAAGTGCGGGTAGAATACGTTGCGCTGATGCGTCTGCCGCGCGATCGCACGCGTCAATGGCGCAGCCCTGCGCCGTTTCCGTTCTCCCCTCGCGACAGCTGCACATGCGCCGAGTGAACAGCTGATCCTCGGGTGACTAGGCGCGCTGCTGTGTCATGCCCAGTTGAATACATAAAGCTTGTTGTTTGTGAATATTATACCGGTACAGAACGATACATAAAGAATTTTTGTATAAATTCTTACTTTGACGTTTGCATAGTTACAGATAATTTGTCAATTCCAAATTTAAATGGACCACAGGTCTAATACCGCTCCCACACACAGCTATTCGCCGTTCGGTTCGCGTTGCCGCGATGTTGTTCATCTCTGGTCACAGTGTAGGACTGTTGATAAAATATCGATATATTGAAATATCGATTTTTTTCCTTAAAAATATCGATATTTATCGCCGATATTTTTTTTTCACGATATATCGATAATCGATAGTGAAATGTACATATCGACTTTCGATATTTTTATGAAAATATTTTTTTTTTGACAATAACTTAAATTATATCGTCAATTATATCTTAAATTATGTCGCAAACTTAAGGTTGTCTGGAAGAGATCGCAACATGCGATAAGACCGCCTTTTGTACTTGATCGACATTTACTATGTACTAATTATTTCAATGTAATGTATAAAAATTGCGTACAATAAAGCGTATTCTAGTCTAATCTTAATATACTGTATTTAACTAATAAACAATCGTCAAGTCATCCCATAAGCAATGACAAACAGCTCCCCTTTACGAGTTCAAGCTAATTCTTGGCAATGAAAAAATTTTGCATCAAATTATAACTGATTAGTGTATATAGGTATCGCGTATTGTTTTTTTTTTTGCTTAAAGACACTTTCACAGGGGCCTGCAGGCATATAATTTTAATTTCCCTAAATTATCTTATGTCATGTCATAAATACATAGTGAAACAATTGTCAATGAATGTGTTAAGCCACTGTTAACTATCACAACGATATAATTTACGTTAATATTTATGTTTATATGTTTGCTGGACGCAGCTGCGGCAAAAAAAAAACATCTATTATATGCATGTATTTTAAGAAATTATATTCAAGTAGTGTTTTTTGCACTTTGTCGTGAAAGGTTATCAAAGATGTGGAAATGCAACAAATTTAGTAACCCATTTGAAAAGGAAATCCATCATGCATTTGCAAAACTATCCATCAGAGTAAGTATAAATACTAAGAAAATAATCACGAAAAATGCAGAAGGAAACTATCATAATGAGTCAGTCGTATAGTTACTACCACCAAAATCAAATATTGACCTTACTGACAACGATACCGAAAACTAAATACATGGTATATGAAAGAGAAGATATCTTAATAAATAGTTTTTTACGACCTTAATTTACTACCTTTCGTCTATAGATGTCACTACATCTGAAATGAAATCAATTCTACATCGGTAATCTTTAGAGTAGTTTTAGCTTATGGACATAGATGGCGATACGTTAGAATAAATGGTTAATACATTGACTGGTTAATTTACTGCCTCTATAACCAACGCCCATAGTATATTGGACTCGCTGGTCTTCACCGATCACAAAGTTAAGCTACGTTGGGCGTGGTAAACACTTGGATGAGTAACCGTTTTTATTTGGGTAAAATTGTTCACAAACAATATTTTAAAGCACTGTAGTAAATACGATTAATTTAAAACGGCAGAAAACGGGGCGTTTAACGTTTGCATGTCGTTTAAGAAGTTTCACTTCAAAATATCGATATATCGAAATATCGCTATTTTTTTTCGATATATCATACCCCGATATTGATATTTTTAAAAATATCGATATATCGAAAATCCGATATTTTTAAAAATATCAACAACCCTACCACAGTGGCCACACACAGCTCTACTCGCGCGAATATTCGGGCAATTTAATCGTGACGCTCCGCACTTAGATATTAGGGCTGTCGATATTTTTGAAAATATCGGTTAATAGACATATCGATATTTTTAAATTTTATCAACCCTTTGATGTATTGAAAAAGTACATAAAAATCTAGGAGCAGGTGGCGGGGTACTATACTACTCATAATTGATATTACAAAGATGAAAACTGAGTGATTTTTATTTTGCATTGTATGTACATAAGTGTGTATGTTCTGGAATCTTAGAACTTAATTTTGAAGTAGATATCTTTAAAAGATTGAGCTGAAGTATTGTATACATGCTGAGTATGGATGATAATATTATTAGCGGTAGAGCCACGCATTTCGCTGGATGAATGGGCTGGCTCCACCAGTGAAGTACCACTACCTGTCATCCGGAGATATTTTCAATGCAATAAGGGTTTAAATGAAAGGGCTTATTGTAACTTGAAAAATAATATGATATTACTTTAAATATAATATGGCGGAACAGATATTTTTTAAGCGTTTCTACAATATGGGTATAAAATTGTACAGCTGGTAGTTTTACCAATGCACCACCAGGTACGTCGTGATGTAAGTAAGATATTATTTATACATTAAATTTATCGATATGTCGAAAATTCGATATTTTAAACAGCCCTAGCCGACTGCGCTGCAATCGCGCGAATAATGTGGTCAGCCACTCGCATTCACATTGCCGGCATGATTCGGGGCATGACCCGCATGACGAGTAACGTGTCCCTGCCTCTTTCACTATTCGTCGAGTCGAGTGTATGGTAGCGGTATAAAGTTATAATGTTGTGTGGCCATGGTAACGTACCTTATTGAACGGTAACGTCATTAGGATTAGAATTTAGTACCTACCTACATAAATAAGGCTTGCGTAAACTATTACTATTTAAACTATTTAACATTACCGGTTGTCAACAATAGCAGGTGAAAAATTGCTATAAATATCATTGATAAGTATTTAAAAAAGGAAAGTTTTGTAGGGTCGCAATACTATCTACTAGGTCTCCTAGTCTAGGGCTGAAAGCTATTTAAAATACAAATCAAAGTGGTCAGCAATACTGGTTAATATTCTTAACACAAAGGGTAGTTAGGTACTTCACTGTGTAGTTATAGCAAGTAGCAATAGATATAGAAAATCATAAAAAATGTAAGGAATAAACATCACCTTCGCAAAGCTGTACGTCATTGAAAGCGCATTCCTATTAATGTGAAATAATAATGTACCCACCTGCATTGGCCTACATTTCAATGGCCACCAGTAGTTCAGCACTCCGACTCCTAGTTTAATGACCCTGAGTTCGAATCCAGGCTGCCACCCATGACTCGATGACGCCTCTATTTGTCTATGGTCCTGAGACATAGTCTTTAAATGCTGTCTGTATTAAGAAGCTCCAAATCGGGCGATTTGGAGCTTCTGCGTGCCATGAAGCAGGCTATAAGCTCGGTATTTTTCTACGATATAAAGTCCGTAGACGTACGGGAGTAACTGACATAGTCCGTAAAGTTAGCACGCTGAAGTGGAGGTGGGCAGCCCAAGGTTCTTGAGTGGCGACCACGTATCTGTCTGCGCAGCGTAGGCTGTCCCTCCGCTAGATGGACCGACGACCTTATAAAAACAGCAGGCAGTCGTTGGATGCAGATGGCACAGGACCGGGAGTTATGGCGTGTTAGAGGGAGGCCTACATTCAGCAATGGAAACAAATCTGGACTAATGATGGTGATTAACGTTAGATAAATAGAAGAACGTTATCAGTGTTGTATATTTACATATTATCCGGCCGAAGGCCGAAGTAAGAAAGGGCATGCTCCGATGGTTCGGACATGTAGAAAGAATGGTTGACGCAAGACTGACTAAGCAGATATACAATGCAAAAGCGGACGGATGTAGGAGTCGAGGACGGCCAAGACACACATTCCAAGACCAAATAGAACGTGTTCTGGAGGAAGGTGATGTTAAGAGCCTCAAAAACCGACGTGCGTGCATGAAAAGAGTTATGAAAGTCAACGAAGCGAGTGAGGTGTGTAAGAATCGTGCCCTATGGCGCTCTGTTCTCTCTGCCTACCCCGCAAGGGATTTGGCGTGAAGTTATGAATGAAGCCGAAGGTCCGGAAACAGTCGGAATTAAACCAACTGTTACGAAAGAGTGACTGACGGACCGAACTGCATTTAGTTCAGTGCAGATACCTCAATCACTGAGAGAATAGCGGCATGAGCCACTCTACGCCCATATTCTTCTTTAGCTGTGGATAATATTGAAAAAAAAAAACTATTAAATTACTTATAGTTTATAAACTTTCGGCTCCGGCTTCGGCCGAAGGTTGTCGAGGTTGCCGATTAATCGGCTTCGGCTTCGGCAAAAAATAGACCTTCGGTCGGACACTATCAAACACACATGTTCATCCAGTCAAGGGTAAATATTAACTTAGTTTGAGATATATCTTATGTAACAAACAGTGCATTCCGAAGAAATACCAGGGGCTTGGGTATGTATCTCGGACAATTACCTACGAATTATAGATAACCAAAAAAGATGCGTCCAACAATAGGGTCACCACTTCATGGCACGAAATATTACATTAGGTGGCACGATGAAACTCCGCTTACACTTTCATGTATTGAGAATGTTTGGGTATAAAAAAATAGTAATCAAAATATACAATTTAATGCCTTTTCTTCTAACATAACCATTACCCTTAAAAATACAGTCTTACAATTAAAGCAACAAGAACAGAAGTCATAACAATTTTCAGTCTTAAAATAATAGACCGGAATAAATTAATGAAGGTTTAAAATCAAATCAAGGCAAGTATATAAAAAACAATTGACAATTGCATAGAAAAAAAATAACATTTACATAAATAGGTATTTAAAATATTTAAAAAAGAACTTGCGCAAAATTCGAAAAGTATTATTTTTAATTAATATCACTTACAACAGAAATGTTCCAGCACCATAACATTACATTCATTTCTTTTTTTTTTTAAATTTGTTGTTATGTACAAACTTATTTATCGAAAGAAAAACGACATTTGAGCTTCAAAACAATTTTAACAGACAAACTAGTTTAGTGACTTTACACAATTTATCGTTCCTGTTTGTTGAAGATTTTTCAGTTCCTGTAAGTTACAAACAATTTCAATGTACAAAACAAAATTTAAATGTACAAAGCTATGTAATAATATATGAATCAAATAAATATATACAAAAATTCGCTAGTACAGTTGTTCCCTTACCTAAAAATAATAGTATACTATTCGAGTCGCCAGAAAGTTCCTGATTAGTTCTAAGGGCGTTTTATAAAATTTGACACCCTTTAATGCACAAACATACTTTGCCCAATCACCAAAAACTGTTGCATACAAACAACCAATCCCGAGTGGAATATACTTAATACCTAAATGCAACTTATAATTTGTTTATTTATAGAATAAAGCTTCCTCGAAAACTACTTTTTTTTCCATTACTTTGTTTAAAAATCAGATCTTTGATAACTTTTAATTTATAAATTATGTACAAAAAAACAAAAGTTTTAGTGAAAAATATTTGTAAAAAAAAATACTATTTAAGAGACAATTTACAGTTTAAATTCTTAAATATCATAAGCATATCGCATACGTATATGTTCCTCCTAGTAGTGCATGCCTAATATATATCAGATGCATCAAAACTAAAGATTTTCTTTTTAACAAAAAATAAATAAATAAACCATTTATATTACCACCAATAGTAATAAAATAAAATTTGATTCGGACATGTTAAACAATTATAACAAATAATTGAATCACAGACAGTTATAAAATAAAATGTTTCAAGTAGATTGTGATGAAAAGTTTTAAATAGTACGAGAAACATGACTGTTACTTTAGAATCGTCAGAAAGAAAATATTGTATTTTTTTTTGGCTGATTTATTTTGTAAGGGACACCTTTATCCACAATTTATAGCAACATTACCCTCTACTTCATTGTGAAGCCAGGCCAGAACTAATAATCTATTGGCCCTTGTCTATTTATCTATTGTCTATGAGGCATAACATCAATAAAAGACAATATAAGGAGTTATTTACAGTCTAATTTGGCCACTAACAATTTTTTCATACTCCTCATCCCTTAATGGTAGATATTTGTTTTGTTTCAAATCCAAATAATACAATTTGTCCGCCTTAACCAGCTTCGGGTCGAAGCCATCCTTTTGCAGATCAGTCTTCTTCATTTTAAACGTACCTGAAACATTGTTTTCAATTTTTAATAAATGATATCATTACATAATATAAAGCAAAGTAGCTTTCAGCTGTTCCTTATATGCTTAGATCTTTGGAAAAACGCAATGGAATTTGATGCGGTTTTTAATATATAGAGGACGCCAACGGGGTGGTTTTTATGTATAATTCATGTATCATGTAGTAAGAAAAAGTGATAACTTTTGAGAATTAGCACATTAATTGTAAACACTGTAAAAATACTTATGACGCGGAACAAAGTTCGATGGGTCAGCTAGTGTAAAGTGAAAATAAAGCAATAGATTTCGAAGTTTGAACAGGAACAAAGTTTTGGGTAACTTCAAAGTTATTTATGAAATTTCCATTTCTTTCGGTTTGATCGTAGCAAAGCAGCAATCAATCTGATGACATCATTGGCCGTCACACAGTTTTTTACTTTAATTAATAGTAATAATTTTTTTTTTTTTATTACACTCACCCGTTAAATCCATTGCATTCATGACTCTCACGAATACTGGCCTCGCGTACACGGGCAGGTCTCTAGCCAGGTCCTCCGCCAATTGGTCCAGGTCTAGGGTACTGTCGATGTCCACAATACCGCACATACCAGCCCGTCCTTCAACGTTCGGCACCTGTGGTGTAATTATTAAATCATTGATGATCATGTTGTTTATTATTATTGTTTCTTTGGGAAGAATAACAAAGGATATTAATTTAATCAATTACATAAGTGTAATGTTAGTTCTTAAGTCGCTGAGACCTGCTCCGTTGAACTGAGTTGATATTAACTCAGTTTTTTCTTTTCTGGGCTAGTCATTGCTGTACTGCTGCAGGTCTAACTAACAGTCAATATTTATAGGCACTATTTTAATACAGGGCACATAATTTACACTATTATAAATGGCAGACCCTTGTAGTTCACTGTGTGAATGGGCCAGCTCGACAAGTGCAATGCCTCATTCTCTCAGAATATCGACGTAATGGGGCACATGCGCATTTTGTTTATCGAGAGAGATATCCAGAGGCCCGCTCCCTGTGGCACAATGAACTCACGACAACTCCGTAGACCACGGCGTCCCTGTGCGCGGCCACGTTGGACACGGCCGCCTCCACCTCGGTGGTGGACACGTTCTCGCCGCGCCAGCGGTACGTGTCGCCCGTGCGGTCGCGGAAGAACAGGTAGCCCAGCTCGTCCGCCACCAGGATGTCGCCTAGGGGACACCCACATTATTTTACTGATGGTATAATCTAGTCTCGGTGGCGCAGTGGCGAGCACCCCGCTTCTGATTCAAGAAGTAGTGGGTTCAAATCCTGGCACTGGCACACACCAATGACTTTTCGAGTTAGTTTTCGGAAGTTATGTGTGATAAATATCGATGAGTGACAAACTTTGTGCCCGGTATGGCAATAGGTTCGCCACCTATTCCATTTGGGACGTAAACATAACGGCGAGACGAGGCTTAACAGCCGCTGCCTACACCTTCGGGTAACAAAAGGCGTGAAGTTATGTTATGTTAAATATGTATAATTATAATCTATGCCAGGCGTGGCCTTGATTAGACCCGAGCACGGGTTAACTAACGAAAACTTTTGCCATCAGCCAATTACATGCGATGGTAATTAGTATTGAGCAGTCTATGTATTTATATTTTTTATTTGGCTGATCTATACGATAATACGATTAGTCTGCTACGAATCATAAGGAAAGGTGATATTCCAAATATTGTGATATGCTGTATATCAGTGACACATGTACGTTTAATTAAAATATGAATGTAAGGATGGCTCTAATGTTCATGATAATTAATTTTCTGTTAGAATTATACATCACAATTTAATCAAAAATAAACAATAATCATCATATCATACTCATACATAATATCTGATCCACACTTATGAATATATTTCCACTTCTATGACTTAATTTTATTACTATTTCATAGGTATTTAAAATCTTAAATTAAATTATTAAAAAAAAATTGGCAAGTTTTAATTAAAAAATACTTGTTGGGCAAAATTCAAGTCAACAAAACCGTCAAAGTTTAACACATACCTGATAAGAAGGCAGAGTCTCCAAATGTGAAGACGTTCTTTACAACCTTTTTGTCTGACGCGGTTTTGTCTACGTAGCCGTGGTACTGACGAGCTGGGTTGTCCGCTTGAATCTTTCCTATAAATGCTCCTGGCTCATTAGGTTCCGCCAACTAACACACAGTAATACAATATTATAGTATATCTATATTATTTTAATTACTTACTTAACATAACTTCACGCCTTTGTTACCCGAAGGTGTAGGCAGCGGCTGATAAACCTTCGTCTCGCCGTAAAATTTATTTAGTTTAATTAGTTTATCACATATATCTCTAACTAGTTGACCCGGCAAACTTTGTTCCGCATCAAAAGTAATAAAAAGTATTTTTTTTTTATTTATAAATTTTTGTTCTTTTTTATGGTATAGGAGGGCAAACGAGCAGGCGTGTCACCTGATGGTAAGCAACCAACGCCGCCCATGGACACCAGCAACACATATAGTGTTACTGTTGCGTTGCCGACCTTTAAGGGATAGGAGATAGGAAAGGTCGGGGAAGGGGGGTGGGCCTCCGGGTACCTCTCTCACCGAACGAAACACGGCATGAGCCACTTTACGTCGGTCTTCTGAGAGGTCGTCGTATTTCACCGGTCGAGCCGGCCCATTCATGCAGCGAACTGCTTGGCTCTACCACTGTTACTTCACTACATCATTCATGAAATATAGATAAAAACCACCCCGTTGACACTTATCTATTATGAAAAAACCGCATCAAAATCCATTGCGTAGTTTTAAAGATATAAGGGGGCAGACAGCGGAAAGCGATTTTGTTTTATACTATGTAATGATATTCATAGATGATCATGTAACTTAAAATGTATTTTAATTTAAGTATTAAGCGTAAGTAATTATTTGCAGAGAATCATAATACTGTACCTGGCAGAGTCCAAGTCCATTTCGTACTGGCACTCCTGTATCTTGATCTACTTTGATAATAGCAATTGGATAGACTTTTGGGAAGATTCGGGACACAAATCCGACAGCACCTACAGTTCCATCTGTATTTGCTGTAATAAAAAAAAATATATAACATACTCATGACTCTCATCGATCGCCAAGTATAAAAGTCTATTAAACGAGCAAGCGGGTCACCTGATGGTAAGCAACTACCGTCGCCAATTTACTGTTCCAGTATTTAAATTTTATTAAAAAAAAGTCTTACCTATATTAGCATTGCCTTCAGTTGCACCGTAAAATTCCAGAACTTGCTTTATATTAAATCTCTCCACGAATTCTTCCCATATCTAGAAATAATGATAAAAAACAGTAAACAATAATTTTAACTTTACTGAGTACAATCACGCTTTTAATACACTAAGGTATCAGCAGTGGCAATGCCTCACTTTGCCGAATAAGATACCCATGGAATATGTGGTGAGCCTATTGTCACACTTTGCCCGCATTAACAGTAACAAGATTTCCGAGAAGTAATAAGATCTCAGTTAAGATCAATAAATTTAAAAATCTTCATATAATAAATAGTCTCGGTGGTCCAGTGGTCGAGCACACGGTTTCTGAATCCAGAAGTCGCGGATCCGAATACTGGTACACACCAACGACTTTTCGAAATTAATTAATTTCGAAAGTTATGTGTGACAAATATCGACGACTAAAAACTTTGTGCCCGGTCTGGCAATTGGTTCGCCACTTATTCCATTTGGAACGTAACGGCCAGCCCATAACGGCGAGTCGAGGCTTATCAGCCACTGCCTACGACTTTGGGTAAAAAGACGTCAAGTTATGTTATGTTTTATATAATAAATTATATCGATTTTCTTATTTCACAACCTTTACATCAGAAGGCAGACACTCTGGACTCGACACTGTATAAATTATTTGGTGCTATGTACTTAGCAAATTTTATTACCCATTACAAATGATATCAGGCAGAATTTCTCGTTATCTATAACCAACTATTTTGGAAACGCGCTTCGAACTCGGCATTTCTCAATCAGAAGTCAGAAACACACAGTCAAGGTCCTTGAAACGAACAAATAAAAACAACTACGAAATTGTAAGTAGATATAAACTAAAACTATAGAAGCAAGAAAGATAAGCCAGTATTATCAAACACCAAAGTGTCAATAGGCAATCAACATATATACAGACGCGATAAGAACGAGAGTAATGACCCGATAGTATTATTAAATAGTAAATATTAAGATAATATTTATAATAACACTAGCTGACCCGGCGAACTTTGTTTCGCCTCGGAAGCAATAAATAAAAGATTTTTTTTCTGAAAATATAGTCGTCTAAGTTACTGTCGAGGCGTTTCAGAGATTCCCGAACCAAGGAGTTAAACAAACAGACACTTCAATTTTATTTATATATATAGATAGTAATAACAGAATAGTATATAGCAATAGCTATTTTTTTTGGGGTTTTTACGGGAAGGTGTTTTTTGGGCCCTAGTGTTACGGCTTTTCAAAAGTTATACGATTGGATTATGTTAACTATCGGCGACGAAACCAACTAATTATACCAGAATTATGGGAACAGGCACCAAATCTTTTTATTATCTGACAGAGTAAGTCCAGATTAAATAGGTCAAGCCGTCTCAGAGATTAGCCGAGACAAACTGACTAGTTTTAGTGTTTGTTTTTTTTGTTGTACAAGCGCTGACTTTATATCCATTTGCTTTTAGTATAAATTGGTTATTTTATAGATAAGCAGAGACTCATCTCCTCACCTGTGGTCGAAGTCCATTTCCGTATATGACACGAACGTTGTGTTGCTTGTCCGCTGGTGACGGCGGTGTTGCCAGTATATAGCGGCACATCTCCCCAATATAATGGGCACCCTGAGGAACATAAGAGTATGTATATGAAACTATTGATTATTATCATCTATTGGTTTAATTTCAAGACAAATTTCAACTAATACTTTAAGTATGAAATAGTTTATAATTACTTTAATTTAATCCACATTAATGTTTATTATTTAGAGTATTAGGAGTTTATTATTTTAGACACACATTCCATGACCAAATAGAACGTGTTCTGGAGGAAGGTGATGTTAGGAGCCTAAAAAATCGACGCCCGTGGGTGAAAAGAGTTAAGTCAACAAAGCAAGTCAGGTGTGTAAGAATCGTGCCTTATGACGTTCTGTTCTCTCCTCTCTGCCTACCCCGCAGGGGATTTGACGTGAATTTATGTATGTAATGTAACAGTAAATGCATGCTTATTTTAGTGTAGCTTCTAAGTTAATGATTTTATTGTTCTGTCATTTTAAACTTATAGTTATGAATCAATGAAGAAGGAAACCTATGGAAGTGGCATTTCGACACAAAATTGAAGCCGGGTGTGACGTCATTTGGCCGCATAAAATTGCGGTTTAGTGCTGCGCAGAAGAATTTTATTTATCGATAAACGTTCTTGGCTCATTTTATTATAATTAATGTTGAGTATTACTTATTTATAGAATAAATACTTAAACAGGAAGTAAGTATATTGTTATGCTAAAATTCTGTTTTGGCTATCAAAATTTTAATTAAGTTGCTTACTCTAAAGTAAGTAAAACACTACTGCAACATATCTTTCGATAAGTGCGCACCACAGTAAATAAGAATAATTAAAATTTTAAACTCATAAAGGGACCGTATGATAAACAAAACGAAACATCTTCAGATATTTTTTTTAGTTACAAATGCGTCTTATGACTTTCAGTCTAAGATCAGTTAATTATTACATATTTAGCGAATTCACAATAGGTTTTCACTCGTTACGAAATAAAACTAATTTATTCGGTAATTTGTCGGTAAAAATTTTCCCAACACTTTTTAACTGGCTTTACTGACAAAAAGTCCGCCATACTTTGCGGGATTCTACGCGTCAGTAGGTATAATCACATAATCTTGTTTCCGTATTCAGTCAGTTTATAAGTACGCACTAAAATTCTGTTATACTGTTTTAATGCGAGTGACATTGCTGAGTAAGAACGAGACAGATATATGTTTGTGTGCGCCGTCTAATATTCATTATTGTCCGACCGAAAGTTCGGTTTCGGCCAAAAATCAAGTTTCGGCGGAATTTTCGGTTTCGACCAAATTTGGCCGAAACTGTTGCCGAAACCGAAACTATTATCTTGATCCGGAAAACCAGTTTCAGTCGGACCTTAATATTTATTATAAGCAATTGTACGTATAGAACAATATTTCTTGTCCATATAAAGTCAATGTTAAGAATAAATTAAATACTATTTATATCCAACAGCTGTCAATTCACTGCACATATTAAGACGATATTATCCAATGATTAAATAAAATTATATATTAAACAACAATATATACTTAAAATAAATATTTATTATTATTAAATAGACCATTAAATATTTATAATTTATAAAGCTACATAGCGCACAAGCTAAGTGATATACAGAAAATTAAATTAAGTAAATCCGTCTAATGCTCATAAATTATTTGGCAATTCTATTGTCATGGTTTACCTCGACGCTTAAGCTTCGACGCGAATGTTTAAGCTGATTTGTAATACATGCTTGTTTTTATATACATAGCTATTAGTTGCATATATTGTTTATATGTTGCAATAGCATTTATCACTGATCGCCTCAGATTTTAATTGTACAACTTTATCAATCTATAAATTAATTTCAGGTTTTTCTATGAGACTGCATATTATTCTTGGAGTATTTAGTAAAACTGTTATGTCAGCTTCGATTGTTCTAATACAGATCTACCACATTTTTTTTCTCCTATATATATATATATATATATAAATTTTAATGAGCATACATGAAAATTTTTAGAGAATCGATATTTTTCGACATACCCCTGGACATGGATAAATGGGCATGGATCGAAAGGCCTTTTTTAAATAGCTGCAGCAGTTATGTTTTTACTCAATATTAGTGCACAAATAAGTATTATTGCTCGGATAACTATTTGTAATTTGATGATGTTTTAATTTTTAATAATTAATTTCGCCATTTAATTGCAATTTACTCATTAGTAGGGGAGCTTGCCGGATGCGAGCTGATATAAAACATACTCGTAAAAAAATAATTAAGGAGATAACATATTTTCTTAAGTAGTCGACTGACTTTCTACAGTCAATTAAATATTAAATATAAAAACGAATTAATATTTAACAGTGGTACAGCCAATCACTTCGCTGCATGAGGTCAACCTCCTCACCCCGCCCCACTCCTACATCCCATCTTATTACCTAAAAGGCCGGCAACACAACTGTAACACCGTCTATATTGCAGGAGTCCATGGGTGGCGCTAGTTGCTTACCCCCAGGTGACCCGATTTCTAGTTTGCCCTCCTTATCACATAAAAACTGTTCGAAAAGACTTAAGAATGGTAACTCACCGTAGCTTTATACTTGGCGCAGTCCGGGAAGAACTGGGAAGCGGAAAACTTTGCCTTCAATATAACCGTGCAACCCAGGAGCACTGCCTGTCCTACACTTATAACGCCTCCTGCCGTGTGGTACAAGGGCAGTGCACAGTATATCCTGTCTGTCTTTCTCAAGCCCATATAATGGAGGCCGGTCGCTAAGAACACAAATCTGTAACAAATAAATATCTTTGTAGATGTTCCAACAAAATTTTAATCATGTTTTTTTTTTCCTTCTAACAAAAAGAAAGAGTTTAAATAGTATTAGTAATAGACATACTTCAAAACACAAAAAAATAAAATAATTAAAATGTGTCAATTTCTAATTTCTAATCACAATTAATTGTAAGAAATTAATAGTGGGCACAGCATACCGACCTCCATGGCTATCTGTTGACACATTTTTTGATGCTATTACTGACTCAATTACTTCGTTTACGAACTATGACCGCTTGATTTTACTTGGTGACTTTAACATAAATTATTCCGACCAAAATGACAATAAATTTAAACAGTTGACGCAGTTTTTGACTACAACTAACTTGACCCAGTACGTAAAAGAATCAACTCACTTTACTAGCCATAGTGAAACGACCATAGACCTAATATGTACTGACGCTCGCGTTGAAAGTGTGGATGTGATGCATGTCCCGGAACTCGGTGCTCATGCCTTTATTACAACTGAGTTAAGCATTAAAAAACGAAAACCGACACCAACCATGGTTACCTATAGACCCTTGAAAGACATTAACTTTATTGATTTTTATCGTGACCTTGACGAAATAGACTGGAACCAGATAACTCGCCTTGAAGACGTTGATGAAATGGTAAGACGTTTTAATGACCTTCTAATTGGACTTTTTGACAGACATGCACCGGAGAAGACCGTTGTAATGAGGGAGACACCAAAACCATGGCTCACCAGAAATGTTAGGCTTATGATGAGACTACGAAACGAAGCACACTCAAGATTTAAGCGAACAAGGTTGGACTCGCATAAGCAGTACTACTTGGATCTCAAGCATCTCGTTATTGAAGCAATTCACAACGAGAAGCGTGCCTTTTTCGAACAACACATTAACCACACAACTGACAGTAAGACTCTCTGGAAAAATTTGAAACGCACAGTTCTTCCAGAGCCACAAAATGACCTGCCTACTCACTTTAATGACCCCGACTTAATAAATCGCCATTTTCTTGACGTTCCAGGCAAGTCAGAAGTGCCTTTATCAGACTTGTCTTTTTACGAATTTCACAGACATGGAGACTCAACTTTTGAACTCAAAACAACGACGTCGACGAATGTTACCAAAATAATGACTATGATAAAATCGACAGCAAAGGGATTGGACTCGATATCTGTTAATATGCTTCACTTGACACTTTCAAAGACTGCTGACGTTCTGACATGTATTATTAATAAAAGTATTACGACTGCTACCTTCCCGAAAGACTGGAAAAGCGCTCGAGTGACTCCGTTGCCGAAGAAATCGAATCCAGCCAACCTATCCGACCTCCGTCCTGTAAGTATCCTTCCTTGTACGTCAAAGATACTGGAAAGGGTAGTTTGTGATCAGCTTTCGGAATACCTAGAGAAAAACAGAATCCTGCCTGAACTACAGTCGGGTTTTCGCAAGGGTCGATCGACTGCTACTGCGTTACTCGATGTAGTCGATAACATCTTACAGGCGAGGGATACTGGTAGAAGTACCATTTTGGTTCTTTTGGATTTCTCTAGGGCTTTTGACTGCATCAACTTGCCCTTGTTATTATCTAAGATGTCATATTACGGGTTTGATGGAATGGTTATTAGGTGGTTCGATAGTTACTTGTCCGGTCGGGCGCAAGCGGTTGAGTTGCGCGGGATGCATGGTGGTGCTTTGCGGTCCTCCCTCAGTTCTGTGAATAGGGGAGTGCCCCAAGGTTCGATCTTGGGCCCACTGCTCTTTGTACTTTATAGCGCTGATATCGTTTCTTGTATCGAGAACAGTGGATATCATCTTTATGCCGATGATTTGCAGCTGTATGCATCCAGTGTGCCTTCAGATGCAGTCAACGTCGTGAAGAGCATAAACGCGGACCTTGATCGTGTTTCCGCTTGGTCGGGGAGGAGCTGCCTGGCTCTGAATCCCAAAAAATCCAAGTTTCTTATATTTGGATCTGAGCATCAAATCAGTAATACTCTGGAAAATCTGGCTACCGAAGGTGTTGCTATCATGGGCGAACCAATAGAGAGGGTAGAAGTAGCAAGAAATCTTGGGCTAACTATGGACGGGGAGTTACGCTTCGAGAGCCATGTAGCTCAGTTGGTTAGCAGCTGCTTTTATCGCCTTCGGATTCTGTACAATATTCGTGATTACCTCAGTGTGGATTTGCGTGTCCGACTGTGTGAATCGCTAGTATTGTCTAGATTAAATTATTGTGATGTCGTTTATGATGGTTGCATACTTGGTCGTTCCAGACGGTTGCTCCAACGAGTTCAAAACGCATGTGCTCGTTTTTGCTTCAGAGTCCCGCCTCGATCCCATATCACGCCGTACTTGAACGATGCTGATCTGCTTAAAATGCACTATCGCAGACGCCTGCATCTTGCAACCCTGTTGTTTGGTGTAGTGCGGCACAAGACGCCTTCGTACCTTTTTGAAAAGATGGGATGGTTAAAAAGTGTTCGCAGACTTAAGGCTAGTGTGCCGCCGCATCGGTCGGTGGCATTTCGAGGTAGTTTTAGGTTTGCGGCGTCTAAGTGCTGGAATGATATTCCCCCTCCCATCCTAGGAGTGACTAGCAGGTACACCTTTGGGCGAAAGCTTAAAGGTTATTTGTTGTCACTTCAGAAAACCTAATTCTTCGCCTTTCCAGCACTTTTTCACAAGACTATTTTTGATTTTTTTACTCACAGTTATTTCACTTATGGTTTTAGTCCGCGCAGTGTTGTATACTTGGCTAGTAGGTTATGTTATATTTATTTATATTTAATTATGTGTTGGTCATTTTGCTGAAGATACTTGATGTTATATGTACATAATTTACTTGATGTAGCTTATCATTTTTATATTATACAGTTACGTGTACAGTTTATCTATCTGTGTGGCGTTTCGGGTATTATCTACCAACGGTGCTGGCTGAAAATCAGCGCTAGGGTGTATAACATACATCTCAGCATTATGCTGAGCTGGTGTCCAATTTGCAACCACAATGACACACACTATTGTGAACTTTTGTATTGTCCCATTTTTTGTAAAACATTTGTGTGTCTTGTGTTGTGTAAATAAATTTATTTTCTTTCTTTCTTTCTTCTTTAATCATTTGAAATGTTTCCGTTTTTTTTTAAGTCGTGTTTTAGATCAATTTCAATTTTAATATATTTGCAAGAGGCTTGTAGCGTATTTAGTGTACCTGAAGATAGAATAATCTAGAATGTACCGTTACATAATGAAGTCTAGACTTAAAAAATACATTACAAGTTTTTAAATTTGTATCCAAAGAGCGAGACGATGTGCAACGGAAAAAATGAAATTTTATTTATGCTAATTTTTATCACTCAAAATTTATTTAAAAACGTGCAATGACGAGTAATAAACGTTAAATGGTTTCTAGTGAAGGCAGTAAGATATGAATATCTCACGACTTCATGCGACAAAAATATGAATCTTCGATGTCAAATAAATGCGAATTAATAATACATAACATAATTAATAATACATAACATGTATTATAAACATACATAACATAACATAACTTCACGCCTTTTGTTACCCGAAGGTGTAGGCAGCGGCTGTTAAGCCTCGTCTCGCCGTTATGTTTACGTCCCAAATGGAATAGGTGGCGAACCTATTGCCATACCGGGCACAAAGTTTGTCAGTCATCGGTATTTATCACACATAACTTCCGAAAACAATTTCGAAAAGTTATTGGTGTGAGCCAGTGTCTGGAATCGAACCCCGGACCTCTGGATCAGAGGCCGTGCGCTCGCCCACTGCGCCACCGAGCTGACTAATATTATAAAATTCATGTAAATAGGATAACAGAGTAGTAACTACGTAATAAGTTGTGTTATAATACATACAATGGACAATATGTCGACTTTTTCCAAACTTATAAAAGAAATGATAATTACAATGTCTTCCTATATAAATAATAATAATAACAAGAGTTTAAACATTGTAAACGGAGTCAGCATTACATTACATTATAATTACATTTGATAACAACGATAACCTATGGTGTCGCGAGAAGAGTTAACAAAGAACACAATTAACATACAGCTAATTTCTTTGGTAGCCAGATTCATAAAAGATAAAAAAAAGCTACATAAATATTACACATTTATGAAATTCTGTACGGCAAAGTTAATTTTAAAATGTAAAAATAACTACATAGTATAATGTTGCAGCTATTTTGTAAGTTGTCGATTCTAGACCGTTCCTCAAGTCTGGCCATCAATACTGTTAAAATTAAAAATAAACATAATATTACATTTGAATTTGGAACCTACCATTTTTTTAATGATTGTTCACTGAGTTTCTCATTTTGAGGACAATTGTAGGACATTATGCGATCTTAAAATAGAGAGGGATGATAAAGAGAAATCCTTTTGATTGCATTACACAAAGTAAATATGGAGTCAAATTTTTAGACATCTTTATACGCTTGGTATTAGTAAAATGTTGGTGTCCCGGGAAACAAACAATCTCATGTTGATTAATCAAGCATGGTCCTTCTTGGTTGGAAACGAACATTGCGGATTTTATAAGAACTGAAGACTGCTTGTCGTCTAGTCTCGATCTTGATCCGCTGGCTTATGATTTATCTATATTTAGTTTTAGAGAGGCTTGCTCTAAACGCCGTGGACAGAGAAGATATACCAAGTAAAAGTTAAGGAGTGTTACTTTTTGCCACATATGATGCCACGACTATAGGCCTTAGTAGGATTTTCCAAAACAAGAGTTAGGTATGAAACAACGGCTTTTGTATACCTTCACTATGATAAATTACCTGGCATTAGTGATGACCGCAGCCTTGGGTAGCCCCGTGGTACCCGACGTGTAAATATAAAGCAAGTTTCCTTGGAATCCATCACCATTGGCCAATGTCCATGGCGCCGGTGGAGTGGTCTCCAACAAATTGGTGAAATCTGTAATACCATCTCCACTGCCTTCTGTTATTTTGTTAGAAGTGTTCAGTGGCCGATGTGAGAATTTGAAAAGCTTCAGCGACGGACTCAAGTCTCCGACTACCTCTTGTACAGCTGAAATTCGTAATAAATTAATAATTCATTACCCACAATACATATGAGATAGATTAATTAATACTAAAATAGTGGAAAATACCAGGAAAAATTATGAACATGTACATTTTTTTTAGTGTAGCTTCGCCAAGGCTGTTTAACCTATATATTGATAATTGTTCTAAGGATTTGAAAGAAAGTCTGTATGGTTTAAAATTAACGATTTAATCATCAAATGCCTCCTTTACGCTGATGATCAGATCATCCTGGTGTCATCGGAGGAAGAATTGCAGTTGATGATTAATATATTACATGGGTCTTTGAGAGAGAAAGGGATGAAAGTGAATGTATGCAAGACTAAAGCAATGGTTTTTGAAAGAGATGAAAGTATGTCTAAATGCGAGATTGTGATTGATGAAGAAAAAGTGGAACAGGTGAAAGAGTTTATGTATTTAGGCACAAAGTTTACGAGAGATGGAAAGTATGAATGCGATATTGAAATACGAGTTTTGGCTGGAAATAAAGGCCCTGAACCACTTAAGGAATAGCCAGAAAGTCTCCAAAAAGGCACGAGTGGCAGTACACAGAGGGGTTTTGGTTCCCACGCTTATGTATTGAAGTGAATGTTGGGTATGGCAGGAGAAGTAAGCTTAATGCTGTAGAAATGAGGACTCTGAGAAGTATAGCTGGTGTAAGCTTGGTGGACAAAATGAGAAATAGTGTAATTCGAGAACGTTGTGGTGTGAAAGAAGATATAGTGACAAGGATAGAGAAAGGAATGCTTAGATGGTTCGGACATGTAGAAAGGATGGACGAAAGAAGACTGACTAAACGAACTTATAAGACAAGAGTGAAAGGCCGAACCGGTAAAGGTCGACCTAGGCGGACCCACCACAATGAAATCAACGATGTGCTAGTGAGAGTCCAGGTCGGGGGTGACCACAACCGACGAGCATGTATGAAAGCGATATTGAGAGTGGAGGAAGCAAGAGATGTATGTCAGGATCGTAGTAAGTGGAAAGAATTAGTCTCTGCCTACCCCCATGATTGTATGTATGTATTTTTTTTTATCTGGATACTAATTGTTAAAAGAAGGTACAATACTTTGTTTCTATCGATTACAAAGAAACAAAACAATAAAATCTTTCCTCTATACAATATTGGTAAAGATTAAACATGGGCCTAATGACACCGATTTATTTAATAATTACCAAACCGGCAAGTAGGTACCAGTTATCTGTGTTCAAAGTTCACATGTGATGTAGGTTTAAATGTAAATAGCATAATACGAAATAAACGTCAATTCTCACGTTTTATGTGAATATTTAAATGACAATTTCCGAATTATAACTCTTGCGAGAAACCTATGTTTAAAAAAAAGTTTTGTATCATCATCATCATTACATAGTATAAATAATAGTTTAAAAAAACTAAAAAACACGCTTTTTATAGAAAACCGAACTAAAAAATAGAAAAATAAAAAAAATATTTTATTTTAAAAAAAGCGTGGGGTGCTTTTTAGATCTTATCGAAATGATAATCACTCTACTCATATCTGTCAATAAAATATTTATAACTATTGACACCATGCACCCCACGCTTTTTTTAAAATAAAATATTTTTTTTTTATTTTTCTATTTTTTAGTTCGGTTTTCTATAAAAAGCGTGTTTTTTAGTTTTTTTAAACTATGATTTATTTTCTATTTTTTAGTTCGGTTTTCTAGTCTAGAACTTTCATAGTTCACAAATCGCACCATCTAGTGGCAATCGCCGGAAACTAAAAAAGAAGTCGGTTACAAACAAACATACAAACATACAAACCTACAAACAAACATACAGGTGAAGCTAATAAAAAGCTAATAATAAAACAAAGTCACTTTCCGCAGTCTGTCTCCTTATATGCGTATATCTTTAAAACTACGCAACGGATTTTTATGCGGTTTTTTTAATAGTTAGAGGGTGTTAACGGGGTGGTTTTGATCTATAATTCATATATGATGTTGTAAAGAAAAAATGTTAATTTTCGTGATTTAGCACTTTAATTGCAATCACTGGCTGAACCCTAAGTGATAGATAAAAACAATGTTCTACATTATTAAACACCTTCAAAAGGTCTACAAAAAAGTCCGCGGGGCATATGTCTATGTCTCAGGGATAACCCACAATGACCATTTTTATTTTTTTACTTTTACGAGAAATACGAAGCGATTTTATCTTAAATAGATTGTGCATGAACTATAGATGATCCGGGCCCTTTACAGCATGCAATTTAAACGAATATTTTAGAAGATATTGCAGTATTAACATAGCGGGACAGCATTAAAGCCGATAAATAGCACAAATTGAACCTCATGATATCCAAAATTTACTCATTTATTACTTTTGATGCAGAACAAAGTTTGCCGGGTCAGCTATATATATGTGTATAAAGGAAAATGTCATTATTGTTATTAACCTTGCGCATAATTACGTATTAATGGCTTGATACGCAAGATTAATTTTCTATTCACAAATGTGTAACATATTTGTCAGACACACTTTTTTTAGTCATCAGATATATATTAGAAGAGAGACATTTTTAAAGCTGAAATTAATTATGTCTTGATTTTATGTTTGTTTTTATCATTTTCATCGATTTATTGTAATAATTGAATGGATTACCAGATGTGGTTTATGTTAGCAGTTTTTTTTATAGCAAATTATTGCCACAGTAATGGATGAAATTGAAAAAAAAAAGACATTAATAAATTTCTGATAAAAAACACAAAATATCAAGTTAATAAATTTATAACTAACCAGACTCATATTCTTCTGAGAATATCAACACATCACAGTTAGCGATGTTGACAGAATGTGCTAACGCTTTGCCTCTCTGATTGGTGTTTATAAGAGGTGTGATTCCTCCAAGGCGTCCATTACCGAGCCAAATAGCTGGCAGTTGTGGACAATTGCTTATCAATAAGCCGACAATACTATCTTTTTTCACACCTTGAGCTTTCAAAACAGCTGTCACTCGTAAACTATAATCTTCCACCTAAAACAAAAACAAATATATATTATTACATTTGTATACACATTAGCAGAAACAAAGATAAATATTATAGATAGGGAGATAAATATTATTAATTTTGTTGCTTCTCCGTGGTCTAGTGGTCGAGCACACGGTTTCTGAATCCAGAGGTTGTGCTTCGAATCCTGACACTGGTTCACACCAATGACTTTTCGAAATTGTTTTCAGAAAATTATGTGTGATAAATATTGATGACTGAAAACTTTGTGTCCGGTATGGCAATAGGTTCGCCAAGCCATTTGGGACATAAACATAACGGCGAAACAAGGCTTAACAGTTGCTGCCTACACCTTCGGCTAACAATGGTGTGAAGTTATGTTGTTGCTTCTCCATCTGAAGCAAGTCACTTTGTTTTCAAATATGTCTTTGTAAGTTTTTGAATGCAGCTGACATGTTACTCTCAGCGGTAAAAAAACATACTGTTCACTAATGTTGTAAGCAGACCACAATAGCAGCTCTAATATATTTATAGGGCTTTATGATTTGTATTTAGAGATACTACTAACTATAGTTTTGCACTGCAATTATTACAATAGCATAAATAGAACTATTTATATTACAATAGTATAGAATATCAAGTATGACCCCTGACCACATAGATTATTGGCACCTAATGCTTTACATATAATGCATACCTTGAAAACTATATATATTAAATGTTCCAAATTACCTAAATACATCATCATAAATTATTTTGAACAGATAAAAATTGTACATTTTTATTAGGTCATAGTTAAGCTTTAAATACTTATTAACATTAGTTAAATTAATACTCAAATTTATTTGCAGCTTAGCTTACACTTATCTGTAGCCAACATGTAACTTAATATTACTTTCACTTTTGTCACACTCAACAGTTAGACATAGTATAAAAGCTAGGTACTTTCTAACCTTATGAAAGTTATATTTAATATGTTTTACACTATCCCATTTCTATTTAGCTTTTGAGACTCTTTTTGGCGACCTGTCTTTAAGTGACATGTTGACTGGGCTGGGAGACATTAAAATATTTATCAGATTGATAGAATTAATTAACAAGTTGATATTAACTGGCAGTCTCTGCCAAATACTGAACCGCTACTCAAATCTGACAACATTAAAGTGCTACTTACTGCTCAAATTTCACGTATTATGTCTAATGTGACAACTACTTAAACGCTTAAGTAGCACTTATATATTTGAGTTCAGGTTCAGTATTCGGGCTAGAGAGAATTAACGATCAGATTTACCTACTCAATTTTTATGTTCAAATATTATCTGCATATTATTATGTACTCATGTCTGCATTTAAAATCTGTATTAAAAACATGTCTCATTCATTTTACTTATCAGATTACACTTACTTTTGATGATTCATTGAAGAAGAAAGATAAAAAGACATTTTGATGCATTATCAGACTGAAAATTGAATTAAGAAAACATTTCATTTTAAAAGTAAACCTGTTTACTTGTGGTTTCTTGGTGTGGTGTGGTTTCTTTTTAAATTGATTTATTTTTGAATTTTATAAACTATTTTTTTTTACAGAAAATAATAAAGAATAATTTGTTAGGACAATGAATGACTGTAATATAGATGTTATAAATGTACTCACTTCTTTAAAAGTCCACACTTCATCTTGAAACAAGAAACATGGTTTATCAGGATGTCTGGCAACAACCTCATGAAACACATCTGGTACGGAAAGATTTCTTCTTGCAAACTTTTTTGTTACCCATAGAATTTTTACATATGATTGTAAAGCTCTAAAATACAATAAAATTCTATAAAAATGTAAAATTTCATAAACACCACTGGATTCACATTGATGATAAACAAACAACTAATGTAAGTTTACTGTTTCTTTATTTACTCTTATTTGTGGTTACTATATTATTTTTAAGTTAATTCACTTGTTTTTTTTTAACTAGACATAGTAGTAGGTGATGATGATGACGTGCTTTTACCTCAAATCTCGCGGCGCTGTCTTCAAAGCAACGTAACACCATCTTGTATGGAAAATAACTAAATACAATAGTCCTATAATTGAAATTGTTAGTAACATACAAAGGAATCCTTGGGATAACCAAAGGGCAGCACAAAACGCCGTTATAACTGTGTACGCCAACATGATCGCGGCTGCTTTTCCTAACAAAACACGTTTTAGTAGTTTCACAACCGAAAAGCGACTACCGCGATTACTACTACGACTTCGACGTCTTGGAGCCACTAATGCGGTACGCTGATGGAAGTGGCGGATTGCGGCCTTCATTCCATTGAATTAATTACAACGAATTACAATGTAATTGTATTATTGCACTCATTAATGAATTAATAGTAAAGTAGGCACCGGTACCACTGACATTCTACTTTGACAATAAAGATTAGTGCTCAGTAAAGTAAATAATATACAAATATTCAGTATTTTATATTAATTTGTTAGTGTCATCATTTTCCTGCCCTTGTCCCACTCTAACAAAGAGTGTCAAAGAGTCCCTTGTCCCACTCGGATCGGCACAACATGTCATTCTTTTCCAACAAAGAGTAGGTATATAAATTTTCATTTTGTTTTCCATTCTCTCCTGTCGCTCGTCGTATTCACACTTACTCCCTTCATATCAACTTTTACACAGTCCATCCATCTCTTTTTCGGCCTTCCTCTACTAATGTGTCCATCCACAGTCATTCTCATCGTTCAGATCCTTGTGACATCACATGGCTTTCGCCCCTTCTCATAATGTGACCAATGGCCATACCACGCCAATCTACCACTTCTCTTTCATGCTTCCTCTTATATACTCATTTCTTATTCTATCCCTTTTTGTCACACCACACATCCATCTTAACATTCGCATTTCTGTTGCATGTACTCTCCTTTCATAGGCCAACATTCAGACCCATACAATACGACAGGTCTGACAACCGATTTGTATATTTTCCCCTTTAATTTAAGGGGCATCCGTGGGTCGCATCCTATTCCTGAGACCTGTCGCCATTTCATCCATCCCGCATTCATTCTGTTATTGACATCCCGGTCAATATTGCCGTCGCATTGAATAAGCGAACCAAGGTACCTATTTGAAGTTTGACGTAACTTTGAGGCTTTTTCCGTCCAAAGATATTGAGGAAAAGCCAGAGGAGCCACCAAAGTCACAGAAAAGGTGCTCAGTTTTATCGCGGCTGATTTTAAAACCGACTCTCTCTTGCTTATTCTGCCATCTTTTCAGCCTACTTTCTACCTCGGCCGCCTCCTCTCCTAACAGAACAATGTCGTCAGAAAAGAGCATGCACCAGGGTGCGTCCTCCTGAATGTCCGATGTAAGAGCATCGATTATCAGGAGGAACAAATAAGGGCTTAAAGCCGATCCCTGGTGTAAGCCCACATCCACACTGAACTGGTCGGTGACACCGGCTACGGACCGGACACTAGTATACGCTCCTGCATACATCGCCTGCACCAGCCTAACATACTTCTCGGGCACTCTTTTTTCTTTTAAAGCCCACCACAGAACTTTACGAGGAACTCTGTCTTTATGCCTTTTCTAGGTCAATAAAAACCATATGCAAGTTCTTGTGTGCATGTCGGTATTTTTCGGACAGTTGCCGAAGAGCGAAAATTGCATCTGTTGTTCCTCGTCCCGGCATAAATCCGAACTGGTTCTGGGTGATCTCACTTTCCTCTTTCATTCTTCTCGCTATCACTTTCTCCCATATCTTCATACTATGTGACATGAGCTTTATTCCTCTATAGTTGTTACATTCTTGTACATCACCCTTGTTTTTATAAATGGGCACCAGCGAACTGTTGCGCCATTCATCTGGGATCGTCTCTGCATGAAACAGCTTATTGAAGAACAAAGTCAGCCACTTACATCCATCATCTTCCAAAATCTTCCATGCTTCTGCAGGTATACTGTCTGGTCCAGTTGCTCTATTGCTTTTCATACTTCGTACTGCTATTTGCACTTCTTTCACGGTAATTTCATTCACCAATCTACATTTGTATAGTTTTCTTCTAATATACCTCACCAAGCATTCTCTTCATTCATTAACTTACTAAAATATTCTTTCCATCGCTTTTTTATTTCTTCATTATCCATTAGCACTCTTCCATTATCATCTTTTATACTCATTCACTCATTTTACATGCATAATATATAATAATAATATCTCTCTCATTCATCTGTCTTTGCTTAGCTAGATATAGATTTTTTTCGCCTTGGGGACTTTCAAGACTTTGATATATCTTAACATGTACTTTGCCCCTTGCCATAGCTACCTCTTTCTTGGCAATTTTCTTAAGCGTACAGTACTGCTTCCTTTTACTCTCTTTCATGATCACCTCATCCTCATTCACACTCTTCCATTCTTTAAAAGCAATCTTTTTATCTTTCACCACCTTTTGTACTTCTTCGTTCCACCACCAGGTTTCTCTACCTGCACAAATTTAGCACCCCATCGAAGGATTTTTGAACTCAAAATGACCTTAATCGATAGGTCTACGTTAGGTCTGTATAGGTCCACCATCATTTTTGTTAGGTCACTTATAGTTTTTTTATAAATAATTTTTTAAATTTTGTAAAAAAAAAATTACATCTTAGCATCTCACTTAAACGGAAACTCATTTATCTTTATATTTCTGCATTCTTTATCGTTAGGTCAGTATTGGTCTATAGTTTTTGCTTTTATATTATTCATTTAATTCTTTTTATTAACAATTATAAATAATTTATCACTGGCGCATGCGCTTTCTGCACAAATTTAGCACCCCATCGAAGGATTTTTGAACTCAAAATGACCTTAATCGATAGGTCTACGTTAGGTCTGTATAGGTCCACCATCATTTTTGTTAGGTCACCTATAGTTTTTTTATAAATATTTTTTTAAATTTTGCAAAAAAATATTTACATCTTAGCATCTCATTTAAACGGAAACTCATTTATCTTTATATTTCTGCATTCTTTATCGTTAGGTCAGTATTGGTCTATAGTTTTTGCTTTTATATTATTCATTTAATTCTTTTTATTAACAATTATAAATAATTTATCACTGGCGCATGCGCTCAACGCACCTAGTCATAGCATGGTGCGAAATTTAAAGTTTTCCCGTTCCGTTTTCATTGCTTTCATTATCAAAACACAAACTTCTCTCATGAAGCTCAAATAATCTCATAATTTTAATCTCTAATTACTCCTCTACTACTCTACTACTCTACTACTCTAATAAAAAATCAGCACGACGAATACTAATGCTAAGATGTAAATATTTTTTTGCAAAATTTAAAAAAATATTTATAAAAAAACTATAGGTGACCTAACAAAAATGATGGTGGACCTATACAGACCTAACGTAGACCTATCGATTAAGGTCATTTTGAGTTCAAAAATCCTTCGATGGGGTGCTAAATTTGTGCAGAAAGCGCATGCGCCAGTGATAAATTATTTATAATTGTTTATAAAAAGAATTAAATGAATAATATAAAAGCAAAAACTATAGACCAATACTGACCTAACGATAAAGAATGCAGAAATATAAAGATAAATGAGTTTCCGTTTAAATGAGATGCTAAGATGTAATTTTTTTTTTACAAAATTTAAAAAATTATTTATAAAAAAACTATAAGTGACCTAACAAAAATGATGGTGGACCTATACAGACCTAACGTAGACCTATCGATTAAGGTCATTTTGAGTTCAAAAATCCTTCGATGGGGTGCTAAATTTGTGCAGGTGGTTTCTCTCTTAATTGTTCCTTTCCCTTTAGTCATACCTAAAACATCTCTTGCAATTTTTCTCACTCCTGACGCCACTTCATTCCAACATTCATTCCAACATTCATTCACTTCCATTCCTACCATACGTTCGTTCATTTCTAACATTTTATCAACCACTTTTTCTCGAAAACCTTTCGCACAATCTTCTTTTTCTAGCATATCCCACTTAATTTTTGCTGGGAATTTGGGTTTATTATTAGTTAATTTTATCACTACTTTCATTTCCATTAGCAGTAACCGGTGTTGTGTTAGTACTGCTTCTCCAGGTATCACTTTGCAATTAACTATTGTCTTGATATGATTTCTTCTTGTTAAAATGTAATCTATTTGTGTAGGTACTAAAATTTCTGCTATTGTATGTGATTAGGTGTTGATTCCGTTTTTGAAAAAAAGGGTTTGCAATTGCCAAATCGAAAGCGGAAGCAGTTCGCAATAATGCTTCGCCTTCCCGGTTTCGAGTCCCAAAGCCCCAGCCACCATGCACTCTTTCAAATCTTTCATTCATCCGTCCCACATTAAAGTCTCCTCCAATGAGCAACTTCTCATTTTGGGGTATACCCATCACTACATCATCAAATTTTTCCCAGAAATTCTCTTTCATTACCTCGTTGCATCCTACTTGGGGCGCATACACACTCATTACATTAAAAATCACATTCTCTAACATAAATTTGACTAACATAATTCGATCATTCACTCTATTCACCTCTGTCACACACTTTTTCAGATTCTTATCAAGGACCACTTCCACTCCATTCTTTCTACCATCATCTCCACAGTAATATAATTTATACCCCGCCCTAATTTCTCTTGCTTTCGTTCCTTTCCATTTAGTTTCTTGAAAACACGCTATATTTATACGTCTCCTTTCTAAAACATCCGCAAGTTCTCTTCCCCCTCCAGTCATAGTTCCCACATTCCAGCTTACTATCCTCATTCTTACATCTCGGACTAGCTTCTTATGTCGCAGACGTCCCTGCTGCGACAACCCTAGTCCATTTCTCACAGGAACCGGGTGTTGCCCCTGCGCGTCGCCTACGGGGTACGCCCTAGTCCTATCGCACTCATCATTCACACTATCCATATTGTAAGAGTTTTTACGGTTTTACGACCGGCCGCCTGCCTGACGTCAACCCTCCTTGGGAATGTATTCGTTGGTGGTTTATCCCCCACCAGGAGGAGAGGCAACAATAGATGGTGTCGGCCTAAATCTTTCTTAGCCGACTCTTACGGCACCTACGAAACCGAAAGGGGCTGCCTATTCTAAGCCGGAGCAGCACGGCTAAGCCGGAGCAGCACGGAGCAAAATTTTAGTTTATTAGTGTAATCGATCGTAAATAGGTACTCAGATAAAGTATTTCGCTCCTAAGTCATACGTCATGCAATTTACAAAACAAAGACTACAAGGAGTGTAGGTAATAGGTATTATCCCACTATGTACCTAGGTTGTCTAGGTTTTTTTTTTCATTTGCCATAATTCGCATTCTAAGTAGATATGGATGATACAAATCGTACATAGAAACGAAATCCGATTTCGTAGCAATATCTAAAAATCTGTTACTGGCTCGCACGAAATCTATACTTAGTCATGCCATAAATATTGTAACAAAGAAAAAAAATTTTTTTTAATTGCAAATAACATTTATTTTATTACTATAACAGTGTGTTACTTTAATACATAAAAAAACCGTGCGTGGAGTCCCTCCGCGCGAAAGAAGTGTAACTTCGCATTGTAAAAAAAATTTGCATTTACTCCTGGGACCTCTTAAACCAGTGGAAGTGCTTGCCTCATCGTCTTGCCCGTAAAAATGTATTTATCTTAATAACTAGCTGATCCTGCGATCTTCGTACCCACTATAAGCATATTCTTTCTTTTTTAATACTTATTCTATAATTCGAGAACTGCATATTAGAAAAGAAATAACAATCCTACAATAATATTATTGTTTGACTTAATATTATTATGTCAAACTATAAAAAACACAAATAACATTATATTTCATTCTATTTTGCCATTTTTTTGTTTATTAATAATATTATAAATTAGCGAAATCGGTTCAGCTTTTTTAGAATTTTGTACTTACTAACACAATCAGTTACTTATTTGCAGAGATGTACAAAATGGATTTAAAAAAGCATTTAAATACAAAATACTTTTCAGATTTACTATTTCAAATGCAAAATACTAAATAGTATTTCGTTTTTTTTATGGGATAGGAGGGCAAACGAGCAGGCGTGTCACCTGATGGTAAGAAACCAACGCCGCCCATGGACACCAGCAACACATATAGTGTTACTGTTGCGTTGCCGACCTTAAGGGATAGGGGAAAGAAAAGGATGGGGAAAGGGGGGTGGGCCTCCGGATACCTCTCTCACCGAACGAAACGCGACATGAGCCACTTTACGTTCGTCTTCTGAGAGGTCGTGGTATTTCATCGGTCGAGCCGGCCCATTCATGCAGAAAACTGCTTGGCTAAAGATTTCGTTTTGTATTTCAAATGCAAAATGCAAAATAGGTATTTTCAAAATACTTTTTGATGAAATCTTGAATGAGTCTCAGTGGTCCAGTGGTTGAGCGTTTGGGGTTGAGAATCTAGGAACATGGGGTCCGAGTGCTCGTACACTCTATAAAGGTCTTGCAAAGAAACTGATCGAGGGCTCTCTCGACCAGGGGGCTGGTCTATTCTTCGCACAGGGGATTAGCATTGCCATTTGACGTGGCAATGCGGTCGGTCTTCTGGGCACTCTGCCAGTAGATCGAGAAGCGGATTTGAAATAATGCGATTGGGTCTCCAGCACAGAAATAGATCAAGATAGAACGGCGAATAGGTGTGGCAAGCGTGCCAAAACCATGCACTATATTGCATGCTTTTCGAAACTCGCTCTCATTACGCAACGAGCGTTCCTGCCCTGCGTTCAGGACGTAACAAAATAGATAAAACGTCACATATATGCCTTATTGTGCTGTGGCAAATTGTAAAAACAAAAGTAGTGAAGCAAATATGAAAAAAGGAAATATTTCGTATGATCAGTAAGTATAGAAAATCAGTAGAAAGTATTTTTTTGAGATTATAAATTATTGTTATAAATTAGTGTACGGAGTATGTATGTAGGCCTAGTCAGTAAAAGACTCAATGAGACGAGTCTTTCTGACCTAGGTGTTGAAGAATGCTGGGAAAGAATGAAAGAAAGTATAGTGAATAGTGCAAAAGAAGTATGTGGTAGTGCAAAGAGGCATAAGATTCTGAGAGGTGACGCCTGGTGGGACGCGGATGTGAAATCCAGCGTCGAAAGAAAGAAAAAAGCATGGTTGGATTATGTCTCAAGTTTGAACCAGAATGATAGTATGACAGAGAAAAAGTATGAGAGCTACCGCCGCTGCAGGAATGTTACCAAAGCCTTAGTGAAAGAGAAGCGTGAAAGACTTGTTGCGAATGAGGAAGTGAGGTTGACGGAGAACTTCGAGGCGAATAACAAACTCTTCTGGAGGGAAGTTAGAAAGTCTCGGGGTTCTTCGTCAACATCCAGAATGGATAAAATTATGTCTAAGTTTGGTGACATTCTTGCAAACCCAAGCGAGGTATTGGGCAGGTGGAGTGAGTATTTTGGGGAAATGTACGAGTATGTTCCGGATGTGGGCGCCGCGAGTGAGCCTGCGGCTGACACCGCTGCGCCAGCATCTGATGAGGACATTACTATGGAAGAGATTGAATGGTCGATACGAAGTATGAAAAATGGAAAGGCAGCTGGAATTGATATGATGTCTGCTGAAATGATCAAATACGGTGGAACCTGTGTCCGGGACGCTTTCCTGACCTTGAGCAATCTGTGCTGGAGGTCGGGTAAGGTTCCCATGGACTGGAGGCGCGCTGTCATCGTGCCCTTGTATAAAGGTAAGGGAGCACGTATGCAGTGCGCCAGTTACAGGGCCATCAGTTTGATCAGTTTAGCAGCAAAAGTGTATGGGAAAATTATTGAAAGGAGAATGAGGGTGATATCTGATGGAGTATTGTGGGAGGCTCAGGGTGGTTTCAGAAGCGGACGAGGGTGCATGGATCAGATTTTTTCTCTCCGCAATATCGTGGAGAAACAACTGGCTGTTAACCAGAAGGTTTTCTGCGGTTTTGTGGATCTGGAAAAAGCGTTTGACAGAGTGTTACGAAAGGATCTGTGGGATATACTCCCGGGCTACGGGGTGAGCGGAGCACTGCTGCGCGCTGTGCAGTCCACTTATGAGGGCTGCACAGCGTGCGTGCGTGTTGACGGCGGCTTGTCCCCCTGGTTTGACGTCAATATCGGCGTCAGACAGGGTTGCGTGCTGTCCGCTCGACTGTTCATCCTGTACCTGGACAGTTGTCTCCAGAGAATGAGATCGATGGATGTAGGGATGCGAATGGGTGACCTAGTTGTGAGCTGCCTGCTTTACGCAGATGACGCCGTGCTTCTAGCCGAATCGCCGTCGGACCTGCAAACACTAGTCACTACTATGAAAGATGATTGCATGATTAAAGGCTTGCAGTTGAATGCGACGAAAACGAAAGTAATGGTGTTTGAAAGGGAGGAATCCAGAACAGATGCAAGGATAATGGTTGATGATGTAGTGCTAGAACAGGTGAATGAAATTGTATATCTTGGATGCGCTTTTAGCAGAGATGGAAGGTACACCGCGGATGTAGAAAGACGAGTGGCGATAGGAAATAGCGTAAACGGAGTGTTGGGCAGATTCCTGGGCGCAAAAAATATTAGCAGAAAGGCCCAGTTAGCAATCCACAATGCAGTCCTGATCCCAACACTAACTTATGGAAGCGAGAGCTGGGTATGGCAGAGTGTGCATGAAAGTAGAATAAACGCGGTAGAAATGAGGGCTCTACGCAAAATCTGCGGAGTGACTCTCGCTGACCGCGTAGAAAACAAGGTTGTAAGGAAGGAAGTTGGTTTGAAAGAGAGTGTCGGTGTAAAAGTAAGAAAGGGCATGCTCCGATGGTTCGGACATGTAGAAAGAATGGTTGACGCAAGACTGACTAAGCAGATATACAATGCAAAAGCGGACGGATGTAGGAGTCGAGGACGGCCAAGACACACATTCCAAGACCAAATAGAACGTGTTCTGGAGGAAGGTGATGTTAAGAGCCTCAAAAACCGACGCGCGTGCATGAAAAGAGTTATGAAAGTCAACGAAGCGAGTGAGGTGTGTAAGAATCGTGCCCTATGGCGCTCTGTTCTCTCTGCCTACCCCGCAAGGGATTTGGCGTGAAGTTATGTATGTATGTATGTATGTAAATTATTGTTTTACTTTTACTATGTTCAATAATTACGATCACAAGTTGTATATTTTTTCGTTATGATAAATATCCATTGCTGTCCGCATTCAACGCTCGTATACAAAAACATTGCGCGCATAAATTATACGGGTAATGTACGTCGAATCGAACGAAATACACAATACACCTGCCAGTTGATCGCTGTGTCTGTTAATCGCTGTGATTGGTCTTCGAATGTTAGAGATGGGCACTCCATGTATCGTTGAGTCTTAGGACTTATCGATAAATTAATTCAATAATGATTCGAGTATCAGCTCATGTCTTGCTTTGTCCCTACTTTATTGTAACACCACAAATTTCAACCAAAGTGCTTCGTAATTACATTGGCAGCAGTTTATTTGACAGTATAAGTTTTCACCAATTTGACCAATCGCCGATGGAAAATCATTTCGTTCTTCTCAAACGGGCAGTAACCGAGGTATATGTCGACGTTCGGCTTCGTTATTTAACCCGAACTGTGAGGCCAACCCTTACAAAAAGGCAAATATTTAATAAATATGTATAGTTTCAAGAACAGTAAAATATTTATAATTAAATTTTATAAACTGTTGGAAAAATATGTTTTAGGTATCAATATGTCGGATTAAAGTATTTAACATGTTTTACTTTCTATGATTATCGTTACACAAAATCAATAATGTTGGTACAATATAAAAATAATAAAATTAACACACGTTGCCGATATTAATATCGATAATCTAATGAGTGTGTCTCCTAACTAGTCGCCCCGCTCACAATGAAAATGACGTCACGCTGTGGGCGTGGTTTTTCAAAAAAGTGACACGCTCGAAATGTATGGAAATATGACATCGCAGCCGTTCTATCTTGATCTATTTCTGTGGTCTCCAGTTTTCATGCGGCTCGGCGCATTAAGGTCGTTGTCGACGGGTCATGCTCCGACTTAAAATCCGTGAGTGCTGGAGTCCCCCAGGGCTATGTGCTATCCCCTATGCTGTTTCTTCTGCATATCAATGACATGCTGCATTACAGCAATCTTCATTGTTATGCGGATACGGTACGGGGCTATGCGGTACGGCGGATGCCATATATACTGGCCACCAGGGCCGCGCCGACCCCCGATGGCGCCTGTGTGCGAACCCTATGAAGCGCCTCTTTTTTTCACGATTCTAAATGTTTCAACTTCTTTTTATTTCCAGTTTCTTAATTTTCCATTTGGGACGTAAACTTAACGACTGGTCTAGGCTTAACAAAATATTGAAATGGGACATGTCGCGATTAGTTCGGTATCCGGAGGCCCACTCCCTTACCCCTCCCTTCCTATCCCACTCTTATAAAGGCTGGCAACGCCACTGTAACTCCATATATTTTGCAGGTGTATTAGTAAGGTGACCAAATATACTCATTTACTGAGTTTTGAGTCTTTTTTCAAATGGTTGTACTCCGCAAGAATTCTTTTGTATAAATTTATACTCATTTGTGTTTCTGAAACATTTAGACATTACTACTTAATTTTGGAAGACGCAATAAAGATGTCATTAATGTGCACAAGATACTGGTGTTCAATACAAGTTGAAGAAGTTCGAACAGTAAATTTATATTTTTAACGAAAAATTGTAGAAACGGAACGATGAGAAAATAGAAGCTGACAAAAGATGGGACGCAAAAATTTTAATTGTTTTTTAGAAATTTCCTTATGGCACTATTGCTGCTGCTGAAAGAGTCTTTTTCACTAGGGTTATTGGAGCAGACAGAAGTCACAAATTTCTATAAAGACATTATCTGACGTCTTATCAGTCAAATTTAAAATGCAAAACATTATTAGTGGAATAGCTACACTATTAGCAAAAAAATTCATTCCGAAGAAAAATAATTACAAAGTGTACTCGGTTTCAATAAAAAATAATTGGTCACATAATTATAGGCGGTTCTAGTTGCTTACCATCAGGTGACCCGCCCGTCTCCTTTGCCCCTATCCCATAAAAAAATAATGTAACATAAACATATATAAATTATATTACATATTTTGTTTGGGAAATCTTTAATATTTTCGCGAAATAATTTCGTACAACACATAGGTACACGAAATGAATAAAGATTGGATATGGTCTAATATGGCCGCCGTTATGAATATTATTAAATTGTTAATCTTTTCTGGCTCTTTGTTGGGCGCAGGTAACTTTTTATTAATTTTAATTTAGAAAATGACCTTTGCTACGGTTACTGGCGTAGTTAACAAAATTTGTTTTGCTATTGTGATGTAAGGGCATACAGCTGTCAAATTATTTAATTAAATAAATTTGATACTTTTCATCACATCATTGTTATTTTTTGGGTGATATAAATTCTTCAAACAAATTGTCGGCGTGAATATCCAAATAATTATTTTACGAGTCCAAAATGGAATAAGTTGCGAATCTATTGTCATACACCGGGCACAAAGTTGTCAGATATAGATATTTATCAAACTTATCTCTCGAAAGAATTTAGAAGAAGACGCAGATAAATTTATGTTTATTTAATTGAATTTGCTACAACATCTTCATTTATGAGATGACTTGTTTTTGTCTTCAAAGATTCCTTGGATGTGGATGGTTGAGCGGTAAATTAATTACTTATTTTAGTTGCATTTTTATTACGTTCTTCTTCTTAATTTCTTTTCGTTATTAAATTCTGGTAACTAGACAATTTCTTTATTCTATTGTGATTTAGCTATCATTATTGTGAAAACTCGTAAAAACAAACTATTTAACTATTTTAGTGCTCGAACTTCTTAGGGTCGAGTTCGCCAACTATGACATAACGATGTGTTATCTAAATAGAGCTCTAAATATAATCGGGCCTATGAAGTTAACGCTGTTCACCAAAAATAAAATGGGGACTGTTACGTAATCAGTTGTAATTAGAACGAATAAATAGTAAAAGAATGAGTAGTATAATGCTACAAATTACAAAGGTAAAATAAAGCAAAATGTGTGCAATTTGTATACATTCGCTTATATCCGAGCGACATCCAAAAATATTAGGATAATAAATTATACTGCAAAATGTGCTCCGTGATAAGGCAATGCCATTTAGTTACCATACACGCCTTTGTTATTTATTAGCATTATGTTTTATTCTGTTGATCTCTGTTGTCATGGCAACGTCTGAAACGCGTTATATTATTTTGCTTTCTCGACATATTTTCGAAATAATTTCGTCGTATTTGGAATGAACGAGTATTTAAAATCGTCTAAAACATTATTTTCATCTAAAATGTAATTTATCTAATGCTATCTGGATATCTAATGCTGGGTAGTGTCCATCACTGGGAATAGACAACTGGATCCTAAATGTCTATCAATGGTGATTTTAGATTTTCCTATACCTTGTCAAATTTCTAAGAATTTATTACAGATACTTCTACTACGCATTCTTGAGAATATTGATATGATATTTTACTAATGACTCTTGGTCTGTATTTTGTACTAATTGCTTGTATTGCTTTTATGATGAACACTGTAGTACAAGTGTCCATTATTAGATCCTTCACCTTACTTTATTTATGAAATGTCACATTTGTTTACAATAACCGCCGGTTAAACGAGGTTATTGAGGTACATTAAGATAATCGGTCGATTACAGCACTTAATCAATGTTAAGTGCTTGGTGAACGGCATAACCATTATTAAAGGCCCTTTTACGGCGCAATCGGCTAAATAAGATTTAATCATCTCTTCGCGAACACGGGGCTTAATAACAAAATAATGCGCACCTTGCTCACATCTTTGATTAAATGTATTTTCATCACTTCATCAATTGTTTTGGCTCTCCTTTTACTTAAAGTCCCCGTGACCTAGTGTCCGACCGAAGATTCGGCTTCGGCTTCGGCCACCTTTGGCCAAAAATCCATCTTCGGCTAGATCCGAAGCCGAAGGTCCCGCCGAAGGTCTGAAAACAGTCGGAATTAAACGAACTGTTACGAAAGAGTGAGTGACTGATGGACCGGACTGCACTTAGTTCAATGCGGATGTCTTTATCACCAAGAGAAAAGCGGCATGAGCCACTTTACGCCGATATTCTTCTTTAGCTGTAGATAACATTGAAGAAAATTATTAAATTACTAATAGTTTATAAACCTTCGGCTTCGGCCGAAGGTTGTAGAGATGGCCGATTAATCGGCTTCAGCTTCAGCTTCAGCCAAAAATAGACCTTCGGTCGGACACCACCGTGACCCCACCCCGCTAACGTTGCAGGCATCGCATCGATCGGGTTGCGTTTATAAACTCTATAAACAAACTCATGGCGGCTCTTTTGATTTTAACTCGGAACTATTATAAATTAAAACCCAAAGCGTAATATTAAACCATAAACAATTAAATTATCTTGGAAGACTTATACAAGCACATTAATATGTTTTTTAATAGACAAAACTTCACGAGACATGTTTTGCGCCCAGTGCCTATAAACCTATTACACCTACTTAGATACTTATCGATACGCTAATACAAAGAAATATGTTGTTGTATGTCTAGCAAAAATAATTTCGATAGCGGCGCCGGCGCCCCTACTGGCCTGGCGCCTGTGTGCGCCGCACACTTCGCAAACTTCGCACACAGGGGCGGCGCGGCCCTGCTGGCCACCCGCGGATTTCTCGGGAAAACGTCGATTCGTACCGGAATAAATTGTGTCTACAATCGAAACTCTGCCTAGTCAGATTTCGGACTAAGGCCGACTCAACTTAGCTAATTCCACCTTAAGAAGACACAGGTCTGCGCGTTTCCCGCTGAAAAGGCACACTTTGTTGCTTATTATTAGAATAAAATAGATTGGTGTGAGCCCAGAATCGATCCCACGACTTTCTGATTCAGAAGCAGGCCGCTCGAGTACTCGACCAGCGAGATTGATGATGAATTAAAAATAATACTCTAAAAACTTTAAGATTCTTTGTATGTACTAAAATTACACGTGATGTTGGATAGGGGGGGGGGGGGGTTACATCACGTGATTAATGGACGGCCCCTTACCGTGTACAATTAACATTGGTAGAAATAAGTCATTCATACCTTCAGAATCGATATTAACGAATGCCAGCCTTCTACTGAGCTATAAAAACTAAATAAAGGATGTCAATAATAATAAAACCTAGTAATTACTTTTCAACGTTTATTACATACAAGTCAGCTCATAATTATCTACGCCCAAGAAAAATAATACTAAGTTTCAGGATAATTGACGTATAGAAATAACTATTTATCATTATTATTTACAATTAAATAACACATTAACTTGAATAGTTGAACTAAGTTTAAGTAATTATACTTAGTTAAATAAAACACATATTATAACCAGTTAACTTATTCACCCTTACATAAGTTCAACTATTATTCTTTATAAATAAACAAATATAAGTACATATGTACCATGTACGAATTCTGTTACTTAACATTAAAAATCGATATGTTCTTGGTCGCTAGTAAGTGATAATATATCACAATATTACTATTTATATACTTAATTATATAAATATTAATATACAGTTATACATATTTCATCACCTATCAATGAATTTAAAAAAATATCACAAAAAAAAAAAAATTTGCGTGGAGTCCCGCCGCGCTATAGAAGTGGAACTTTGTAACATGTATTCCAGTCTTACGCATAGTAGTTCGCGACTGAGATCGCTCAGTTTAGGTCGCCGCTCCTTAACGACCTAGTTCGCTCTTTTAGTTCGCCCGCTCCTTCAGCTCCTAGTTCAAAATGTAAAGGAACGCAGACAAATCGTTTCTTATTTCGTTCGCACGCGACAAAATCTTGTTCTTCGTTGATAGTATGTAAGAAAATAATATAACCAGTTTTTAGAAAAAAAAATGGTATTTAATTTTTTCACTTGTACTTGTTTTTATAAATAAGAGTAACTTACATATACGAGTAAGTAGGTATATGTATATACATTTACTTACACAAAGTAACAAATTACACACTAACTATAATTTAGTCTTGGTGGTCCAGTGGTCGAGCACACGGCTTTTGAAACCAGAGGTCGCGGGTTCGAATCCTGGCCAATGACCTTTGCAATTTCGAAAGATAAGTGTGATAAATATCGATGACTTAAAAACTTTGTGCCCGGTATGGCAATAGGTTCGCCACCTATTCCACTTAAGACATAAACATAACGGGGCTTAATAGCCACTGCTTACACCTTCGGGTAGAAACAAGCGTGAAGTTATGTTATGTTACACAAATAAGACAAATCATACGGTTCCTTAGGTTTAATAATTAACGTTTAGTAATAGTTATTCATACATACATATCTTCACGTCAAATCCCTTGCGGGGTAAGCAGAGAGAACGGAGCGCCATAAGGCACGCCTCACTCACTTCGTTGACTTTCATAACTCTTTTTGTGCATGCGCGTCGATTTTTCTATATAGTTATATAATATTTTCTATATAATAGTTCTTCATTTCAATAATTATTGATATAGTTTGGCCGCGAAAAAGTTTTGTTGGAAATAGAAATGATGAATTCGGTCACGAACTAAAGAACTAAGGAGCTGGAAATGAGCGACATAGTATAGTTCGCTCAGTTCGTCTATGGGAGCGATCTTTTGAACTAGGTCGTTCGCGAACTACAAAGCCTAATGTATTCACTATAGCTTTATTTTTATGGGTCACAGACACTTAAAAATAGTCAATAAATAATTAAAAATATACATTTATAATATACTGCTAATGTAAGTAAGGGTAAGGTCTGGTAGTACGTTGGTAAAACTACCGACTGTGGAATCGAGATTGGCGGGTTCGATCCCCACCCAAGTATAAATATTTATCTGGGTCTAGGTAGAATCTAGCTGGAGGTGGCGCCTCACAAAAATTAGGCTCTGTGGTTCCACCGCCTCACTCGGCGCTAGGAACCACCAGCCGCACGGATCCAGGTGGGTGACACGGTTGTCCCGGTGGCGAGGTACTTGAAGTACTTCGGCCTCACCCTGAACAGCCTCTGGAGCTTCGAGGAGTACTTCGTGAGGATGGTCCCCCGAGTGGGACGGGTGGCAAGCGCGCTACACCGCCTCCCCCGAGATTCGCCGCCTCTACGGTGGTGTTGCGCGATCCGTTGCCCTGTACGGGGCTCCCGCAGTAGCTGTTACGCCTCGACTCGCTGTTTTGTTTACGTCCCAACTGGAATAGGTGGCGAACCTATTGTCCTACATAGGGTGCAAAGTTTTCAGCCATCGGCATTTAATACACTCAGCTTTCAAACATAATTTCGAAAAGTCATTTGTGTTAGCCAGGAAAGGAACCCACAACTTTTTGATTTAGGAGGGGGGTGCTCGACCACTGGACCGCCGAGACTACCGAGATGGCTACTATCTACTTCAAAATTGAGTTCTAATATTCACCCGAACATACATATGTCGGCGCAGGACGCCATCTAGCGGCATATCATGTCAACTATATATAATAATAACCCTATAAAACTTTATTAGGTAAACTGATTTATTATGATTACATGTTATTACATATTTATGTCAAGATATTACTAAAATCTATTATTTAGTTAAGTAAAATGCGCGAAATGTATAATTATGTGATTAAACAATTCATTCTATTTCGTAACTGTTTTGATATTTCATTTTATTGTTTAAATGTTTAAATCAATACTGATGCTGCATGAATATTGATAATAATTATTTTCATAATTGATATCTTAATACTAAATAATATGAACTCGTTCTATGCAATATTTGTAAAATAAAAGAACTTAATCCTAGTAGCGCCATCCGCCGAAAGATATTGAATTTATGATAATTAAAATAATTAATTTATATATTTACAAACTCTTTCGTACTAAAACTGGTCAAGATATTACTAAAATCTATTATTTAGTTTAGTAAAATGCGCGAAATTTATAATTATGTGATTTAACAATTCATTATGTTGCGTAACGGTTTTGATATTTCCTTTTGTTTAAATGTTTAAATCAATACTGATGCTGCATGAATATTGATAATAATTATTTTCATAATTAATATCTTAATACTATATAATATTAACTCATTCTATGTAATAAATGTAAAATAAAAGAACTCAATTTTAAAACATCTTAGTATCCGCCGAAAGATAGTGAATTTTGATTGTTGAATTATGTAATTTATTCATTTACAAACTATTTCGTACTAAAACTGCTATTATAATTATTTAAAATTGTTATTTTGAATTTTAATCTGTTTTTCAAGTATAATTCTCGAGTAGATTCATTTGTTATGTAAAAAGATGTTGTTAACTGAGTTTATCATTTTTGTAATATCAATTATGACCAGCTAGTACCACCATCCGCTACTAGATGTCTGTACGGGTAGTTTAAAAAGTCGCTATACCTTTTCGTCCTTGGTTTATATGGATCTTGGCTTTTATCTTACTAATATATAATATTAATAATGGCCGCAAGGGGGCGTTAAAAGCGTTAAACGCTCTTGCACGAGACATTAGAAGTTCCACTTCAAAAACAAATCATATGGTGATATGGTGAGTGGTATGATGCGAAATAACAAACAATTTTGTTTGATGTTACAATTAAGTGTATTTCAATTTTAAAACGTCATATTGTATATCAATCAAAAACAGTCAGTTATTTATGATTTCACATTTTTTTTTTATCGTAATTCCTCATAATTTAGAAACATGGATGCAACATTTATATTTAGAATTTTGGTTAGTTCAGAAACAAAACACTATTATCAAACTGTAAAAAGAAAAAAAAATGCACTTGACGTTTTATGACTATCAAATATACATACATCACAGTCTAATTTGCCCTGATATTATCTTCTCATATTCTTCATTACCGAGGGGTACATATTTTTCTAATTTACTGTCAATATAGAAAAGTTTGTCTGTCACCAGAGATGGATTGTATCCTTCTTTCTGCAGATCCACTTTTCTCATTTTGAATGTTCCTGTAAATAAAATTAAGAGTTACTATCTGATTGATATTAATTTAGAATCTCAGTGTTCCCGCGGTAGCTTATAACTTTACATAAAACATCAATTTATCATGTTAAGTTTCAATGGTCTTTTAGCGACCTATTCCATTTCGGACGTAACGAAATGATTAGGCAGAATCTTTAAAGCTGCTGCCTACACCTTCGATTATAAAAGGCGTGAAGTTACTTTACGTAACACAATGACATTTGTTTATTTTTCTTGCGGTGAATATGTATGTTAACCACGATATTGAGTGTTCGTATTTTCGTAAACTTCGTGAAGTTAATTGATGTCTGACAAAATTTATCCAATCTGTGGTAATGGGCTCAAGACGACTGACTGTTTTATTCGATGTATGGCAATAGGTTCCACTACCTATTACGTTTGGAATCGCTACTGCTAATGTAACATCCTCATCCTCCATCTACCTACCTTATTATACATATTAACATACGAGGCCTTTGGGTAGAAAAAGGCGTTAACATAACGCCTTTTTCCTCGTCTAGCCGTTATGTTTTGTTCCAAATGAATATGTGGCGAACCTATTGCCATACCGTGCACAAAGTTTTCACTCATCGATATTTATCACACATAACTGGCGAAAATAATTTCGAAAAGTCGTTAGTGTGAGCCAGTATTCGAACCGGCGACTTCTTGATTCAGAAGCGGGGTACTCGACCACTATACCACCGGGACCTATTATACATATTACATGTATATATAATTCATTGCATACGTAAGAATACATATACTGTAAATTAAATACGTGTACCTAATTACCTACTCAAAAATTTCAAAGTCAAATTCTAACAGCTGACAATACAATACAAAAACGGTAATTCCTTGTAAAAAAAAATGACGTTCTTATAAGCTCACCTGTCATGTCCACGCTTGTCATGATCCTGATAAATATGGGACGAGCGTACTTAGGAAGGTCTCTCGCTATGTCTTTGGCCAATTTGTCTAGATCTAGATCGCCTTCCGCGTCCACGATACCGCACATGCCCGCTCGCCCGTCGGTATTGGGTATCTGTAAGGAGTATATCAACTTAACTCCTGGCTTTTAGCTAGTGTCTATTTATTACATACATAGACGTTACATAACTTCACGCCAAATCCATTGCGAGGTAGGCAGAGAGAACAGAGCGCCATAAGGCGCTATTTATTGATAATTATAATTACATATATTCATTTATTTTAGAGATTTATTTGACAAACATTTTTTTTATTTTCTTACCTATTTTTTAATAGAAAGTATCCCATGTTACTTCCGATATAGTATCTGTACAAAATTTCATGATAATCGGCCGAGTAGTTTTTGAGTGAAAAGGTAACAAACAAACTTACTTTCACATTTATAATATTATAGTATAGTAAGTATTAGTATGACATGATAGTATTTTAGCTATACATATTTCCAATTTGTATAAGGCAAATGACGAAATATAACAATTAAATTAGTTTGGCTTTGTTTGGAATAATCATTGGAATATAAGTCACTCACCTCGACGCCGTAGACGACTGCGTCTCGTTGGTCAGCGCACCTGGAGATGGCCGCTTCCACTTCAGTGGTTGACACGTTCTCTCCTCGCCACCTGAACGTGTCACCAGTTCGGTCCAGGAAGTACAAGTATCCCAACTCATCAGCCATCAAAATATCACCTGAAAATAATTAAAATCATCATTTTCCTGCCCTCATCCCACTCTAATTGGGGTGGGCACAACATGTTATCCTTTTCCATTCTCTTCTATCACTCGTCGTTTCAACACTAATTCAAAATCAATATTAAAAAACTCATTAATTAAATGTAGCTCTGAGTTCTAGGTTAGAGGTACGGTTTTCGAAACCTGGCTGACGACAATGACTTTTTGGATTTTGTAGATAATGGAGTCCTATAGTCTAGTCTATAGTCCTATAAATAATAGGTTGGGGAAAAAGTATTTTCGTATTTTTGTATGAAAAGTCCAGACATTTTTTTCAAAGTTTATTTACATTTATTTACAATATATATGTACCGTTTTGTTGAATAACTTTCTGCCATTTTGTGGGCAGAGACATTATCCCGTTACTGTAGAAACTTTGGGACTTCTGATCAAAAAAACGGGACAAATAGTTTTGGCAGTCCTCTCTTGAGGTCAACCTTACAGAACCTAAAGAATTCTGAAGAGACCGAAACAGGTGAAAATCTGAAGGCGCAAGGTCAGGGCTATATGGTGGATGCACTAGGACCTCCCAGTCGAACTCTCTTAATTTTTGCTGAGTGGCTAAAGATGTGTGTGGTCTAGCGTTATCGTGATGAAAGACCACACCCTTCCTGTTGATCAATTCCGGCCGTTTTCTCTCGACTGCTTCCTTTAATCTCATCAGTTGCTGGCAGTAAAGATCAGAATCGATGGTTTTGCCGGACGGTAAAAGCTCATAATGAACAATGCCCTTCCAATCCCACCATACACACAGCATCACCTTATTTCGTGTTAGGCCAGGTTTGGCCACAGTCTGTGAAGCCTGGCCAACTTTCGACCACGACCTTTTTCGCACGTTCTTGTCGTACGTGATCCACTTTTCATCGCCAGTTATCAATCTCTTCAAAAACGGCTCGGTTTCATTACGTCTCAATAATGAATCGCAAATGAGTACACGGTTCATTAAGTTTCTTTGAGTGAGCTCGTGTGGCACCCAAATATCGAGCTTTTTTGTATAACCAGCTTTCTTCAAATGGGTCAAAACTGTTTTGTGGTCAATTCCCAGTTCTTCAGCTACATCGTAACTACTAATATGCCGATCTTGCTCCATTCTTTCAAAAATGGCGTCCATTTTATTCGTAACAGGGCGACCAGAGCGAGGTGCATCTTTAACATCAAAATTTCCGGACTGAAAACGTTTGAACCAAATTTGTGCTACTCTTACTGACACTGCATCAGGTCCATAAACATCACAATTTTTTTACGGAGAGAAAAACAAATGAAAAATAGCGGGAAACAACTTTTTTTTATTTTTTTCTTTTCTTTATAATGTAACCTTTTTAATGTTACCAAAACCAGCCAGACACAAATAGTACAGTCAAAGAAATTTTATAATAAGTTTATACCTACGTTATGCGAAAAGACTTTTTCCCCGACCTAATAAGTCCTATCCGACAATGACTTTTTGGATGTTGTAGATAATGGAGTCCTCGTACTTACTTAGGTTCTCGAAATAATCATTTTCCTGCCCATATCCTCTACTAAGTGGGGTCGACATAATATGATATTCAACTATCCATGTTGTCAAAAGATTTAGTTGTGGTTTTATGATCGGCCGCCAGCCTGACGTCAACCGGGAAGGGGTTCGAAATGGGATGGAAAGGGGGGATGGGGAGGCAAGATGGGGGGGAAGGCTTGGGCCTCTGTATATCTCTATCACCGAACTAAATGCGGCATGAGCCACTTTACGTAGACATTCTGAGAGGTTATGGTATTCATGCGAACTGCAGTAATCCACTGTCACATCTTTCTTTACTAATGAATTATAAAAAAAAAATATTCAAACCTGATATGAACGCGGAGTCACCATGAGTGAAGACATCCCTTACGATTTTCTTGTCAGATGCCTCTTTGTCCACGTAGCCCAGAAATGCTCTCGACGGATTGTTTGGTTTAATTTTACCAATGAAAACACCCGGTTCGTTTGGTTTAGCCAACTATAAAATAAAATAATTTTAATATATTACATGTACATGTATTTAAGGTCTCGGTGGTCCAGTGGTCGAGCACCCCGCTTCTGAATCAAGAGGTCGCGGGTTCGAAGCCTCACACTGGCTTTCAAATAAATTATCACTACTGTTTGTAATAAATATCCAATGAACTTGGTATATAAAATCAATAATAGACTTGTTTTCAACCCGCTGTCTTTATTCTAGAAGCCTTCAGAGTTTAGTACTGAAACTGTCCACTTTTAATCTATTGCGCCAGAAAAAGAGTTAATTTATCGACTAGACCTCATAGCTATGGCGTTTTCCTGAACGGCGCTTATGTTTCAGATGAAGATATTGATAAGTGGTCCAGTGGGAGAGCACACGGCTTCTGATCCAGAGGTCCGGGTTCGAATCCTGACACTGGCTCACACCAATGACTTTTCGAAGTTCTTTTCGGAAGTTATGTGTGATCAATATCGATGACTGAAAACTTTGGCCCGGTATGGCAATAGGTTCGCCACCTATTCCATTTGGGACGTAAACATAACGGCGAGACGAGGCTTAACAGCCGCTGCCTACACCTTCGGGGAGAAAAAGGCGTGATGTTATGCTTATGTAAAATTACATTTCTTTTTTCTAATTTTTATTAAGGTTGAAAAGGATTTTGAATGATCTTTTGTCAATGACATATTAGCATATATAATTAAACTTTAAGTACCTATTCTATTGCTATTCTATTCTATTCCTATTCTTCTGTACGTGTGTTGACAGTAAACTTCTAAACGACTGTTTAAGCGGATTCGGGGATGGTTGAGATTCACAAATAAACATGGTAGTTTATTTGCAGTATATACTTAGTCTGGCCATAAATACTGTTACAACTAAACATAAAAAAATATTACATTTGAATTTGGAATCTGTCATTTTTATACGATTGTTCATTGTGTTTTCTCGTTTTAGCGCCAATACATTGTACAATATTTTGCGATATTAAAATGGAGTGGGGTGATAAAGAGAACCGAATCGCTGTGATTGCATTACACAAAGTAGGTATGGAGCCAAATGCAATTTTTAAAACTCTCCATACACTTGGTATTAGTCAAATGTTTGTGTACCGGGCTATTAATAGGTACAATGAGACCTCCTCTGTTTGTGACAGAAAAAGACCTGGTTCCGATCTTAATCCACTGGATTATGATTTGTGGTCAGTTTTAGAGAGTACGGCTTGCTCTAAACGTCATAATAATTTAGAGTCCCTAAAACAATCCATACGATTGGCAGTGAAGAATTTTCCCATGAAAAGAGTGCGTGTTTCTATTGATAACTGGCCTCAACGGTTAAAGGCCTGTATTGCAGCCAATGGAGACCACTTCGAATAAGCTTTTTATATTTTATATCGTTTTATATTTATGTATTAAAGTAACACACTGTAAAAGTAATAAATGTTATTTGCAATTAAAAAATATTTATGGCATGACTAAGTATATATATCTGAGATATCGACTGTACTTTTCCTGAAACAAATTATCTAGTACCTACTTAGAGTAAGTGAGTGGGTCGCAATATGGCTAGTAATTAATTCGTTTAGTTACCTGACATAAGCCTTTAGAGTTCCTAATAGGCTCCCCGGTTTCCTGGTCAACTTTGAGCGTGGCTATCGGATAGACAGCCGGTATGATCCTGGACACGAAACCGATCGCACCAGCTTTGTTGTCAATGTTCACTGGAAACATTTAAAATATATTGTAGATACAGTTATTTACAATATTATATGGATTTCATTCCAATAGAAAGAATTGATAATGCAACATTGACTAAGCAGATATACGATGCAGAAGCGGGTGGATGTTGGATTCGGGGACGACCAAGAGTCACGACACACTTTCCATGACCAAAAAGAACGGGTCCTGAAGGAAGGTGATGTCAAGAGCCTTCAAAATAGACCCCGCAAGGGATTCGGCGTGAAGGTTTGATAAATTAAGAAGTTCAGACGAATTTAGAAGATACACATTCATTAGTTTTCGTGCCTATAGAAATCAAATAGAAGTATGTCTTCCCTCTGGATTATTTACTTTTGTGGTATTCCTTCGGACACGTTTCTCACCGAACCACGTTTCGTTACTTTACGAATTTCCACCTATATTCGGAGAGATAGTGGTATTTCAGCGGTCGAGCCGACCTATTCATGCAGCGAACTGTGTGGCTGTACCACACAATAAATATGTCTTGTCATAAGTCACCACTAAACCAAAATATTTTTTCTATTACATACCTATATTCGCGTTCCCTTCGGTGGCGCCATAAAATTCGACGACTTTCTTGATATTAAATCTTTTCACGAACTCTGTCCATATCTATAAATAACAATTTTATTAATAATTAATTTATTTTTTTAATGATATAGATTTAATTACACATGTTTTTCAGATTATATCTTGTTTTTTTTTGTGTTTACCGACTCGTTACAATTAATAATTAGAAATAATAAGATACATTATGCGAATAATTTGTTTAATTAATAAAAAAACGCAAGAAACAGTTACGATAACTATGCTAAATACTAATTGGATACCGCTACTTTGTCTGCGAGAATTTATTCAAACTTAATTAAATTTGTGATATAAAAATGACCCAAGTTACTTGTTATTGCATTAGCTATTTACATAGAAAGCGCTGTCAAAATACCCTTACACTTTTCGTAACGCGCCAAGTACAAACATACAGACAGAAATGTTTCGGTTGTTATTACGAAAATATATATTAGTTTTTCCCCAACTTAAAAACTTTACTTAAAATGCTGTTTTATTATTTCATTATATGTGCAGTTTAAAATAACATGTTAATTAAGATTTATCAACTTATCAAGTAAATGACGAAACTCACAGTCGGCCTCATACCGTTGCCGTAGACAGTACGCACTCTATGCTGCCTATCCGTTGCTGAAGGTTTAGTTGCTAACACATATCGACACATCTCTCCTATGTAGTGGGCGGCCTGTGAACATGTTCAAAAACATCGTAAATCTAACTTTATCTTCAAATAAAAAAAGAGGTGAATAAGTTCTTATGTTTCTAGATAAACTTGACAAGTTACTTCACAAGTACAGCAATAATTTGTTAGTATTTGCGACATAATAGCCCGAATACTGAACCGCCACTCAAATATGTAAGCGCTACTTAGGCGTTTCAGTAGCTGTCACATTAGACAGAATACGTAAAATTTCAGCAGTAAGTAGCACTTTATTGATTGTCAGATTTGAGTGGCGGTTCAATATTCGGGCGAATATAACAATATAATTACCTACATTTTATTACAATGATTTTTTATAGTTCTGTATTGTATGGATGGATAAACGGATGAAGGTTGGCATACTGCATCATACTTAGATGTATGCCCACCAAATAGATAAGTTTGTAGAGAACTATAGCTTTTTAATGCTGCCCAATAAATGCTACAAATATAAAATTTGGAATAAAAAAATATTGTTGCAAAGAGAACTCATTTCGATTGCGAATTATTTCAAAATAACTAAGCAGTTTTGAATCTACAAGCTATAACTGGCACAACGCTTTTTGTGTGCATTCTATTTTGGAAAAAAAATAGTCAAATTGTGTCACTATAACGAGAGCTTTCACTTACCGTCGCGTTATACTTGATGCAATCGGGGAAGTATGCTGATGCCGAGAACTTTGTTCGTAAGGCGATAGTGCAGCCAAATATGAACGCTTGACCCATGGTGATGCATCCACCGGCCGAGTGGTACAGGGGCATAGGGCAGTATATGACGTCACTGGTTCGTAAACTACCCAAGTAGTGAACACCAGATGCCATGAATACCATCCTAAAATCAATTTGAGTTTTTACATTGGATGTTTGGAGACTGAAATTATCTGTTAATTTTGTTGTTGACAAAGAAAGAAATTCTAAAGGGAATTTTTGGAGAGACATTTCGTTTGGTGATGAAAAACTCGTAGGCGAAATCCCTTCCCTCTCATAGGAAAGTGAGATAGCCTGGTTCCCTCCCACTTGCGATCCATACCTTTACAATTATATTTAGGAAACATAACTGTAACTCTATCTATGTTGCAGGAGTGAATTTTCGATAGTGATACGCAGTTCGCTGCATGAGTGGGCTGGCTTGATCGCGGAAATACCACCATCTCTCAGAATATCGGCGTAAAGTGTCTCATGCCGCGTTTCGCTCTGTGAGAGAAGTATCCGGAGGCGCAACCCCTTCCCTCCTCCCCTTCCCACCCCACTTCAAATTTCTTCCATAACCCACTGTAAGGACTGGCAAGACAACTGTGACACTGTCTGTGTTCGGGTGATCATGGGCGGCGTTTGTTGTTCACCATCAGGTGACACTCCTGCTTGTTTGTCCGATATACCATAAATAAAAGGAGTCGCTTGTTCGTTTGCCCCTATTCCATTAACAAATAAGTTATTAAATTTTCAATTAAATGTAACGCTGTTCATGGATATACTCAATTGTCACGGAGAATTATATTATGGTGAAGGGTATCTCCGCTCTAATGTTACTTTAATTAATTATTATTAGTTAGAAGTTAACTAATGAATAAGCGCAAATTAAAACATACGAAAAAATGTATTAAAAACAATTAAACTTATATTTAAACTACGCTGAGCCGGTGCACTTAACCGCTGAAAAGATCAGTGCTTCACTCCTATTGGTCCTAGCGTAATAATAGGTATACACCCCGTTTCTCTTCTTTTTCTCCTATGATGTCTTAAAATCCGGCAATACCAACTCGGTGTTGCAGATATCTATAGGTGTCGCTAGGCGCTTACCGGATGATCCCTGGCTCGTTTTTGCCTCTTTTATAAAAATATTTATCTTCTTCGTACTCTTTTCGAAATTATTTTCGGAAGTTACGTGTGATAAAAACGATGACTAAATACTCTGGCATACTCATGGCAATAGGTTGGCCACCTACTCCATTTGGGACGTAAAATATAACGGCCAGTCGAGGTTTAACAGCCGCTGCTGGTAATGGTATGTTGTTAAATATTTTACCTTGAAGGAGAAATAACAGCTGCTTTAGGCAACCCTGTAGTTCCGGATGTGTATATATACAGCATTTTGGCGTTGAAGCCATCACTGTCAGATCTGGTCCATGGTGCCGGGTTGGTTGTCTCCAGTAATGATGTGAAATCGTTTTGTGATTCCACCACCCGCACGGCGTCCGGGGATGTGTTGAGCGGACGGCGTGTGAATTTGAACAATTTGAGGGATGGACTTAATTCCTTTGATATCTCTTGAATGGCTGGAATCCATTAAATTGCATTATGAATAAAACAAACCCTGTAGGAAAGGGATCTCTATACATTACATTACTACGATTGGGAACAACTTGATTAAATAAGACGTTTTAGTAAATTGACGCGGTCTACTGGTAGCAGTTATTTGGGCCGAAATATGGTTAGTTAATAGAAAGACATTTTCAGACTTTATTAATCTTAAAATAATTTAAATAAAATAATAAAATTTTGTACATTCCAAAGTGGACTCTTGAAAATGAGATTGATTGTAAAAGCATTAGAGAAAATTGTATTGGAATAAAATTTAACTATCAACACCATACATAATAATAAATCACACAACTTTAGCCATCATAAATTCAATTTTATTAAAATATTCGTATCGCGGTGGTCCAGTGGTCAAGCATCCCTCCTCTGGTGTATGGCCATGGGTTCGCCACCATTTGGGACGTTACGTAACGATTCGGCGACTGGAGGCATTAACAGAAGCCTCCTACACCTGATGGTAAAAAAGGTAATAAATAAACCTACCTGTTTCAAACTCAGAACTGTATACTACAGCATCGCAGTTCGCTATATTAATAGAATGTAACAATGTATTCCCGGTCTGATTAGTGTTGATGAGTGGACACACAGCTCCTATCCTGGTGGCTCCTATCCATATTGATGGCATTTCTGGACAGTTGCCAATCATCACCGCAACCGTATCACCACGCTTGATATTCTTTGACTTCAAGACCGCTGACACGCGCAAACTATATTCCTCTACCTGTAAAATTGTTATATTAGAACTAAGTGTTGCATCTACTAATTTAATTACTAGTAAGGGGCCGTCCATTAATCAGGTAAAGCCTGGCGTTGGGGGAAAGTTGACAAAAATCATGAACAATCAATCACAAGAGAGGAGGGGGAAATCCTACCACGTATCACCAATGGGGGTCAAGAAACGCTTAAAAATGTAAATATGGATGGTAGAGTTTATTAGATTTTCATCGGAATACAAATCTGTTGTTAATGAATATCTTTTTATTACTAAATGAATTCCTTTAATCAAATTTAAGTAAAACAGGATGTGTTAATTTACCTGTTGAAAGCTCCATTTTTCATCTTCGAATAAGAAGCAGTCTTTTTTCGGATGTTTCAACACCATCTCGTGAAATATGTCGGACATTGACCAATTTTTCTTTGTGAATTTCCTCGTCAGTAGTAATATTTTGATGTAACAATATAATGCGCTGTAATTAAGTATAAATAATATGAAAAATAGAATAATTAGATAAAAGAAAAGGTAGAGTCAGATGATAAATGATGAGTGATACGAATTCTCGTAAAATATGTTATCTTACGTATTGAAATCAAATTCCATCTAAATCTTTCTCCAAGAGTAAGCTATTGTGTTTAATTTCTAGGGGTACATATCATATTCATACTCTTTATAACTTATCAAACTAAAAAAAATTAAAAGTAATATTTTTAAAGTATGTTGAATGATGAAGAATTTACGATCTTTTTAAAAAATAAATTTATAAGCTTTATTGCCAAATAGTAAACATCACAGTCTAAAAATTTAATAATTAAAGTGAAGTGAAAAAAAATATACCTATACATACAAAAAAAATTAACAAATAACTTACTGAAAGTCTCTTGGCGCTGTTCTTATAGCTATATAGATCCATTTCCAGTAGAAAGCTATGATATAAACTACACATAGTATGGCTAACACTTGAAGACTTGTCTGCCAATCTTGGAATATCCATGTTATGGCACCGGCAGCCACTAGCACCACTACAGCCAACATTCCGACGATAATTTTACTCCAGGGTAAAGTAACTCCCGACCTTCTTGGTTGGCTCCCGCCTTTTTCTAAATCAACGTCCTTTTCATTTACCTACAACGAAAATATTGACAATACATGATCCGGATAACAATAAACGTACAATCACGACAATCCGTTTTATCAAACAAATAAAATATACTGATGATAAGATTGTCAAGTTATCAATAAGTTAAGTTGCTCATTAGGATAATGACTGATAGTACTGAGACGGTTAGTAAGTCGTAACTATTTGTTTCATAGAAATAACTCGTAAAGTTTAATTTGAGTCTCTTCGAGTCGGTGGTCCAGCACCACCATACCTTCGGGTAGAAAAAGTGAAGTTATGTTATGTTAAATTTGTAATTTCTCAGTCGCTTCAGTGTGTGAAAATATTCCCACGACCCCAACGTTTGTGGTGAGGAGAAGCGCCAGTTATTTCAGCTGGTATACCGTCTTATTTGGAGTCTAGCGGGGGAATGGGGACTCCCGCTTGGCCACCAGCTTCCCCAATACCTACAAAATATCATCACTGGGTAAAAAAAAACATGGTTAAAGGTCTCATATCTGCATGACAAGAGTTATGAAAGACAGAGAAGCGGTGAGGCCCACAAAAGGAGTGGTCTTGACGTGGTCTTGTGTTATTTCGTCTTAAGCCCAGAGTAAAAAATAAACATAATATCTGAGCCCTGGGTAATATCATATTGCCTATTCCCTTGACTACTTTGTTATTTATAGATATTATATAATTATAATTTGTTATGTGCCTGACTGCACACCGCTTGTGCACAGCTCATGATTATGTAGGTAGGTTCTCTGGCTTTGTAATTACCTTGCACAAAATTACATATAATTTGGACTCGGTTGTAATTCTGCTTGCGTTTCCTCTAGTTGATAACTATCGCTAACTCCTGGTTTTTCTTTTTTTTTTTCAAATCATCTTTTCTACACTTCTAGGATGCTAGGATTAACAGTGGTGGGGCCACGCAGTTCGCTTCATGAATGGGCCGGCTCGACCGGTAAAATACCACGACCCCTCAGAATATCGGCGTAAAGTGGCTCTAGCACCGTTCCGCTCGGTGACAGAGGTATTTGGAAGCCCAATCACTTTCCCCATCCCCTTCCCATTCCATTTCAGACCCCTTCCGTATCCCATTGTAAGGGCCGGCAACGCAACTGTAACAATCCGGAAACCTCTCATACCCAGCGAAACGCGGCAAAAGCCACTTTACACACGTCGATATTCTGAAAGGTCGTGGTATTTCACCGGTCGCGCCGGCCCATTCGTGCAGAGAACTGTGTGACCGTAGCCACTGCCACAATCCTGGCATATCTAATAGAAAATAAATGCTATATGTGTTAGCACAGTTTACTTTCCAATCGTTTAGAATCTTTACGTTTCGTAACTGTAGCCTGTGCAGTTAGGTTATTATTTATTATATACCTAATAATAACTTTGTAAATAAAATTGAAGTGTCTATTTGTAACATAATAAAAAACTGAATATTAAAACCTCAAAAACCGACGCGCGTGCATGAAAAGAGTTATGAAATTAAAACAACTTTTTAGGATTGTATCGCGTTTATTTCTTATTTATTTATATTTATCTCGACGTTTCGAACTCTTTACAGAGATCATTTTCACGAATATGAACAAAAAGATGGCGGTTGTTCAAAAGCTATCCTCATTTATACAGAGAGCACCCACTTTTTGGAAATAAAAATCAAAAAGTTGATGTTAAAAATATGATTTTTACTATTGGTAACCCACATTACTTATTTATAAGATGCATTAATATATCCTGCTTCTAAAGATCCTTTGTTGTATGATTTAATAAGTAAAAGTTGTTATTATTAAAATATTACAAATTATCTTATTTTCTAAGTTGGTTGAGATTAAAGTATAACTATTATTAAATATTCATTGATTTTAAATTAAAAGATAAAGTGTTTATTAAAAATCTACCACTGGGTCAAAAACGCGGCCAGTCCTGAGAAAGACCCAGCAAGAAAACTCAGCGGCTGTTCTGCAAAACTGATTATTATTTCATTTTGAACGGGCTATTGATATTGCTAATATTTATAAAGTTTTTGAGAAAAAAGAAAGGGACTTGGTTTCTAGGTTAATAAAAATTAAATTAAAATTATTTTGTTTTGATTATTACTGCACTACTCAAAATTCTACATTATTTTGGTTCCTGATGTGGGTCTGACCTGCAAACTATACTAATAGTATCTCGCTGTCTTGAGCTGTTTGATTGTGGGCTAGGTTTGATGAGACTTATGACTGGGTTCCAGCTAGGTGATAGTTTCCAGCCATCTTCTCTATTGAAATTCTTTGGATGTTTTTTGATTTCAATAGCCTCGCGTATCATCCTGGGACGATAATGTTGTTCTTTGGTGAGGATTTGTGGTTTGTCAAACCTGATGTAGTGTTTTGAGCCCTACAGTGTTCACAAACAGCAGACTTATTATAGCGGTTGTGCTTCACATCCGCTATGTGTTCTTTGATCCTGGTTTTAATGGACCTCTTTGTTTGTCCGATATAAGAAAATCCACAATCACAGTCCAGCTTATATACTCCTGGGTCTTGCAAGGGGATGTGGCACTTGACAGATGGTAGAAATTGACTAACTTTCTTGGATGGCTTAAAGTATGTTTTGATTGAAGCACGTTTTAAAATATAGCCAATTTTGTCAGTGATTCCCTTTATGTACGGCAAGATGGCAGGTTGGCGCTCAACTGTGGCTTGCTTCACTCGGTTTTTGTGATGATTTCTGGGAACTTTAAGCTGATTGGCATGTAAGACTTTTTTCACATGCTGAATCTCCTCTGCTATGTGTTCCTGGTCAAACCTTAGAAACAAATATAAAAAAAATAAAAAAAAAGAGTTATGAAAGTCAACGAAGCGAGTGAGGTGTGTAAGAATCGTGCCCTATGGCGCTCTGTTCTCTCTGCCTACCCCGCAAGGGATTTGGCGTGAAGTTATGTATGTATGTATGTATGAATATTAATAAAATTAATATTTATAATCTTATATGTTTTCATAATATCTGTGAAATAATAGGTTGGGGAAAAAGTATTTTCGTATTTTTGTATGAAAAGTCAAGACATTTTTTTCAAAGTTTATTTACATTTATTTACAATATATATGTACCGTTTTGTTGAATAACTTTCTGCCATTTTTTGGGCAGAGACATTATCCCGTTACTGTAGAAACTTTGGGACTTCTGATCAAAAAAACGGGACAAATAGTTTTGGCAGTCCTCTCTTGAGGTCAACCTTACAGAACCTAAAGAATTCTGAAGAGACCGAAACAGGTGAAAATCTGAAGGCGCAAGGTCAGGGCTATATGGTGGATGCACTAGGACCTCCCAGTCGAACTCTCTTAATTTTTGCTGAGTGGCTAAAGATGTGTGTGGTCTAGCGTTATCGTGATGAAAGACCACACCCTTCCTGTTGATCAATTCCGGCCGTTTTCTCTCGACTGCTTCCTTTAATCTCATCAGTTGCTGGCAGTAAAGATCAGAATCGATGGTTTTGCCGGACGGTAAAAGCTCATAATGAACAATGCCCTTCCAATCCCACCATACACACAGCATCACCTTATTTCGTGTTAGGCCAGGTTTGGCCACAGTCTGTGAAGCCTGGCCAACTTTCGACCACGACCTTTTTCGCACGTTCTTGTCGTACGTGATCCACTTTTCATCGCCAGTTATCAATCTCTTCAAAAACGGCTCGGTTTCATTACGTCTCAATAATGAATCGCAAATGAGTACACGGTTCATTAAGTTTCTTTGAGTGAGCTCGTGTGGCACCCAAATATCGAGCTTTTTTGTATAACCAGCTTTCTTCAAATGGGTCAAAACTGTTTTGTGGTCAATTCCCAGTTCTTCAGCTACATCGTAACTACTAATATGCCGATCTTGCTCCACTCTTTCAAAAATGGCGTCCATTTTATTCGTAACAGGGCGACCAGAGCGAGGTGCATCTTTAACATCAAAATTTCCGGACTGAAAACGTTTGAACCAAATTTGTGCTACTCTTACTGACACTGCATCAGGTCCATAAACATCACAAATTTTTTTCACTGCTTGAGTTGCATTTTTGCCTTTTTTATAATAAAATTTTAAAATGTATCGAATTTCTTCATTAGATTCACTCATTTTTACGGAGAGAAAAACAAATGAAAAATAGCGGGAAACAACTTTTTTTTATTTTTTTCTTTTCTTTATAATGTAACCTTTTTAATGTTACCAAAACCAGCCAGACACAAATAGTACAGTCAAAGAAATTTTATAATAAGTTTATACCCACGTTATGCGAAAAGACTTTTTCCCCGACCTAATATAATCTCTATTTATTACATCTTACATCTATGATATCGGAATAATATTATGAATGCGAAAGTTTGTTATGTGTTTAGAGGATTTTTAAGAAATCACAGATGAATTGAAGAGTTGAAGAGAATTAGTTAGAAATTCGTAGATTTTTTTTTCTGGACTAACACATAATATTCACAGTTTTGAATATTATTTCACATATAATATTCATTAAATTGATTTTATTTAATTTTATCGAAACTTAGATTTAGCCTTATCTATATTAGTAAAAATGTTATGCTGTATGAACATTTTGGTGATTCATACCTTTGGTATAAATAATCGAATAATTCTAAATGTACGCGAGCGAAGCCGTGTGTAAAAACTAGCATTACAAACTATCAGGACTTCACACATTTGTATGAAGAAATAGAATATTACATAAGAAAAGTTACTTCAACTTAAAGTTTGAGTTATATAACATCTAATAAGCTCTTAAATCTGTTACCACAAGATGACTCTTCAAGCTCTTCAACCTACATTTCAAGTGTGCATTGTGTTGAAGAGAAATTGTGGATGAAAGTTAAAGATTAAATAATGATGTGTGCTAACAGATGATAATATTTGTACACAAGAATCGTGTGATTATGCAGTTACGAGTGGGCTCTCATATCAACTGCCATTCGATATGTAATAGAGGCGAAATCGTAGGCTATCACACGTAATTGGTGCTTAGTTGTATTTTATTTAATAAAATATTTAAATTTAGAACAAAACGCTATGTGTATAATCAACAACACGAGCATTAGTTGCTTAACTTGACAACTAGATGGCGTTGTCAGTGTCGTGGCTTAACAAAAAAATAAATGGTACATACTTGTAATAAGTATTGTACATACTTGTATAAGTAATATAATAAGTTCAATAAATTCAGCATACGCTATAGATACCTACACTCAAATTAAACGTATCCTTATTCTTTTTTTATTACTTAATGTTGTTAATTTGAATATTTCTTTTTATTGCAAATATATATAAAAAATTATTATATTATAGTACTAGCAAAACTAAAAACCAAATAAATTGTATAGCTAGCTATATACATACCTCAAACTTATGGTGATTCACTTCCGTCTTGTTCATATTATTGTCCACGTTCATCTCCCCTGAAGTCATGACTGTGGAAGTTCACACGAGGATTTATTTAAAAATCTAATCTAATTGCATTGCACCTTTGCCATATTCACTTGTATTACACACCTGCAACAAGGTAAAACGTTATTACTTATGCATAACTTATGTACCTATGACCTATAGTAAAATGTTTTTTATTGCTAGTAATTACTAGTTTCTTCTGGCTCAGATCAATCATTTAAAGGAATTCTTTTTGCAAGTTATGTGCCGTAAATATGGATGAAAAGTGTGCTAAATATATGGCAATGGCATTCGCCATTTTGGATTTAAAAAAATTGGCGAATCAAGGTATAATAACTACCGCTGTCTACACCTGAAGATTTAATAGGAGAGAAGTCACTACAGCGGGCCTATTATGAGGTCTTAATTCCAGCCAGCTTAAGCGCTGTCTTGCAAATTCGTATTTTCAACTACTAATTTCAGCTAGTCGTTAATGAGTAGTCACTGTCAAATTAACTGGAAATTCGATTTATCAACTACTAATTCCATTTAGTCAGTGGTGAGTAGTCACTTACTAGCTGAAATTAGTAGTTGAAAATACGAATTTGCAAGGCAGCGCGTTGGCTGGCTGGATTTAAGAGTTCATAATTAGCCAGCAGTTATAAAGTGACTAATAATAACCCTTTTACAAATAAATATGTTTCATTACAATTAATAGATTAAAATAAAGTACGTGGAGTCCCTCCGCGCTACAGAAGTGAAACTTTGTAACAAACGTACATTTATAACACGCTTAATTTATAAAGAGCATATTTTATTTACATTACGATGGGCCTCGTGGTACATTGGTAAGACTACCGACTGTGGAATGGAGATTGGCGTGTTCGATCCCCACTCAAGTATAAATCTTAATATGGGTATGGGTAGAATTTGGTAACTACTCCTCTATTTAGGAGTATCTGCCATATTCGACGTCGCATTATTCTTTGATTTAGGTACTCCCCCAAGCTCAAGCCCATTTGATACCATATTGTAAAAAAGCATAAAAACTATATGAATGAGAGGCAGTGGTATTTCCCCAGTCGAGCCGGCCCATCCATACAGCGGAATGCTTGGCTGTTAATAATATTATCCAAACTTAGTGTGTATAAAAACTTCAAAATTGAGTTCTAAGATTCAAGAACTACATAATACATATGGCGCAGTGGCTAGCACCCCGCTTCTGATCCAAGAAGTAGTGGGTTCAAATCCTGGCATACACCAATGACTTTTCGAAATTTTCGGAAGTTACGTGTGATAAATATCGATGACTGACAACTTTGTGCCCAGCCAAAGTAGGAATGTGCCTGTGCTGTTATACGGGTTCATCGCTCACCGCCCGTTAGTGATAGCGTGATAATATTTAGCCTATGTGTTGACTTGACTCTCTTGGCCATATTTAAGCAAAATTGAACGTGAAAGCATGCAGTACTTTTACAGTTTATCCGTAATAAACATACAGACAAACAGAAAAAAAATCTAAAAACTATAATTTCGAATTCGGTATCGATTGTAGATCATGTCCCAAGAATTATAAAAATAAAATATTCAACGCATAGTTTAAACTTTCCTATAATTTTATTATATGTATAGATTATTCGGCGGCACAATAAAAAGAAAATTAAATTATTTATTTTACCCATTTTGTTTTTTATACCTACCTTAAACGTATTTGTAATCTAATTGTACTTTTGTACATGTACACTAATGGTTGCAATAAGGTAACAATAATTAAGACAAATCAAAATTTAATTTATGTAATTAAATTAAATACAGTAATAAATATAGAAATAAAAAAGCCATTTTTTTACCTGCCACGTATTGCATTTTGGTAACTATATTATTTATTGACTAATTACTAAATGTTTACTAAACATGTTTTATAATTCTAATACTCAATTAGTTGAGTTATTCCTGTGCTTGTATGGATACTTTTTATTAAAGTTCCCAAGGTTGGCTTTTCGGTTATAGCGAAGTCAAACTAGTTATTATTTGTTATTATTATTATATAACATTCAAACATGGTCAAACAATTGCCTTTTTTGTATATTCCTAGTAATATTTTACTTTTTTGGTTTGTGTTTTTTTAAAGTAGTTTTAATGTTTTTTATAAATTTAAATTTTAAAAGCAATATTTTTATGCAGTTAGTACTTTTGAGACCCGGTGCGATGAAAACATTGCCGCTTCTAGCTACTAGATGTCTATGTACAGTTTTTAATCACGCTATAGAAAATCTTTTCCTTGGTTTATATAAACCGGTTTATGTTCTAGTGTTTTATTTTACCTATTATACCCGCGAGGGGGCGTTAAAAGCGTTGAACGCTTTTGCAAGAGACATTAGAAGTTCCACTTCAATAAACTTATATAATCGTTGTTTTAGTTTATCCATAATATGTCAAAAATAAATTTGTTGAATTTTAAAAGCTTTGATCACAGAATCCATAGACAAATTTGAACAAAGCTTCTAAATAAACAATATATTGCGCCATTCTCGGTTATACTAGTCTAACATCCCTCGTCATGTGATTCCCCAAATAGTTAAAATCCAATATTTAGTTATGTTATACGTAGATATATTTGAACAAGTCGAATAGCAAATAAAAATTGATTGATATTTAGAACTCTGAGTGCGCGTAAGATAAATATTCTAAGATAAATATTTAAAAGCGTTATTTTAAAATTTATTGTATAGGCGTATTTTTAATTAGACAAAACTAGCTGACAGTAGATAAGGTCACTTGGTAAAATAATGTTGCCACATTTAAGTAATAGTGATGCATTCAGTTCTTATTTCAATCAGATGAATGAACAATTAGTGAAATAGATAATCATCTCAAATTATACTATATACTGTAAAACTTATACTACTCAATTTAATAAATAATTTGACTCACCAACAACATTTTTAAATACTTTAATAACATAGTTTCTAAAACTTTATGTAACAAATAATTTTCTTTATCAGAATTTTTAAAAACTGTATAAAAATTTTAATCTTAAAAATGTCATGATAGTGAAAATTGTTCATTTATCTTTAAATGAAAAATTATATAAAAAGAATTTTTTTTTTCATAACCTACCTATATTTGTTATATTTTATACATCTATAGTTTCAATTACGTGATGTATTGAAAATGGGATAATCTCACAAGTTTCTGAACTACGATAGACTAACTATGCTTAAACTAAACAATGGTGGCAATTTTATTAATTCAAGAGTTTTTTCATTCATTTACTTTGCTATAACACTATTTTTTTCATCATAAACTGACAACACTGTAAACGTCAGTGGTTGTTTAACTATAAATCCGACTATAATTCCATTTTTTTTTATGGTATAAGAGGGCAAACGAGCAGGCGTTTCACCTGATGGTGAGCAACCAACGCCGCCCATGGACACCAGCAACACATAGTGTTACTGTTGCGTTGCCAACCTTTAAGGGATAGGGGATAGGAAAGGATGGGGAAGGGGGGTAGGCCTCCGGATACCTCTCTCACCGAACGAAACGCGGCATGAGCCACTTTACGTCGGTCTTCTGAGAGGTCCTGGTATTTCACCGGTCAAGCCGGCCCATCCATGCAGCGAACTGCTTGGCTCTACCACTGTCTAATATTTAAAAATTTAAAATCAATCTGACGCTTATATCTGGCACCCATTTGGAAACCATGCACGATTTTAGCAGTTACTATCGGTAGTTACTTAAAATAAATCACAAAATAATTACGTCAACTATAATTTAAAAAAATATACATTTCATGATGGCTCATCATAAGTCAGCAGTAGATTTTAATTAACTTAAAAATCTATCTTTTGAAACCTGCGCATATTTAAAAGTAATAATATTAAATACCAGTCAATGCCAGCAGCAACAAGCATACTTAATTAATCTTATATACTTAGTCTGGCCATAAATACTGTTACAACTAAAAATAAAAAAATATTACATTTGAATTTGGAATCTGTCTTTTTTATACGATTGTTCATTATGTTTTCTCGTTTTGATGCCAATACATTGTACAATATTTTGCGATATTAGAATGGAGTGGGGTGATAAAGAGAACCAAATCGCTGTGATTGCATTACACAAAGTAGGTATGGAGCCAAATGCAATTTTAAAAACTCTCCATACACTTGGTATTAGTCAAATGTTTGTGTACCGGGCTATTAATAGGTACAATGAGACCTCCTCTGTTTGTGACAGAAAAAGACTTGGCCGTCCACGTAGTGTTCGTACGAAAAAGGTGGTCAAAGCAGTAAGGGAAAGAATTCGAAGAAATCCTGTCCGCAAGCAAAAGATTTTATCTCGGTAGATGAAGATAGCACCTAGAACAATGTCGCGTATTTTAAAAGATGACTTAGGACTTGCAGCCTATAAGAGGCGCACTGGTCATTTATTAACTGATAATTTAAAAAAGAATAGGGTGTTAAAATATAAACAACTACTGAAGCGGTACGCAAAGGGAGGTCACAGAAAAATATGTATAACTTTATTTACAATAATAAGAACAAATAAATTAATTACATTATTTACAATATATACAATTAAAAAAACTACCTGAAATCAAATTTCTCTGCATCTCGGTCTACTGGCAGCGTGCCCAGAAGACTGGCCGCATTGCCACGCTATTGAAAAATATTGTTTACGGATGAAAAAGTTTTTACAATTGAGCAACATTTTAACAAACAAAATGACCGTATTTATGCTCAAAGCTCTAAGGAAGCTTCCCAATTAGTTGACAGAGTGCAATGTGGGCATTATCCGACTTCAGTGATGGTTTGGTGGGGTGTTAGCTACGAAGGAGTGACTGAGCCATATTTTTGTGAAAAAGGTATCAAAACATCGGCACAAGTGTATCAAGATACCATTCTTGAAAAGGTATTCAAGCCCCTTAACAACACCATGTTCAATAACGAAGTATGGTCATTCCAGCAAGACTCGGCACCGGGTCATAAAGTCCACGCAATCTTGGTTGGAAGCGAACGTTTCGGACTTCATTAGAGCTGAAGACTGGCCGTCGTCTAGGCCCGATCTTAATCCACTGGATTATGATTTGTGGTCAGTTTTAGAGAGTACGGCTTGCTCTAAACGTCATAATAATTTAGAGTCCCTAGAACAATCCATAGTGACGAATTTTCCCATGGAAAGAGTGCGTGTTTCTATTGATAACTGGCCTCAACGTTTAAAGGCCTGTATTACAGCCAATGGAGACCACTTCGAATAAGCTTTTTATATTTTATATCGTTTTATATTTATGTATTAAAGTAACACACTGTAAAAGTAATAATGTTATTTGCAATTAAAAAAAAAAAATTCTTTGTTACAATATTTATGGCATGACTAAGTATAAAATTCTCGTGTCACAGTTTTCGTTCCCATACTCCTCCGAAACGGCTTGACCGATTCTCATGAAATTTTGTGTGCATATCGGGTAAGTCTGAGAATAGGACAACATTAATTTTTCATCCACTTAAATCACAAGGGTAGCCCCTCAATATATTTTTTTTAATTTTTCGATATATATCTGTTTTTTTTTTTTTATAAAACGGGATACAAAAATACATACAACCCTAAATTTTCAACCCCTACGATCAATCCCTATTTTTTAAATTTTATTTTTTGGCAAGACAATGTTTGCCGGGTCAGCTAGTAACTTTATAGATATCATGCGCCTTAAAAATAAAATAACGATTTTAAAAAATCAAAGAATGGCGTTCGAAGTATGTCATATAGTAGTGTGGATAGGTAACTCGTGGAAAGCTAAAGTCTTTGCCTACCCCTATGAGGTACAGGCGTGAACTTATGTGCCTATGTATGGATGTATTATTGAAATTATATTTTCATTAAATCCTTTAACTTTTCGTGATGTTTTTACACTCTACTTAATCCTGATAACACAGTATGTCAAACAAGTACATGATTTGTGAAGACAGATGTCAGACATTCAACGTGTAACTAGTATGAAGAAGAATGAGAATTGAAAGAAGTGAGAGTTATTATACTTCGACAAATCCATGATACCTACATCATGGATAGATGGACAACTTTCTTTATATTGACAGGGGTACATCACAGTCAATACAAAGAAAGTGAAACCTAAAGATGATAAAGCTGAACTTTTTGAACGCACGAGTTTTGTTTTTAAATTTGGATCCACAAGATAAAATGTAGGACTTTTGCTATATCTATGGTAACAATTTTTTTTAAAACAGAACGTCTTAGTTACTCTACATTTCAAAGCTAACAACATCTTTCAATATCCAGATTTCTATGTTTATTTTCTAAACCTCTAATGATGTACCTACAAAGGTTTCCAAAAAAAATCTTTAATTTATGATGATTGACTTAAACTAGGATAAAAAAGCTTTTTTTTTAGAAACATTTGTAGGTACATCATCAATACATAGTATAAAACAAAGTCACTTTCCGCTGTCTGTCCCCTTATATGCTTATATCTTTAAAACTACGCAACGGATTTTGATACGGTTTTTTTATTAGTTAGAGGGTGTCAATAAGGTGGTTTTAATTTATAAATTATATATGATGTTGTAAAGAAAAAATATCATTTTCGAGATTTAGAACTTTAATTGAAAACGCTAGCTGAACCCTAAGTGATAGATCAAAACAATGTTCTACATTATGAAATACCTTCTGAATTTCCACAAAAAAGTCCGCGAAGGCTGATGGAATGTCTATCTCTTAAGGATAACCCACAATGACCATTTTTATTTTTTTACTTTTTACGAGAAATAATGGCTTATTTACGAAGCTCTTTTAAACATTACAGCATTAATTTTCATCCAATTAAGTGTCTTAAATAGATTGTGCATGCAATATAGATGATCCTGGCCCTTCACAGAATGTAATTTAAACGAATATTTACGAAGATATTACAGTATTAACATAGCGGGACATAGCAGTTGCGTTGCGCACCAAAACGCGTGCCGATAAATAGCACAAATTGAACTTTATAAAATCCAAATTTTACTCATTTATTACTTTTGATGCGATACAAAGTTCGCCGGGTTAGCTAGTACAGTGTTTCTTAACTTGTGGTCCGCGGACCCCTGGGGGTCCGCGAGTATAGGTATGGGGGTCCGTAGTCTCATCTATGGACCATTTAATAATAACAAATAAATTTAACTAAAAATAATCGCTACGCTTTTAGCATGGCGAACGTGCGCCAGCGACGGTGTCCCAGACTGAAGTGAAGTGAAACTTAATAGCAACATCACTAACTTAGTTGCAAAAAAGCAGCACCAACCTTCACACTAACGTTTTTTTATAACTAAGTACTTTTTTTAATATATGTATATAGTAGGTACTAAAATAAATATTCAGAAATTTATTAATGTTTTTTTATTATTAAGGGGGTCCGTGAAATTGTGCTTAATTGCCCAGGGGTCTGTGAACTGTAAAAGGTTAAGAAACGCTGAGCTAGTATATAATAAAACTTAAAACTGCAGTGCTTTTTTATGTTATCATTTGCTCAGGATTGCATTAAACCAGTTATGTTTTTATTTAAACCTACAAGGCAAGTGCACGTTTGAATTAAAAAAAAACTAGTTTTAATTTAGCCAATGAGATCAGCAAATTTGCCTTTGAATTTCAGGTCAGCTTATTATTAAATGCAAGATATTATTCAATTAATTATCAGCATAAATTATAACACACACCACGAAACGTGTGCAACAGAGCATAACAGTTGTAACTGCCACGCAGTTCGCTGCATGAATGGGCCCGCTCGAGCGGTGAAATACCGCGTCCTCGTCCAGAATATTAACGGTCCCGGTCTCTATCCATCCCACACCCTTAAAGACGATCAAGAGCGGCAACGCAACTGTAACACTATCTTTGTTACAGTTAGCTACTCACTTACCTTACCTTACTAGTAACGAAGACAAGTACAAATCGGTAGCCTTTTTTGTTAATATTTTGAGATTTTTATTAGCTTCACCTGTATGTTTGTATGTTTGTTTGTAACCGACTTCTTTGGGCGCGATTTTGACCCACTTTGAACGGCTAGATTTCGTTCAAACTTTGTAGATTTATCGAGGACCGATGACAATACACTAATTTGATAAAATTATAGAAAACCGAACTAAAAAAATAGAAAATAATTAATAGTTTAAAATACTAAAAAACACGCTTTTTATAGAAAACCGAACTAAAAAATAGAAAATAAGTTTTAATAAAATTAAATTAAGAATAGTGTTGAAAATTTCAATAAATATAGATTAATAATAGTGTGAATAAAAAAAATTAAAAAAAGCGTGGGGTTCTTTTTAAGATCTTATCAAAATGGTAATCACTCTACTCATATCTGTCAACAAAATATTTATAACTATTGACACCATGCACCCCACGCGTTTTTTAAAAATTTTTTTTTATTCACACTATTATTAATCTATATTTATTGAAATTTTCAACACTATTCTTAATTTAATTTTATAAAAACTTATTTTCTATTTTTTAGTTCGGTTTTATATAAAAAGCGTGTTTTTTAGTTTTTTAAACTATGAATTATTTTTTGTAAGTATAGCACAATACCTTGTGACTGAAAGACTGACTCTTAGTGCTCGGTATGGCAATAGCATCTATTCCATTTGGAACGTAAACATAACGGCGAGTCGAGGCTTAACAGTCACTGCCAACACCTTCGGGTTAGAAAAAGGCGTGAAGATAAGTTATGTTTTATGTTATCTACTGCTAAGCAAATTAACAAACAAAAAAAGTTGTTCATTTCCGTTGTCAATTTTTTTTACAGTACCCAAATATTTTGGTTAAATGAGTAAATTTTAAAATTTAAGCAAAAAATTCTGGCAAATATGCAACTTGCGTGTTAAGCAATGATTAGAGCAATGTTTCAGGGCCTCCTCCGTTTCGAAAGTTTCGAGTTCGATCGCCGACAGCAAAGATTTTTCGGAAAAAATCTGTCAATTTATTTGATAGTCATAGTGACGCACCAAATTGTACCGGGTATACCTAGGTATGGCAATACTTACAATAATTTTAATACAAAACATAGATCTCTCTATCTTACAATATAAAAATATGAAAGTAAATTATGTGACGCCGAAAATTGAAGTTTTTAATAAAGAAATAAATAACCATGAGTCTTCAACAGCCGCTCCCTTCGGGTAGACAAAGGTGTAAAGATACTTTTTTTTTAAATAGGGGTAAATCGTAGAGGGATGAAAATTTAAGGTAGGTTTATATTTGTAAGTAGGTTTCGGTGGTCCTGTGGTCGAGCTCACGGCTTCTGATCCAGAAGTCGCGGGTCCGAATACTGGCTCACACCAATGACTTTTTGAAAGTTATGTGTGATAAATATCTATGACTGAAAACTTTGTGCCCGGTATGGCAAATAGGTTCGCCACCTATTCCATTTGGGATGTAAACATAACGACGAGACGAGGCTTAACAACCGCTGCCTACACCTTCGGGTAACAAAGGGCGTGAAGTTATGTTATGTTTGTTTTGTTATATTTTTGTAAGTAGTTTAACTAAAAAAATTGGAGAGGGAATTATTTTCGAAATGTTAACCTATACCATTTAAGGTATCCTATTCTCGGACTATATTATATGCACACACACAATACAAAATTTCATGAGAATCGGTCAAGCCATTTCTAAGGAGTATGCTAACAAGCACTGTGATGCGAGAATGACAATTTTATGAATTACAGATTATAAATGGACAGGCACCCATAACCGCAATGTCAATGAAATTATATGAAATAAATATTTAATTAACTAAAATGTGAACTGGAAGCATAAGAGTCATGCTATTATTACGCTATAAAAGCTATTAATAATAGGTTTGCTTTTACTTTCGCTAATATGTATATTAGCGAAAGTAAAAGCTATTATTCTAAAGAACTAATTTAATTAAACAACTAGTAATATAATAATTTAAAGAAAATAACTGACAAATAAAACTATACAACAATTTCTGAAAAAAAAAAAATAAAAACTACTCCGCACACATTTTGTTAAATATATTAATTTTAATTATATTCCTTGGAGTTCAATTTTTTTATTACTTCCCGCCATTAGTTGTTCTTAATATTCGTCTTTAAATTCGAATCAAAATTTACATTGTTCGTACGTTTAACACTCATCATAAATCACAATAGGGTATTTTACTGTAGTAGAGAAAAAATACAAGATCTATATATTATGATAGTTTAGGCAAAGGGCTACCAGAAAATGTTCGTTTTATGCCCTCTAATATCAAGCTAAATTTTTAATTTCAATACAAAAATTTTGGGTTTTTTAATCTGTGTCAAAACGGCAAGCCACCATGTTATTACGTCATAGGGTCATATCGAATGAAGTATGAAACAAATCAAATGTCAATACCTCAGTGACAAGTGTCAGTGTCAATCTAAGTACCAAAGAGGATATAAATAAGAACTGCTAAGTACCTGAGAATAAGTTAGAAAAGAAGAAAAAGAAATTGAGATGGGTTTTTTGGGGTTTTTATGACTTCAATGGTTATTTATATTTTAGCATATTTAACTCGAGAAAACGATTTGTTACTTAAATTGTTCCATTCTTTATTATAAAGGGTCCATAAATTACGTGAGATGATTTAGGGGGCGAGGGGGCCGAGTCAAATCTCATATAATCTCACGTTAGGGAGAGGGAGGGTCTCGACAGATAACACGCAATTTTTGTTCTGATTGAAACAAAAAAAAACTATTTTGGCTCAAGATTTAACCACTTTAAGAGCAGATGAGTTTACTCAAAATCATATGTAAATGTTGGTTCCTGTAGTCTCTCTTGAGACCGCGCATAATTCTCCATGGACTGAATTAGAGTAGATATTATTGTCTTTTTATCACAGTAGTCACAGTAGTATCAAAGTATTCTATTGCATTTTTTTTATTAAATTTATAACGCGCAGCAATATTGATTACTAGTCTTAACTAGTCGTAAATAAAAGCGCGAAACAAATTAGATACAAGCAAATAGTAAAGAAACCCACAATCTGCAAAATCTCACGTGAGATTGGGGGATGGGGGAGGGGGTTGAACAAAATCTCACGACATCTCACCAACAGGGGGAGAGGGGCAGAAAATGTAAAAAAAACACCTCACGTAATTTATGGACGGCCCCAAAGTGATATTATTTGATTGACGTTTATTATTAAAGTTAAACTTTAAATATTGTCTTAATTTTTGTCTCGGTGGTCAAGCGGTCGACCACTCCGCTTCTGAATCCAGAGGTCACGGGTTCACATCCTGGCTCACACCAATGACTTTTCGAAATTATTTTCGGAAATTATGTGTGACATATCGATGACTGACAATTTTGTGTCCGGTATAGCAATAGGTTCGCCACCTATTCCATTTGGCTCGTAAACATAACGGCGAGCCGAGGCAACTACCTTCGGGTCGAAAAAGGCGTGAAGTTACGTTAAGCTTCTTTTATTACGTACATCGATAGGCTAGCGTATGTGTTGTACAAAAACAGTACTTGTAACAGTTAATCCAGGTTTTCATGCCACTTGAAATATATATTCATTTATTTATTTTTGGAGACATTAATGAGTTAGTATCTATGTACTTATAACTTAATGTCTTATGATCATGAACTACAAGTATGCCAATTCCAAAACCACAATTATATTCTTGTTTTAATTCGTGGTTACATTGTTTGGTAAAGTTTTCAGTAGGTATAATAAAATTGCTCTCAATGAATAGTCCATATATTAAATAGTTTAGTGCTAAAGTAACCTTGAGGGTGTGGAAGGTATAGTAAGTATACTTTAAATCACTAGTCAAATGACATCACAAAGACTAGCTAGTATCAATATAGGTACCTAACAAATTAATAAAACAAAATTAAATTAATAGTGATAATAATTCATTTAATCAAATAATCTTGTAAATTTATTAATGCACATGCTGTTCTTACGCATAAATCTAACATTCCAATAAGATTTATATTACAGCTGAATGCATTTTTAACATTTTAAATTCTCGTAATCTTCTAATCACCCACCCTACGCGTATTCTCAGACTGGCTATTTGCTTTGTCTGTTTCACCTCCGTTTTAGATAGTTTCATTCCAGCAGCAGTACATTAAAACTTAAATGGTTTAGTGTCTCTTTATCTACAAATTTTAAAATAAGATGTAGCACTAAACACTATAAATTTTATCAGTAAAGTGATTTTATCTTTATATTTTATACTAGTTGGAACCTATTTACTTCTGTGTTGTGCTTTTCAATGAGCCTGAATACTTAAATCTTTCTGGGTTATAAATATTTGTGTTTCATAAGGTTCCTGTGCTTGGATAGTTTTCACAGCTTTTTCACATTTATTTTCCATATCACATTCACATTCAATACTGTCTATGAATCTAGAAGTGTAAAATAATGAAATAGTAATATAAAGAACTACATAAGTAATAAGCATTAGAAGGTAAGCAGTGTACCAAAGCTGAAGAGTGCTGCAGATATTATATTATAGTGGAAATTCTATTTTTGTAAGCTTAAGTCTGAGCGGGATAAAGAGGAATGAGAGTTGTAGGTCTTTGCCCTGTAGCGGGAAACCATCGGTTAATAATATGAATGAATTTATTTATGATATTCACACAAATTACCTTCAATACATGATGATGAAACTTGGACAATGTCTTCTATATGATCTATAGATGTAGATAATTTTGGCTTTTTAGATCCAGTAAGATGACATTCATTTAGAGAGGACACATGTTTCTTTTTCTATTCGAATCTAGAGGGCACGCAATGTAATTTCACTTGAATCTTCTTAACTGAATCCATGATTTTCTAACTTATATATAGTATAGTTTTCTATGTCGTGTTCAATCTGAAACATAAAATGTAAATTCGCAAGTGAACGGAACTGTACACATGTAAAAGATATTAATTTAGATAAATAATGTGGTAAGATACTTACCACAAAATGATCTTCACAAAAATACAAACGAGATTTGCTACGTAAAAGTTTGAGATCTCATAACGCAACTTCGAACCAAGTTTTTCTCATATTGATATAAGTCGGCACCTGAATCCATAATTTTCCAAATGTTTTTACGTTTATTCTTGCATTCAGGAACAACTCATCAAGGATATGTAGATTAATAACATAATTTACAATATAACCTAACTTTTACGGCGATTTGTTTACAATAGTGAATAGGTACTACTTGAACTTGAACTTCGTCAACTTCGTGTAATTATATAGCTAGTGATTGTCACCTTGAGTTACGAACTCGAGTTGGGCTTGACTCTAGTCGGAGATAACCAACTCGAGTTGAAAAAAAAATTTACACTGCTGGTTTTTTGTTTTAGTTAAGAGGTTGATTCATCTTTAAAAGAGTAATTCGAGTCACAAGTCTAGTTACGTGAAGCAGATCAGTGTAGCTTCTCTTACGTCCTTTTAAGGGTTCTGTACCCAAAACCTTTTACTAAGTCTTTGCTGCCTGTCTGTTACCTGCTTCAATATGTATCTTAAGAACAGTGATAACTAGATAATTTAAATTGTCACCGTTGATGTATTATATTGTTGCTTTAACAATCAGTACTAAATTAAAATAAAATAAATATTTAACCGGAGTTTCCATACAGTAAATTTGATTATTTTACTGTTTCTTGCTCGATATTAATAACGGTGACAGGAAGATAAATTTATCAGAAATATTACATTCATCAGAGATTACATTCATCAGAGAAAAAACCTGATCCATGCACTCTCGTCCGCTTCTAAAACCACCATGAACCTCCCTCAATAATCCATCAGATATCACCCTCATTCTCCTTCCAATAATTTTCCCATACACTTTTGCTGCTAAACTGATCAAACTTATGGCCCTGTAACTGGAACACTGCATACGTGATCCCTTACATTTATACAATGGCACAATGTCAGCGCGCCTCCAGTCCATGGGAACCTTACCCGACCTCCAGCAAAGATTGCTCAAGGTCAGGAAAGCGTCCCGGACACAGGTTCCACCGTGTTTGATCATTTCAGCAGACAGCATATCAATTCAGCTGCCTTCCCATTTTTCATACTTCGTATCGACCATTCAATCTCTTCCATAGTAATGTCCTCGTAAGATTTTGCCGCAACGGTTCCGTTCCAGGCATACGTCCAATATCAGCTTACCAGCATCATTCACTCTCTTGTCTCCATTCGGACCAAGAACAGCCTCCAGGCCATCTCTCTTAGTTCCGACCCATCCATTAAGATCACCACACAGAATTATCCTTTCATTTCCCTCAACCAGATCCAGAATATCCCTAACAGTTTCCCAAAACTCCTCGAGTTCGCGGGGATCCGCGGATCTGACGGGAGCATAACAGTAACAGTAAGTAATTAACGATCCTCCGATGCTATAAAAGAATAAAATAGAATAATAATGTAAACATATAGAAACTGTAAATATTCACCGAATATCAAGTTGTATAGTGTATTTTTTTTTCGTTAACAAGTGGATAATTTTCACATACCTGTAATTTAAATCGAGTCAACTCGAGTTGCGATTTTTCCGAGTTGCTAAACCGACCTGACCCTTTGACGTCATCACCTCGTTTCGTCTGTTTTCGTAAAATTACGCGCGAATTTTAAAAAACGTAATATTTAAATGCATTTTTAAGGTACTTATTGATTGAAAAAAAAATCCAGATTTTTTTTAGTGGTTTAGTAGCACTATAGGAACTTATTGCAACACTTTTCAAAAATTCGTAAAATTCCCTATTCAGTAAATTATCAAAATTCCATAAACATAACTTCTGAAATATAATGTGTGAAGATGATGAGGATGAAGATGCTAATGAAGATGAATAAGTAAGCTACCACTTTTGTTTATGGGATAGGAGGGCAAACGAGCAGGCGTGTCACCTGATGGTAAGCAACCAGCGCCGCCCATGGACACTAGCAACACATATAGTGTTGCAGTAGCGTTGCCGACCTTTAAGGGAGTAGGATAGGGAAGGATGGGGTAGGAGGGTGGGCCTGCTGGGACCTCTTTCACCGAACGCAACGCGATATGAGCTACATTACGTCGATCTTCCGAGAGGTGGTGGTATTTCACCGTTCGAGCCGGCCCATTCATGCAGCTAACCACTTGGCTCTACCACTGTTAAAGTGACTGCCTTAAAGTAATAATTGACGTTTGGATTTATTTTATTTATTTTTACGTGTAAGCCTATTTGTTACCCTAGTTAAAATAATTCGATTTACGTTAATCAAATAACGTCTATTATTTTTTTGGAATTCAGTTGCAATTTTATTGATATAAATGTTGTGATTACTTATTATGATCACAAAGGTGTCAAATTTTAGAGGTCAATAGAGTCGGCAAAAGTTGAATAGCCGACTGATGGCAATTGTGATTTGTTTAATAATTTGCTAAAAAGTTGAGTTTACAGAATAAAAAAATCTTTATACATTTTTATGTAGAGTGCAACGACTTTATCAAGTATACAATTACAAATAGCCACTACATATGTAGTTTTTGTTACGTAGGTACTGATATATATTTTGAGATCAGAATCAATACAACGGTGGCAAAAATTTAAAGCGAGTGAAGTCAGAAACGAGGGAAAAAAATCATTGACTCTCCGTGTGTATACAGTGTTGGGGTTACAGAGCATAATAATGCGCTGTAATTGGAAAACTAGCGAAAGTCGCATACGACTCAGTGCCGCACATTGCTGAATTGTGCTGAAGCCTAATTGGAACGCGAATTGGTGTTAAAATGCGCCAGTAGAGTGCGCTAAGTTCAGTGTTCACATTAAATGTGGGATAAAAAAAGTCAATGCTTGTACCTTAATCCATATTTATATTACTTTTTTTTAACACAGGTTGAATTAACTTTGATTATTTCCAAAAAACTACAACGGAACGAAAGTTATAATTTTTTTAACAAATATTATTATTACTAAAGAAAATTTATTTAAAATCTTATGGTACCAATTCCAACATAAAGAAAAAACACTTATTAATTTTCTGTCAATGAGAATAGTATATAAACGAAGGTAATGTTGGTATCCATGGGACACACCATGCGAAAGCACTACTTTTGAGAGTGCCTGATTGTGCGTAGCGATGCTGTGGTCGGAACATCAATGTTAAGCATTTTGCCGCATAATGGGCTATAATGCTGTAATTGGAAAACTAGGATTATATGTATGTTATTGGCAATTCATGACCGTTGAGATAAAACCTTTCGGCTCAGAGCTTTTCTACGAACTTGCGGGGTAAAAAAATCTGGTCCATAGACCCTCTTCCGCTTCTGAAACCACCATGAGCCTCCCATAACACTGATATCACACTCATTCTCATTCATTCAACAATTTTCCCATACACTTTTGCTGCTAAGCTGATCTAACTGATGGACCTGTAACTGGAGAAATGCGTACGTGATCCCTTACCTTTATACAAGGGCATGATAAAAGCATGGTCCATGGCAACCTTACCCGACCACCAGAATAGATTGCTCATGGTCAGAAAAGCGTAGTTTGATCATTACAGCAAAGTGGTAGAGCCAAGCAGTTCGCTGCATGAATGGGCCGGTTCGACCGGTGAAATACCACGACCTCTCAGAAGACCGACGTAAAGTGGCTCGTGCCGCGTTTCGTTCGGTGAGAGAGGTACCCGGAGACCCACCCCCCTTCCCCATCCTTTCCTATCCCCTATCCCTTAAAGGTCGGCAACGCAACAGTAACACTATATTTGTTGCTGGTGTCCATGGGCAGCGTTGGTTGCTTACCATCAGGTGACACGCATGCTCGTTTGCCCTCCTATCCCATAAAAAAAAAATCATTTCCTGCTGCCTTACCATTTTTATTAACAATAAAAATTGTTCTTGTTTGTAATTGCAATGATTATTTATTTATTTTTGTTTTGTTAACAGTAGAAATACAATTCCAACCGATAGGCTATTTACTGTTTGAATCAAAATTATTTGTGTTTCCAAATTCAAAACTCTTGGTTTTAAATCCTGGGTCACGCCAGAATACTGGAAGTACATACAGTCATTTTAAAATTACAAAGAGATACTTAAATTTATACAATACTAGTTGACCCAGCGAAATTGGTTTCGCTTCAGACGCAATAAGAAGAAATAAAAATGGCCATTGTGGGTTATCCCTAAGAGATAGACGTACACCACCGCGGACTTTTTTGTAGACCATTTAAAGGTGTATAATAATGTAGTACATTCTTTTGATTTATCACTTAGGGTTCAGCCAGCTTTTGCAATTAACATGCTAAATCTCGAAAATCGAACATTATTAGTTACTTCATAATACAAAAATATACAAAAAAAAACCCGAAACGAATTAACATTAATGAATAAAGGCTTTTGTTAGGTATTTTTTGCTAACTGTACGGAATGGCTGTCAAACCGTTATTTATTAAAAAAAATACCAAACATTTCAAAGAATAGTCAAAACGAAAATTAACAAAAACAAAAGTACCTAACATACTCGTAACATAACTTGACGCTATTTGCCATCCGAAGATGTAGTAGGTAGTGCCTGTTAAACCTCGACTCACCGTTTTGTTTACGTATGGAATATTACCGGGCACAAAGTTTTCAGTCATCGATATTTATCACACATAACTTTCGATAAAACTATCGAACTATCGGTAAAAGTTATCGGTGTGAGCCAGGATACCGATCCGCGACCTCTTGACTGAGTAGCCAGAAGAGAAGAGGGGTGCTCGTCCACTGGACCACTGAGACCTAAGTACCTACATCTATTTTTTAAAAAGGTTTTTTTATATATAACAAACAGACACTACGTTTTTATTTATTTGTATTGATTACATAAATAACAAATACGTATTAAACACAATTAAAAGTATTGCCAATATTTTAAGCAGAAATTATAATTTAATTTTAATTATTTCTGAGTAAATACGTGTGCGATTAGATGACTATTGATCTTCCAATACGGGGTATTATATTATAAAAAAATACGCAATACAAGTGTTTCGAATTGTTTTAATGATGATGAAGATAATGTTACAGACTAAGAGGTTGTAATGTCATATTTCAACATGTTCTTGAGCAAATATTGTTGACGTAATGATCAATGTGAAAGTTTTGCCAGGCTTTGTGTCTGTTGGAAATTCATTTTAGATTCAATACACAAACATTATATACCTAAGCAATAACTATTTGCACTTGATACACTTATCACTAATATTTTATTATGTTTGAATTATACTAAAAGATATTTACTTTTCTATTTTATCACTACGGTAGACAAAAAGTGTGAAACATACGGATCATAACAAGCGCAGGGTACATTGGACTATCATTAATATTCCGTGTTGTTAAAATTTAAACTGTAATCAAATTAAGTAGACTAAATTAAAACACGTAACGCAAAGCCAAAAGCCAAAGTTTACATACTGTTAAAAAAATAGGAGTATAACAAAAGAGTGTGAAATACATTCCAATATTCCATGTAGGTAATCAAATTTGACACTATTCCATATTTTATACCACATATAAACAATATTATCAGGCACACACAGTGCGAAATATCTTATCGTAGTGTTTTTAACTGATTGAGAAATCGCATTAGATAGATATTATAGACATAATAATGTATCAAGTTGTTATCAAGACAAATCCTTTATCTTTTAATTTTTTTGTTTGCTAGGCAAACATATCCATATTTATTCCGACAAAAAATTACAATACGTATGCACTTGGCCCTCAAAAGAATTGTGTACTTTTATCTTATAGGTAATCAACGCAGAGGTGACTCCCCTGGTGTTGCAGATGTACCTAGGCGGCGGTGGTGGCATTCCAGGTGAACCGCATTCTCGTTTGCACCTTTCCCCCAAAAAATATTGCAAATCAGACACGTCTAAAGAAATATCAGCGTTGTTGACCATCTTTATACATTTCTTTGTAATTCTTGAATATCCATAGAGTATACAGATTAGTCATGTTCAATAAACTCTTGACTAATTTGTATGCGTCGAGTAAGTTCCCGAAGTGCCATCCCGAGAAAATATAATCCTTTGTTAATAATAACCAATGTTTGTTGATGTGTCATACATATATTTTGAACTCCGATACTTTGTCCTTTCATAAAACAAAAAATAAATCTTATAAAGACATTGTAAGTACGTCTCTTTTTCAATACATGTATGTATGTATTTCCAATTTTGTCGTTTGAGTTTCTTAAAAGCGGTAGCGGAGACTAGGCCTCTCGGAAAATCTACGTAAAATGGCTCATCTCGCATTTCGCAGATAGATATCCGGAGGCCTACTCACTTCCTCCTCTTCCCCTTGTCTTTTTCGTTGGCCGGCAACGCAACTAAGATCCTCTCGGCGCTACGGTGTGTGGCGCAAATCGCTTATCAGCACGTGATCCGCTTGTTCGTTTGCCCCCTTTGCCATAAAAAAAACCTCTGAAACTAGTCTACAGATTTTCATGCAGTTTGAAAAACAATTGTTTAACCCTCCCCGAAGACATAAATAATCATTCGATGTGTTTAAAAATAGTAGACGCCGTTGGAAAAACCATGCTGTGGACTAATACTGGTGTTTAATAAAAGCTTTGCATCCGTCTAATTTATGTTATAACTGACTTACGAAAGAATGCAGTTTTTCTCACGACATAATCACTTCATTTAAAAACTTAATTGCAATTATTGTAGTTCATAAACTTGCTTACACTTTCCCTCGCTTTCTTGACAGTTCAAATTTGCGTTATTGCGCAATTCTTTTTTTTCAAATATGTAGGTACTTTTGTACTTATATGTCTAAGCTATGGCATCGAAGAGTTGTACAACAAAGAAACAAATCAATGCTATATTTACTGTTTAACTATGATGAATATTTATGAAATGAAGAGAATTAAACGTCGCCTTGTCTGATAATCTAAGAATATTTTTAGGAATTAATGCATCATTATAGGTCAACTTTTACACATTCTAAACCATACTACACAATTCAAAACATAATCTTTAATGACGGGAATAATATCGTCAAAACAATAATGACAATAAAATTCACCTAAAAACACCAACCCATTGAACTTAAATGGAAAACCCCACTTTTTACATCTTGTATGTACCTAAGTATTTTATTATCTTATGACGAACGGGGAACGTTTTCTTTAGAAACAACAACGTAGAACAATTTTTTTGTTAATTACTCGTGAAAATGATCTGATGTAAAGAGTTCGAAACGTCGGGAAATAGATATAAAATAAGTTCTAAATAAACGCGATGTAATCCATAAAAAGTTGTTTCAATGTTATAAATGTGATTCTCGAAAATCTAAGAAATAAATACAATATAGTATTTTATACAGATTACATTTAAATGACGACAGACAGACTGTTACTAACATACTTGATGATACCTCATAGAGTTACTTATTTACGTAATTCTTGTTCATCAGCTTCGAACGGAGAACCAGACAAATTGGTATGTTGCAAAGGCTCAGACTCAAGTTTGTGCAACAGTTAAATATACAAGCAATAACTATGTCTGACTAGGTTCCCGCCGTCTGGCAGACTCAGACGGCGGTATCATATTTTGCAACTAACCTAGTCAGATCGTGACATTGATATTTTTTTGCAAACTCAATAACGCTATTTCAGTTTATATTTTCAAATACTTTTTGCATTTGATATTATATAAAACATTCAGTTCTTCTGTATGCTCGTTATTTTTTTTAAATCTAATTATTGGATTTTGATGTTCGCTAACTAGCGTGATCTAGTGAACTAGTGGTAATAATAATAATCTAGACATATTTTCTTATATACATTAATCAATATTAATCAGCTTCCATTAGCAAAAAGTAAATAGAATTCGATCGATCATCGATTCTGCTTGCTATCGAGTTGCTATTGATGTTAGGTAATCATCAACATATAACCTAGCGTATATGGGATAAGGAGGGTGACGGTGAGCGAAAAAGGCAGGGATGTGCCACAAGATATATTAAGCCACTTTAAGTTTCTGAGACGTCGTAGCATTTCACCGGTCGAGGCATTCATGGAGCTAACTGCGTGGCTATACCACTGTTGAAAGAGCAGGTACTATTTCGACGGAATAGTATTATTTACCACATTGTTTGAAATCCCGCAGCATGAGTACTATGCATGCTGAGGTTCTTCAGTTATACGAGTATAAACAAGCTTTATGTAAACAGAGAACGTGTATTACTTACTAGCCATTGTTAGCACAAATTCCATAAGAAGGATATAGGAAGGTAAACAAATGCGATGGTATAATATGTTTCATGCCACTAATAACAATGTGCCAGGTATATGGCAATAGGTACCGCCACCTATTTCAATTGCTTAACGAGCTTTTTTATTTTAGTGAGTCGAGGTTTAACAGCCGCTGTCTACACCTTCGGTAGAAAAAGGAGTGACGTTGACAAAAAATAGAAAAAAGCTGTACCAGATATTTATTATATTTGGGCTGTCATACACAACGAATTTAGCATTTAGCATGTGGTTGATGTACCACATGAGAACGCGAATCTCCTTCTGACGAAGTCGGGTAGAATTATACATTAATTGTTCAGATTTCATAGTATGGAAAATTTGAAATGTTTTCAGCTTATTCGGAGAACTATTTATTTAATACTATTATGTAAGGAAACTATTTATGCACTTCATATTTATCTTTTTCTGTAACTTAACTTTCCTTTTAAGTGAATTAGCTGAATGGTCGAGCCGGCCCATTCGTACAGCGAACTGCGCGGCTCTACCACTGTTGGAAGCCGATTCACTAATTCAATGATCTGTATATACTGCTTTAGCTGCATTCTTTGATGAGGGTGATATGTTTATCCAAAACAACAGAAGAATGAAACGAAAACTCGATAGTATATCCTGTATATCGATAAAGGAATTGAGTTTATTTTTTTTTTTCTACGCACTTTGACGCTGACAGAAGCTAAGTTTATGTGATAATCTTTTACCGATTACATTTTTATTATTATCTATGACTTAAAAGTGATAAATAGCATAGCAAATTATTTAATATTGTTGATATGCACGTAATAATTGAATTAGCGTAGGTATAGGATTCGAATGGCATTTTTGTGAAGGTAACAACTAACAAACACGCCGAATGAACACCCAGAACTGAAATAAAACACACAAACACAAGTTTCATGTATGTGTAAATTGATATTTTATTTATATTAAAGCAATATGTTTATATATATCTGAAGGTGTATACTGCCTTGTCTTGTGTAATTGAATGATTTTATTTGCTCTTTTTGAAAATAATCTAATCCGCCTCACTCGCTTCTTTGACTATCATAACTCTTGTCATACACGCTCGTCGATTTTTAAGGCTCCTGTCATTACCTTGTTCGATCAATTGGTCATGGATGGATGTCAGATGTCGATCGTCCTCGACTGCTACATATAGAATTACCTTCTAAGATTGTGGTCAAAGTCCGGTTATGAATGTTAAGGTAAAAATACCTATTCATTTATGAGGTATAACTTAAACTTAAGAAACTGACGTTAGAAAATTCATTATAATAACTTCGAACGGACAAAAAGATCGGATAAAAACTTCGAACGAACAAAAAGAACGGATAAAACCTTCGAACGGACAAAAAGTTGCAATTATACCTCGAAACGTCGATTTTTTTTTGCTTCCGCGTATGGGTGATGGTGATGGCTTATTGCCATACATCGGGTATAACAGTCATTATATTTATTATACATAAGTTAAGAATCCGCCAAGTGCCGTGTGCGCACGAAGGGTTCCTTACCCACCGAGCTCAATTACGGTAAATGTTTATTGTATAGAGCCCCCTTATATATTTATTTTATTTTAGCATTGAAATTTGTTGTTGTACCATTTAATATATATAATATTAAATATATTGGAGAAAAACGAATGATGGCATGAATTTATTAGAGCAATGGTAGCTGAAACAAAAACTTTTCCGATCTTTGCCTGTATATTGTGCGTATGTTTATACTCGCATCAAAAATACTGGTAAGTGGATAATTAACTATGAATCTATTTAAATTACCGCCATCTTCTAAATATTAAGTTTAGTAAATTAAATCTCAAACGATGGTTTCGCAATTGCATTACGTGATTATCGATAAAAAAAGTTACATCGAGATAAAAAATATTGCTGTTATCTATCTTCAATTAAACTGTCTTCCATCAATGATCACCATTCATCACACAGTGTTGAGGACAGTGATGATTGCGTAAAATGTGATATGAATAGGTAATTCTACATCCAGGTTCCAAGGATACCAAGGGTTACCTATTACCTCATCATAATTATCCTAACGGATTACGTTTTATCTAATACTAATGTCGGATACTTCTCCAATAGTCTGTCAGGATTTTATTTGTTGGTCCCTCGAGCCGAATACTTATTCCGCCACATTGCGCATTGTAATTTCCAGAGTATTATACTTTTCTTAAGATTAATTTCCTTATAAAAATGTAACTACACTATTTAAACGAATCTAACTACCCCTCCACAGTCATTTTAGAATTAATTTACGCTTTGACTCTATCTATCTACACCTATACCTAAATTAAATCGAAGTGTCTGTTTGTAATATTAAAATAACTTCTTTCTTTCTTCTTTGCTGAATGCATATACATACACCAAAATAACATGTGTTTGTCTGTTTGTTCCCGTTAATCTCTGAAGTGGCTGTACTGATTTTGGCAGGACTTTTATTAGCAGGCAGATAATGTGATAAGGAGCAACTTAGTACACTTTATTTTTAGAAACAATATTTTATTTATTGCTTCCGAGGCGAAACAAATTTACATGTAGTATTTCCACCTTAAAACTAGCTTAAAACTTAGTTACATTTACTTACATTTGATCAATTTGTAAGTAAATCCCGTTATCGAAGTGTAATTTATGATCCTTAGTGTACGCTCATTGTTTTATAAACATTGGCATTGCAGTACCGTTATGGGCGAGTCTAATGTGGGACTTGTCATATAATGGTATTGTCCATCTAACCTTGTATTCAATACGTAATGTAACTAAACATTGTAATTATCTTTCTCAATGGTGCGTTGAATATTCTTCTTGTTAATTCTTTCTAAATTATCAAACATGGAACATTATTATTTAACTAGAGATTAATTCAATTTTATCCGCTCGTCTGCATCATCTTTTATCGTTTTGACCTTTTTGAAGTGTTCTTGCGCTGGTACATATCAACAAACACGTGCCTGCAATTAAATTTCAAAAAACATTGATATTTTACGTAGGTAGTTAATCTGTATGATCTTTGTAATCCTAAAAAAAGCAATAAATCTTTTTAGGAGTTTTGTTGCTTTTTTTAGTCCAATATTTCTTTATTTCATTGCCAATTCAACATTATCTCTTAACTGTCATACGCACTCTACCATGCTGTAGTATCGCTTCTATAGGTTAGATCAGCAACACGTTGTCTATACACAACCGGATTTTCTTTTTCCCTATAAGATTTCATTTCCTTTGAACTGCTCAGCTTTAATACCTAGAAATGACTAGAACTAATCTATAGTCGTCTAAATAAAACGCATTTTATTTCCTAAATTTTGTGCAAAGAATATATTTCCAGGTTCCATTTTCAATAATATTTGTAATTCATCTCCTTCGTCTTGTCATAAAGTTGACACGAATTTCTTCCCTCCTCATAAGCTGTCGGTATCATGCTAATCTACCACTTCAGGCTAACTCCTATAAACGTCATGTCTTTTCTTATACAATCTTATCACATGTCAGTACTCGCATCTCATTTGCTAGCATTCGCCTTTCATCCACTTCTTTCATTGCCCAACAATCAGATGCATACAAAATTGATTCAAGTTTGATAAAAAACTAAACACAATAAAATCCATAAACTACATTATGAGATAAAACTGCCAAAATATACAGAGTATAAGACTTGATTTCCTTTACACCAAGTAAATACAAATATAAATTGAAAATAAGCAATGAAAAATACTGCAGTAAAAAAATGGATTATATACCTACTTACAACATTTCACATAATTTACGCACACCCTGAAAGGAATTTGATCAGAATCGATATCTGGATCGATTTTGACTGTTTTGTAGCTATTTTTTTTTTCTAAAAATTAGCCAGAGCTAAACTACAGTCATCCCACACAGTCAGCCTAAACAGGTCATAAAAACGAAAAGTGACCTTGAGTCAAGGTGTATATTTTAATTGGGGTGTTTGAGGGGTATTGAGTTCCCATAAGACAATCGTGTATGATATTTCTTGCTACTCAAATCAACAACATATTATTTTAGCAATAATGTCGATTTGACATAGTGTCCAACTTCGTCCGCATTACAGACGGAAGAGTTTGGCGTTTACGGGTAATTTTAACTCTGCTAATACATACTCTACCGCTATCAAGTACGTTGTAGGTAATTTAAATAAAGATTAAAAATATCTTTAACAATTCTTCCACCATTCATTATTTTCACTTGTCCTTACGATTTATTAGTATTTGATTATTTTTAATTTATTGAAATAAAGTTTCTTATTATTATTTCAAAGGCTTACGCGTGTTACTAACAGATTTTGCATAAAAATGGGTAAACAATAGTAGATATATAATAAAAGAGGTGAAAGTAAAAAATAGTCCTTTATGTATAAGAAATAAAACATGAAAAAATCCAAAAGTAATAGGATTTTTCCTATGAAATTGTCGTTCTGCAATACTGGCCAATTCAAATCAAAATAATTTATGTTTGGCTAATATTAATTCTAATTTCAAATTAATTTTGCTTAAATTAATTTCAAATTAATGTGCTTCTCCTGGTTAAGGTCAAGTTAAGTACACTACTCGAGTTAAAAGCCATTCATGCGTTTGAATTACATCATAGAGAGTGACTTAACATAGCCCTCGATCTATCGCAATCCGGTAAAAAAAAACAATAAATAAAATGTCATTTCTAAACATAAAAATAATAACTTTTTTCTCTATTGCAACTGCACGCTATATAGTGCATATTTAATACAATTTTATAATTAATATTGTAGGTATAACGTATTGTGTAAAACATTATCAATATTTACGTAATTCTATGCAATTTAAAATAAATGTGAATAAGAATTATCTATTATGTAGAGTTATAAACACGGAACGCATAAAATAAAAAGCGTTTTTATTACCGATTTTCTAACAGCTGCAATTTCGTACCCGGAGTATATCTATACTTAATATTATAAAACCGAAGAGGTTGTTTGTTTGAACGCTCTGTTTTTAATTCGTTAACGTTCTGCTCTGGTTTTAATTGATTTTTTTATTTTGTTTTCAATAGTAGAATTATGGAGGAAGGCTTTAGGCCATTTCCTATCACCTTGTGGCTAATAGGAACGGAGTACAAGTGTTCCTGCGTCCTCGCCGTTTAAGGCGTGGAAGTATACTCTAATAACGGTTTTAGTCGGTATACTGCCCTACTGAAGGCTGGTAGACTGACTTGTCCATCTACCAGCCTTCAATGGGGCAGTAAGGCAGTACCTATAAAAGGTACCATAACCTATAGAAGGTTTTCACGGGATCAAAACAAATGCCACCAATTGATATAGCTATTTCAAAAGTAGACGGAAGGCGACTGTTTTATTTGTTAAAGATATCATTACTCGCATATTGTGTGAAATTAAGAAAGGAAAGAAAGAAAGAAGGGTGTTAGTGTGGAAGATGCATCTTCCACACTAACACCCTTCTTTCTTTTCTTTGATAGAAAACTGTAGAAAAAACTTGTAACTGCCTACCCAAATAATGGAAACAGGGCAGCAGGTGGATCAAAATGATATATCATTACAATGCATTTAACGGTATCCAGTTAATTTAAAAACAGATATAGATGCAGAGATACTTAGGTTTATACAATAGTAGGTTAACCATAACATTTTTATTAAATTTAGGAAGGTCACGTAGCTTATCAGTATAAATGTACGAATATATTTTGTTTGTAGTTTTAAAGACAGTCAAGGTCCACCTATTAAAAAAATCTAATTCGTTTTTACATAACATAACTTCACGCCTTCACGGCCACTGCCTACACCCGAAGGTGTAGGCAGTGGCCGTTAAGCCTCGATTCGCCGTTATGTATACGTCGCAAATGCCATACCGGCCACAAAGTTTTCAGTCATCGATTTGTATCACACAGAACTTTCGAAATAAATTTCGAAGTTATTGGTGTGAGACAGGATTCGAACCGCTACCTCCTGATTCAGAACCGGGGTGCTCGACAACTGGACCACCGACAGTCTAATTATTTTTAATTCTTCACTTATTAAACAGTCATGAATTGGGCCTTACGTATATTGTTGGCTGTAACCCTGACTTTGTCTAAGTGGAATTTGGTAAAAACATAAAAAGAAAACTATATAAGCCAACTATTAGTGAAAGTCAAAATTTGTCCCGCCGTTTCAGAAATCAGCCGAAAAAAAGGAACACATAGTATAAAAAACATGTTATTTTGGTTGCTCCACATAAAAGAATTTTAATATTACAAACAGTCTCACTAATTTTATATTTTGTATAGATACTAGCTGATCCGGCGAACTTTGTTCCGCATCAAATGTAATAAATGGGAAAATTTTGAATATCATGAGGTTCAATTTGTACTATTTATCGGTTTCAACTGCTGTCCCGCTATGTTAATACTGCAATATATTCAAAAATATTCGTTTACATTTCATGCTGTAAAGGACGAGGATCATCTATATATTCTATATTACATGCACAATCTACTTAAGGCACATAATTGGATGAAAATCAATGCTGTAATGTTTAAAATCGCTTCGTGAATAAGCCATTATTTCTCGTGGGTTATCCCTAACAGATTGACATATTATTATGCCCTCGCGGACTTTTTTTGTAGAACTTCGGAAGGTGTTTAATAATAGTAATAATTTAGAACATTGTTTTTATCTATCACTTAGGGTTCTGCCAGTGTTTGCAATTAAAGTGCAAAATCTCGAAAATTATCATTTTTTCTTTACAACATCATATATGAAAACCACCCCGTTGACACCCTCTAACTATTAAAAAAAACAGCATCAAAATCCGATGCGTAGTTTTAAAGATATAAGCATATAAGGGAATTACAGCGGAAAATGACTTTGTTTCATACTATGTATTATTGATATCAGGGTTTATTAGAATTATTGGCAACTTATCTACATTAAAATAATTAAACAGTATCAAAATCATGTAAACGTAGGCAAGTAATTTTTATTGTTATGAACGTGATTCGCGAAAGTCTTAGAGATAAATATGTGAAGTAATTTTTCAGTGAAAACTTGGGAAAATAGTATGGGGATGGCTCGTTTCCTTGTTATTTAAAATATCTATCTTATCTAAGGAATAGATATATTGACAATCAAATATCTCTGTGCTTATTTAATTTAATATTGGTATAACCTTATCAATATTGAATTTCGAAGTAAAACCGAACCAGTTTTCACATTTTCCTCTAAGCTTAAAAAAATGGAAACGATTGGTCTAATGTTCAGAGTAGTTAAACGAGTTTAAGAATACCGAGTTCATAGTCCGCGTTCACAACACTAATCTTGCTGAAGTCCCGCGTGTATGCTTAAAATTATGGCCGATTTTTGCCAATAGGTGTCCACATTTAGGTACTTCATTTGATTCTAGAAAATTTAGTCCTAACTATTGCTACCTACACATTCGCTTATTGGGTGTGAAGTTACAGTATATTCCACGGTATACTTGAAAAAAAAACTCTATTTGCCTTTGTTCAAGTATACATTTTGTAACACTTGCGCAAATTATTGGAAGTATATTACAAAATTTTTATTATATAATAGCACAATGACAGTGACATCATTAGGTCTTGTACATACATACACATACATAACTTCACGCCAAATCCCTTGCGGGGTAGACAGAGAGAACAGAGCGCCATAGGGCACGATTCTTACACGCCTCACTCGCTTCGTTGACTTTCATAACTCTTTTCATGCACGCGCGTCGGTTTTTGAGGCTCTTAACATCACCTTCCTCCAGAACACGTTCTATTTGGTCATGGAAGGTGTGTCTTGGCCGTCCTCGACTCCTACATCCATCCGCTTTTGCATTGTATATCTGCTTAGTCAGTCTTGCATCTACCATTCTTTCTACATGTCCGAACCATCGGAGCATGCCCTTTCTTACTTTTACACCGACACTCTCTTTCAAACCAACTTCCTTCCTTACAACCTTGTTTTCTACGCGGTCAGCGAGAGTCACTCCGCAGATTTTGCGTAGTGCCCTCATTTCTACCGTGTTTATTCTACTTTCATGCACACTCTGCCATACCCAGCTTTCGCTTCCATAAATTAGCGTTGGGATCAGGACTGCATTGTGGATTGCTAGCTGGGCTTTTCTGCTAATGTTTTTCGCGCCCAGGAATCTGCCCAACGCTCCATTTACGCTATTTCCTATCGCCACTCGTCTTTCTACATCCGCGGTGTACCTTCCATCTCTGCTAAAAGCACATCCAAGATATACAATTTCATTCACCTGTTCCAGCACTACATCATCAATCATTATCCTTACATCTGTTCTGGAATCCTCCCTTTCAAACACCATAACTTTTGTTTTCGTCGCATTCAACTGCAAGCTTTTAATCATGCAATCATCTTTCATAGTAGTGACTAGTGTTTGCAGGTCCGACGGCAATTCGGCTAGAAGCACGGCGTCATCTGCGTAAAGCAGGCAGCTCACAACTAGGTCACCCATTCGCATCCCTACATCCATCGATCTCACTCTCTGGAGACAACTGTCCAGGTACAGGATGAATAGTCGAGCGGACAGCACGCAACCCTGTCTGACGCCGATATTGACGTCAAACCAGGGGGACAAGCCGCCGTCAACACGCACACACGCTGTCCAGCCCTCATAAGTGGACTGCACAGCGCGCAGCAGTGCTCCGCTCACCCCGTAGCCCGGGAGTATGCCCCACAGATCCTTTCGTAACACTCTGTCAAACGCTTTTTCCAAATCCACAAAACCGCAGAAAACCTTCCGGTTAACAGCCAGTTGTTTCTCCACGATGTTGCGGAGAGAAAAAATCTGATCCATGCACCCTCGTCCGCTTCTAAAACCACCCTGAGCCTCCCACAACACTTCATCAGATATCACCCTCATTCTCCTTTCAATAATTTTCCCATACACTTTTGCTGCTAAACTGATCAAACTGATGGCCCTGTAACTGGAACACTGCATACGTGATCCCTTACCTTTATACAAGGGCACAATGACAGCGCGCCTCCAGTCCATGGAAACCTTACCCGACCTCCAGCACAGATTGCTCAAGGTCAGGAAAGCGTCCCGGACACAGGTTCCACCGTATTTGATCATTTCAGCAGACATCATATCAATTCCAGCTGCCTTACCATTTTTCATACTTCGTATCGACCATTCAATCTCTTCCATAGTAATGTCCTCGTCAGATGTTGGCGCAGCGGTATCAGCCGTAGGCTCACCCGCGGCGCCCACATCCGGAACATACTCGTACATTTCCCCAAAATACTCACTCCACCTGCCCAATACATCGCTTGGGTTTGCAAGAATGTCACCAGTCTTAGACATAATTTTGTCCATTCTGGATGTTGACGAAGAACCCCGAGACTTTCTAACTTCCCTCCAGAAGAGTTTGTTATTCGCCTCGAAGTTCTCCGTCAACCTCACTTCCTCATTCGCAACTAGTCTTTCACGCTTCTCTTTCACTAAGGCTTTGGTAACATTCCTGCAGCGGCGGTAGCTTTCATACTTTTTCTCTATCATACTATCATTCTGATTCAAACTTGAGACATAATCCAACCATGCTTTTTTCTTTCTTTCGACGCTGGATTTCACATCCGCGTCCCACCAGGCATCACCTCTCAGAATCTTATGCCACTTTGCACTACCACATACTTCTTTTGCACTATCCACTATACAATCTTTCATTCTTTCCCAGCATTCTTCAACACCTAGGTCAGAAAGACTCGTCTCACTGAGTCTTTTACTGACTAGGTCTACATACATACTCCGTACACTTCCATCTTCTAATTTCTCGCATTTTATCCTTTCAAGCTCTCCGAAATGGGTACGCACTCGCCAGTGTCTCCACTTCTTGAAAAGGCCCACGAAACGGCTTACCTCCAGGTAGTGGTCCGTATCAAGAGTGGGGCCTCTGTAGGCTCTTGTATCCCTTAGAGTATTTCGGAGACGACTATCTACCAAAATCAAATCAATCATACTCTTTTGTTCATTCCGTCTCCACGTATACGTGTGAATATCTTTATGACGGAATAATGTGTTAGACACAAGGACGTTCCGTTCCAGGCATACGTCCAATATCGGCTTACCAGCATCATTCACTCTCTTGTCACCATTCGGACCAAGGACAGCCTCCAGGCTATCTCTCTTGGTTGCGACCCATCCATTAAGATCACCACACAGAATTATCTTTTCATTTCCCTAGGTCTTGTATTTCTATATAATTTAGATTTTCTCAAAACATTTTTATAAGACAAATATATTTTCTTGTTATTAGTATACTCTTGTTCTACATATGTACTAGACTAAAAAATATAACCAAATTGTGGGAATGGAACTTAGACCACAGTACAGAAGTGACAACTGCCCGCTAAATTTTTACCGAAACAATTTTATAATTGTAATCAGCATATCATATAAAGGTCTCGGTGGTGCAGTGGTTAAGAACCCCGCTTCTGAATCCAGAAGTCGCGGGTTTAATCCTTGCTTACACCAATGACTATTTGAAATTGTTTTCGGAAGTTAAGTGTGATAAATATCGATAACTGAAAACCTTGTGCCCGTTATGGCAATAAGTTCGGCACCTGTTCCATTTGGGACGTAAACTTAACAGCGAGACGAGGCTTAACAGCCGCTGCCTACACCCTCGGGTAGAAAAGGCGTGAAGTTAAATTATCAGCATATCATTCTTTTTCAATACATAAAATTTACGTGACACAGTTTTGGATATGATTCTGCTCCATCTCGGATGTTGAGATGGATGTGAGGAGTGGCGAAAATTGATAAAATATAATATAGCCATGGTCCTTGGTAAAGAATTACGAATCCGCAATTATAGATTATTATTGATTTAAAATTGTAAATGTCATCTAATTATTAAAACCCCTACGGTGTTTTTTTGCCAATTTAACTTGATGATTAAATAACTAATATTATCGCACTAATATAATAATCTTTTGATATATAAATATTATATATATTTAGTCGATAAATTATGCGATTATTTAAAATTAGATAAAAAATAATCACATATTAAGAGAATTATCATTTTAAGAATTTATATTATGACGCTCGAACTTTGTTTATAAGTTTGTATGTAACTTCACGCTCTTATTATCTGATAATACAGGCAGCGGTAATTGATGGCTAGTATGGCTACACAAGAATGACTTCTGAGAAGTCAGCGGTGTGAACCTACCCGGATACATCCCGAGAGTTTTTTGATTTAATTTTTTTGAAGTGGAGTATTGCGGCCACTAGGCCACCGATGTTTTAATGTCATGCAAAATTGACGTAAGGTTTCTATGCCTTATGTATAACAATTAAAAAATTAAACTGAGATAGATATACTTATTATATTATTATTCGACAGTTCCAAAAATTCGTGACCCCTTAAATAAACTTTGTGTGATACAGATATGAAACAAAAAAATATACTTTAGTTATGCGATTTTGAAAAAATTAAAGCAAAACCACAAATGATTTTCCTGGCTACCAAATAATCAATGTTCTCACTGAAAACAGAGTACTACGTCCACTGAGTCAGGAAGCTCAGGAATGAGTCAGAAGAAATTAGTAAAGAAACAAAAAAAATAATAACATAATACAAAAGTATGAAATACATACGCTTTTTATCATATGTATAGTAACTTTCATAACATTTATCATTATCATCGATTTGGTCATATGCACGTAATACAAATCACATATTATTTTTATATCAATGATAATAATTATATATACAATACAATAATTATAAAATAATAATTATCAGCTATTAAATTAGGGAATAGGAAATTTATACCGATACTTGGAGCCCCATTATGAGCGTAATATTGCAGTACATTATAATATGTAATAAATACCAAAAAATGCTATTTTCATTTACGCTATAAAATTATCGCAATTCCGTGTTTTAAGCAAAAAATTAATAGATAAATTTTTAACAAATATCCATTTCCGCCTACAAAGCACATGATTTTTATTATTAAAATTAAAAAAATAAACAATCAAAAAAGGTTTCACTCACGTTTTATTCCCATCCAATGTTAATAAAAAAAACACCAATTATGACAGAACAGTCAGTTTTCGATTAATTAAAAAAAAAGTAAAAAAAAAGGTCAGAACTTTACGAAAACGACTTTCCACCTATTTGAATTTCGAATAGGTTATACGACGACTTCGCGGCGCGCGGTCTAGCGACTTTATGAGATTGATTCTATGTAGCGCCTGGCAAGCGGTAGCGTCAAGCGGAAGCGGGGCCACCTGGGAATTATCGTGGGGTACCCGACTACTAACAACAGAACAATTACAATATCGCGATATTGTCACCGTGAGACCATACAATACAATGCAACAAGTGTTACCTATTCACCATGCACGAGAAAATCTTTCAAAGACGCACAGCACTAGAAAGTTGTCGTCATGAGCAAGAAATGAACCTTTCATTTCGAATCTTGTTTCAATTAAGGTCTTCTATTTAACCGACTTCGAAAAAAGGAGGAGGTTCTCAATTCGTCTGTATGTATTTTTTTGTTAAATCTGTTTTTATAATACTATCTTTAGGTTCTTTGCTTAATGACTGCAAAGATTTTGATGTTCTGAAATGATATTTATACATAAATAATATTAGCCCGTAAGATATATTTATAGAGTATGGAAATTCTCCAGTGGTGGGTTCAAATCCTAGCTCACACAAATGTGTTTTCGAAATTATTTTTGAAAGTTATGTGTGATACATATCCATGACTGAAAACTTTGTGCTCGGTATGACAATAGGTTCGCCACCTATTTCATTTGGAACGTAAACATAACGGCTAATCGAGGCTTAACAGCCACTACCTACGCCTTTGGGTAGAAAAAGGCGTTAAAGTTATGTTAAGTGTATTGGAAATTATATATATATGGAAATTCTTAAATAATTTACTAGCTTACCCGGCGAACTTCGTTTTACATCGGATGTAATATATAGAGATATTAAAAGATTTTTTTTTTAAAGTAAAAGTATCTTATGTGACAATAAAAGTCCCATTCAAATTATTATTTCCGTTATTTTATTTTCACAGACACTTTAGAACATTCGAAAAAATATAAAATACAAAGATCAAGCTTATTAGTTACAATGAAATATCTAAACACGAGCGCTCGAGGAAAGTTCCTCCGCGGAATAAGAAAACTCGAACGCAATCGTCACGAGCGGCCATTACTCCGATGGTAGGGGCTATCATGAGAAGAACCGGTCAAGAAACTCGTGTGCCAAACCATTATCGTTTCAAATCATATATAAGACCTGGATGACCGAGCTTTGCTCGTTAATTTTTTTTTATAAATTGTGTTTTTTGGAAATCATATTTAAGTACGAATTACATACTAATGAATAATATTTTTCGATCTTACCGACAGAATAATAAAAAATATACACGATACGATACGACAAGATAAAATGACATTTTCTAAACATGATTCCTAGCTAGATCGATTTATCGCCCCCAAAACCTCACATATAACATAACATAACTTCACGCCTTTTGTTACCCGAAGGTGTAGGCAGCGGCTGTTAAGCCTCGTCTCGCCGTTATGTTTACGTCCCAAATGGAATAGGTGGCGAACCTATTGCCATACCGGGCACAAAGTTTTTCAGTCATCGATATTTATCACACATAAATTCCGAAAACCATTTCGAAAAGTCATTGGTGTGAGCCAGTGTCTGGAATCGAACCCCGGACCTCTGGATCAGAAGCCGTGTGCTCAACAACTGCGCAACCGAGACTACACCGAGACTAGACACGATACGATACGACAAGATAAAATGACATTTTCTAAACATGATTCCTAGCTAGATCGATTTATCGCCCCCAAAACCTCACATATATCTACTAAATTTCATGAAAATCGAGCCTATTCTGAGATTCCAATTATATATATGTATATACAAGAATTGCTCGTTTAAAGATATAAGATAATATTAATATCACTACTGAAAACATACCAGTAGGCACGTGCATTAAAGGTGTGGCAGCCAGAATACTCGATCATCAAGTTAGGACCCAAACAAATGAAAATCAACGTCGTACAGTATAACAAGACAAATTCTATGCAACTACATAGGTGTACCGGTATGAAGTGAGCGTTTTTTTGTGAAAATAAAATATTAATTTGGATTAGATAAAAAAAAAATATTCAAAATATTGTCCATCACTTTCTACACATTTTGTCCACCTTTTTGGTAATTTGTGGATACCATGCCAACAGAAATGTTCTTCTTTTGAAGCAAACCAATCAGACACCCAATTTTCCACTTCCGCGTAGGAATCGTACCGCTGCTCAGCCAATGCGTGTCCCATCGATGAAAATAAATAGTAATCGGAAGGAGCCAAGTCTGGTGAATACGGCGGGTGAGGTAGCAACTCCCAGCCAAATACTTTGATTGTATCCTCAACCGATTTTGCTTTGTGTGCAGGTGAATTGTCGTGTAACAATATTACTTTGCCGTGTCTTCTGGCCCATTCTGGTCGTTTTTCGATCAATGCGTTGTTCAAATCAATTCGATCAAAGTTTGTAGCGACTAGTATTAACAGTTTCACCAGGTTTTAGGAGTTCATAATACACTACACCCTTCTGATCCCACCAAACACAGAACATTGCCTTCTTCCCTAAACAGTTTTGCAGTCGATGCTGATAGTTGTCCCGGATTAACCCATGATTTTCTCCGTTTAGGATTCTTAAAATAAATCCATTTTTCATCGCTAGTGACAATTCGATGCGAAAATGATTTTCTTTCGTGTCTTTGAAGCAAAATTTCACAAGTGTTTTTCCGGTTTTCCATTTGTCTTTCATTCAATTCATGTGGCACCCATTTTCCACACTTTTGATTTTTTCCCATAGCTTTCAAACGGTTTGAAATTTGTATGGTTGTGCAACATTTATCATAGCTGCCATTTGTTTCTGACTCAAAGTATAATCTTCATCCAATATGGCTTGCAGTTTGGCGTCTTAGAATTTTTTTGGTGGTCTTCCACGTTCTTCATTTCTCACATCAAAATCATTACATTTGAATCGTTGAAACCATCTCTTGCATGTTGTTTCTGATAGAGCATGATCACCATATGCTTCGACAAGCATTCGATATGATTATGCAGCATTTTTTATCAAATGGAAACAAAAAATTAATGCTTTCCGCAAATCATCACTTTCCGGCACAAAATTTGTCATTTTTAACACAATAAAAAAATATGATGTTGTTTGTTTACTAACTGTTAGGTTAATTGAATATTTGACAGTTGTCATGACAACCAAACAGAAAAAAAAATTAAGGCTTATTCACAACAAATAACCCCTACCAACACATTTGTATCTTAACGCTCATTTCATACCGGTACACCTGGTATTATAGTCGAGGATAACTGTCGCAAAATCTTTTATTTAGGGTGGAGACGTTGTGCTACAAATGCAAACAATAATAAAATTTATATGTAACATACATAATAGAAATATCATGGCACACCGTAGTAATTTTATTTCTTTTTTCAGGATGAAAGTCATTAGTTCAAGTTCGGGAAATTAAATTAGAATTGCGTAGTCGAGTAGGTAATTAATTACTCATATCTTTAAAATGTTCTAGTGATTTGTTTTAAGTAGAAAATATTCGTTACAGGGTCTATGTTTCAAATCTTTTAAATAAAATTCTCTTGTCACAATTTTCTTTCCCATACTCCTCCGAAACGGCTTGACCGATTCTCATGAAATTTTGTGAGCATATTGAGTAGGTCTGAGAATGGGCTAACATCTATTTTTCATCCCCCTAAATGTTAAGGGTAGTCCACAACTAATTTTTTTTAATTTTTCGATATATTTCTATTTCTTATTTTTCTTATTTTTTTTCTGTTTCTTATTTTTCAACCACTTATGGTAAGTGGTTGAAAAACACCCCCTATTTTTTAAATTTTATTTTTCGGCAAGACGTTTGCCGGGTCAGCTAGTAAATAAATAAAAATACTAGAATACTCGGGGTCACTTTATTTGGCTATAAACAGTAGAGATTATTTTGATATATCAACTAAATAGTCTACCAAAATTTCACCAAGTCAAAGCCCTTAAACACCTTATATCAGTAAGATAGCATCTTGAAGGGCACTTACCCACCTGCCTACTCTTATATCTGCCCTAGATCTTTCTACAGCCATTCTGGAAAACCGAATGTTCATGGCTAAAGGTCAACGAAAGCACGAAATGATTACACATGTGTTTATTTTTGTATAAGCAATGATCATTAACCTACTAAACGAATTGGAAAAAAGTTTATGCAACGGAAACAAGTACTTACTAGATATTTTTATAGTAAAAACTGATAGATTATTTAACTTGACCTCAATATCGTAAGGAGTGTGTCGTGATTCTTGTGAAGGTTAACAAATAAACCCTCTTTACAGCCTCAAATTTTGAGAGATTTTGATCAACCAATTTATGGGCATTAGCTTAGCTAGTATTATTACTTGAAAGTAAAGTAATTAATTTATTTGTTTTTATTACTTGAAATACGTTTTGAAAATATTTATAGAAATTGTAAAAAAAAATCTAGATTGCTATGTGTTGTTCTCAGTTCTCCGTGCAAGTCGCGTTATTTTACAGTTATTACTAATACACGTTCTTAGGTACTCGTACGTACAGCATTTCTTTATCAAATGGCAGAAGTTCAATCTGCAATTTAGAATTAAACATTCTAGATAGGGCCTTCTGGTATCTGGTAGTTGAGATGTATGACGATGCTTGGACGTCGAACTAAAAAACACAAACGAGATTTATTAGTCACCACTAGTGATGTAACGAATATTCGCATGGTTTTCGATATTCGCATTCGCAATTAATATTGCGAATGTTTGACGAATGTTTTTATAACAAAAAAAATGTACATACGAGAAATAAGATTTATATTTTGTTTATCTAATATATAAAATTCTCGAGTCTAGATGTGCGTAATTGAACTCCTCCGAAACGCCTTGACCGATTCTCATGAAATTTTATGTGCGTGTCGGGTAGGTCTGAGAATAGGATAACATCTATTTTTCATCCCCCTAAATCACACACACCTCAATTTTTTTTTTTTAAATTTTCGACATATTTCTGTTTCTTATTTTTTTTATAAAACGGGATACAAAAATACATGCAACCCTAAATTTTCAACCCCCTACGATCAACCCCTATTTTTTAAATTTTATTTTTCGGCAAGACAACGTTTGCTGGGTCAGCTAGTTATTTTATACAAATGTGTTATATTATGGATCAGCCTTAAATTAAGTAACTAAATTAGAAATACATATGTATGTATTTCTAATTTAGTTACTTAAACATGCAAGGTCCTTGATGTGCAGTTATTTAAGTATGTACATAAATAACTGCACATCAAGGACCTTGCATGTTAGGCAGAGAGAACAGAGCGATAAAGGACGATTCATACACGCCTCACTCACTTCTTTGAGTTTCTTTCTTGTCATACACGTTCGTCGACTTTTAAGGCTCCTCGCATCATCTTCCTCCAGGACTGGTTCTATTTGGTCATGGAAAGTGTGTCGTGGCGGTCTGCAACTCCTACATACATCCGTTTTTGCATGGTATATCTGTTTTGTCAATGTTGCATTAACCATTCTATCTTACGTGTTCGAACCATCGGAGCATGCCCTATCACATTGACACTCTCTAACAATCTAACTTCCTTCGGTACAACCTTGTTTTCGAAGTGGTCAACGAGAGTCACTCCGCAGATTTTGCGCAGTGCCCTCATTTTGACGGCATTTATCCTTTCGCAACAAACTTGTTAAACGCCTTTTTCAGATTCACAAAACCTCAGAATACCTTTCAGCTTAGAGCCAATTGCTTCTATACGATATTGCGGAGTAAAAAAATCTTGTCCATGCACCCTCTTCCGCTTCTGAAACCATCCCGAACCTCCCACAACAGTTCGTCTGACATCACCTTCATTCTTTTTTTCTATACACTTTCGCTGCTAACCTAAGCTCATTTAACTGGTGGCCCTGTAACTGGCGCACTGCATACGTGATCCCTTATCCAGTCCATGCGAAACTGACCCGACCTCCAAAGTTTTCTCAAGGTCAGGAATACGTCCCTCGTTATCGATCAATTCCTGATCCCTTACCATTTTTTATACTTCGTATCGACCATTTAGTCTCTTCCATCAACAGTGGTAGAGCCAAGCAGTTCGCTGCATGAATGGGCCGGCTCGACCGGTGAAATACTACGACCTCTCAGAAGATCGATGTAAAGTGGCTCATGCCACGTTTCGTTCGGTGAAAGAGGTACCCGGAGGCCCACTTCCGTTCCCCATCCTTTTCCATCCTACTTCCTTAAAGGTCGGCAACGCAACTATAACACTATGTGTGTTGCAGGTGGTCAGCGCTGGTCACTTGCCATCGGGTGACACGCCTGCTCGTTTGCCCTCCTATGTCATAAAAAAAGTAATGTCCACGTGTCAGAATATAAAAGTAAACGTATTAAAACATAATAATATGTATAAAGTACGTGTCACTTTGTTTGCCCGTGATGGACTCCCAAACTACTCAACCGATTTTAATGAAAGTTACACATCGTTTGTAGTTTAATCCAACTTAAAAGATAAGATAGTTCATTTTTTTATAAAACTCTAACTGGAAGATTGGACACGAGAGCGTTACATCAGGAAAAAAACACGTTTTTTAAGTTTGAAAATATGTTAAAGTATTCTTCTTGTAATGATATAAATCACTAAAAGACTTAGCTTGACCGATTTTGTTGAAATTTTGTGTGTATTGTAGGTTTGAGAATCACACGAACGTGTTTGCGAAGGGTTCAAAGAAATATTCGCATTCGCATTCGCGAATGTCCTATAGCGATCGTTGAATATAGCAAAGCGATCGTATAAGCAAGGTTATTACTTATTATAAACCTCTGCAATTAGCGATTAACGAGGTGATCCATCAGTTAGCCATCTATGGAAGCTGTTATTACGTTTCCACCAATTGTGGTTGAGCTTTCTGATTGTCGGAGATTATAATTTTTCATTATTTTTAATTCCGTGACATTAAAGTACCCACTTATAATATTGATAATATTATAAATCCTCTATGACCATAGATTTAAAATAAAGACTGTAGATTGCACATGACAGTAAAAATGTACTACCTACATAATCATCACTGACGGCGCGACCATAGCGATATAGCGTATAGCCGCTATAGCGAACCATATAGCGATTCTCAATATGTTGACATTTCAACATGAGAACAATAAATTTGATAATACCAACGTATTTTTACAGTCATATTTTCCGGTTTGATAGTACCGTAGTATCGATATCGAGAGTTCATGTTAAGTTGTATGTTTAGACATACAAATGTTCATATATTTTGCAATGTTATTGTTTAATGTGAAATCAATATTAAATGTGATCAAAATTCATTATTACTGAGAGATAATGCAAGAAAATTGCTATTTAAGCAGTTATACATATAATCAACATTAAACTTTTTTTAAATTTGTCGATTTCCTACAAACCTGGTATCAAAGAGAAGTGGTTGAGTATGCTCAATGGATCGAATCGGATACTGAGTACATACTTCAGTATATGTATGAAAGTAAAAATTTCCCCGAGACCTGCTTTTCGGCTAAATAGCTAATAAAAAAAAACGACTATTACAATTTTTCCACAGGTATTGTTTATTGTTTTTATAGAAAATGCAGGCAAACGAGTTAGCGGGAAACTGATGATAAGTACTACCGCCACTCATGAAAACCTGCAACACTGATCAGTGTTACAGTTGCGTTGCCGGCAATTGACGTAGTAGAAAGCAGGGAAGAGGGGTGGGTCTCTGGATACAACTCTCACGGAACGAAACACGCCACATAGAGGTATCCGGAGGCCCGAACCGACCGGCTTATCACCCTCAAAGGACGGCAACGCACAACGGTGTTCATGGGCGGTAAGAAGTTGCTTACCATCAGGTGACCCATTTGCTCGTTTGTCCCCGCTTAAAAAATTTGATGGAAAACCACGCCATGATCAATATTCTGTTACTACTCTTTCTACATACATGATCTTGTCCTTTTCTCTTAAATTATATACTATCTAATTGAATTGCTCATTATAATACAAGAATGCAAATCTAATCTTCAGTACGGAGCTATCGAAACTGTATATATCAAGAAGTAGTATTGCCACGTCTATCTGGGACTAACAAATGTTACCCAGATATGAAGATTATGAATATATTTAACTCGAGCACATGTTATAACGTTTAATTTAAAATCAGTAATCCATTGTTTTTGTTTCTTTTTAAATAAACTTGTTATTTTTAACTATACGGTTTAACTATACGGTATACATTATTATAATAAACATTTTATGGTTAGCCCTTTGTATCTGAAGGTAGAATTTGAAAACTCTGTATTAGATAGAAGTATGATGTGTGTGTGTGTGTGTGTGTGTGTATGAGTGTGAAATAAATAAATTGTTGTTCTACTTTAATTTAGAAACCATTCCAGATTCGCAATGTCATAATCATTTTATCGAAATCGCCATTTATTAGTATCTTTATCGACCCTTGGATGCACCTTTACGCACTAGATAGTTCACTCATGCGAGAACAACATATTTTTGGGCTTGTTTTCTGGTGACTATTGCCGATATAATATTCTATAACTATGCTGTGACATTTACTTCTTGATTGACTGACTATTTTATTTAATATTAGTCTGTGGCAGTCGGTCAACACTCTTTGGTCTGTGGTTTGACCGGTGTCAATCTGCCTAGTGCCTACGTTTATTTTTATTATTTTCGCATTTGCAGTCCAATTGCAGTCAGTCTGCAGTAAATTAAGGAATAACGTGCCGTAATAATTTTAGAGACTGTAATTCATTACGCTTTTTGTCCAGAATGTCACATTTTAAGTTAGTATCTTCCACCAAGGCTTCTGACTTAATTCCTGTGAATAAGTATGTGTCGGAAAAGACCGGTCTCACTGTAATCATCGGAGGACTTGAAGGTCCTATAGTAAATGGATTCTTTTGTCTTGGTAAGTTCATATGATCTCAATAATTACGGTCTAACGACAGAGTTAAGATCTTAATACAATTTCAGTCGTCGCTTATATTATGATATTTAACCTGTTGTAGGAATAACTACTTCAGAAGATTAATTGTTAGCGAAAATCTGCAAAATCATCATTTCTTTCAAAGTTAAATTATTCTTTTGATTTTTTAGCAACTGAAGCCTCTGATGATGATGGTCTACCACACACCTTAGAACATCTCATTTTCCTGGGATCGGAACGTTATCCATACAAAGGTATCCTAGATCTAGTGGCTAACCGGTGTATGGCACAAGGAACCAATGCGTGGACTGATACTGACCATACATGCTACACAGTCTATACTGCTGGAGATAAAGGCATGTTAACATTACTGCCGATATACTTAGATCACATATTGAGACCTACTCTAACTGAGCATGGTTTTATCACTGAAGTACATCATGTTGATGGAGATGGTGAAGATGCTGGTGTGGTCTATTGTGAGATGCAAGGTCGTGAGAATAACGCTGACTCCAGGTATGTACACTTTCAATCATCTGAATGTAATTATCTGAATTAAGATATTGATGGGCCTCGTGGCGCATTGGTAATAAGCAGCAGTGAGGTCGGGGGTTCGATTCCCACCCGAGCACAAATATTTGTGACAAACATGAATATTTGTGTGGTGTCTGGGTGTTTTTCTATGAATTAAAAGTATGTATTTACAAAAAGAAAAGTATATATGTATTAATATCCGTTATCTAGTATCCATAACACAAGCATTTAGTTGCTTAGCTTGGAACTAGAGGGCGCTGTGTGTATTGTGTCCAAGATATTAATAGATAAATTTTAAATTTCACAGAATGTGTATTTCAGGTTTTTGTTCAAAACACTTTTTTTTTATTAATTTCTTGTTTATTGAAGGTATAAACAATTTCAATTAGACCTCATATTTTTTTGCTCCCCTATTAGGTACCTTAGATCCATACATTAATTTGCATGGTTATAGTGGGAGTACATACAGACAAAAAATAAGTGACATATTTTTTTAGATGTGAATTGCAATTCGTGAGAGCAATGTACCCTGGCAGCGGTTATTCAGCTGAAACAGGAGGCATAATGGAAAATCTTAGACGTTCAACTGATAACACTAAAGTATGTTGCTACATAATTTTTTAAACGAGATACTAAACATAACTTCACAACTTTTTCTACCCAAAGGTGTAGCTAGCAGCTGTTAAGTCCCGACTCACCCAATTGTTGTGTTACAACCCAAATGGAATATGTGGCGAACCCATTGCCATACATCAGGAACATTCATTGATAAGTGTCTGTGAAGACCTACAAAATTAAAGCTTATTTATCAGACATTACTTGTGAAAAGGATTCTGTGAAATCATTAATTCATTTATTTTTTACTAATCATACAAATTGTTATAATCTACCTTTTGCCTACAAATTTGCTAACCCAATAATTAAAAAACCCCTTTCAGATACACAATTTTAGGTGTTTTTATTATTTATACAAAAATAACCTGGCCTATGGCACAAAAATAATATGGCACTACAATGTGACAAACATTTTTTAGGTTTTTTAGTGTTGTAGGTGCCAATAATTATGATTACATATGTATATCCATTTCAGGTTAAAAATTTCCACAAGAAATTCTACCGACCAGAAAACCTTACAATTATATTGTCTGGTCAGATAGAGGCAGAAGATGTTTTCAAAGTGCTAGAGATTGTCGAAGATGATATCATAGCTAAGGTAATAATTGTTTTAATTTACCATGAACCCAACATGTTCTTAGGCTCCATGGTTTACAGTATATTCTGACTATTCAATAAATTCTTTCTTCATTTATATATCAACACTGTATTATGCTTAGAGGGAGACTGAGCCTCAAGAAGAGTGGGTGAGACCATGGCAAACTCTGCCTGCACCACCCTTGTATGGCCAGTATGATGTGCAGTGGCCAGCTGACACAGAGGACTGTGGGCAGGTATGAACAGCGTTATTCATCATTACATAGTATAACAAAGTCACTTTCCGCTGTCTGTCCACTTATATGCGCATATCTTTAAAATTACGCAACGGATTTTGATGCGGTTTTTTTTAATAGTTAGAGGGTGTCAACGGGGTGGTTTTGATCTATAATTCATGTATGATGTTGTAAAGAAAAAATGATAATTTTCGTGATTTAGCCCTTTAATTGCAAACGCTGGCTGAACACTAAGTGATAGGTCAAAACAATGTTGTACCTTCAGAAGGTCTACAAAAAAGCCCGCGAGGGCGTATGTCTATCTCTTAGGGATAACCCACACTGACCATTTTTATTATTTTACTTTTTACGAGAAATAGTGGCTTATTTACGAAGCGATTTTAAACATTACAAAATTAATTTTCATCCAACTAAGTGTCTTAAATAGATTGTACATGTAATATAGATGATCCTGGCCCTTTACAGCATGCAATTTAAACGAATATTTTCGAAGATATTGCAGTATTAACATAGCGGGACAGCAGATAATACTTTTGATGCGGAAGAAAGTTCGCCGGGTCAGCTAGTTTTTAATAAATTTAACACCGTCTCGCCGTTATGTTTACGTCCCAAATGGAATAGGTGGCGAACCTATTGCCATACCGGGCACAAAGTTTTCAGTCATCGATATTTATCACACTTAACTTCCGAAAACAATTTCGAAAAATCATTACTGTGAGCCAGTATCAGGATTCGAACCCGGACTGTATCAGAAGCCGTGTGCTCGACCGCTGGACCACCGAGACCGAATAAATATATTTTTTTAATTTCACACTTCTCTGTTAAGCATTTCAGAATGCAGGTGTATCCAATATCTGGTATAAAGATATATTATATATTACAGGTGTTTTTAGGTTGGCGTGGTCCGCTCCTGGCTAAGGCTGGTTCGCAAAAGGAACTAACAGCATGTGCTATACTTCTGCGATACTTGTGCGACACTGCTGCTGCTCCACTACAACGGCGCCTCGTGGAGAGGGAGGATGCACTCGCGGGAGATGTAAGATATATTATTTTAAATATGTGTATCTATATCTGAGATATTTTTTAAACAATTCAATTTAGGTGAGTACTTATGAAATGCCTGATAATTTTCTGATGACTAACTTAAGATCTGGTAACCCATTGCTCTTCAGCCCTCCATATTGCAGCTTGAAGAAGAAAGACAAGGGGATAAGAGAATACGCAAATAGAAAATGAAAGAGATTGTTTATATTCTTATAACAGATATCTTACAACTTGACGGAGAACATTGCGTCCATGATCAAGATAGGTTTGGATAATGTGCCCGTGAACAAGTTGGGCGCCGCGAGAGACGAGGCGCTGCAGTGTCTGCGCGGGGTGCGCGCGGGGGAGGAGCGTCTGGACATGGACCGGCTCAGGAGGCTCGTGCGCAAACAGCTGAGGGAAGCCATCGCCAGTCTCGAGACCAACCCTGACCATGCCATAGCCTTTAGGAGTATTTCAGATTGTCTCTATTCACAGAGTCTGGACGATGTGAGTATTTTAGAAATGTCACTTTCTCTTTTCTATATTTTTATGTTATTTATCTGTAATCATCCTATGTAATTTTGGTAAAGTCATTCATTTGGCCCACATTTGGGATTGAAGACCATTATTTTACCCAGAGACCCTGACTAAACTGACTAAATAACAATCAATTTGCATCATCATCATCATCAGCCTAGATCTATCCACTGCTGAACATAGGCCTCCCCCTTAGCACGCCATAACTGCCGGTCCTGTGCCGCTAGCATCCAGTGACTCCCAGCGGTTCTCACTAGGTAGTCGGTCCACCCAGTGGGGGACGGCCTACGCTGCGCAGTCCAGTCCGTGGTCGCCACTCTAGAACCTTCTTTCCCCGTCGTTCGTCGGTTCTTCGAGCGATGTGGCCTGCCCACCTCCACTTCAGCGTGCTAACTTTACGGGCTATGTCAGTTACTCCCGTACGTCTACGGATCTCCGTATTTCGGATTTTATCTCGTAGAGAGATGCCGAGCATAGCCCGCTCCATAGCACGCTGAGCGACCTTGAGCTTCCTGATGAGGCCAGCATCAATTTGCAATAATCTAATAATACTTGATTGTTTCCAGTTCGTCTCTCGCATGAATCCGCAAATAGATTTGTCCGCTTTAATGGAAGAATCTGAGGAGTATTGGCTCGGAGTGATTCAGAAATACTTCACTGACGATATTGTCATCATCATGGGTTCCCCCAGCATTGAGCTGCAGGCTAAGTAAGTACAAACTCTTTTATAACTCAGGGAAAGTTTGGGATCAAATTGTTTATGTCCTTAGACTGGGTCTCAGCCGTTGAACAGCCTGGTAGAAATGCCGGTTTAAGTATTTATTTCGTGTACTCTGGAAAGCTACTGTTGAATCTCAAAGAGAGATATATTTCTAATTTTCTCTTCTCAGCGCGACTCCTACATGAGATAAGAGAACATTAAGTAAGGTAAGAAGCAGTTTCCTGAAACCTTATTTAAGCACAATTCCCTTTTTTACTGCTTCACTTGTGTCTCCATTTTAATTGAATGATTATTATTTTTATGTGAATACAAGTTTTTTAAGTATGCATCTAATCAAAATATGTAATTGAATATTAGTTGTATAATATATGCCATTGGCACGGTGTAATACCTTAAATGGTTTAAAATTTAAACCAATTTATTTAAATTTTAAATGTATTTTAGCTTGAATGTAACTCGAGAATGACGCAGGCTACACCATTTCTAGCAATCTTAACGATGTTAGGTTCTATTATTTACACATTTCTTTGTCTTTTAGATATTAATTTCCTTTGCTCAGTTGCTGGATTTTGTTTGAAAAAACTCTAATTTATTTTTAAAAAAAAGACTATCATAGAAAAGCAGCTACTTATTTCGTGTTTGGATGTCTAAAATAAAATATATGTATGGCAGTACCAAGATTGTCGGGTCAACATAGTACAAATATAGTAATCGACTCCTAAATCTAATCAAATTAATATGTAAATAGTGTAGATTTCACCAATCAGATCTCTAATAAGTCACAGCTGTTTCATAGGTCAAGTTCGTTCCTCCATGTTCCACCGATTAATCAATTCAATGCCACTTTATTTCATGTATTCAGTCACGAAAGTGAAACACGTTATTGATTTGACCTTGAGATACCGATCTTCAGAGTTTGACGTGTACAATTTTAATATGAAAATCAGACTGACCTATTTCAAAAATCGTGGGGGTTATTTTTTTTTGTTAGTTATTTAAGAAGTATCATCTCTTGGCATATTGATTTCTAGTTATGCTTTACATAAAAATGAATAGAATTGGAGCGTTTGTTTATAATATTAAAACACGCTCTTATGGATATGGATGTATGCAAGGTACCTTCCGCTTTGCTTCGGCAAATCTCTGGAAGGGCTGGGCCGATTGTGACCCAGCTTTCACTGGCTGTTAGATTGTTAAATAAGAAATAACATGGGGATATTTTATAACTTGTACATAATCTTTACATCAGCGAACTATCCTTGATTGTATTTATTGTTGTGTTCTACCTACTATATAATCCAAAATACTAAATTTCAAATTCAAAATATCTTTATTCCTTAGACTTTACAAAGTACTTAGAACCGTCATACATAACTACTAGCTGAAATTCGCGGAGCTTAGATTCCGTTTCATCTCACTGTCTTGAATGTGAAAGCGAATCTAAGTGCCAGTTCTGTCGTCAAGGCTTCTTGAGAAGAACTGGCAAGAAACTCAAGGTCGACTCTTTTCAATTTCTAATTTCATTTTGTATTTGTTCACTTCGAGTATTATTTAGAATGTTGTTGTAACATTTTCATTATAATAATATAAAGGATGGCGGAAGATGAAAAAGTCAGGCTCGAAGCGCAAAGGTCTGCACTCGGATCGGATGGTCTGGCTGAGAAGGCGCGAGTGTTGCAAGAGGCCATGGAATTTAATGAGGTGACTATTATTTTATATCTTTCTTTCTTAGTTTATATGTAAGTGATCTACAAATTTATAACTTAATTATAATACGGCATTAATTAGAACAAAATAATATACTAAAATAATAAGAACAGGCAATTACTTAGTAATAATAAGAATAAAATCTTATATTAAGAATGATTCATCCTTTATATTTAGTGAGGGAAAGTGGCAATGTGACAGGTGCTGGTGCATGCCATGCGTGGTTTTAAATAAGACTACATAGTGATGTGCCAACTCGAAAACATTTGTTGTATTTTAACTCGAGTCAACTCGAAGTGAAAATTATCCACTGGATAGCAAAAAAAGATGACATATTTTCTGTCGAGCTTTGGTATTGCTATATATTATTTAACCATCGTAGCTGCTGAAGCGTATGGAGTTGGGTCAGCACTTCAGAATTCTATCCACAGCTCCTGAAATGTCATCTTTACTCCAAGCGGTAGTTGCAAAAGCCATTGAAGTACTGTGACTATTTAAGCTATCTGAATGTAGATTTTAATTAGTGCCGATGGCTGACAATTCATTTATTTGTACATTGAAGGCATTGCTTTCCAAAGGAAATCCATTTTTTAAAAACTTGAATCTAGTAATGTTGCTTCCGCTATTGCTCTAATACTCTTCTACGCGGAAGGTCGTTTTTCTATTACTACAGAAAGGTTTCGTTTAAAATTCTTCGCCAATTCCGTTACTGATGTCTAGTCTTCTAAAGAATTTCGTAAACCAAGTGCAAGAGGAATAAAATACGACTTGAATATTATTCTCCTGATAAAATTACAGTAACATCATCATTATCTATTCATTAGATACCAAAATTGGCGGTGGTGAATCCAATAGCGGCAAAGTAGCAGAAAGAGATATTTTAACTACCAATAGACGCTCATGCATATAAAAAGTTGGTACTATTCTGCCGATTACGACGAATTTCGCCACTGCTTGCTCCTAAGATTATTTTAGTGACTCAATGTCGTCGTGTCGTTTAAAGCAAGCCTAAAACTGTTCATAATTATAAAGTCCGGAACATTGTTTTCATGCCAGGCTTGACTAGTGTGACTTGGGCGAAATGCTGCTGGAATAATCACGGTGTATTTTTAAAAGTGTACTGCAGAGAGGTTTCACAACGTCGTACAAGACTGTTGCTCACAAAAATGTAGTTTTGATTTATTAGATGTAGGATGATGGCCACCTTCTTGACCTTTCCGACAACTTGCGCAGCTTTTTTATAACTGCGAGCGTACATTTTTTATCATTTGCTTATTTTAAGTTTACTTCAATCGCGATTTTTTTTATCGGTAAAGAGGATATTTCTGTGCCTTTCACCTGCGTATCGCGACAAGAAGCGCTTTAATCGATCCACTCTCTTTGATTGCAAAAAAATATTTAGGGCATGTCCTATTATGTTAATTTCAGTTCAGTTGACAATTCTTGACAATTCATGTTGTTGGAGTCGGTTCGATGGTACCATATATTGAATACGGCTCGAAGGTACCTTGTGATAGATAATTTCGAATGTCCGTATGTTGGTGAATGGGCTCGAAGTACCAAATTTGAAGTGGTGTGAGTGTTGGGGATCTTACTCGAAGGTCCCGATGTATGATGATTTGGTTGAAGATCCCAACTCCTCGTAGTTGCCTCAGTTATTTTGTTGGTTTGAATAAATAATGCGGCTCGTAGGTCCAAAACGTATTGGTATTACTTATTTTATAGTATAAATTACAAGAATTATTCGTATTTAAGTTTAGTTGCGCATCGTATTTCAGTTAGCGAAGAAGTAAAAAATCGTTGTAAGTTTAAAGGTTTGAATTTTTTAAAATAAAAGCGTTAACTCGAGTTAAGTACGCGTTAAGTAAGCGCACGTAGTAAAACTCGAGCAGATGGCAGCACCAGTTGCTGAGGGCGAAGTCTGAACACATGTACATTGAGCATTCTTGGCATTACTTTCTAAAACAAACCCGTTTTATTAAGACGTGAATCTAGGAATGTTGCTTTTGTTATATTACTCTCTTACACTGCAAGTCATTTAACAATCACTGCAGAAAAATCTTTCAAAATTCTGTTATTGGTGCCTTGTTTTCTAAAGCATTTCGTAATCCAAGTAAAAAAGGAATAACAGAAGATAGACTAGGATGTCTTTTCTCCTGATACAATTACAGTAACATTATCGAAAGGTAAGCACGTAAAAGATTAACACTTATTCTATCATTATCCATTCATTGGATTCCTGATTTGTTATTTGTTTCTTGTTAAAAAATATAAAACAAAAGAGTAATTCAGTATTTAGCGACTGGGCTACGCGTGGTATATACAGAAGCAGAAATCGTCTGTATGATTTGTATGAGAAAAGGACTAGTACCCGCGACACTGCGTTTTTGGAATATGTAAGGAATTATTCAAAGGTGTTCAAAAAAGTTTGTATTGCCGCCAAGGCCGCATTTATTTCTAATAAAATTAAGAAATCGCGAGATAAAATCAAAACAGTCTGGAAAATAATTAACGGTGAGACGGGTAAATCCAAGAAGCGAGACCCGAAACTTAACATATTGATTAATGATAAACTAGTCTCGAATGAACTAGAAGTTGCAAGTACCTTTGAAAAATTCTTTACAAATATTCCTCTAGAAACTACTCGGTCCATACGATCTTCTCCTGACGATGCTGTATCACACTTAAGGAATAATGTAGATGCTTGCGACATATGCTTTCAGTTCTCCTATGTATGTCCCACAACTATAATCAAAACTTTTAAGATGCTTAACATCAAAAAGACAGAAGATTTATGGGGTGTGTCTACTAAAGTTATTAGCGCGATCATTGTTTCAATCGCACCCTATTTAGCTAACATATTTAATTGTTGTATTGACGATGGAGTGTTTCCACATTTGATGAAATGTAGTAAAATAATTCCACTCTTCAAATCCGGTGTAAAAACGGACCCCACAAACTTCAGGCCTATTTCTATTCTTCCTACCCTGAGTAAAATCTTCGAGAAGATAATGTTGAACCAGCTCTTAACTCACTTTAGTATCAATAAACTCTTACATAATAATCAGTTTGGATTCACTAAAGGCCGATCCACAACTGACGCTGGTATCAAATTGTTACAAAATATATTTAACGCATGGGAGAGGTCTATGGACGCTGTAGGGGTCTTTTGCGATTTATCTAAAGCGTTTGACTGTGTCGATCATGTAACTTTAGCTCGTAAATTAAGTCACTATGGAATAAGAAACTGCGCCTTAAATCTAGTCGTATCGTACTTATCAAACAGAACTCAGCGAGTAGAAATAAACAGAGTACAATCATCCGGATCTCCTGTTGCTATGGGTGTTCCCCAGGGTTCTATATTAGGTCCTTTCCTGTTTCTAGTCTACATTAACGATCTGCCTCATCTTGTGAAGGAGAAACATGATATTGTGTTATTTGCGGATGATACATCACTCATATTTAATATAGGTAGGAAAGAAGATAATTATGACAAAGTAAATGCCGCGTTGGCAACTATTGTAGACTGGTTTAATGTTAATAATCTATTGCTGAATGCCAAGAAAACGAAATGCATTAAATTTATGTTACCAAATGTAAAGCAAACTAATAATGCTTTTGTTAAAATCCAGGATGAAAACTTATTTTTTGACGATAGTACAACCTTCCTGGGTATCACATTAGATAGTAAGCTACAATGGGGACCCCATATTGAGGGATTATCAAGCAGGCTTAGTTCAGCCGCATATGCAGTCAAAAAGATTCGTCAATTTACAGACGTTGAAACGGCCAGGCTTGTTTACTTTAGTTATTTTCATAGTGTTATGTCCTATGGATTATTGCTGTGGGGCAGAGCAGCTGACATACAAACAATTTTTGTCTTACAAAAACGCGCAATAAGAGCTATCTATCAAATGAAATCTCGCGCATCACTAAGAGAGAAATTCAAAGAAATTAATATTCTCACCGTTGCCTCGCAATACGTATTAGATAATATTCTTCATGTTAAGAAAAACATTCATCTTTTTCCTAAAAATTGTGATATGCACTCATTTAATACAAGAAATAAGAATAAACTTGCTACGCCGTTTTTCCGTCTGAAAAAAGTTAATAACTCGTTTATGGGTAATTGTGTACGTTTCTTTAATAAGATTCCTGAAAATGTAATTGAGATGCCGTTTACTAAATTTAAGGAGTATGTTAAAAGATGTCTCATCAGTAAAGCTTATTATAGTATCAACGATTTTTTGGAGGACGACAAAGTTTTTAAATAAACCGCTCATTACTTCTTACACTTGTAACAATTTGAATTGTTAGTGCATTTTGTTGTGTAAATGATTGTAATAAAAAAAAAAAAAAAAAAAAAAAAAAAAAAAAACCTCCCTGAGTTTCTTGCCAATTCTTCTCAGTGCGAGAGTAATCGAATTGGCGGAAGTAAAAAAAAAAAGAAAAAAAAGTGACCTTCATAAGTGTCTGACAAGACCTAAACTGAATAAACGAGTTTTGATTTTGATTTTGATTTTGATTTGGCGGAGGCAGAGTTGCGAAAGAGATATTTTGACTTCCAATAAACGCTCGAACATTTAAAAAAGAACATTTAATCCGCCGAATATAAAAATTCAGCTCAAGTTTCAATTTTTTTGATTTTAGTTGCTCTTGCATTATGAATAAAGCCTGTGAAGCTTTCGTATTGTATTTAAAATGCGAATCACTAGAAGCAGTATTTGATAGTCAGAATTGTTCCCTGCTGAATCAAGCTTTTCTTTCTCTTTATAATCTCAAAAAGCAACATTAAGTGTATTAGCAACACAAAAATGAGTTCGCTTATTACTTCACTTACAGCTATATTCATAACCGCAGCAGTATTAATGACAATTATGACTTGACATGACTTTTGAGGTTATTTTCTACTGGTCCACTATCTCTTGTATAGTCAATGCAATATTCTCAACTGTGGGCTGTATTGTGTATTTCGGAAGTGGGTACATCTAGATGATTCATATTCAGATTTAATTTTTCACTTAATGTTAACAATAATCTTAGAGTGGAATACGTTAAAACTGGACTGAATGTCTCATTAAAGTCTAGACTCTTCTTTTGTATAAAGCCTTTAGCAACTAGTCTTGCCCTATGACGCACTTCACCATCACTATTGAGCTTTTTCTTAAACACCCACTTATTTTTCACTACTGTGCCTTCTTGCGGCCTATTCACTAGCTCCCAAGTGTCATTGTCTATGAAAGATTTTATCTCCTCTTCCATTGCACATTGCCACTGCACTTTTTCTGGTCCATTTACCGCATCAGAGAGTGAAATTTCATCACCCATGACATTCTCAACACACATATTTGAGAATCCGTAGTAGTCCGGACGACGCCTGACACGCTTTGGTACCTCCAAAGCTTGCTGAGTCACATCACCTGCATTATCTGTCTCGTAGAAGCTATCCTCTTCACTTGATGATTCGCTTGGAACATATGTCACATCATTTATATCATCTTGTTGCACAGAATAGTCTGAGCTACTTGGTTCACTATCTTCCACTATCTGACTCACCGTTACATGTTCTGGTTGCTGTTTTTCCTCTACCAAAATTGCTGCAGAATTTTCATGAATATCTTCCATGATTACTACATCTCTAGCAACAACAATATTCTAAGAATCTGGATCAAACAGGCGATAGACGCTTAGACGCTTCCTTTGGTATTTTCTGAATAACCCACTAGTAACATTCTGGTAGCCTTTTTGTCCCATTTTCTACGCTTTTGCTTGGGAACGTGAACCATCACTGGACTGCCATAGATCCTTAGATGCACAATGTTTGGCTTTCTGCCCGTCCACATTTCATAGGGAGTAGTATCTCCACCTAATCCTGCTGCTGTTGACCTATTTTTCACATAAACTGCAGTATTTACTGCCTCTGCCCAAAATTTTAATTCTAATTTTGCATCGAATAGAAGACACCTTGCTTTCTCTACTATTGATCGATTATATCTCTCGGATAAGCCGTTTTTCTCAGGAGTATATGCTGCAGTTTTCTGGTGCACTATACCACATCGCATAAGGTATGTTTCCATTTCCAACGAACAGAACTCACCGCCATTATCAGACCGCAATGATTTTTTTCTCGTTGACTGCTTGTTCTCTACTAATTTCTGAAACTCCTTAAAATACTGCAATGTTTGGTGTTTAGATTGGAGAAAGTACACAAAACCTGCTATAGTCGTCGATAAAGATAAGGAAATATCGAGCATTTCCAAGCGACTTATTTTCCATCGGCCCGCACAAATCTGTGTTAACGAGTTCTAGCACTTCCTGACTTCTGCTTGTACTCTGAGGTAATGGTAACCTCGTCTGCTTTCCCCCGCAGCACACAGTACAACTGGATTTCTTTATATTGCCGTTATTTTCTTGGAATGACACACCCTCAACTACTCCGTTCTTCATTTTAGTCAAGTCATTTGCATTTAGATGCCCTAACCTTCTGTGCCAGGTTAAACTTGACGTAACGGCTGACGCTGTAATCAACTGCGGAGATTTCACAGTATCCAATTTATACACCTCGTTTTCCAACTTCGCTTCACCAATGCAGGTATCATCCGAGTTATAAATAAAGCATCCTTGTTCATTGAACTCCACTCGGTTTCCGCTTGCGATGATTCTACTCACTGATAATATGTTTGTGGTGAGGTTGGGTACGCACAAAACATTGCTTATATTCACTTCAAACTGCTCATTTCCAACTGCAGTCGTAATCTGTAAGTCTCCAGTGCATACAACGTCTACTGTTTGTTGATTTGCGATATATAATGCGAATAATCTGCTTACTTTTCGGTTGATTCGAAACATTTGTTAACATGTTTTTGTTCAAAACTAAATGAGTACTTGCACCGGAATCAATGTAGAAATCGTTCTGACTGAATTCACCAGACAAAAATATTGCACTAAATGAATTAATCTTTAATTTTTTGTCTTCCACTGCAAACGCCCAATCGTCATAATATCGCGCCCTTTTAACTTTGGCACGTTCACTGCATAACTTGCTGCCATTTTAATAACTGTGCACTATAAATAACTGCCGAAAACTTCTTAAAACTAATTAATTTACAAGAGCTGGGCCCATAACCTAATAAAACTACCTGTAGTTCGGAGCAGTGATTTTATAAAAAAAATATTGATAGTTCATACTAGGTGGCGCTAGTAGCATACAATTATTATTTTGTTATGCATTTCAACAAAAGTAAACTCTTTTTGCTTTCCTTGAATCGAAGAAAGTGGAATTACTCTTATACACGGAAAGTCGTTTTTTAATCATTGCAGAAAGATTTCGTTTGAAGTTCTTGGCCAAGTCCGTTACTGGTGTGTTTTCTAAAGCATTTATTAATTTGGTGTAAATGGCTGGTTGTTGGCACATTAAAACTAGTTTGAATATACCTTAATATACCTTATTCTTCTTTAGCATGTTGAACATTCAATGCAATCAGAGTTAAGATCCTAAATTGCTTAGAAATATTTTATTTGATTTAATCATGTATTTTCCTTATATTTAAATGGTTTCGAACACTTGTTTCCACGTAGCACGTCCACTACGACACACTGGAAATACAAATACAGCTGGAACAAATATTTTTTTAGGCTCCGGGCAAAAACAGAACAACACTTCAATGCCGCAAACTAGTGGGTACTTTAAATAAAGTTTTTTTCAGTCGCCCAATTTGGACTGGTCATCGCTAAAATAACCATACTTTCTTATCTGTACTATTGTCTTTTCTATAGTGACACTTTCTACACGAGCCTGCTCATCTTATGATACATGTTTAATATCGCCAGGGCTTATAATATTTATCTGTGGGGTGCGCTAGTCACATGATGAGACTACGACTAGCTCAGAGGGTCCTATAAAATTATTTTTACTTCAATTCTTTTGTTATTGGTTAAATTTGATAGGTGCCCATGTTTGACAATTCATTTATTACCCACATTTGAGCGTTGTTGGCATTATTTGCTGCTGTTCTATTGCTCTCATACATTGCGAGTCGTTTTTCAATCTATGCAAAGAGAGATTTTCGTATTGAAATTCTTGGCCAATTCAGCTACTGGTATCTTGTTTTATGAAGCATTTGGTAATTCAAGTACAAGAGGGATATCAAGATATGGACTTAGATCTCCTGATAAAATTACAGTAACATTTTCGGAAGGACGTAAAAGTGCCACCATTCCGAATTTGGCGGAGATGTATCCAGTAGCGGCAGAGCAGAGAAGAAGATATTTTACGAATACGAATTTTCAAAATTTTAGTTGCTCTTGCATTTTGAATAAGGCGTAAAGTCATCAATCAAGTCGGAGTTATGATCATTAGTTCGTTGCCATTATTTGGATGTCAAACTAACTTTATTTTCGTAGGTTTTTACACACACTTAAAAATAGCCAATGTGCAAAAATTTAACTTATTATTTAAAATGAAATTCTTGAAAGTAAAAGTAAAGTGCCTCCGTGGAACAAGAAAACACGGACGCGATTCCGATAGAGGGGCTATCATGAGAATATACTCATTGGGAATACAAATACATCCTAAACCAAAGATTTTATTTATGGGCCCAGCATTTCTCAATAACAGAACAATTACACAACACGCCGACGCGACGTCCCAAATCTGAGACTACGAAATAAAGTTTAGGGTTATAAGGTTTTTCAATAAGAACGACTAGGTGTTGGCTGCCTGTAGCGATCTGCTTGTTTGGGTGACGTCTGTCTAATCTGTTGTTCATTATTCAGTCACTGATGCCAAATCACTATGCCAAGTTACACAGTTGAGCTGCAAGTCCAAATGATTAAACTTTATCATCAAAATTTGTGTTCTTACGACCATTTTACGACAGACACGGTGGTCCTCTCAGTCAATTGGTGGTTTTCGTGGACAATTCGATGCAACCGGTTCGGTAACTAACGGACACTCATTTTCATGTTAAAGTTTTATTTGGACGCACTGTTCAATCGTGTAACTTGGCATGGTGATTTGTGCTAAAATGTCTGATTACTTTTTGTTTAGCGCCCTCCCCCCGCGGGATTGATAGCTGGTATTCCTGTCCCTCCATGCGACTCCTTCAAGACTCACACAATTAGCACTTGGAGTTCAGATGGAGAGAACTGCCCTCATTTCGACCTCAAGGAGCTGCCCCTGTACGCGAGGGTGCACAGTGTGAAGACGAACTTTGTATATGTAAGTATTTCGCTAGTTACATTTTAAGTTCCATAATAAAAGTTTTTACTGATGTAAGTTAAAAAGTTACTTAGATAAATCTTGGTCTACAAACAGATTTAAACAAGTCTATCAATATAAAGACCTACCTAGGTCCAGTACTGCACTGGCGTGACAAATATTTATTTTTTTCTAAAATATGAGTCCATTTACGCTGTGGCAAGAACATTTGTGTTTATTTGCACAGATAAATGTAATATTATTACATATAGATATTGTACATGGATAATTCGAAAGAATCAAATGCTGTACCCATCCATGGTGGGAGTTAAAAGACAACGATAACATTCCCAAGAATGGTTGACATCAGTCAGGCGGCTGGTCATAAAACCATAGCCAAATCTTTTGACAATATGAATAGTTCGAAAGGATGACAAGTTGTGTCGATCCCATTTAGAGTGGGTTAAGGGCAGGAAAATTAATAATGAAATTGTACATTTAAGAAATCATTAAATCATTTGAATGTTTTAGATGAATCTGATACTCGACACCAGCTCCGTGGACCAGGCGACGCGCCAGTGGCTCCCCCTGCACCTCAACGGGCTGGCCGAGTGCCCCGTGCGGCGCGCGGGTCGCCTGCTGCCGCACGACGAGGTCATCTCGCGGCACGAGCAGCTCACCGTGTCCTTCAACAGGGAGATCGGACTCAACCGCTGTGGGAACTTCGCCGTGGGGGAGTTCGGAAATTTTGTACACATTAGTGTTATGGTTAGTGAGTACAAAAATTAACTATTACCCTCAACTACATTCGCTAGTCAATAAGTCTTCCACGTCGACGATACCTCTCGAGTCGCGCATGAATTTAAATTTTCCTTTTTTTGCATGACGCTGTTATAATTCTGTAATATCTATCTATAAGAATATAAATCTTGCTGATTATAAAGCATCAATAGCTGAGCTGGACCCGAAATAACAATACTGTCAAGACTGATGAACTTGTGATTAATGTATGAACGTTCACAGTGTGAGCCCGCGGTGTACGAGGAGGTTGTGAATCACTTGTACGAGATACTGTACGCGGCCGAGATCAACAAGGAGAGACTCCTTGTGTTCGCACAGAGACTTATCAACGATGCAGCGCAGGTAATACGTGCTCATCATCTTTATTTTTTGTATCTTTACAAGTTTCCTACGGTGTAACATAATTGCCGCTATCCTTTTACCATAAAAAGGGTAGCCTTTTTGTGGTAAAAGTGGCAAATGTGCAAACAGATCACCTAATAGTAAGTAACCAGCGCCGTGATGCAGGTACCCCATCACCATAAATGTTGAAGTTGTCTTGACTCCCTTAATATTGTGATAGAGACAAGAATTGTAGAGGTAAATTGGGGTGAAAGGGGGAGTTTGGGTATAAAGGTGGTAGGTTGTGCAAGGAAGAGGTCACAAAAAGTAATAAACCAATAATTGTATGTGCAGGTGCGTCGTTCAGGCGACAAGATGATGTACGACGTGCTTCGCGACTCTGTCTACAGTAAAGACTGCAACTTCCACTGGTGTACAGGTGATTCATTTTAATATTTGAACTTTACCAACGCTTTGTGCATTAAATTAAAATATTGAGAAGTTACTTTAGGAATAATATAAATAATCACTATTTACCTACTTATTATCCCTTCAAATTTCACTTTTATTAATATTGTTTGAGCCAAATTACATTGTAGTAACTTCATGAACCTCTTAATCGTGACGGCAGATCACATTCGCTTCATACAGTTGTTTTATTAGTAGGCTTTCATTCATTATTTCAGTGGCTTGTACTTGTTGCTGTTATTAATGGTTCGTATAATTTTGTTACTGTTGGTCAGTGCTCCGACAACAGAAGTTCCTGAAGGAGCTGATAGAGCAGCTGAACGCGGGCGGTGACTCCGCCCAGGCCGCAGTGAGCGAGGCGCGCCGCACGTTCGGCAACTTGTCGCGCAACGTCTGGCTACATCTGGCCGCAGACTTCTCCCGCTGCAAGCTCAGCACTGAACCATGGAAGAAGTTCGCTATGGAAAATGAAATTATACCCCTTTCGTAAGTCTCGCTATAACTGTATCAGAGTCTATCATATAAAATCTTATTGTATTATAACTACTTCATTTCTATCTAGTATTAAAAAGGCAAAAAGAGGAAGGCAGAGTTAGCTTACGTTCCCTGAAAGCAATATTGTGACTTCCATGGAATAGGAATAGGGCAATTGCCATACATCAACTATAACTGGTTCAGTTATCATTTAACGATGTACATGGTCAGCATTAATGCTGTACACGTCTGGATAATATTATTCTGTGTGTATTCTTGTCTTGTTTCTATATCATAATTTTTGTAAATGTATTTCAGTCCAAAGTTGTACTGGGATGCGGATCTGATGAGTTCTCGTACGGGCGGGTTCGTGGTGGGGGTGGGGGGTTGGGAGTCGTTCTGCGTGGCGCGACTCGCGCCTGGCCCGCTGGGGCACGACGTGCCGCTAGTGGCGCCGCTGCTGGTGGCGCTCAACTACTTCACACAACTAGAGGTATGGACGGCCTCACAGTATTTTTCCCCAAATCATCCCTCCTTAATACTCACAAAAATCTCTGTTTCATATTTAGCAACTAGCAATATGTCTTATATCTTCATCTTAGGGTCCGATGTGGCGGCTGATTCGCGGCTGCGGCCTCGCCTACAGCTACGGCATGCGTCCGTCCCGGCACGAGGGCCGGCTGATCTTCTCGCTGTACCGCGCCACCAACCCAGTGCTGGCCTACAACAAGGCCAAGAGTATTCTGGTAAACAACTATTGCGTATCGCTTTTCTGCCTACTGAACTAGTCGTAGTTGTGTTTCAATTGATTTTTATTAACTTTTATTTTTATGAGAATACTTAGTTTGGAATATAATTAAAATTTGGAGGACAATTTATTTAATTTCAAATTACTTAGTTTGAAAAATAATTTAACAGTCTCGGTGGTCTAGTGGTCGAGTGCACGGTTTCTGAATCCAGAGGTTCGAATCTTGGCACACAGTGACTTTTCGAAATTAATTAATTTCGTAAGTTACGAATGATAAATATCGATAACTGAAAACCTTGTGTTCGGTATGTCAATAGGTTCGCCACCTAATTTCATTTGGGACCTAAACATAACGGCGAGTCGAGGCTTAACAGCCACTGCCTTACAATTTTGGGTAGAAAAAGGCGCGAAGTTATGTTATGTAAACACCCCCGTTCTTCCCAAATGTTCGTACTTGGGTGGGATACAGTTCTGTTTCAATTGTCAATGCGTTACGATACCAATGGTGAATGGAATTATTAAACTTAATTAAATTGTCAATTTTCATACACATAAGCTCCGATAGCTTAGATCCATAAGTAAACTTTCTTGCAATGTGTACAGGACGATTACTTGGCGGACGGCAAATTCGACGAAGACCTGTTCGCGTCCGCCAAGAGCACGGTGCTGTTCGAAGTTGTCGAGAACGAGCAGAGTGTGGGGGATGTGGTCAGGAGCTCGCTCATGAACTATTTGTACAGACAAAATCAAACTTATAACAGGTAAGTTGATTTATTTATAGAGATTTAGTGGGTTCCCATTGGAAACCGCGTAACTGATAAAATCTTAAATATGGAGGTTCTTGTAATATTTACATAACAACCTGTGTGTGTCTGATCTAGGTCAAAAGGTTCCCCCACCTATTCCATTCGGGACGTAACGATTCCGCGAGTCGAGGCTTAACTACTGCCTGCCATTCGGTTAGAAAAAGGCGTGAACGTAGGCTATGTTAATATCTATTATTGCTTAAACAAGGGAAAATAAAGTTGAACGAGTCTGATTGCTTGTTGAATGTTCCAGCGAGCTGGTGAGCGGCATCGCGCGCGTGTCTCCCTCCGCGGCGCACGTGGCGGCGGCGCGCTGGCTGCCCGCGCTGTTCGACGCGCGCGCCTCGTGCCTGGCCGTGGTGTGCCACCCGGGGAAAGTGCACGACATATACACATCCTTCGCCAAGTATGTATTTTGAACACAATACACACAGCGCCATCTAGTTTCGAGATAAGCAACTAAATGCTCGTGTTGTGGATTCTAGATAACAGATTTTATTATACTTTTTGTTGTTATTACATAAAAAATAAATATTCGTGCTTATCATAAATAATTGTACTCGGACGAGAATTGAACCCACCGATCTCGATGGGGTAGTTTTACCAATGCATCATGAGGCCCGAGAATTTATTATATCTCCAGAATATTCTCATCCGATCTGTATAGGTTTACCTGTGTATAATAGGTTGGGGAAAAAGTATTTTCGTATTTTTGTATGAAAAGTCAAGACATTTTTTTCAAAGTTTATTTACATTTATTTACAATATATATGTACCGTTTTGTTGAATAACTTTCTGCCATTTTGTGGGCAGAGACATTATCCCGTTACTGTAGAAACTTTGGGACTTCTGATCAAAAAAACGGGACAAATAGTTTTGGCAGTCCTCTCTTGAGGTCAACCTTACAGAACCTAAAGAATTCTGAAGAGACCGAAACAGGTGAAAATCTGAAGGCGCAAGGTCAGGGCTATATGGTGGATGCACTAGGACCTCCCAGTCGAACTCTCTTAATTTTTGCTGAGTGGCTAAAGATGTGTGTGGTCTAGCGTTATCGTGATGAAAGACCACACCCTTCCTGTTGATCAATTCCGGCCGTTTTCTCTCGACTGCTTCCTTTAATCTCATCAGTTGCTGGCAGTAAAGATCAGAATCGATGGTTTTGCCGGACGGTAAAAGCTCATAATGAACAATGCCCTTCCAATCCCACCATACACACAGCATCACCTTATTTCGTGTTAGGCCAGGTTTGGCCACAGTCTGTGAAGCCTGGCCAACTTTCGACCACGACCTTTTTCGCACGTTCTTGTCGTACGTGATCCACTTTTCATCGCCAGTTATCAATCTCTTAAAAAACGGCTCGGTTTCATTACGTCTCAATAATGAATCGCAAATGAGTACACGGTTCATTAAGTTTCTTTGAGTGAGCTCGTGTGGCACCCAAATATCGAGCTTTTTTGTATAACCAGCTTTCTTCAAATGGGTCAAAACTGTTTTGTGGTCAATTCCCAGTTCTTCAGCTACATCGTAACTACTAATATGCCGATCTTGCTCCACTCTTTCAAAAATGGCGTCCATTTTATTCGTAACAGGGCGACCAGAGCGAGGTGCATCTTTAACATCAAAATTTCCGGACTGAAAACGTTTGAACCAAATTTGTGCTACTCTTACTGACACTGCATCAGGTCCATAAACATCACAAATTTTTTTCACTGCTTGAGTTGCATTTTTGCCTTTTTTATAATAAAATTTTAAAATGTATCGAATTTCTTCATTAGATTCACTCATTTTTACGGAGAGAAAAACAAATGAAAAATAGCGGGAAACAACTTTTTTTTATTTTTTTCTTTTCTTTATAATGTAACCTTTTTAATGTTACCAAAACCAGCCAGACACAAATAGTACAGTCAAAGAAATTTTATAATAAGTTTATACCTACGTTATGCGAAAAGACTTTTTCCCCGACCTAATATTTATACTTGAAAAACAATCTCTTTCTATAAGACTCAAGAGACTAGAACCCTAATATGACGTCGCTCCAAAAATGTGAGCATTAGATAGCGTTATATTCGTTTATCATCTTATTATCATTACATACTTACAAAGTAATAAATAAAGTATTTTTCTGTCTTCTGTCTGTCCCTTTATATGCTTAAATCTTTGAAACTACGCAACGAATTTCGATGTGGTTTTTTTTTTATAGATAATGGCTATTAACGGGTATTTTATCTATATGGTATTTTATCTATAATGCATGTATGATAAAGTTAAGTAGTCCAAAATTTACTTATTACCTTTGATGCGAAACAAAGTTCGCCGGATCAGCTAGTTGTAGATAATTAGCATTCTATAGAAACTTTTTTTTTTTTTTTCATTTTAAGCAAAATACATTAAAAACTTTGTACAGTAAAATTGATTTCTAATATAATACATAAATGTATTTTTCAGTATGGGTATTAAACTGGACGTGTACGAATCGATGGAGGCCTCGCATTTCAACAAATGAAAAACAATATCATTGTAATATATTGTGCATGCTTTTCACAAATTTTTCCATCAGAATATTTTTATACATTTCAATTGTGGTATAAAGTTAATATAAGATATACGAGCTTAAAGATTATATAAAAAAATATTATTATGAAAAATGTATGTAATATATATATTTTAATTTTCCATTTGCTGCATCCGATTATACATAATATATACGTAAGCTACAAATTCTATAAAATAATCTCTGTATATATAATAAACATGATAAGCATCAATTTTTAGTTTTACTTTTGTTTATTTGTCAGTGGAAACCTATAAATTTATTAAATGCTACTCAGCACCTCACATACTGGTACAATCGTTTTTAGAGAAATGGTAATTAAAACCAGACTGACATTTGTACAGTGTGTTCCAGAGGCTTGAATTGATCTATTATATTCATAAATCCAATCTTGTGACCGATAATCGTGGCATTTGTGTGCATTTTAATTAGAAATGAAACTGATATCCCGTAACTATCCGCCTATCCGGCGGTCTTAATACTATCCGGCCGAATACTAGATAATTACTAATTGGCCGGATAGGTATCCGGCGGAATTAATAAAATATGGATTAAAAAAATCTTTTAAGTAATTATTTGCTTTATTTAGTTAGCTTTAGTATCACATACGAACCAAATTAGTTTAAATTTTTAATCACACAATAGCAAAATGAATGTAACAGAAAGAAAATTAATTAATTAGTACTCATACTGCACTAAGGGCAAATTATGGTGAATAAATACTAATTTCTCTGCATTGAGAGGTAGCAAGCGGAAAAAGTCTTTCGCTGTACACACTGCTGCAAGGTGCTGAAAGATAGATCTTGGCGAACTTTGTTAAATTTGGGTATTGTTTGCCATTAGCTGCCCACCAAAAATAAGGGTCATGATGGCGATCAATTCGCACTGACTTGAGATATAAATCCAGCTCACAGGTTAACGGGTTAATTTCTTCACGAAAAGACCCGAATCTAACCGAGTCCACCCGATCGTTTGCGCGCCGCCTACGCAAATGTGCAATGCACCAAACGGCTAAGTTCCGCCGAATATTCAGCCGGATATCCGGCTATTCGGCCACATGGTTGGCCGAATATCTGTTATCCGGCCAAACTACTATCCGTTACATCTCTAATTTTAATACACTTTAAGTTTATATACAAAATTAACCTTAGGTGTTAGGATCTGACGAGCGTATATGACAAGAGTTATGGATGTCAAAAATGCCAGTGAGAAGTAAAAATCGTGCCGTATGGCGCTAACCTTACCCGCAACTGCAAGGGACTTAACGTGAAGTTGTATGTATGAATTATCTTTATATACTTCGGGTTTGACAGTAACATTATTTAGGGATTTATTTATTGGCCTCAATAACGTAGTGGTCTAACATGTGATTTTCTGTTTAAACTTTCCTGGTTCAAAATTAAGTCTTGCAAACCCATTACTCTTGCAAGTTGTTTAGATAGCAATACCCAAAAAGAATGTGTCCTATGTGGAAATAACAGTCCAAGATCCCAGAGTGATAAGGCACAACTTATTTTCTAAAGCATAGAATATTCCTTTCTAAGTAGTAGTCTCTGGTGTAATTTTTAATATCTGTATGTATAAGGGCTTGGGACGGTGACACTGGCGTAGGCAGCAGGTGAAAAAAATAACGAAAAATCTGTGACATAAATTGTTATGGCTGATTTCGATATATCGGAAATAGAGAATTTGTGTGTGTCTTAACTGGACCGAGCTGTAGCGGGTGACCACCGTGCTCAAGTTCTAGTATAACTTCCAAATAAACTAACAAAGTAATCTGAAACTATCAGCAGAAGAACTATTATTAAAAAGTATGACAGTATGGACCGTGTACTTTTACTTTTGAAAAAAATCGAGGGATGTTTGCAGATAGCCAGTATTATTTTTATGAGTTTGATGAATAGATATAATTACCATTATTTCCTTGTTTGATTTCGGGTTTATTTGTTGTTCTTCGTTTTTATTTTATTTTTTATGGTTGGTAGAATTGCTTAGACGAGAAAACGAGATTCCATGATCTCATACAATATTTAACGAAATAAACAAAGTGTCATATCATGTTGTTATATCAAGGTAGTAGTCGAGTAGATATACTAAATAAAAAATCAAATTTTATTGTGATAATTATGTTTTAATCACGATTTATGAACCTTATTACTATGTAAAAATATAACTTAAATTTAGTCAAGATAATTAGTGAACATCATTATAAATCATCTTCACAACCGCCGCAACATTATCATCATAATATTTCAAACCCAAATATAATAATATATAGTAATAATAAGTGTATATATATTGTATACCAGATCAACATTAAAATTTCAACAGAAATAGACTCATCAACAAACTATATCATCATGTCTTCATTACAGGTGTAATGTAGACATAAGTTTTACTTCACAGGTCTTACGTCCGTTACGACTGAAACAATTAAAAATATTTGAGATTAAACAGAATTTAGAGAGTATATGTGCGGAAATTCAATAAAACAATAATATAGAATATGCGGCCAGTTAGCAAGCAAAATTCTAAAAAAATTGAACTTAAAAAAAATGAGATTATTTTTCTAAAGTTTCTTGTAGAGTCTACGAAAATGTGGTTACAAAGCTAAAGTAAAACCGCCTATATACATAATATACAGCTTGGTAATATTTAAGCATCATAAAAATATTTTAATGGTTTACCTGAAAATTAACTTCAACTGATTGGAAAGTTCAGAATCAATTTCCATCGATATTATAAAATTATACTTATCAAACAATACGTAGCGAACTGGCCGAAACAAGTATCTCTAATAGCTCTATAAATTGAGCTATCTTTCAAAGTCAGTTAAAGTTTGAGGTTCAATATACAATGTCATAACTTTGTTACTCATTCCAAAATGCTCCATGCTTGGTGAAAGGGTTATAATACTGTTTAATTTTCTAAGTCAATTATTTGTAATAATACACAAATAGACTCCAACGAGTTATAAAATAATAACAGACTTGTGATAATAGATATATACAAGAATAGGTTTTGCCATCGTAGTGTGTAGGCCATTCCATCCAACCCACCATATCCATTTGGCGAGCTATTAAAGAATCTCGTCAAATTAGCTTTTGAAAATTCAAGCAGCCATCTGCTGTTAACAGAAAATCGATTTTGTATAATAATATTTTGCACTCTCAAGGTTTCTTTCTCTAAAAATTAAAAAAAGCTAATTTGACGGGATCTTACATTATTAAACAACTTACCAAGTATTTATATTATATATTTACATGTTAAATTTATAACTTTCTACAATAATAGTAATAAAATGGATTTCTCAATGTCGATACAATTAATGCGTGGTAAAGCACCAATTCTTTTTTTCAAATTACGCATTTCAACTAATAAGGGTATTAAAAACAATATTGTCTGAGGAATAATTAATATGCTTCCCACAAAACTAACAATATAACAAATCAGCTAAATATATACAACAATATATTCTTATGCTTTATTTATGGTGTTAATAAAATCCAAAATACCATACTAGAGTATTCTAGAGTACCTACTTTAAATGGACACCTTCTAATACTAATAATAAAATTTTACGCCCAATTTAAACAATACCGTTATTAATTGAAATGCATGACTCGAAAAGCATAAGTTGATTCATCTTCCTAATTTAAACAAATCATATATTGTTAATTAACAGTAGATATTTTAGAAAAATATACAGTAAACATAAAGACAAATAATAATAAGTGCCTTCCAAGATACTATTTGGTAAATGTTAAAATTACACATCATAATTTTTATTTGATTATATAATAATTCCTCTAGGGGCATATCTAACCGACAAAATTCCCTAATTAATGACTAATTAATATTACTTGTTATTATTGTTATAATCTACTTAGAGGCGGCCCCATTTACACTATCTATAGCGATATATTTATACATACAGTTGAGCGACCAGCTACGATCTGGGCCATGCTCTGCGCAATATGGAATGAGAAGTTGAACGAAACTAAAAAGAATTAAAGGGAAACATTTCTAAATCAATCCATTAGGTTTAACTGAATTTATTTGTCAATATCACAATAAATATCTAGTAAAATATGAGAAATGGGAATCCAAATTACTTAATTTCACCCACAGTCGTTTAAATGATGTGAAGTTGGGTCAGTCTGTTTATATCCCCTTGCGAGATTGCACGAACAAGTATTAAATAAACGATATATCGGCGTCGATTCCCTTGAATATAAGTAATAATGTCAAATATTTTGTTTCAAAATTATACATATTAAGAGATTTGATGATTAAAATTATATATATATACATTCGTAAATATACAGGGGCTTCAGTATATCATAATCATAATTCTTTCCAATTAATTCAGATTTTAAACTATGTCAAATTGTATTATTATTTCTTAATCGCATTGGGGGTCACATTACTAGTCTAACGAGATTTTAACAATCAGCAACAATGACTTTTCAACATTTGACGGGCAAAATACTTGCTCTATTAATAAATTCTAAATATAATCAATCATAATTCATATAAACATAAACATTAATAATATAAGTTTAGGTACACAGCTGCTATAACAACTTACACGAAAGTCCTTAAATGGTAATACATTTTTATACTCTCTCTCTCTCTCTCTCTAATATTTCATTTTTAGCAGGTGCCGCTAATATGGAAAATGTCTATAATAATTAATAATTATTATATGTATGTCATACCAAAATGGCTTAAATGGTGTCTCGTTAATGCTGTGTGAGAATATGTATAACCAATGATCACTAACGTTCTCCCTATCTATTTGGTAATGTGAAGTATAGCAATCGTATAATATTGTTTTATGAGTCATACATAACATTTTTTTATTAACACACACACACGTCCATATAATAGTATCACCTTGCCTTAAAAATATAATTATAGACCACAATTATTAATAACTATTTGTATATTTTAAAACCAATATAACATAATGTTATTCTATTCTACATTTATTTTATTTTTACTTTAACCACGTTATAATAACACACTCTTGGTGATATATGGTATTTGCTGCCACTCATATCATATTAGTTGGGGATGACGGGCACCTATATTTATTTTAGAACATGTCCCCTATAGTGTGACGTGGCCTACATCATGCTGGTGTCTATGGTGGGCGCGTGAGACCTGAGGGCCTCCCTGATGAAGGTGCCGACTCCCCCGTCAGCCACCAGGCGGAAGTAGAACAGATGTTCGAAGCTCTTGAGCGAGATGGAACGTAGCGCCGGAAGTCGCAGAAGGAGTGACGCGAACCGGCCTTCTTCCACGCCGCGCACTCTCCGACAATACTCGTCCAGACTAGTAAACATCTGTGAAGTTAAATGTTATCATGTTTATCCTCGAAAAGAGAGTGATTTACATATATAAGAGTAGCAAACAATTACTAATATTGTTTTGCCAACTAGTAATCTACAATTCTAATTTTGAGTTTGCCTTGATGTTGTGTTTGATATAATATGCTACATATAAATTTTATTATTGTTATACGTTGCACACCACTCTAAATAGAAGATATTAATATCTACTTGCTACTGAGAACATAGCAGTAGGCCCTTTTATTGTTGTTAATTTTAAATGGTTTTGAAAAGAGAATTTGGCACATGAGTTTCTTATCCGATTCTTCTCATGATAGCCCCTACACTCGGATGCGGGTCGCTCACGGCGATTGCGTCCATGTTTTCTTGTTCCACGGCACTTCTTTTCTCAAGCGCTCGTGTTTAAGAATGTCATTTTAAATAATAAGTTAATTTAAATTCAACAAACACATGCAAAAAGAGGTCAATGGTGATAACATTTAAAATTCACAAACATATATTTAAGCAAATTACACACAATACAATCTATAATTTGTAAACACGGATAAAATAAAAAATAAAAATACCTTTTCTCGTAAAACATCCACTTCTTGTCTGTTTTTCAGTCCCTTTATATCTGAAAATATTGACATAATAAAAGTAAGTAAATAAAGATGTATTATGTTGTGTTAAATATCGATAACCGTTCTCTATTTGAGGGCAATAGGCAACGCCACCAGTTCCATGGAAATTGTTCATCCACGGAAGTCATTCATTCGACGTGTCAGGGCTTTCATTTCCGCTGCCTACACCTCTAGTTATTGCGGACCTAACCACTACTAACCAGTTAATAGTTTACTTTGAGTGGCGATGGCGCTATGTGTACAATAACGACTTAACAAAATATTGAATTTAATCAAGTATTACTCAGCAATAATGATACAAATTTTAGAATTTAAATTCGTGCCTTATTTAAGGTAATTTTGTGTTTGCGCGTTAAACTTTGCTATGTAATTTTAAACTATAATGTAGTAGAGTAATATATACATATAAATAAAACTGAAGTGTCTTTTTGTAATATTAAAATAACTGCTTTCTATAACATTCATATGAATATAATATATATGATGACCAACATGATTTTTTTTTCTGTCGGGTTGTTCCGGCTAATCTCTGAGATGGCGGCACCTATTTTGGCGGGACTTTAAGTGGCAGAGAGCTGGTGTAATAAGGAGTAATTAGGGCTACTTTTTCAGACTTTTTTTTTATTTATTACTTTCGGGGCAAAACCAAGTTTGTCGGGTCCGCTAGTGTAAACATAAAAACAGTCGTAGCATAATCTGCATGCTTCAGATCTCTACATAATGGCCGGGAGATTCGGACGAATTCTGGTGATAAACATGAATATGGCGTCTATATTACTTTAAAAAAGGCCGAGTAATGGTGAGGAATTACCTGGGTTGAGTAGTACGATCGCTTTGAGCGCGACATATTCGGCCTGGTCCATGCGCAGAGTGCGCATCTTCAGCGACAGTTCCGAGAGCACTCGGTCGAATATCTGTCCAACACCCGCCTGCAGTGCACTGTTACGGTGAAGAGTCATACCTGAGAAATGTACAACATAATGCATTAATAATTTTTTTATTTTTTTATATGGGATAAGAGGGCAAACGAGCAGGCGTGTCACCTAATGGTAAGCAACCAACGCCGCCCAGACACCAGCAACACATATAGTGTTACTGTTGCGCTGCCGACCTTTAAGGGATAGGGAATAGGAAAGGATGGGGAAGGGGGGTGGGCCTCCGGGTACCTCTCTCACCGAACGAAACGCAGCATGAGCCACTTTACGTCGGTCTTCTAAGAGGTCGTGGTATTTCATCGGTCGAGCCGGCCCATTCATGCAGCGAACTGCTTGGCTCTACCACTGTTAAAATATGAGTATGGGTATGTATTTAGATTATTACCACGGCTATTATTATATAAAATGTACTGGCCTTCGTAGTTAGCGTTAAATTGTTTCATTGGCATCAGTCTTTAAATGATACAATGCCCAAGACACACTTCGGAGTTGGAGTAAATAAGTCACTACAAAATGACATGATTTTCATCATGTCATTTTGTAGTGTAGTATATTTTTTAAATAGTTAAAAACTTAAACTAGAAAAGTTGTATGTTTTAAAAATTATGCAGTCACCATTTTTTTAATAGCAAATATTAAGGCCACATTACACTTTAGATATACGCAATTCGGAAAGTGCAATTCGTCTACGAAACTTAAATATTGTTTTATTTTTTAAGTATTATTTTTCTTATTGTGCGACCAAAAAAATATAATTAACATACCGGGCATCAGGCACATAAGCTGTGGTGGTGACAAGGTCCTCCCAGTGCCGTCCACACTGTCTTCACTCAGGTACTGAAATGTTTACAAGGAATTCATGAAAAATTATACAAAAACCTTAATGGTGTTTATGTTTTAGGGGAGTTTGGGAAAGGATCTTCTGGGACATGGGGACCTAACACCAGTTTTTTTTGGGCCGTTACACAGTGACTTAGCTCATATATATCAATTCCCAGATCAAGTTTAATAAAAAAATTACTTTCTAGTGATAAATGAAATTAATAAATGATGACACAATATGACATATCTAACATATAGTCATTTTTTACAAACTTTGAACGAGACGATATCTGGTTCTTTTAGGTAAATGTAGGCATTGGATACGGCAAAATATAATAATCAACTTATTTATATTTCTAACAGTGCTACACAAATGGGCCGGCTCAACCGGTGAAATACAACAACCTCTCAGAATCTCGACTTAACGTGGCTTGTGCCGCCTTTTCGTCCGGTGAGAGGGGTATCCGGAGCCCAGAAATCAAAACTTCCGCGCATTTCCTACCTAAAATGACGTTTATTTCGACGAATATAAGCATAGCTATATATAGTCTAGCGTGTTTAGTAATAAAAAATACTTGTTGGCTTTCAAAATATGTATAACATATCCTTAGCCTACGTGCCGTAGAATTTATTTATGCATTAGTGATGATACTCTAACAGGGTCTATTAATGTCAGTCGAAGCGGTCTCTTTTATGGACCCCAGTGGAATATAGATTAGTTAAATTGTATATATTTAAGTGCCTGTAAAAGCCATACGAAATATACTTATTAAATATAGTCGTGAGCCATTAATTAACCCATTATAATATGACATAATATAAAATGGGTATATGACTCATCCTTAGTTGAGCTAGTTACGGGAAAACATCAAAAGTGAACATCTGGGTTGGCAAGTACTAAAGTATATCTGATGACATAAGACGAAGGTATTTGACGTGATCATCCTAGATGGAAAAATTAAGGAATTGGTCGAGAAAGGAGATAAAAAAGATAAAAAAAGTGGTGATGATCAAATTATATCTATCAGTGTTTTTTGTTTATCTATACTAATATTATAAAGAGGAAAGATTTGTATTTTTGTATGTAACGAATAAATTCAAAGTACTGGACCGATTTTAATGATTCTTTTTTCTTAAGAAAGCTACATTATCACAGGCTATGTGTAATCATAAACAGTAACATAGGCTATCATTGTCGTAATCGACATTTTGTTTGTACGCGAGTAACACCGTGAGGCGGGAAGCTACATACAATATAGCGGTACGAAGTTCGCGAAGTTTTTATTACTATTTTGTTTGCTTACTAAGATACAAAGTTTAATTACTTTATGGAAAGGACTTTTACATCCAGACTTTCGGTATGGAAATTAAAAGTATGTTCAGATAAATACGGTATACTAACTTCCATTGAACGCCATGCGATGGCGAACAGCAACAGCTCATTCCACGAACTCTTAATGAGCAGCACCTGATCCTCCAACTCCAATTGGCTGAAGTGCGGGATGTCTCGCGCCCACACCACTAGGGCCGCTATCTGTTTGTTACCTGAAACGTCAAGGGAATTTTGTAAATATTATCATAGTATAAATGCGACAGCGACACGGTCAACTACCCCCTGTTTTTGTATCGATAAAACTCAGAATAGTGTATCCGATTCTATAGGAGTGGAAGTAACATCCGAAAACGCGAAAATGTTAGTGACACTTTCACGATTAAATTGATACATACATGCAGAACTTCATGCCAACTCTTTTGCAGAAGAGGCAGACGAAACAAAGCGCCATAAAGTACAATTCTTACACACCTTACACTCTTCAAAAAAAAACTAATGATGATAATAAAGTACATTTTTTTAAACTTCAGAGCGAGTTTCGTTCGGTGAGAGAGGTACCCGGAGGCCCACCTCCCTTCGCCATCCTTTCCCATCCTACTCCCTTAAAGGTCGGCAACGCAACTGTAATACTATATGTGTTGCAGATGTCCATGGGCGGCGTTGGTCACTTAACATCAGGTGACACGGTTGCTCGTTTGCCCTCCTATCCCATAAAAAAACCTAGATTTACCACAGTTATTCTAAAGTTTATCAAAACTATTTAAATCCTAATTATATTTAATTCTTATGAAGATAATAATATTATTAACACAATTATATTTATATGATTCTGCTGACATTTAAATATTGTGAAGACATAATGTTGAGATTAATTGAAAGCGACACCTGTGTGAGTATCTTGCTTAGATATCGTAAATTCATTATCTAATCTGACGAAGAAACTTGCAAAAGTTGGATAATTAAAGTGTTTATTTTGATAAAAACTCATTTATTATTGATTGTGTATATCGTCAACATGTTTTGGTACGATTATCACCATTTCTCATATGAGGAAAATAATACCGATTCTTGTTGCTTAGCCAGAGTGACAAGAGCGCATTTATAAATGTATAATATTAAGAGTTCCACCCCAAAGTGCAGCACTTGTAGCTCGACTCGTCACTTTCATTCGGTCCCAAATGTAATAAGAAGCGGAACCTATTGGCATATATCAACACACAACACAATTTTGTCTGTAATACTAATTAAAAACGGTCGCCAAATGTTAGAGAGCGATCAAATCAAAGACTACATTTGCTTGACCTCCAGGCCACAAATCATACATGCTTTTTTTTTATTTTAATTATAACTTCACGCCTTTTTCTCTCCGAAACTGTAGGTAGTGCCTATTAAGCACAGACTCGCCGAATTTTACATCCCAAATAGAAATAGGTGGCGAAACCTATCGGCACACATCAGTGTGCCCGTTTATGCCATAATATAGATGAATTTATATGTTATATTTATCACCCATCAATTCTAAAAAACTAGGAGAATTTCGAAAAGTCATTTGTGTGAGCCTGGATTCGATCCCATGATTTCTTGATTCAGTAGAGTGGTACATACTCGACCACTGGGCCAATGAGACTACAAACTTTGAAGTTAATATTTAACATATAAACAATTCAACAGTGGTAGGGCCAAACAATTCACTGCATGAATGGGCTGGCTCGACCGGTGAAATACCACGACCTCTCAGAAGACCGACGTAAAGTGGCTCATGCCGCGTTTCGTTCGGTGAGAGAGGTACCCGGAGGCCCACCCGCCTTCCCCATCCTTTCATATCCCCTATCCCTTAAAGGTCGGCAACGCAACAGTAACACTATATGTGTTGCTGGTGTCCATAGGCGGCGTTGGTTGCTTACCATCAGGTGACACGCCTACTCGTTTGCCCTCCTATCCGATAAAAAAAAAATATAAATAAAGCTCACTACTACTAATACTCACATAAATTAATTTGTGGCAATATTCCTTTCACATATCCAATGCTTAAGGAAAACTTTTCTGGGTTTATTTCTGTATATAAAGCAAATTATATCCTTTGCGGGGTATTACCAGAATCCGCAACTCATTTCTCAGTGGAAGAGCACTATTAATAAATAACCTACTTATTTAATATGTTTGATACCTATAGCAATATTATATTAAAGTATGCCATTCATGACTTTAGGTCGTGATGGCGTAGGCAGACCGAGGAAAGAGACATAATTGTCAGGACTACCCATTTAAGACTACATAGTTTTATAGCCGTCATCTTAATTCATGCTAAAAGCTATTTGCCCATCGTTGATTTACTGTTCAGTTCTGTAAAATAAAAACCGTAACCTCCTTGTTTTAAATATTTGCTGTAATTTCTAATACATATTTGAATTAACCGGGGGCTATTGAAGGAAACAGTGTCCCTACATCCAATTGCCAGTATTTTTTTATCACAAATTGTTATCTATACGATACAATTTCACTGACAATCGAATTGTGAGATGTAAAACTATAATGTTAGTTAGTAATAGTGTCCGACCGAAGATTCGGCTTCGGCCACCTTCGACCAAAAATCTATCTTCGGCGAGATCTTCTGGGGCGAAGCCGAAGGTCCGAGAACAATCGGAATTAAACAAACTACCTCTACCACCGGAAAAGCGGCATGAGCCATTTTACGCCGATATTCTTCTTTAGCTGTGGATAATATTGAAGAAAATCATTAACTTACGAAGAGTTTATAAACCTTCGGCTTCGGCCGTTGTGGAGATTGCTGATTAATCGGCTTCGGCCAAAAATAGACTTTCGGTCGGACACTAGTTAGTAATTTAAGCGTATTTAATTAATTATAGAGCACTATCTGTCACTTGTCGCGCCACACCACACGAATATAACTCAATCATACCTATAAACAACTGGATGTCTATATTCCAAGAAAAATGAATGCGAAATGTTTTTTTTTTAATTGTCATCGCCCTCACACTTTTTTTCCGCCTGTCCTCAATTTGACAAGGATAAAGTTGCGATATACATCTCGATTATGTATTCGATAAAGAAGAACGTGATTTCGATCATGTTTATCTTACTTGAGTTATAGGTATGTGATTTAGTGAAAAATTCACGGTGGACGATCAAATGAACGTCACGAGTACATGACAAAAAAAAACACAAAAATTTTAGAGGTTGATAATAAAATCAAAACAACTTAATATCTTGTGAGTTTCGTATTCCTTCTTCGTATCAAGGAATACGAAACTCAAGGACATTTTTGTCCGTTATATCTCACGAAAAAATAGCCAGGATTACTTTAAAATGACGAAGCAACAAATAATATTACAACCATGCATACTTTCATGTAATCCATGCATCACTAAACGCAATTGTTGTCTAGTTTTTTATTTTTATTTCCGAGTTCTTTTTTTGAATAATTTTATACGATCCACTGAGTATAATTCGCTTTTCGGTCACGTATTACATAGTTTAATAACAAAAAAATAACGACCAACAAAAAAATAAAAAACGAAAAAAAAAAAACACATTCACAATAAAATATATATAGAAGCAGCACATTACCTCAACATTTATACAGCGATACCAATTCTGACGCCATTTTTAAACCAGTTCCGAATTATGTATGCCATTGTAATAATGTATTTATGTACATAAAATACATACCAACACATATCGCTAGGTTTTTTTTTTGTTTTTGTTTTTTCGTTTCATATAGGAGCTCAGAATTTTTATATCTGCGCTCGCTCGAATCCACCACTACTTATTCTAGTCTAGTGGCTACGTCAATAGATACGAATGGATGATACGAGTTAGCATTTCAAAAAGTTTTCAACTATTTTATTACCGCCGATGATAATGCTAACGAGCTCCGGAAACCCATAAAACTTTATTTGAACATTGCTTGATATTTGCAATGTTCCTTATACATATTATTATTATTATATTATAGACGTCTGGTTCATTTAATTAAAATAAAATATGCCAAACTTACTTAATTATAAGTATTGTAAGGTGCGATCCTGAAATCAGTATTAGTAGTTTTTTAAAACGGAATAGGGGTAACAGTGCAAGTGGGTCACAGCGCAGTGTTAAACCCTTTAAGGTAGAATATAGTTCCGCCTGATCATGAACGAAAGGCAGCATGAGCCTCTTGACGTTTAATAAAATAAAGGAAAAAGTTACTCTGTCTTTTATCATAATTTCATACTTTGTATTTTATAGAAGAAAAAAAACAGTCTTTATTCTGATAATCATAACTTACGAGTGTAAAAATGTGGACGTTTAGTTGAGAAAATCAATAAATACTTGCAAGCTATAGAACTTCTTAATGATAATCACAGTGAACCAATGCCAACGCTAACTTATGGAAGCGAAGGTTGGGTATGGCAGAATGTGCATGAAAGTAGGATAAACGCGATCGAAATGAGGCATGCTCCGGTGGGATCGGACATGTAGAAAGAATTGATGATGCCAGATTGATTAAGCAGATATACCATGCAAAACCGTAAGAATGTAGGAGTCGAGACACCATGACACACTTTCCATGATCAAATTGAACCAGTCCTTGAGGTAGGTGATATTTTAGCCTTAAAAACCGAAAAAACGTGTATTAAAAGAGTTATTAAAGTAGGAGAAGCGAGTGACGTGTGTGAGAATCGTGCTTTATGGCGGTCTGTTTTATCTTAGCCCACCCCGCAAGGGACTTGGCGTATTATTATATATGTACGGTTGAACCGTAGTTTTATATCACGCGGGCATAGTTGCGTGCAACAACTAGTTCATAACACGTATGTGAGCATTCACAGCATTTTCTATTGATAGCTTTGTTTACTAAACTTGCACCTGCTATGAGACTAGAACATTTCCATGGGCGATACAAAATCAATATACAGACATTTGTTATTCTTGCCGAGTATTATGGTAGGTACACTGTTAACAAGGCATTGTAATACATTTAAAGACATATTAGATATTTATTTATAACTAGATGTTGCCCGCTACTTTGTCTGCGTGGATGCCATAAAACAGCAAAAATAATTAGTGTCCGACCGAAGCTTCGGCTTCGGCCACCTTCGGCCAGAAATCCATCTTCGGCTAGATCTTCGGTTTCGGCCAAATTCTGGGCCGAAGCCAAAGGTCCCGCCGAAGGTCCGAGAACAGTCGGAATTAAACGAACTGTTACGAAAGTGTGAGTGGCTCACGGACCGGACTGCACTTAGTTCAGTGCGGATACCTCTATCACCGATAGAAAAGCGGCATGAGCCACTTTCCGCAGACATTCTTCTTTAGCTGTGGATAATATTAAAGAAAATTATTAAATTACTAATAGTTTATTCGGCTTCGGTCGGACACTAAAAATAATGTGCCTGTGTCAGGGTTCATTGCTCACCCCCAATTAGTGATAGATATTTAGCCTATGTACATTTATGGAAAATTTTACCTAAAAGAATGCAGGACTTTTAGAGTTTATCCGTACAACAAACAGACAAAAATGTTAATAATCATATTTTTGGGTTCGATATCGATTGTAGATCGTGTCCCAAGGATTGTAAAAAAAATATTCAATGTACAGTTCCAACTTTGTTACAATTTTATTAAATGTATAAATAATTTGAACTAATTTGAACAAGACCGTAAATACATATATTTTTTTATTGTTCTAATTGTAACTGGTATTGGTAGTGACAAAGCACAACCGGAAGGATGAGAGTGAGGATTTCAGTTTTTTCAGCCTACCGCACTTGGAATCCGGCGTGAATTCACGTGTTCTATAGCAATACATATATATTATATAACACAGCATGATAGCAAAACAAGTCTTCAAGGTTGTCTTGAGATGTGAACCCGCAGATTCATGGCTTGTTGCAACTTTTCTTGAAGCGCGATCGTACCAGTCGTTATTAAAATTTTATTTTGCGAAACATTTTAGACATGCTCGTTTTTATATTGCGCTATGAATAAAATCGAGTCTCTATGGTAATATTAAATACTAGCTGACCTGACGAACTTTGTTTCGCCTCGGAAGCAATATATTAATAAATAAAATATTATCCTAAAATAAAAGTAGGCCAAGTGACTCTTATTACATTAGCTACCTGCCAATAAAAGTCCCGTCAAAATCGAAACAACCATTTCAGAGATTAATGGTAACAAACAGAGAATCAGACAAAAAAAAATGTATTTTTTTTGTATTTAAAATACACACAGCGCCCTCTAGTACTAAAGTAAGCAACTAATTACTTGTGCTATGGATACTAGATAATGGATATTAATACGTTTTTCTGTAAATACGTACTTATAATACATACAAAAATACCCAGACGCCATACAAAAATTCAGGCTCATAATAAATATTTGTACTCGGGTGGGGATCGAACCCGCCGACCTCGATTCTGCAGTCGGTAGTTTTACCAATGCACCACGAGGTTATTTGAATATTACAAACAGACACTCCAATTTTATTTATTTATTTATTCCTATAGATTTTGTTTTGTATAGTTTCGTCCCAAAATATATAACATACTGTATGTAGTACAAATTGGATAACTTAAAAAGCTATTTTCGTGTTGCTTATTTGTTGAGGGAATTGAGCGTGGGCGGAATTTATTAAACTTATATCATTAGTTATTTATCATTTACATTTGACGTAGTTTTGGGCATGCCGAATTTTAATAATAATATTAATAACATCTTGGACACCATACACACAGCGACCTCTAGTTCCAAGCTAAGCAATTAAATGCTTGTGTGATGGAAACTGGATAACGGATATAATATATATACTTTTCATTTGTAAATGCATAGTTATACTTAAAAAACATCTAGAGGCCATAGAAACGTTTATGCTTGTCATAAATATTTTTACTCAGTTGGGGATCGAACCTGCCGACATCGATTCCGCAGTTGGTTGTTTCACCAATGGACCACCAGAAAGCCTGTCAATTTCATGGATAATACTTGTTAAAAACTTCAAAGCTTGTAGTTCATTACGGAAAATTGGTATACAGTTTCAAATAAATTAATACATAAACCGAAAAACACCCAGACAACACCTAGACGCCACACAAATATGACCAATAATGCAAATATTTGTTCTAGGGTGAAAACTGAACTGTCTTCTGGGCAGCTGCTCTTTACTGCAGCTGCAATAAGCTATTTGCCACTAAACTCTATAGAAACTTCCACGTCTATGGGTTCTGTGAGCTGATAATATGGATGGAATCCAAGCGAATACCATTCTTAAAACTGCTCAGAAAATCCAGTAATAAATATGCAAAAATTTGACCACAAGCAGATATGTTCGTATCGATCGATCGGTAGCTTTGAAAAATTTTAGCAGAGTTAAGACATTAAGGAATCAGTGCCATTTTGACGATCGTAGATCAACGTAGTTCGCTGCATGAATGAACGGGCCAGCTCTATTAGTGAAATATCATGTCAACTCAGAATATCGACGTAAAGTGTCTTTCTTATGCCGCGTTACGTTTGAATTGGGAGTTATACAGAAGCCCAATCTTTTCGCCCTCCCGTCTTTACTACTCTTCCGTCCCCATTTTAAAGACTGGCAATGCAACTATGATCCACTAGGTGCTGCAGATGTCCAGGGGCGGCGCTAGTTGGTTAACAGTACATTACACGTTTATCCATTGGCCTATAAATATGATAAGTGCATGCTCACCTATTTGACAAAGACTGGAGACGGGTGCCCGGAACTTGGGTGGCACGTTACTTTCGGGACCCACGCGTAAAAACTGGAACTCCTCCGTCGTGTCAGCCACCAGAGACTCCATTTCCAGCAACCGCTCGATTGATAATTCCTGTAGATATTATTTGTAATATATAAATATCATTAAATACTATAAAACAAAGTCGCTTTCCGCTGTCTGTCCCCTTATACGACAAGATCTTTGGAACTACGCAAAGGATTTGAATTTGGTTTTTTTAAATAAATAGAGGGTGTCGACAGGGTGGATTATATGTATAATTCATGTATAATATAGTAATGAAAAAGTGATAAATCTAAAATTTACTTATTTATTACTTTTGTCGCGGAACAAGGTTCCTTGGGTCAGCTAGTTTATAGTATAAAATGTAGTTTAGTACTCGTTTTCACGTGTCAATGACAGGAATTCAAAATAATGACTGAAGAACATAACTATCACAGCAACTGGTCCATCGGTTGAGCACACAACGGTTTCTGAATCCAAAGGTTCGAATCCTGGCACACACCAATGACTTTTCGAAATTAATTAATTTCAAAAGGTATCTGTGATAAATATCGATGACTAAAAAGTTTGTGCCCGGTATGGCAATAGCGGTTCAGCGGTTCGCCACCTATTCCATTTGGGACGTAAACATAACGGCGAGTCGAGGCTTAACAACCACTGCCTACACCTTCGGGTAGAATAAGGCGTGAACACAACAACTGCTTTATTAAATTAGTCCTGCAAGTAATCACCCGATGATAACTTGTTAGCAGTTATCGCCGCCGTTAATTCATTTTCGATGTATCGCTAGCGATGTACCCCCAAAGAAAATGTAAATTAAAAAAATATATGACTTTTCTATATGGAACGTAAAACTTTTACGATAACATAAATCAATGAGACCGGTAAACCGATTAAAAAAAACGATATTATAACCTACAGGATAATTGAATCGAGTTCAATTCGACGTTTCATTTCACACGCAAAACAAAACACTTTTATTAATTAGTAAACAGTATATAGTAATTTGTCAAATTATATATACCTACTGTATTGGCTATAAAATCGACTTCCACTGTGACAGGTATAAAATTACGAAAACAAATAGCGTAAATGTCACAAAAAACTAACCTGTTAGAACTTAAAAACTCGTCTACAAAATTAATTTTAAAAAAATCAAAGGGTTGTGGGGCAGAGTGTTGGACTAAATGAAGCCGAGGAACACACTTTCCTAGACCAAAATGACCAGATCTTTATAGGCGAGTCACATCTGGGGCCTTAAATCTCAACATCATGTGTAACAAGACTAACAAGGATAACAAATATCAGCGAGAAATTAATGAGATGTGTGAGAAAGGTCTCCTCCGCCTACACCGCAAAGGTGTTGGCGTAAAGTTGGCGTGTGTAAAGTATAAAAATAATCTCACATAAATTCCGATAGGTACATGCAACCAATACATTTCAATACATTTATAGCGATCTCGAAATATAAATAACACGTATTCATCATCATGGCTTCGTCACAAGACCAAGTTTTACTGCACGAGAGATAACGAACACAAAAAGGAATCTGTTTAACGCATCGCATTCCGAAAACTGTTTTTTTTTCTCACAATACCACGACAGTCGCAAAACAGGCACACGTACGGCTCACCTGAAGGTAAGCGGTTAACGTGGCTTTCGGACAAGTCTAGCAACAGACGCATTTGACGCGCGTCGACGATCTTTTGAAAAGGGTTGTGTGTGGGTTTTACGGGGATTTCACTTAAAGGGACACAGTGATCTGCCATTGTCTATATGGAGAGACCTCATCAACCTTAGTCACAGGCAGACACAGAACATTACCTGAAAAACGGGTCATTTGATTTTGTTTTTTGTACCAAACATCATTTTATCTTATACATACATAACTTCACGCCTTTTGTTACCCGAAGGTGAAGGCAGCGGCGTTAAGCTTCGTCTCGCCGTTATGTTTACGTCCCAAATGGAATAGGTGGCGAACCTATTGCCATATCGGGCACAAAGTTTTCAGTCATCGATATTTATCACACATAACTTCCGAAAACAATTTCGAAAAGTCATTGGTGTGAGCCAGTGTCAGGATTCGAATCCGGACCTCTGGATCAGAAGCCGTGTGCTCGACCACTGGACCACCGAGACTGTAAAATAATATTATACAAAACTTTTTAAATAAAACTTTCAACGGGATCAGGGATGGATTGAATATGATAAATTATTAATTATTATTATTATTCGATAACAGAAGCTCTCAATATTAAATACATAGATAAATAGCGAACGTATTCTATTCGCCTAAGGGGGTATAAAAAAGCTATTAAACTAAAACCTTCCCACACATTAAAAATATTATATTTGAGTTCATATTTTTTTAATAATCATTGTTAATATTCATAATGGCCGTTTTAATGTATTCAAATTTTGTTACGACGAACTATTTATTTCAGTGAGCAAAAGTATACTTTATGATGCCTTAGTGTTTTATTTGGTAGTACGTAACAAGCGCAAGATGAATACTTGAATATTATGGTCATAACGAAGTAAAGTACTCACCATCTCAAGGGCGGTAGACGACCTCCGATTCGAAAGAAAAAAAAATGGCAGCAAGGTATTTCACTGAAGCAGTTTTAAAGCTATATTAAAGCTAAATGATTCACGTACACGTTTTGAGACCTTTAAGCCTGGTGGAGAAAGATATTCAAAGTCCAGCACCAGCCGGGGATTGGGTGAATGAATACCGAGACGCTTCACTTGCACCCTCACATAATATTATTTAGTTTTAGGAGAAATTCACTGCCATTAAGCACAATTTAAAGTCACTGAATGGGTCTCTTGTACATTTGTATACCGAGATTTAGTATGAAAGTAATTTGGAGGCTTATAAATTAAATCCGCGGTCAGGAGTTCTCGGCGCGTTTTGAAATTACTTCAAGAATCGAGCCCATTGTGGTGTGGCATTATTAACAGATACCGACATATTTCTATGAATTAAAGCAATAACGTCAAATGGACCTTTAGTAACTTACTGGTTTTTTTTTGTAAATATCAGCGGCGAAATTATTGTAAATTTGAAAAAAAAAAACATTTTAGATATTTAGAAGTATAAGTAGTTACAGCGGTCCAGAGGTTGAGCTCCCCGCTTCTGACTCTGAAGAGCCGTGGGAGCGATTCTGGATTCACACCAATGATTACTCGGAAATTATGTGTTCGGTGTATGAAAATAGGATCCTCCACATATTCAATTTGGGACGTAACTATTGGGTGAGTCGAGGCTTAACAACCGCTGCCCACACCTTCGAGTAGAAACGTGAGAGCGTGAAGATATATTATTTTCGAACAATTTTTTGACTAGACTTTGGCTATTGGATAATTTCCCACCAACATCAAACGGTGAATGTTGTTAAAGTAAGTAATTACGTGTCATCTGACCATTTATCAATAAATTTGACAGACACACATTAAATTATAACCTAACAAAGTATTCTCAAATAAAATGATGGCGTCCAATAAAGCGTCCCATACATTATCCAATTAATATCAGTTCAGCGGCAAATGTTATGAATGACATTCATGCTACGAGCGTGAACGGGACACACAGTTAGTTTATTAATTAAAGCCAGTTTCAATAATTATTAATTATCATTTAACAAACAGGGTTTTGTACAGAAAGTGATCACAAAAACTGGCTTACATCAATACTGGTCTGAGGACAAGTGAAGGGCAGTCGGCATACTCATCCGACATAACAGACAGATCGTTCGTTAGGGAAGATATAGATAATTACTTATGTACACAAGACTTTGCAAACGTGTTTTTTTTTTAACTTCAAGACTTTTTCTACAAGGAAGGAAGAATCACCGAATATTGACATCTCAAATGGAGAAAGTGGCGAAACCTATTGCCATACACAGGAAATAGTATTGTCAGTTATCGATATTTATATTTATCTCACATAGCTTCCGAAAAGAAATTCGATAAGTAATTGATGTGACCCCGGAATCGATCCACGACTTCTTGATTCAGAAGCGGGGTTCGGACAAACGAGACCATATTTATATAATAAACCGCAAATTAATTTGTACGAATCAATAGGTATAGTCGGTTAAATTGTACATTTTATAACCACTCTCTAAATCAGAGAACCTTCAGACGTCCCCCGGTATTATTTGCATTACTTATTTGAACGTTTTATCGAGTTTCGAAAATTTTAGTAAATTTCCCAGACAGTCGTTAATTATTAACTGACGTCAGAGTTCCAATATAAACTAATAAAGTCAAAAGAAATATAAACAAATACTCAATTATGGATCCAATATTGAATAATTAACTAATTACTTTTAACTGTGGGACGATGCCGCGTATATTATTTTAATAGCTACAAACATGGACATTGAATCAAAACAAATCATAGTAACTAATATGACTAGATTCAAAATCTTTAAAAAAAAAAATGAAAATTAATTCCCCTAATAAGATCTCAAAATATACCTATTTATAATTTCTTTGTTTAAATTTTTCGCGTAGGGGCTATGCCGTAAATGTTGTCCAGGAAAATTTTCGTCAGTATTGACGTATTTCTTTAGGCGGTGAGGAGTGGGAAGTGACGAGGATTCGGCACACGCTATAGAAAGTTACCACAGTTGAAAAAAAATACTTGATATTGGTTATTTATTTCTAAGACTTTCGCCAATCTCACTCATTGATCAAAACAACTTTTAGGATTATATCGCGTTTATTTCTTACTTATTTATATTTATTTCCCGACGTTTCGAACTCTTTACAGAGAGTCACTCGTGAAAATGATCTCTGTAAATAGTTCGAAACGTCGGGAAATAAATATAAATAAGTAAGAAATAAACGCGATATAATCCTAAAAGTTGTTTTGATCAATTGATATTGGTTTTACCTGTACAGAGCTGCTAGGGTGTGCGTCTTCTGTGCCTCTCGCTGCCCTTTGTCGTTCCTCTTGCACCGCCTCCCTCTTCATGCCGCACGCCAAACACTTTTGATACCGACAGTACTGACACCTATTCCTTTGGCGCTTGTCTATGATACAGTTTCTTTCTTCACGACACGCGTATGATAAGTCTTTCCGGACTGTCCGTTTGAAGAAACCTTTGCAGCCTTCACAACTGGAACAAAAGGTCAAGAGTCAATTCTATTGTTTGAACCCAATTTAACTATTGTAGTAATATAGTAATTCAATGGTTTTTCTTGATTAAGAGTCCAATGTCACAATTTCTTGTTAAGATTGACTATTGTGCTGTTATTAGCCCCAAAATTAGCCGCGCGTGCATGAAAAGAGTTATGAAAGTCAACGAAGCGAGTGAGGTGTGTAAGTATCGTGCCTTATGGCGCTCCGTTCTCTCTGCCTACCCCGTAAGGGATTTGGCGTGATGTTATTTATGTATGTATGTTTTGACTAGAAGATAGCCCCATAGACAATATTAATGGGTGCTTGCTATAGTGCTGTTGGTAGGTATGCTATCAAACATAAAAAACCTTGATTAGATTAGGGTTGAAATTAGTGGGGGTTTGGTGTAACAGTCGTCGCCCTATCTACACACAATGCTGATGGTGTTTCGGTGTTATTTTTTAAATTACTTAATTCATAAAATGCCCTACCAACGGTCAATCAAAGACACGCTCCTTATCATTTATTAATATTAACTGTTAATAATGTCCATGATAAGGGTTTCCAAATGTCATTATCAGTTTATTGAAATTTATATTCAATAACAATCAACAAAGGTACTTATAAGTTTTGAGTAAAAACCAACATAATAAAGGTTAGATTTATTAAATGCCTAATAATATCACAATCATAATAAAAACCCATTTTAGTTTGGTGTTCTTATTCAATACGGGATTATTATCAGTACTGATACACTATTTTTATTAATTGCCAAGCAACAGTGGTAGAGCCAAGCAGTTCGCTGCATGAATGGGCCGGCTTGACCGGCGAAATACCACGACCTCTCAGAAGACCGACGTAAAGTGGCTCATGCCGCGTTTCATTCGGTGGGAGAGGTACCCGGAGGCCCACCCCCCTTCCCCATCCTTTCCTATCCCTATCCCTTAAAGGTCGGCAACGCAACAGTAACACTATATGTGTTGCTTGGTGTCCATGGGCGGTGTTGGTTGTTGCGTCGTTTGAACTCCTATCCCATAAAAAAAATTGGTAATACTGACGCATAAGACACGATGAGACAGAGATACAAAACATTGTTGTACAAAGCAAAAAGAAAAAAAAAAACCAACATACGCAATATGTTTACGTATAAAATTCTGTGGAACAAACAGGTAGATAGATGGTAGTTGGTCGATGCGTAATATGTACATCATGAAGTTTTATTTGAACGCAATTAAAAATCATTGCGCTTGACATTCAGACAATCTCTAACGAAGCTGACTGGACTTAAATGACTTTGAAGGCATGTCCATATTATCCCCTACGTTTGATGTCAATAACCGTAACACTTAACTTAACTTAACCTATGATAGTAAGTACCAAGATGTGGATCTCATTCTTTTTACTTCCTTAGACATCCGAGACTACGGCTATATACTGATAGATCTGGATCATCTTAATTATATTTACAATACGAAGTTATTGGCAATTTCTATAAATAACAATCAACATGAATCATAATCTACCTACTAAGAGGTCGGACCTGTCCGGCATCGCTTTTCGTCAAGGCCGTAGGCAAGCTAACAACCGCCAACCTACCCTCAATTCGGGGAACTAATTAATGTTATAAAACTGATACTATATTATTAAACTAGCCTCCCCCCCCGGCTTCGCACAGGTGCAATGCTGATATACACTAAAAATACTACAGAAAAACTGTGATGTTATTATATATTTTACTAGCTGACCCGCCGAACTCTGTTTCGCATCAAAAGTAATAACTGCTGCCCCGCTATGTTAATACTGCAATATCTTCGACAAATTTGAAGTCGATAGCAGCTATAGGTTAAAAATGGGAATTTTCCATTGTTAACACCCCCGCAACCCCCCTTGTGGGTGGAATTTCGTAAAATCCGTTCTTAGCTGACCTCTACTCGGCGAAAGGAATAATCCTACCAAATTTCAAGTCGCTACGCCTTATGGTTCCAGAGATATCGTGATGAGTCAATATATAGGTGGAAATCTCTTATATATGTATATATATTTTATAAGCCTTCAATCACTCTGCCTATTCAAACAAAACCGCATCAAAAACCGTTGCGTAGTTTTAAAGATATAACCATACATACTAGTGATATTGGGTTGCCTTATCAATTTCCCTAAATTGCTACTTAGTCGCCACTGAGGTTAACGTGGCAGCTAAGAGTACATGGGTATATAGTTGCTATTACTGTTAGGTAATCACCGTACCATCCTTACCATAAGTTAGACTCTTATACATACTAGGGATAAATGGGGGCATTTTTACGACGACGACGACGACGTTAGAGGTGAAATTCTTAGATCGTCTCAAGAGGAACATCAGCAAATCATTTGCCAAAGGTGTTTCCATCAATCAAGAACAAAACTTAGAGGTTCAAAGGCGATTAGATACCATACTCATTATCAAAATGTAAACAATAAAAATTCCATAAAATTATTTATCGCCATTTTAAGTTGAAATTCAAGCTATACCATCATTTAAGCTCGATAAAATTGCACACATTGAGGAAAAATTCAATTAAAATCTGTTCAGTCTAGGAGTTCAGAGTGAACAAACAACGTAATTAAAATATGTATAGTGTGTAATATGTGAAAGAATTGTTGGTGGGGGGAGCTTGTTCTTGAAGGTCTATCTTAAGCGTATCGTATTATTTTTACAATACATGATTGGTATCCTGTAGATTACTTAGAAGTAATTGCATTGTAAAAAAATCTATGACGGCAAACCTGTAGCCCAAAGCAGCACAGATTAACATGTAAATTAAAATGCACAGCGCAATTCGGATTTATATTCAGCTTAAATCGATAACAGCTAATTAGTCTAATATCGATATAAATAATAAATTAATACCTATCACACTTTTGACACATTATAATACCCATTTGTGTATAAATAATTACTAATACATATAGCATGTTGTGTGACTGTGTGTGTAAATAGTGTACCAACAAGGTGTGTCAAACCAGTCCAAGTGCTTCATTATACATGAAATACCACATAATATTATCTCGACCAAATTATTCACAAAGCAGAACCCGGACTTTGAATGCAATAAAGTTTTTAAAAAAAATATACATTAGTTGGTAATGAACTTATAATAAATTAAATTTTATGTTGATTTTTTTCATGTGATGCCCCACCGACTGGAACTGCAACCTGAGCTACATATACCGAGAAATGCTGAATATTAATACCCACAAAAAAGAAAAAGAAACTTGACTATCTCAGACGTTGTCTAGCCAGGAGTTACTTATTAGGCCAGATAACAGTGGGATCCCTAGAACCCGTCGCATGTGGTGAGGTGGCACCCCTTTCAGATACTATACTGTCCCGATGGTGGTAGGTAGTAGGAACAAGTAGTCCAACATAACCTAGTTGCAACCTCCAACCGTGTGGTTAAAGGTTTCCACTTGGTAACAAAAAAGGGGATCTCATAGATGCCCAATGTCTTGGGCACAAAAACGCCTGCGCTTCCGGTAGTAGGTATATAAGATCAAAATAAAATTTCCATTATTTTTCAATAAGTACTAAATAAAATTTCATTCAACATTTCGTAATTTAGAAAAACGATGCTTCCGAACCTACGACCAGGGCGGTACGTTACGCGTTCTATAAACACTGAGCTATCGCAAATGTAAAATATAATTCTACTCATTATTATATTGAATTTGGCAAATTTGTTACTTCATTAAAACGATTTAAGCAAGCATTACAGATCAGATAGAATTGAACGTAATTATTATACGTATACAAATTAATGTACCTGACATGTTTTTGGTTACTAATCTGCGAATATTGCTTCTGAAAATATGGGAATATTATATACCTTCAGTACCCAATTATTCCTCAACAATCCCTGGAGAACGGTCTATCTATGATATAGGATGGTACTAAATTATATTATGTCCTTATTAGTGAATCTTTCTTCGAGTTACTTAGATAAAAGCATATTCATTAATCTTATAAGAAGTACTTTGGAACAGTTGCGTGGGCTCGATTCATGTATTCTTGATCAGTTATTTTCAGATTTTTTTTTCAAATTGAAACCGTACTGGTGAAAATACAGTCTAAATTAAAAAAAAATCACAGCAATTGTGTATTGGTGCGGTTAGTAACCTTCACTAACTGCTGTCAGAAGAAGGGTTATGTTTTTATTAGCTTTTTATTAGCTTCACTTGTATGTTTGTTTGTATGTTTGTTTGTAACCGACTTCTTTGGGCGCGATTTTGACCCACTTTAAACGGCCAGATTTCGTTCAAACTTTGTAGATTTATTGAGGACCGATGACAATACACTAATTTGATAAAATTATTCCATTTTTCAATTTGCAAAATATGATTTTTAGTGTTCATAGTTCACTTCTCGCAATCAGCGGAAAGTCTACGTTATCAACTTGAAACGAGTTCCTTGTATAAGTCACAGATGGCGCTATTAACGCGCTTGTTATAGAAAACCGAACTAAAAAATATAAAATAAATAATAGTTTAAAAAAACTAAAAAACACGCTTTTTATAGAAAACCGAACTAAAAAATAGAAAAATAAAAAAATATATATTTTATTTAAAAAAAAAGCGTGGGGTGCATGGTGTCAATAGTTATATATTTTATTGACAGATATGAGTAGAGTGATTATCATTTCGATAATATCTTAAAAAGCACCCCACGCTTTTTTTTTAAATAAAATATATATTTTTTTATTTTTCTATTTTTTAGTTCGGTTTTCTATAAAAAGCGTGTTTTTTAGTTTTTTTAAACTATTATTTTTTTTAATATAAATACTATTAAAAAGTTACGGTGGTTCCATGGTCGAGCTTCACAGCTTCCGATCCAGAGGTCCGAGTTCGAATCCTGACACTGGCTCACACCAATGACTGTTCGAAATGGTTTTCGGAAGTGTGATAAATATCGGTGACTGAAAACTTTGTGCCCGGTATGGCAATAGGTTCGCCACCTATTCCATTTGGGACGTAAACATATCGGCGAGACGAGGCTTAATAGCCGTTGCCTACACACCTTCGGGTAACAAAAGGCGTGAAGTTATATTTGTGGTCTAAACAGCGTGAAGCAATTCTTTGACTGCACGGGTTAAATTAGATTTATCTTAATCGTGAAAAAAAGACGAATATCACGTCTTTAAATATTCCTGGAAATATATATATACATATTCTTGTTGGGTACTTGAATGTTTTAAATATTTTATTTATTTATTTAGCAGTTGTGTATTGTGATGAGAAACTGTAATATTAATTGAGCTATAGACAAGTTATTATTCGTTCGTTTATTTTAAAAAGTGTCGGTATGGTATTCTACCCTGGACACCTGGACATAAAGAAAGACTGCCAGATGAAGGAATCGCTAAGAATATTTGTTATACGGATACAAAAAGATGTTAGAAGGCAAGGAAGACGATGTACTCACTACGTCAAATGGGTCGTGTTTTATCAGAATGTGCGATCAAGACATTAAACTGAAAGACGCGAGATAACATGTAAACAATCGTTTGTCATTGCAGCCAGTTCTCTACCAATCTAGCAATGGACTCGGCGTGGATTTTGTTATATATAATACACAAATACATAAGTATATATATGCATTTGGATATACCACATATGTACCTGCGCAGCACACAAGATTCTTCAATTGTCAGTGGAAAATCAATATCAGATTTTGTGAAACGAAGTGTGCCGCCGCGTGCTCGGTGGCCGGTGACGTATGCAATATGCTCTTGATAGACCTTAACGTTATGTTTGCGTTTAAAGCCTTCGCTAGACGACATAATATGGCATTACTTGGCAGAGTGAACGGGTCCGTGACCAACTTCACTTTCGCTAATTATCAACAAGCCATAGAAAACTTTAAAAAAAACTATATTATTCATAATGACAATATGTATAGTAAATATTACATACATACATAACTTCACGCCAAATCCCTTGCGGGGTAGGCAGAGAGAACAGAGTCTCATAAGGCACGACTTTTACACACCTCATTCGCTTCGTTGACTTTCAAAACTCTTTTCATGCACATGCGTCGATTTTTGAGGCTCCTAACATCACCTTCCTCAAGAACACGTTCTATTTGGTGATGGGATGTGTGTCTTGGCCGTTCTCGACTCTTACATCCATCCGCTTTTGCTTTTGTCTATTGTCTAATCTCTGAAACGGCTGGGCGGATTTTGACGGGACCTTGACCGGTAAATAGCTTATATTTTAAGGAGTGAGTAAGCCTACTTTGGTAATTCTTTGCTAAATTCGAATCTCCGAAGCACACATCAAATCGAAACACATATATAGGTAAACACGTTTGACATTCACTTGAGACGGCTCGGAACAAGTAACAGCACGTCGTTAATCAGGCTCGCTCGTACACATAATGCCAATACACAGGTTCAAGGTCACACGATGATAACATAAGAAGCATTTTATAAAAGTGAAAATTAAAACCGTTACTTGAAAAACATTCATTTCTTACAAGTCATCATCCAAGGTCGTTCATGCCATGCTCATGCAGCAAAATGGCAAACCAACACATTCGGTGTCGCCGTTAACTTTATCTGATTATTGTATTAAGGTTTAAGTTAATAAATGTAACATAAATAAACTTCACGCGTTTTCCTATCCGTAGGTCTGTGTAGGTGTAGGCAGCGGCTGTTAACCCCTTAACTCGCCTCGTTATGTTTATGTCCCTAATGGTAGCGAACCTATAGTCATACTCCGGGCACAAAGATTTCAGTCATCGATATTTATCACACATAATTTCCGAAAAAAAAATTCGAAAAGTCATTGGTGTGAGTCAAGATTCGAACCCACGACTTCTTCATTCAGAAGGGGCGCTCAACCGCTGGACCACCGAGACAACAAATAATTAATAAAATGTAATTTTTAGCAAAGGGCCTTTAGATTACGTTGCATCATCTCACAAGTTGCTTGAGTGTTCGGATGATCTGTTACCAGGTAATAAATGTCCTTCCAAATCACTGTTAACTAATATAAATAAATAAACTGTTAAACGAAATAAATAGAATATAAATTTATTACTAATATCCCAATAACTAAACTGGTCTGGTCTGGTTTTTTTTTTTGTAAAGGAAAGTTTCAGAATCAGGTCGACCCATTTTGAAGGAAGAATTAGGGGTGCGGGTAATATTTGTTTATAGAATATCAAGAGTTCGAGGAATGAGGTAAGCATGACGTTCACTAAGATATCGCAAGCAAAAGTTAGTAAAAATATGATGAAAAAAAAACGAGTAGGCGTTAGTAGGCGAACTTACTTAGGCGCAAAAGCAAAACATCATTAGGCATGTTGTTTTTTTGTTGTTGTTTGTAAGAACATAGAGACCCGTGGTGGCAGCACATACTTCTCTAGCAGAACTGCTCCATTAGAGCGATAAATCTCTTTATGCCCTATGATCGTATGAAATTAAGTATGTATGTTTTTTAAACCTTGTACCCAACCACCATCACCTTGTACCCAAATAGGGCAACTGTGTAGGCAACTGTACAGTGGTAGAGCCACACACTTCGCTGTTTGGTGAAATACCACGGCGTCTCAGGATAAATACGTAAAGTGGCTCATACCGCATTTCGTTTGTTGAGAGAGGTATCTGGAGTCCCCCTCTCCCCTTCCTTTCCCATCCTACTCCCTTAAAGGCCAGCAATGCAACTGTAACACTATCGGTGTTGCAGATGTCCATGGGCGGCGGTAGATGTTTACCAACAGGTGCTCGTTTGGCCTCTTATTCCATAAAAGAAACCACTAGACCCGAATCCGAAGCTTGATGAGGATTATAATGATATTTCGTACAACCTAATCGGATCACAAAAAGAAGGATAATGTCTTTTTTACTCCGCTTTTTCTGTAAAAATAGTAAGGGAGCGTGACCCGTGGACCAGTTCCTTCAAAGTTTACAAACACCAGCGCACTAAATCTTGCTTTTTAAAATATTAAATCAAGCCATGTGCATGCACGCATGCCCATAAATTATGCAGGTTAGGTAGGTAGGTAGGTATAAAATACATTCAAACGTATGCAAATACATTTATTATAAGCTGATTTATCGAATTGATCGTATGGAAAAACTATGTAAGTTTTCAACTCGGGTATATGTCAGAGTTATTGGACTATAATTCAGTTTTAGGGACTAATTAATTGTTCGTAATTGTGTATATTTTATTCAGTGACGACGTATTCCCTAAGAAAAAATAATGCTGAGACCTACCGTGGTTTAAACCAAATTTATTAGCAGATCAAAATAAATTTGGAAACTTAGGATTATTTTGACTAAACATTGCAGTGTTTTCGAGTATGATATGTATATTGTATAACAATTTGGCGCTATATCATTGCGAACATAAAAACATACGAGATTAATATACGAAGTAACGTTCGCAGAATACAGACAACAATAAAAGGTAGAAAGAAGGACTAAACAGATATACAGTGTAAAATGTGGATTTACATAGGCGGCCGGGTTGGCCACGACACACGCGTTTTATGACAAGTTTAACAAGGCAATGGGTAGGTGACTTTTACAGACGTATTTATTTGAGAAGGGCTATGAAAAGCATGGCAGCGATGAGAAGTCCTGGCTGCTACATCATACATTTATTTATTACATTTGTTATGGGTATTCTAATACTTCCAATGGTGTAAAGGTACTATAATGGCATAACATTATAGTACATTCACGCCTTTATACATTTATATATAATATGTAAGTAGACATAATTTGCCTTTACGGCAGTTCAAATGAGTAGAATTGATTCACGCACAAAACTAAGTTACAATATTTTGTGATTGTTATCAATTGCCGGTTAAGCTGTACTCGATATCAATATGTATATAAATAAAATTGGAGTGACTATTTTTAATATACAAATAACGGTAGGTATATCACCGCAATAACACATTTCACAATTATTGTCTTTCACTTCCGGCTAAACTATGAGATGGCTGAACCGATTTTGACAGTTAATTGATGTGATGATGAGTGACTTGGGCTTCATTGCAGAAAAACACCTTTATTTACACGTTTAATGCTATCAAAGCAAAAAAAAAGAACTTCAACTGGCCAGCTAGTACACATATATATATACCTTAAATAATGTAATGTTGTACATAAAAAAGCTCAGTGATAAAAATAGCAAGTGTATGTCTTTACCACACGTGCCAAGGAATAATTTTACACACACAATATCTACATTTCATCGTGGCTATCTATATAATTATTTACATTATAAAGTGAAAAACAATGAGAGTATTTGAAGAATTAATATAATAATTACAGCGTACAGACAGACCGACAAGATCGTCACAATTACTTAAGAATCTTTTTATGTTCCTCTCCATTTTCCTCTCTCGAGTGCTTCTGTGAAATTTTCCAGAGAACATTGCAAATGGCAGCTCATATTCTTACATAAAATTGGAATTACAGTCGTCGACAGTTACTCAAATGGGCGTAGGCAGGTGCTAGTGTGCAATTGTAAGGTTTGTATGTAAAACTCTGGGGACATATGTAGGGACCTCTTCAACGTACATTCTCTATGTAGAAGTGACTCATCAATGTCTCACGAGACAACAAGGACGACATGGATTTCGCACAATAGTTAGTTTAACATTGCTATACTGCAGGGAAGTCGACTTGAGACAAAGTTACGAAAGAAATAAGATTGGACATAATGTTCAAGAGAAAGATAAAACAATGCAAATGTCTTCCAAAGCATCGTAAAGGTTCTCAATGAAGTCGGTCTGATGGAAAATGTATCTATCTATGTTTATATATCAAACACTAAAACAGTATTTTCAGAAGTAGATGTAGCCATGGATGGAAGTCTAGCAATCAATAAACAATCATCGAATCCAAGAGATTCGTGACAAAGCATTCAAGCACATTTCTGAGCAGAAGGAACAGACCCAATAATTTTATACCTACGTAATAAGTATATATGTAATATTATCTTTACTGAAATCATTTATCGAGAGACATGTGATGATATGCCGATATAAAAATTCTCTACCATATCAACAAATAATAACAATTCTGCCTCTGTCAAAAAAAAACTTTTCTACTTATAATATCCAAATCGGGTTAATAAATACAACGATGAAGAAAAATAACATTCTTGAACATCATATGGAATACCTAACACAAAAGGCATATGATTGACGGGAGAGAATGTATTTGGAAATAATTTTATTGCAACGTAGTTAAAATAAAAAAAAAAAAACATGAAAAATATAGAGACGCTAACAACTACCAATAGAATTGTAAATTATTTTCAATAATGTATCAATCGGCGTGAATCAATAACACACTTGTTTTGTTTATATTCAGGTGTCACAAAGAACATACTTGCAAAGAATTTTATTACTTTGAACGATTTCGTATATTACGACTAGAAATGTAAGCTTTACTTTATTATTTGTAGATCTTAATAGGTTCTTTTAACATAATAGTAACTTAGTATTCCTATTCAATTTTAAATTTAATTACTACAACTAATCAATGGGTAATAATCGGTGAGACATCGATATAAATTTTTCCCAAAATTTTAGAAAAAAATCATAAATCATTCTAGCAGATATAATATCTTCATAAAAAAGTTCAATTGGAAAGACACGATCTCTGATCTATTCGAACTCGGGACTCAGAAACGGCAATCTTTACATCACCGAAACGACAACGCGTATCCCGACGCTGATGGAACATCGATTTATATTTACTAATAAAAATATGCAACGCAAAAAAAGGAAAAAAAAAAACAACCTCCAGATGAATAGAAACGTTTGATGAATAATAAGAAGGTGTAAAATCTTTAATTTTGCGCATGCCATAATATAATATACATTTTACACGCAACCCAATAAACGTCGTATTAAGCTATAGGTGGGGACGGGGGAGTGGGGGGATACACACAATATAATTACACACAGCCTTGTGTACCCACCAGTTATACATACAACATACACACACACACATAGACCAAGATAGTTTCTTTCGTACACAGACGCTTCAGTTCACACTATCACAGAGACATCTGTCTAGACGACGGCGATATCAGCAGCTACAAAGATTTACCAAACAAATATCTATGTATAATCATACTCACAAGATACAAGTTAATTAAATTAAGTACTTATTAATAATTAAAGATAAGACACATTTTCCATGACCAAATAGAACGTGTTCTGAAGGAAGCTGATATTTTAGGAGCCTCAAAAATCGACGCGCGTGCATGAAAAGAGCTATGAAAGTCAACGAAGCGACTGAGGCGTGTAAGAATGACTGAGATTTATTTAACAAATTATTTATTAATTTATTTCAAAAGTAATAAATGAGTAAAGTTTGGATATCATGAGGTTCAATTTGTGCTATTTATCGGCTTTCACTGCTGTCCCACTATGTTAATACTGCAATATCTTCGAAAATATTCGTTTGAATTGCATGCTGTATAAGGCCAGGATCATCTATATTACATGCACAATCTATTTAACACACTTCATTGGATGAAAATTAATGCTGTAATGCGGAAAATCGCTTCGTAAATAAGCGATTATTTCTCATAAAAAGTAAAAAAATAAAAATGGCCACAGAACTTTCGAAATTAATTAATTTCGAATTTAATTTGTATTTTATTTAGTTGTAGCTAAATTTGAGAATTGAGAAAAGGAGAATTGAGCTAAAATTGAGAAAAGAAAATAGCAAGATAAAAATACAATCAAAATTTCCCCAGATTCCGATTCTGCACTAATTACTTTTAGGGTGTGTGTTAAATTATCTTGCATATTGTGTATACAGAGGTACTAAAATAACCATAAATTATGTATACTCTAAAGTACGTTTACTGCTTTCATACTTTCATTTATATATCTAAGCATTACAGGTATAATTAGCTTATATTGAAACCTTGCCAGTCCACCGCCTTCCTCAGAGGAATATGCGAGTGAAAGTTTCTTCAAAAAATGTCGAGCTGTTTCACAGATTCACCAAAACAGAAATACAAAAGAGTAATGTTGTCGTTTAAAAAATGCGTTTCAGTTCGTTATGCATACAGGAATATTTAAATTAGACTGTGCAGAACCTAAAATTATTTATTATTTTAAGCCCCAGGTAGGAATCGTATCTCCATACCAGTGCGAGTCTAGGGTGACGGCTATTTCACTTGGACTTATCATGTTTCCTTACTCGACTAAGAAGAGGCTTGTTAGTTGTTATAAATTTGTCGAAACCGTAGTAAGCCCAGAGAATAGTCTAATTTTGAAAAGTGTTTTTTTTTTACAGCCCTACATACACATACATAACTTCACACCAAATCCCTTGCGGGGTAGGCAGAGAGAACGGAGCGTCATAAGGCACGATTCTAACACACCTCACTCGCTTCGTTGACTTTCATAACTCTTTTCATGATTTTTGAGGCTCCTACCATCACCTTCCTCCAGAACACGTTCTATTTGGTCATGGAATGTGTGTCTTGGCCGTCCTCGACTCCTACCATCTCCTATCCATTCTTTCTACATGTCCGAACCATCAGAGCATGCCCTTTCTTACTTTTACACCGACACTCTCTTTGAATCCGATTTCCTTCCATACAACTTCCTTCCTTCTTTACAACCTTGTTTTAGACGCGGTCAGCGAGGGTCACTCCGCAGATTTTGCGCAGTGTTCTCATTTCGACCGCTTCATTTCGTGCACACTCTGCCATACCCAACTCTCGCTTCCACAACTTAGCGTTGGGATCAGTATCGCTAGGCTTTTTTGAGGATCTATTCAGGTAATCAGCAGTTTTTATTACATGAGCGATGAAAAAAAAATCATCAAACATTTCGTTTCGTTAAACAATAAAAATCCATAACTCACGAATTGTAGCCGACTGTGTGGCGAATCGATTGAACGTTTAAAATACCATTCGGAATGGTCTACGAATCGTATAAAAATAATAATCGACTGAATCTTGATCTAATTATCTTCCATAACAACATAATGTTTAAAAAAACTGTATTACGATTATACGTAGTATAAATATTTAAAACAGTACATAATTAAATACATACATGCAAACTAGCTGACCACCAGACCATCCGAAATGCACAAAAAATTTCATGAAAATAGGTCATGTCGTTTCGGAGGACTCAGGTAACTAACACCGCGACACGATAATTTTATTTATGAGATATGTTGCGTATAAATTTTAATAAAATCTTGATATTTAATCGTGTTAGCAGTCGGCCATTGAAATAATACATCTGATAATCTGATATAACAAAATTAATGTTTCATACTTTGTAAATTGTTTTTCATCGATCTTTGTGTTTATACAAAGTCGTTTTTATCATCATTTATATGGCTATACTAGTGATTCGTTCGTTCTCATTTTATTATGAAGCTTTTTAATAATAAAAAACACACGCAACATCGCGTAATGGAGAACAGACGAAATGAAAGAAATTGTCAAATTGGATTGGAAACATGTGTTCGAAATTCGAAATGTGATTTTTTTTCTGTATGAAAAACGATTTAAATTTAGAATGATTAAAAGTTTGAAAGAGGTTATCAAATTCGAGGTCGTTTACAAAAATGAATTTCCAAACTTTCAAGCTTTCAAAGTTACAATTTAATGTTTAATTTTTTTAGGTGTGTGGCTCGTTCTTTCGTAAAATATTTAATTTTATTGACAAGATATTATTTATCGTTATTATATTTCTTGTAAGAAAACAACGCCAACACCATATAGTGGGTATGCAATATGCATATTTCAGATAACGCGATGCCATTCTGGAGATAAGATAACAAAAAAAATACATCTGCAACGGCCTTCAATATGCAACACATTAGCAACGTCCCTTTTCAATAATGCGAAGCAAAAACTTGAGCAAAAAATAAATCCAATTCCTATTTAGGGAACATCTGCCAACTGTAGGGAGGCCTGGCTATGACATTTTTTGTAAATATATTTGGCCGAAACGCCAATCGCTTGGTTTTTCTAGTTCGCACTTTCGCAGTGATGATCATCATAATACCTCAGCTTGGGTACTTACAACTTTTAGTCATGTTTTAAACGAAAGTAATTATTAGCTTTGCATAAATAACTAATTATTCTAAACTGTGTTTTAAAACATGTAAAGACTTTTTATGATAATATTACTTATTTTAACGAGTTTTGTTAAGAATTATGAGAGCAGTAATGAACAAAACTGGAGTATATTTTGATACACTGGATATGGTATTGAAACAAAAAAGTAAACATTTTAACTCTTGTTTTCATGGCATTTATATAAACCATAAAAACAACAAATACAATTTAAATTGTGATCAAACTCTCATATAAATAGTGATAGCAAATAATTTGAATAGCACAAATAATTTAAACAGACTTTCTTTTGATCTCCATTCAATTGCAAACATTAAAGGACTAGACATAGTTCGTAAACTATTACAAAAAAAAATATTTGAAACTAGCTGACCCGGCGAACTTTGTTCTGCATCAAAAGTAATAACTGTTGTCCCGCTATGTTAATACTGCAATATCTTCGAAAATATTTATTTAAATTGCAGCTGTAAAGGGCCAGGATCATCTATATTACATGCACAATCTATTTTAGACACTTAATTGGATGAGAATTAATACTGTAATGTTTAAAATCGCAAAAGCAGTTCGCTGTATGAATGGGCCGGCTCGACCGGTGAAATACCACGACCTCTCAGAAGACCGACGTAAAGTGGCTCATGCCGCGTTTCGTTCGGTGAGAGAGGTACCCGGAGGCCCACCCCCTTCCCCATCCTTTCCTATCCCCTATCCCTTAAAGGTTTATTACTCTTTTTTACTACACTATACATAAATTATAGATCAAAACCACCCCGTTGACACCCTCTAACTATTAAAAAAAAAAATTTAAAAAAACTAAAAAACACGCTTTTTATAGAAAAGCGAACTAAAAAATAGAAAATAAATTTTAATGAATTTAAATTAAGAAAATATGTAGTGTTAAAAATTTCAATGAATATAAATTAAAAAAAGCGTGGGGTGCATGGTGTCAATAGTTATAAATATTTTATTGACAGATATGAGTAGAGTGATTATCATTTCTATAATATCTTAAAAAGCACCCCACGCTTTTTTTAATTTATATTCATTGAAATTTTTAACACTATTTTCTTAGTTCAAATTCATTAAAATTTATTTTCTATTTTTAGTTCGGTTTTCTATAAAAAGCGTGTTTTTTAGTTTTTTTTAAACTATTATTTATTTTATATTTTTTAGTTCGGTTTTCTTAAACAAGCGCGTTTTTTAGTTTCGAATTTGAGGAATAGCGCCATCTATGACTTATACAAGGAACTCGTTTCAAGTTGATAACATAAACTTACTGATTACCACTAGATGGTGCGATTTGTGAACTATGAACACTAAAAAGAAGTCGGTTACAAACAAACCTACAAACATACAGGTGAAGCTAATAAAAAGCTAATAAAAACCGCAAAATCCGTTTCATAGTTTTAAAGATATGGGCATATAAGGGGACAGACAGCGGAAAGTGACTTTGTTTTATACTATGTAATGAAGAGAACCTGATTTTGGAATTTAGTAAAATAATGATATTGGACTTACTGATTAAAAAAAAAAAACGAAAAAGCTGCCAGTATTTATTGCTGTATGTACACAATAGTGATGCTAAAATTATAGTTATTTATTAGCTTGGATGCAGAGGTTGGTTCGAGCTAAAATTCTCAACCAGGGAATACTTTGGTGATACGAAATACGAAAAGCCTTTATTCTATTTATCTAATATCGACTAGGTGTTAACGGACCGAGCAAACGTTGTCTTGCCAAAAAAATAAAGTGTTTCAACAAATAAAAAGTGGGGGTTAATCGTAGAGGTGAAAATTTAGGGTTGTATACTTGTACGTATTTTTGCATGCCGTGCTTTCATAATAAAATATACAAAATTAGGGGTGTGATACCGTAAAATTTAGGTAGATGAAAAGTAGATAGATGTCCGATTCTCAAACCTACTCGATATGCACACTATGTTTCATAAGAATCGATTAAGTCGTTTAGGAGGAGTATGGTAACTAACACAGTGACTAACGCGAGAATTTTCTATATTAGATTATTTGATTGACAATGGAAAAAAACTTAGTTTGCGATGAACGCCTTCTATATTGCGTAGAAAATTATAATTATAATATTCTTCATTTATTTACCTGTATACTCCATAGTGTTTCCCTGAAGCTCTGTCGCCGCATATAGAGCACAGGTGTTTTGATCCGCTCAGCGGATGGTTTGGGGGGTAATTCTTGAAAGCGGGAGGCGGAGTGGAATCGTCTCGCATGCCGTCCAGCATCGCAGTGTCGGGTTTCATCTCTGGCGGTGACATCGGTGCCATGAAACCGCCCTCCAAGTTTAGCCCTGTAATAAAAAAAAACAATCAGTCAATCTCTAAGCACTATTATTATCAAACTGAGACGTAACACACAATTTATGCGTAATATTTTTTTAATTTTATAATAACATAACCTCACACTTTTTGTAGGTGTAGTGAAGGTGTAGTGGCTGTCAAGCCTCGACTCGCCGTTATGTTTACGACCCAAATGAAACAGGTAACGAACCTATTGCCATACCGGGCATAAATTTTTCAGTCATCAATATTTATCATACATAACTTTCGAAAGTGAAATTCTGAGCCAGGGTTCGAAACCCACGTCTTCTTGATTCAGAAGCGGAGTGCTCGACCACTGGACCACCGAGACTATTATTTTGTAGTAGATAATATGTTTGTCTAAAGTCTATTCTATACTAAAATTACAATACTGTGTTGGTTTTTTAATATTAATTTGTTTTATTGGTAATTAAAATATTCTTATTATAGGCATTCTCTTAGTTAACTCTGTCCACAAATCTTTGCAATTTTATCTGATTCCTCTCTAAAACTTGTTTGTTTTCTCTCAGACAAATTTCATATTTGTTTTATTTTGTGGTACATCGAACACGCCAGTGCGGTTTTATAGAGGCCTTGAGGACTATCTGGGGTGGGAGGAGGGGGACCTTAGGATATCAAGCCTCTTCTTGCTGTAGTTAAATTTTTAATTACAGACGACACACTGAGCTACTGAGCCGTAAATGTTCATTTATTTGAATGCTCACGTTTCAGGCTTCCGATGGAAATAAAAAAAAATTGACTGTCTAGAGAGTTACTTCTAAAGGTTTTCTTATTTGCTGTAGCTAATACTGTGACTAATATACAAATACATAAAACTTAAGACTCTGTAAATGAAATAAAACCATATTAAAGTTGCTTTTTTTATTGCACCGGTTTATAAGAGTGATGGTATCTATAAGACATTGTTATGGGGTATAGGATTACTGAAGGAAAATAACTCATGATTCACACTAAACATAAAAATTTACCAATTGTGAAACCATAAAAGGCGCAGGGCATGAAGGGCAGAGGATTGTTTTTCTTCAAAATATTAATTATTAATATATACCACCTAATGACGTCACTACATCGCAAGCAAATAATGTATTCACGTTTATTTTATATTTAAAAAAAAATGTAATAACACAAAAATCACATTATGCAAAAATAATAATATAAAATATATAATAAATTTAATTCGTACAATTAAAATAGTAATTACCAAATTAATTTAATGGAACGCATAACAAAAAACAATAATAATGACGTCTGCAAATGGTTTTGATATTAAGTTTTTTAATTATATATTTTAAATATTCAAGCACTAAGCAGTGAATATATCCATGCGATGTTCAACGGTGCTATACATCCAAGCCAAAATTTATAACTAGTATTATTAAACTAACACTATTTAACTTTACATACCTAAATACTAAACTCCCAACCATTTAAAGGATAACGAATGATACAAATTCCACATATTAATAAGTTTATTTTACACTAATTAATTGATAATTGGTATTTTCTCAATATTTATAACAGTCGAAGCATTTTACAGCACTTTAAAAGCGGTAGAGCCACGCACTGTATCTATCTGGTCTGCTCGACAGGTGAAATATCACGGCCTCTAAGAATGTCGATGTAAGTGGCTCATGCCGCGTTTCATTCGGCGAGAGAAGTATCCGGAGGTCCCTCCTCATCCTTTCCCATCCTACTCCCATAAAGGCCGGCAACGCAACTGTAACACTATCTGTGCTACAGGTGACCGGCTTGCTAGTTTGCCCTCGTATTCCATAAAAAAATACTTAAACCTGTATAGATTGGAGTGATTTAAATGCTGGCTAGCCACAAAATATCTAGTTTCTTATACCTATATATATGACTATTATATATGCAACGTTTTGTGCACAATAAACCTTCTTGTATACCATAAAACATGGATGACAGTTGTTCCAAAAAAAAAACAGTCAACTAAAACCGGTTCATTATACGGAGGGTTCCTCCTGCAGCAGACAAAAAGCAAAACAAACATAAAACCAATCCACCCTCCATTTTTGTTTTGTATTAGAAAAAGCATTTTAGATTTTCAATACAAAAAGCTTTGTCGGTCGGTCTGTGTTACCTATAGAAAGTTTTGTGCTGCCCACGTTCGTCGGGTTATTCTTTTATTAATGGCATCTTCGCTTCTACATCTATATAACTTAGTGTTAGTTCAAAAGCTCTTGCACTGGTGGAGCGATATTTAAAAAAAATATGAACAGCAGGAAAGTATGTGTAATAAATATCAATAACTGAAAACTTTGTGCCCGGCGTATTCGGGACGTAAACATAACGGCGAGTCGAGGCTTAACTGCCGCTGCTTACACCTTCGGGTAAAAAAGGCGTGTTATATGTTATATGAACAGCATTTTGATTATGCTTTGAAACTACGTTCATTTATCGATTTCAATGTCTGTGTTATCACACAGAATACTTTGGTCTGGTTATTTGATGGGATGTCTTCTAAACTATGAGCCTAAAGACATTTTATAATTATCTCAACGTTTTGGAAGTCTCCGATTTCGCGAGTAGAAAGATCGTAGTTGTCCAAAATTGAAAGTGAAAGTTGACGGGCCTCGTGGCGCATTGGTAAAACTACCGGTTGCAGCAATGAGGTCGGGGGTTCGATTCCCACCCGAGCACAAATATTTGTGACAAACATGAATATTTGTGTGGTGTCTGGGTGTTTTTCTATGTATTATAAGTAGGTATATATTTACAAAAGAAAAGTATATATGTATTAATATCCGTTATCTAGTATCCATAACACAAGCATTTAGTTGCTTAGCTTGGAACTAGAGGGCGCTGTGTGTATTGTGTCCAAGATATTATTATTATTTATTTAAAATAATAGAACCATACTAAAATGCATTGGGTACCTGAGATAATGAATATCGCAAGAGTAGCTCACGCGCAAACCTGGCGTCTGTGGTGAGAAGGAATACCCAGCGATTTTAGCCGGTATACCGTCCAATTTGGTGATTGGGGTTGATTGGGGGACGGGAAATCCAGTAACCACCACCTTCCCCAAACTGGTCAAAAGGTAAGTCTCATACATTCAGATTTAAATCTTCGTTGTGACGCTCTCATGATCAATACAAGTCTTGTTCAAGGTATTATTTGGATAATATTTATAATACACACCTACTGCAGGTTCTTATTTGAAAGATGACATCAGCCCGATCAGTACAGTAAATGTACATTTATTACTTACAGTAGACATCCAAAGACGAGAAGTATGTGTATACAATGTACTTATTTTCGATATATTGTTTTGTAGCTTCACACCAATTTCGGTCAGTAGGTTGTAGGCAGCGGCTGCTAAGTCGCGACTCGCCAAATTTTAACGTACCAAGTGGAACCTCTCGTGTGCAATGTTGTCAATTGTCAGTCGTCAATAGGGTTGCTAACTCTCGAAAAAACCAACCCGGAAAAATCGCATGTTTAACAAATTTAGCGGCTGGAAGGGTGAGTTGAAATGAAAGAAAATAATTCATTTTTTCTTGTTATATTAATTTTTGTTTTTCAGAATCGAAGGTTGTTAGCACTTTCTTTTAACTCTACTTTTACTAAAGAAATACTCATACGATTACTCCATCATGCTGAATACGCGCTCGCATGAAGCATTAGATACACAAAACAATTTCAATTTTTTTTTCAATTCAGATCAGTAACTTCTTTTGTCTTTTGATTTCATATAGAAGTTAACCCAGCTTAAATCTACTCTCAATGTTCTTCAATCAGACGTGGTTGCATCTCATGCAAAAGCCCAGCCTCATCGTACAATTTGTCAATGTTTAATATTTGCTGGAGTCTATTGACTGATCTCTACTATTAGATCCATGTAATTGGTTCTTAAGATACAATTGTTATTACTTGGTATTCCTGATCTCTGTGTGTGTGTGTGTGTGTGTGTGTTATGACCGCAATGCAAGTAAATAATAACGATGTGAGAGTGGACGTCGTCGGAGCGTCGGATGCATGATATTTTTAGAAAAAAAAACGGATAAAATCATGGCTTGCGGGAAGTCGGGATGATAACCATTATTACCGGAGTCTCCCGTACAATCCGGGAGGGTCGGCAACCCTAGTCGTCAATGTTTAACAAATATAACGTTTACATTAATCATAGAGATTAATTATATTAAGTATATTAATTATTATTAGATTGCACAGAGGATTAGCATTGCCATTCAGCGTGGCAATGCGGCCAGTCTTCTGTGCACGCTGCCAGTAGACCGAGATGCGGAGAAATTTGATTTCAGGTAGTTTTTTAATTGTAAATAATGTAATTAATTTATTTGTTCTTATTATTGTAAATAAAGATTTCTTATCATAGAGATTGATAGTTATTAGACAAATAAAAAGCTTAACCTTTGAATGTACTGCATACTGTAATTTCACGCCTTTTATTGAGCACATCTTTATAGATGTCTATTACGTAGTTATTTGTATAAAAAGTCAGACAAAGCGCGCACATTAGATCATAGACAAAAATAATTTGTCAGCTGATAAATCAGTTATTTATCATTTCGTTATTATTTATACAAGTTTATTGTTTTCGAAACGCTATGACTACACGTATAAAACTATTTTTAGTACCTACATTAATTTAAATAATGTGAAAAAATTTAATACGCACATCGTATGTCAAATAACATCGAATTTTTGGGACAAACAGTAACCCGGAAGGAAGTTCAGCACAGGTCCTGAGTTCTACAATTGGGATGCGAAATCCAAGTACCTATGTATGCAGATACGCATTCATATATTTATATCTATACTAGTTGACTCGGCGAACTTTGTTCCGCATCAAAAGTAATAAATAAGTAAATTTCAGATATTTCACTTTTTATTTCCTACATGATAAATAAATTATGGATGAAAACCACCCCGTTGACACCCACTATCTATCTAAAGCCGCATCAAAATCCGTTGCGTAGTTCCAAAGATTTAAGCATATAAGTGTATGTATGGTTAAATGTGAAATTCTTAACCATATCCATGGCGTTTATATAGCCCATAATCATAATATGTAGTTCACTTCTTCCACTAAACTTTTCGCACGTATACCGCGTGCGAAAAGTTTAGTTATTATAATATTCGCTAAATCATAAGAATTTTCGAGAACGTTATAATCGAATCAAATCAACACCGCACTATTTATGTTAATCGATATTGAAACATTAGAAAGTACAATTAGATACTTCGTGTGTGTGTGTGTGTGTGTATATATATGACCCCTAAGAGGAAAAAATATTTACAATTTCAAATTGATACACTCGCGAATGTTCACCACCACATCAGTACATTGTATAGAAACAACCACGACTTTGATATATAGATACTTGAATAAATGTACTAGAACCTAAACCCAATAACCTAGGACCAATCATTACATAGTATAAAACAAAGTCACTTTTCGCTGTCTGTCGCCTTATATGCGCATAGCTTTAAAATTACGCAGCGGATTTTAAAGCGGTTTTTTTTTAATACTTAGAATGTGTCAACGGGGTGGTTTTGACCTATAATTCATGTATAGTGTAGTAAAAAAAAGTGATAATTTTCAAGATTTAGAACTGTAATCGCAAACGCTGTCTGAACCACAGAAATAGATCAAGATAGAACGGCCGCGATGGCATATTTCCATACATTTCGAGCGTGTCACTTTTTTGAAAAACCACGCCCTCAGCGTGACGTCATTTTCATTGTGAGCGAGACGACTAGTTAGGAGACACTCACATTAGATTATCGATGTTAATATCGGCAACGTATGTTAATTTTATTATTTTTATATTTTACTAACTTTATTGATTTTCTGTAACGATAATCATAGAAAGTAAAACATGTTAAATACTTCAATCCGACATATTAAAACCTAAAACATATTTTTCCAACAGTATATAAAATTTAATTATAAATATTTTACTGTCCTTGAAACTATACATATTTATTAAATATTTGCCTTTTTGTAAGGGTTGGCCTCACAGTCCTGGTTAAATAACGAAGCCGAACGTCTACATATACCTCGGTTACTGCCCATTTGAGAAGAACGAGATGATTTTCCATCGGCGATTGGTCAAATTGGTGAAAACTTATACTGTCAAATAAACTGCTGCCAATGTAATTACGAAGCACTTTGGTTGAAATTTGTGGTGTTAGAATAAAGTAGGGACAAAGCAAGATATGAGCTGATACTCAAATTATTATTGAATTAATTTATCGATAAGTCCTAAGACTCAACGATACATGGAGTGCCCATCTCTAACATTCGAATCACAGCGATTAACAGACACAACGATCAACTGGCAGGTGTATTGTGTATTTCGTTCGATTCGACGTACATTACGCGTATAATTTATACGCGCAATGTTTTTGTATACGAGCGTTGAATGCAGACAGCAATGGATATTTATCATAACGAAAAAATATACAACTTGTGATCGTAATTATTGAACATAGTAAAAGTAAAACAATAATTTATAATCTCAAAAAAATACTTTCTACTGATTTTCTGTACTTACTGATCATACGAAATATTTCCTTTTTTCATATTTGATTCACTACTTTTGTTTTTACAATTTTTCACAGCATAATAAGGCATATATGAGACGTTTTATCTATTTTTTTACGTCCTGAACGCATGGCAGGAACGCTCGTTGCGTAATGAGAGCGAGTTTCGAAAAGCATGCAATATAGTGCAGGGTTTTGGCACGCTTGCCACGCCTATTCGCCGTTCTATCTTGATCTATTTCTGTGGTCTGAACCCTAAGTGATAAATCAAAACAACGTACTCCATTATTATACACCTTTAAAAGGTCTACAAAAAAGTCCGCGAGGGCATATGTCTATCTCTTAGGGATAACCCACAATGAACATTTTTTTTTACTTTTTACGAGAAATAATGGCCTATTTACGAAGCGACTTTAAAAACTACAGTATTAATTTTCATCCAATTAAGTGTCATAAATAGATTGTGCATGTAATATAGATGATCCTGGCCCTTTACAGCATGCAATTTAGACAAATATTTTCGAAGATATTACAGTATTAACATAGCGGGACAGCAGATAATATTTTTGATACGGAACAACGTTCGCCGGGTCAGCTAGTTACATATAAAAATCAAGGTTCGGTGGTCCAGTGGTCGAGTTCCAGGCTTCTGATTCATAAGTCGCGGGATTAACTCAAGCTCACTCCAAAGATTTTTTGAAATAATTATCGGAAATTATGGGTGATAAATAGCGATGACTGACAACTTTGTTCTCGGCGTATGACAGTAGGTTCCGCCACCTATTTCATTCGGAACGTAACAACGATTCGGGGAGTTGAGGCTTAACAGCCGCTGCCTAAACCTTTGGGTAAAAAAGGCGTTAGGTTTTTATTAATACACAAATTATACGATTCCATATTTATTTCTTCACTTTTAAAGAATAACACTTATATGAAAGACCCGATTATAGATTTTATCGCGTTTATTTGATTATTTTATTTATAAATCTGGACGTTTAAGATTGATTTGCTTTTTATTATATTAAACATTCAATCGTCTAGTACAATAGTATGAATATAATAAGTAAGTTTGTCTGATTGTAAAACTAGCGTGTAGGAATTTAAAGTATATTTAATACTTTAGAACGTCGGCAGAGAAGTTTTCACCTCATTACTTAGAATTAATTCATTTGATACCATGCGTATCACTCACCCTTGTTTATCACTTATGACATAGCTTCTAAGGAAGGGAAAGATTTCTTGACAAGTAATTCGTTATGTACGTGCATTCACACCGAGCACGAACTCGGGACGTCTCAATCAAAAGTCTGACTTGGATAGTAATTGATTTTTAAATTTTCATAAAATAAACCAAGCTGCGTCATAGAAGCGATAATATGGTTACGCCCTTGACACAAGACCAATTTGAACTTTCTTTTACGACTAATGAAATATTCAAGTTATAATAATGTAAGCTCCAGTAGACTGGATGTCGTGTAGACGGCTACTAATATTAACAAACTAATTTAAATATAAATAATAATTTATGTGGAAATAACAATTATTAGGTTACTTCTAATGAATACAGAACCAAACGAACCCCAGCGTTTTGCTTATTACGCAATTTGTTCAACCCTTAATTTTCACATTCAATGGGTCGTCAGTCGTCAGATTTTCCTCTAACGGTCAGGATATCTTGGTAACGACTCCATATCCTTAGGAAGCGCGTATTTATAGGGCAAGATCTTTATGCTACGGGCGACCCAATCAAATTCTTGTAGAATATCCTAGTCCCATTACAAATTATTATTGTCATTTGAGATATAAAATATACTATCTAATGTGGTTTAATGTTGGATTAATATCACCCCTATATTGCATACTGCTGAACTCCTCATTCTTCTTTATTAGCATCTTATTGACGTCTAACACACGTCGATCCAGAATTCCGAGACTGCTTTTAAATTTTCAGTGGCGTCCATTTAGTAATTGCAGTATTCCCGAACTGGTAGGGAGGGTACCATGATGATAAAACTATTAAACTTATTAGGAATTAAGGGACGTACAGAGGTGACTGTATCAGTGCCACTAATTCCATACGAAGAGTTATTATGATATAATAACTTATGCGTATAAATAAGGGTTAAACTATGTTTTGTGGAAGAAATTAAAGTTCTTTGCAATCAAAAGCATTGTGTTTAATATGCTTCTGGATTAGTCGCTATACACCATTAATTCTATAGATTTATAAATAAAATAACACAAGCTTACAGGTACTATGTTGAAGGTCCTTTGTTTGGTGTGCTAAAACTACCCGTTGAGTTGTTTGATGAAAACCTTACAAGTGAATGCTACTTCACCTCGAAAACGTTGTTTGTTCCAGAAACTTTCTCTCCTAGAGGCTTTTTTGTGTAAACAGTAATTTACCATTTGATTTGTAGAATAGGTAGCTATAGTGTAGTTTGACCATAAAATCAATTTTTCCCGATTGCAATTACAGATGTGGCCGGAAAAAACGTCGATTTTTAAAATGTTGCTCTGAAATACGAATCTGTAAAACTTTAAACTATTAATCAAACGCAATATAATTCATGAAGACGACGATATTATAAGCAAACATGTGACGAAGCATGTCGCAAGCATAATTTGAAATCTCATACACTTTGTGTAAGTACCGTTTGAGATAATAAACCGCAGTCACATTTAACCACACCTTACACAATATCAAAGAATATAAAATTAACTTCATAAAATGGTTATGTTAGAGACATTAAAGGGATGTTTCGCCAAGTGTTACACGAATTTACATAATTACGAAACGAAATATATTGTATTACAAATTCACAGATCAAAAACAAAAACAAAACCTCACGCCAACAACCTTGCGGATTGGGCAGAAGTAACACGGTCCTAACACCGAACTCTGTTACAATAGACAACCATAAATTAGTGTTACCTTATCAACGCCTACTTTTAAATCTTTCTCAGATGTGGGTGTATAGCTCTATTACTACCTACATCCCTGCACATCATTACATATTATAAAACAAAGTCACTTTCTGCTGTCTGTCCCCTTATATGCGCATATCTTTAAACTACGCAACGGATTTTGATGCGGTTTTTTTTAATAGTTAGAGGGTGTCAACGGGGTGGTTTCGATCTACAAAAAAAAGTGATAATTTTCAAGATTTATAACTTTACTCGAGAACGCTGCCTGAACCTTAAGTGATAAATCAAAACAACGTACTACATTACTATACACCTTTAAAAGGTCTACAAAAAAGTCCGCGAGGGTATATGTCTATCTCTTAGGGATAACCCACAATGACCATTTTTATTTTAATAGATACTTTTTACGAGAAATAATGGCCTATGTACGAAGCGATTTTAAACATTACAGTATTAATTTTAATTTAAGTGTCTTAAATAGATTGTGCATGTAATATAGATGATCCTGGCCCTTTACAGCATGCAATTTAAACAAATATTTTCGAAGATATTGCAGTATTAACATAGCGGGACAGCAGATTATACTTTTGATGCGGAACAACGTTCGCCGGGTCGGTTAGTATTATATATGACTTTCGAAAGCTTCAATCGCTAAAAGCGGGCGGTGAAGGATCGTCTCATTGATGGTGTCTACTAAACCATCAATGCACCCTTATTTTAAGTTGATTTTCGCATTCTTTATTATCATAACCTAGCTTTAGAAGGTGATGCCTTCTCAAAATTTGAAGTGTATCAGCTCGACAGAGATCAATAAAAATTAGTGTACTAAACTACACGCACAAAATAGCGATAGTGAATGTACAATTAGCTTATATTATGTATATGTATCATATAAATATAATAATATCAATTTTTAATATCAATTTAAATAATATCAATTTTATCAAATAGAACGTGTTCTGGAGGAAGGTGATGTTAAGAGTCTCAAAAACCGACGCGCGTGCATGAAAAGACTTATGAAAGTCAACGAAGCGAGTGAGGCGTGTAAGAATCGTGCCCTATGGCGCTCTGTTCTCTCTGCCTACCCCGCAAGGGATTTGGCGTGAAGTTATGTATGTATATCAATTTAATATACTCTATATTAAATTGATAAAAATATAGCAAATAATTTATAAACATTTACTTAAAGCTATTTAAATGAAAATATGTGACTTTAAACTTTATTTCTTTATAGTATTAAATATAACAAGTTGTCATTCTTGCTGTCGAAGTATGATGATTTATCGCTGCCTGTAGACAAAATATAATAACATACCCTCAAGTATTGATTTGTATATATAAATCAAACTCAAATGATTAAACGAATTCATATAAATTTATGGTCTATTTGGAAGTTATTTAGTGGATTCATAGACTCTATGACTAGACTATATTATTTATTCAGCTATTGTGGCCGAAAATACCTATAAATAGGTACATATATACCAAATCTAAGGCTGATTAATAGACTAATAGTAGAAGAAGGGTATGAATCCAATTTTAGGCAAATTATTTTGTTTTTGCGAATCATATGCAATGAAGAAAACACAATGTAAGATTTGATGCTGACAAATAAAAGCTTGCAAAATAAGCAGTTTGGGCTCTTTTCTCTTGTGAGCAATATAAATACATGATATCACTTTCATAGCGTTCTTTGCACCGTAAAACAGATAGTATGGACCAAATTTCATTGTGATAGCTTAACAGAGCTTAGAAGTGAAAACGTTTTCGCGTTTTCTCCCTATCTACTCAAATCCTAAGTAAGGTAGAGAAATAAACAACCTATCTATAGATTTTATCTACAGAATTTTAAACGTGGAGCAAAGTATGATATATAATAAATTAAAAGCAAAAATCCTTTTTAAAGAAGCTTTTATTTAAGCGCTCTAAAAATAAGAAAATAATATTTCCTTAAAAATTTCAAGTATCAACTTAGAGCCTCAGTATGTACAATTTATCTAATAATAAAAGCTTGTCGCGCGAGTTGTAAATAAACAAATCAAAATAGCTTTATTTTCTTGGGTCTTCACACACAGTTAAATATAGTCCGTAAATACAGATATTTAAATCATTGGAACAAAAACGCACGGACGATTCTGAGTGTAGGTAAGGTTGCCATGAGAAGAAGTGGGCAAAACACTCATGTACCTAAATTAATCTACTAACTTTACTATATTATCTATTGTAATTTAATTACCTACTAATAGGGAGTCAAACCTCGCGACAAGCTTTTATTATTATATAAATTGTACATACTGAGGCTCTAAGTTGATAAGTACTTGAAATTTTTAAGGAAATATTATTTTCTTATTTTTAGAGCGCTTAAATAAAAGCTTCTTTAAAAAGGATTTTTGCTTTTAATTTATTTTCTTATTTTTAGTTATAGCTGGCTAGGTTAGTGTCATTTCATTCAACACATCATTATTGCAAGTTAGTTTACCGCTTAATTTCAAACAGTCCAGATCTTCAATAAGGCGATCATCTTATTCAATTTCAGCTTAGAGCTTTCTTTTCCATTTCATCGCAATGATGATTTTTAATTCATAGCCATATTGTAGAAATGCATCAAAAATATGTATGCCGTCGTCTTGGATGGTCTACCGTATTGTATTTAGAATGACGTCACATTATTTTTTGAGTTATTCTCAACAAGCCCTTTCAATTGATACCCAAATTGTAGAAATTCATTAAAAAAACCTGTTCCTCTATCTTGGATGATCCGTTATATTGAATTTAGAATGACGTCACATTATTTTTTCAGTTACTCTCAATGTGCCCTTTCATTTGATACCCATATTGTACAGAAGCTTAAAATATGTTTTCCTCCATCTTGGACATTCCACCATATTGGATTTATAATGACGTCATATTATTTTTTGAGTTACTATTAACAAGCCCTTTCATTTGATACCCATATTGTAGAAACGCAAATATTTTTTCCGCCATATTGGATTTGGAATGACGTCATATTTTTTTTCGAGTTACTATTAACAAGCCCTTTCATTTGATACACATATTGTAGACATACATTAAAAAAAAAACAGTTCCTCTATCTTGGATGATCCGCCATATTGGATTTAGAATAACGTCACATTATTTTGTCAGTTACTCTCAATGAGCCCTTTCATTCGATATTCATATTGTACAGAAGCTTAAACTATGTTTTCCTCCATCTTGGATATTCCACCATATTCAATTTAGAATGACGTCATATTATTTTTTGAGTTACACTCAATAAGCCCTTTCATTTGATACCCATATTGCAGAAATGCTTTCAAAATATCCATTCCTCCATCTTGGGTGGTCCGCCATATTGGATATAGAAAGATGTCACACATCATATCATGCATTGTCATCCAAAGTAAACGTGTATACAAAATTTCAGCACAATCGGTTGAAGATATCTACTTCAAAATTGAGTTGCAAGATTCCACCGAACATACATACTTACATACATACATACATACAGTGCAAGCTAAATAAAAGCTTTTAAAAAAGATCACATTCGCATTTAGAAGCAGTACATGAAATCCACTTGAAACATATATATATTTTATCCGGTTTATCAATAATGATGAAAATATATGTTTAACCCAATTTATAAAGATTTCTATATTGATTAATAATATATCATCAACATCTTACGTCAAAGATCATAAATCTTTTCGAAAACTGTCCGTCAAATAATAATAATCAGACGTAAATTAATAACCCGTTTCATATCAAATCATATTATCATATTAGTTAAAAAACCGAGTAGATCAGAAATTAGTTTACTAGTGATATAAATATGAACCAAACAACTTTATCACAACAGTATACTTAGTTCAAAAATGCCATTAAATCAGGGGGCAGTCTATTAACCATATTTATGCAAAATAAGATCTCACCAACTCTTTGTTCAGTCACCTCTATTAACTTCATTGCTGTGAACTAGAAACTAAATAATATTTACATTGAATATCGAGGGAGCAGTCGACGCTGGGTATGCTAGACGGAGCAGGCAGTGGTGGCAGCATATTCTGCGGCGTAGGAGTCATCGGCTGCTGCGGTTGTCCAGGCGGCAGAGGTCGTGCCCAGTTGATAAGCGCCGTCACCGACATAGTCGGCTTGTCTTTCTTCGCCACGCTCGACATGGCCACGCACAAACATCCTCACATCACTAGCAACACTGCACTTATAGCAACGTTACAAATTTTAAACTGCACAAACTGTCCCAACGACTTTTTCGTACGTTTCAAACTCTGTAGTGATGACGATCACGATTAATTTACAGCTGGACAGAATAAACATTGATATATTGTCGTGACAATTTATGAGCCTAGTCGAGAAGTAATAAGTATAATACGTCTGCGCGTGCGAATTTAAAGTACAGGACAAACGCGTCAGCGCGATATCGGTGGTGTGTTATTGCATGCATCCGATGTGATCGAGACGAGTTATCGATACGATATCGCTTTGCAACTCGGTATCGATACGCAACTAGCATCGACACTATTATGCCTCGTTACATATTGACTAATACACAATTCAACGAGCTCCAAGTTGGACATTAAAAAAAAAATGTTGCCGTCAACTTCCGCGCGGTTACTACCGCGAAGGTCTCAAATCCAAGGTCCGCGCGCGCACACTCATACATCAATGAATCTCATTTTATACATCATACATACCTATACAATTATATGTATATATATACATGTATTGAAAAAAAAAACCTAGTCTGTATAATCACTCAATAAAACTGCAAATGGTATTGCGAATTGAAGTAGATATTTAATCTACAATTTCGATGATTGAAACTGGAATCATCAAAATAATCTAAATAATTGTGGTTGTTTAGCCTCGTCGGCCTTCGTGACCGTGGCTGCGCCGCACTTCTGTAATTAAGTTTTACGTCACTCGTAGACCGAACTCCCTGCGTTAGCCTCTGCCATATAAAAATTCGCTATGTCACTTAGCGAAACCTAAACGCGATTGAATTGTACTTATTTATACGATCAGCAATACCTATAGTCGAATATATAATATTCAGCATGACAAAAGTCGCTTACGAATTCAAGCAGATATTCAGATAAGCCACGAGATAAGAAATACGGAATATATCATTTAATTTTTCATACAGGTAACATGACTGAGTGTGGAAGAACTAGATTGTAAGTATAGTGAACCTGGACGTTTATATGGTGGTTGACTAACGCAAGCCAACCTACAATTAGATTCATGGGCTGCAGAAATCCAAGATCCTCCTGTGTGTGGTGAGAAGGAACACTCAGCGGTTTTACCCGGTACATCTTTCTATTTGATGACATAACGTAACCACGTACCATCGAATCGGGCTTGAAACGATCAAATCATCAGCTTTCTTGAGCCGATGGTATCCATAAAGAACCCCATGGGTTCGGTGAAAATGAAAATTTACTTTGCAATTATTTGAACATTTGAAACATATTACGACTGAACTGTAGCTTCATATCCTTAATATTCAAACACCCATGGGATGAAATGCGGTGGCATTATTCTCTAGAGGGATGAAACATGATCTCTCTACGCTCCAAAAAGTAGAAAACTTTTAATTTATTTACCTTCAACGCCTAAATTACCCGGAAGATGTACTGGTGATAAGATTTTGTTGTCTACCCAGAATCGATGTCGGAACCTGTCATTAAGAAGTCGACATTCTTAACCAGTAGGCTAAGCGACATGATAGCTTTAAACAAATTCAGTCTTGTAAATGGTTTGTTAATATATCTGTTTACAATTACATAACCAACAATAATAGCGGTTGTTGGCAGCGCAATGCGTGTCAGTAAATTATCAATCAGCGCATAACTATATTTAGATTTTCCATCTCTCATTTTAACTTCCAGTTCGGAAGTAACAGAATTGGATTCATATTTTTTAGAAAAAATCACGTGAAAACATTGTAAAAAATATATTTGGAATACTATATAAATCAAATAAGTAATTAAACTTTTATCGAACACGGTTATGAAAAACTACAATTACATGATTTTTAACCGTATGCTCCATATCCTACACCGTTGAGGTGTAATGAGGATTTAAATGGAGACCCATATTCCAAAATTTTGAGTCCAATTGAGTATTCAATGAGCGCAGTCTACATGTTATTTTTGACGATGGAATCTCACACAAAACATAAAAACAGACATAATTTTTAGGACTAATCTAGTAAAATTGCCATTTTCCGAAAAAAAAACTTAGTTCTTCATCTTTTATTGCTCGATTCTCATTGTTATGGATCGGCACTACAAGTTTTTCTCTTACATACTTCCCTATAATTCGCATCTGCCACACTAACCCCCTTCTGAATCATGTCGTCTTTCATACAATCCAACCATGTTTACTTAGGTCTTCCTATTTCTTTTCACATTCATGCTTACCAATCTTTTCGCAACATGTGTCATCATCCCTCCTCATTACATGCCCACACCATGCAAGGCGATTTTCTCTTATCATCTCAGTTATTGGCGCAGGTTTCAAACTTCCTGTTACACATTCATTTCGTATTTTATACATTGCCGTCACTCCAGTCATCCATCTCAACATTCGCATCTCCTCAGCATGTGTTCTTCTTTCATTTCACCCTTTTCATGATCCAACATTCTGATCCATAGGAAAAAATGATTATTACATCAAAAACATATTTTGAGTGGTCTAAAACGCAGGCCTAACTGCTGTGGACCATCCCAATTTAGGTGAATCATGTTTTTCATGACATAATGGATGAACAAATGTCTGTATGTTATAGACGTAAATATATGGCCTTGGGCCTTGGTGAGGGACATCCGTTGCACGTGTTGAGGGAGTTTGTAAACATAATAATATTATTATTATCTACGACAAAAAACTTATCCGGTATGTATACATATTTGGTTTAACATTTGTACAAGTCTTTATTATTAACGTTCAATACGAGATCCCTACACGCGACTTCGTGTGTAACGAGAAAATAAAAATAAAAACTAAAATAAAAGTCTTTATTACTCCTAATTCTGTCTATGTGTCTGAGAAGCTCTTATTAAAATCGGTTCATCTATTTCAGAGATTGCCCGAAACAAATAAGACCTCCCACCCCCATTATGTCTTCCTCTTTCGATTTCTATTGCGGCGTAGTCCATTTGGCGATTGCCTTTGTAGCTTTGGCATCTGATCTCTCCAGATAGCCTGCGCATCGGAGTCTTAGAGATTTTCAGTGCTGGTGTAGACGACACCAAACACCCCCATCCAACCTAAATATGGCCTAGGGCCTGTTTTTGTAGTAGAAAAAAAGAAACTATATTTTTTTGTGTAGTTATTTATCAGTAGCCATATAGACAGCTCTCCTATCAATCGACTACACGTTTATCGGTTCTATTCTCGCCACCGCAGTACAGATAAAGTTACTTACCGACAAAACATAAAATCCGGGTTGATATTGTTTTTTATTTGTTGTAAAATTTCTCTTTAATTTTTATAATCTCATGCATACGTAGGTACTTTCGAATGATAAGTTTTTGTTGTTATCAACGTCGATAAATCCACGTTTCGCTTTCCCAATACAAATGGAAAGAAAAGGAAATATTTGTTTATTTGTGTAAAGCTGGAGTCACGGTGGTCCAGTGGGAGAGCACACGGCTTCTGATCCAGAGGTCCGGGTTCGAATTCTGACACTGGCTCACACCAATGACTTTTCGATATTGTTTCCGGAAGTTAAGTGTGATAAATATCGATGACTGAAAACTTTGTGCCCGGTATGGCAATAGGTTCGCCACCTATTCCATTTGGGACGTAAACATAACGGCGAGACGAGGCATAACAGCCGCTGCCATCACCTTCGGGTAACAAAAGGCGTAAAGTTATGTTATGTTTGTGTAAAACTGTAATGAATTTTAGCCCAAATTTTAATAGAGATGAATTACACTTAGCTCGGAGCATGATTTGGATTTTGTTACATTTAAAATCTAAATAAAGTCAGGGAAAAAGAAATAGAATGTCCAAGTAAATAACTATATTTGAATATAACTTTTTTGAATAGCAAAGCGATCAAAAACCACAAACTTTACTGAACTATTGTTCTGATAAATACAGTATGTATTAGAAATACAAATATGTATGTACAAACAAAAAAAATGTAAATAAACAAAATTACTGTAAACCACCATTCGTAATTGTATTGTTAAGAACGGTACGTTTGAGAAAAATAAATGAGTTATCTCAGTTAACATCTGGACCACATACTGAGGATCAATAATCGTGACTGATATAATATCTATAGTGGTTAACAGACAAAACTACTTCTATTATTTAATCACGATATTTAAACAATCATTCAAATATTACAAGATTTTTTAACAGTAAAAATAGTAGGTGACCGCGCGCGAATTTCGTATCGCTTTATACTCTATCGACTAAAATGATTAGTGCTCCGCTCCTATTAATCATAGCGTGATGATTTATAGCTTTAAAAATTCCTCAGTAAATGGAATATACAACACAAAAAGAATTTGTCACTTCAAACCAGTAACTCCTGAGGGAAGCGCGTACAAACAACAAGTACAAGCTGAACAGTTTTCAGATTTATAATAATACTAGTTGACCCGGCGAACTTCGTTCCGCATCAAAAGAAATAAATTAGTAATATTTGGATCTTAAAAAGTTCAATTTGTGCTATTTATCGGCACGCGTTTTGGCGCGCAAACGCAACTGCCATGTACCGCTATGTTAATACTGTAATATCTTCGTAAATATTAGTTTAAATTACATGCTGTAAATGGCTATATTAATCTATATTAAAAGCACAATCTATTTAAGACACTTAATTGGATGGAAATTAATGCTGTAATGTTTAAAATTGCTTCGTAAATAAGCCATTATTTCTCGTAAAAAGTAAAAAAATAATAATGGTCATTGTGGGTTATCCCTAAGACATAGACATATGCCCTCGCGGACTTTTTTATAGACCTTTTAAAGGTGTATAATAATGTAGTACATTGTTTTGATTTATCACTTAGGGTTCAGGCAGCGTTTTCGATTAAAGTTTTAAATCTTGATAATTATCATTTTTTTTCACTACACTATTCATGAATTATAAATCAAAACCACCCCGTTGACACCCTCTAACTATTAAAAAAAACCGCATCAAAATCCGTTGCGTAGTTTCAAAGATTTAAGCATACAAAGGGTCATAGGGACAGAAAAAGCGACTTTGTTTTATACTATGTAGTGATGTTAAGTAAGTAAGTGTGCTCGTGTGAAAATAATCTATACCAAGACATTATTTATTGCGTAGGAGGTGTCTGATAACAATATTCACATTCTTTTGTGAAATAAATCAGTGGAGCGTTACTTTATTCATCCATATCAATTTACTTGTAGATCTAAGGTATTGAGAAGAAATAGGTACCTATATCGTAATGAAGTATAATATATACTTTGGACGTACATTGAACGAACCTGTCAATCATGCTGCATCCTTGAAGACCTCGTGTCCATGTAATTGATAGCTTTGTGGAGGGTGGAAGCTATAGTAAATCAATATACGAGTATATTATCAGAAAATAAATTTGGGTGTTTCGTGGAGGTAAAAAGATTTTTTTATATATAGAAACAACTAAATGCTGTTAATGTGATAAAATGTCGCCGGCAGCAATTAATTTCTCAGCTATAATTGCTTAATTTATGACGACAGTAACTCATACAGCACATTTTGGTGTTTGTAATTTTATTAAAAAGCTCTGTTGTCTATCTCGGAATGTCCAAAAACCTACCTCACTGAAACCTAACTAACGATTTTGTGGATATCGCGGACATTCAGACTTGAAAGAAATTGAAAGCCAAGCAAGTTAAATAAAAATGACTTTATATTACTAGTAATTCAGATAATTATTCTGAATAAATAAATATCACATATCGTATATTTTAAGAGGATCTTCTTTCGTTCGAGTCAATGTCAAAGATCGTCAAAAAAATAAAATTTATGCATATTTGTTTGCAGCGCGCACAACTGACTTGAGTTAAGTCCCTAAATATGCAAATTTTTGAGCGATTATTTTCAAGAATAGTAATTTATTTAAAGAAAAACCTCTCAGAAATCATCAATATTTGTTAACAAAAAAAAATAACTGTTCATAAAGTTCATAAAGAAAAAAAATGGGGCCACATTGCCCCATTTTTTTTCTTTTTATCCTCTGACATGTATGGACTGCCCCATTAATATTTATCTGTATTATTTAACTACCAAATTAAGTGGCGCTTATGCAAGACGTCTATATTCGAAATTTCATCAATATACAATCCATTTTTTTTGTAAAATGCCCTTGACGACAAGCGGACAGTATAATGCCCAAAAGAAGGAAGGCGTTTTTTTTTTCTTAAAATTTAAAAAATTCTTTTTGATAGTCATTTTTTAAATTCTATTTTTAAATATTTATTTGAAATTACACAAATTTCAAAAATTGGCGCAATAAATAATCGCATGTTTATCGGAGCATCTTATTGTGAGATGCGTATATGCGATAAGTCCGAATTACGCAGCGCTCGTGGACGTATTAGAGCAGTTTGTCGCGTTATCAAGGAATGTTTCCACTTTCATACACTTTCTTCGGTCCGCGTGACGTGAGTGCAAGGCATGTGAAGAATGAAGATTATGGAGATTGGAGATGGCATGGCGTTCGCCGCGTCTAGGGTTGCCAGACAAAAAAAAGAAAAGAAGTAAATTTATGGATAAAATGTCTGCACACGCGTGTGGTACAATAATAGTTACAAGTTGCGTATTTGTTTATATTATTATATTATATTTTCATCAAATCAATGTGCGAAGACGGAAACAGATATCAAATGAATGTATATCAAAGAGGTAGATACATTGTTTTGATCTCGCTTTTTATTTAGGTCACGGAGTCACAACGGTCAGATAACTGAGATATTTTAGCGAAAACATACGAAAATGTGAGGAGAATCATCAAGACAGATCTGGTATCCCTAGCAGCGCCCCACTCCACCGCCGCTATCGATCCGTGCCGACCTTGGGTTGACGTGGGCGACCGCGACTCACAAACTCACAATTAACATTGACAATAGCGGCGCACGCGCTACACCATCGCATTCACGTTCACTACCTGCACTTTCATTTTCATTGTCAAAACATATTTCAGTTTAATACTTTATAACTGTACTGAATCGCTTCGATTGTATTTCTAATTAACAGTTTTTTAATCATATATAATCTCATATAAAAAAGTATATATTAAACATGGTTTTAAAAAAGGAAGAACTAAAGTTTCACCCGTCCTAAACTAGTAGGGTTGTCAAACGCAGTATTGCAGTCGCCCAGTGTGCAGAATGAACGACAAGAACGAAACGAACGACGCGAACGAGATGCATTGGCGAGTTTATTATTGAGTGAGTCAAAGGTGCGGGGGCGGAGGGGACGCGATGTATGCGCTCCGCCGCGAGATATAGGTAAACGGAACGTGATGCGGGGGCTCGCGACCTTGACGATACACGACGACTACAGGTGTTTTTTGTTCGTGTAAAAGATCAGTGCGCGATGCTTACTTGGCTGATCTGTCTGCATCGGGCGAGTGGGCAGCCCCGCGCGCCGCGGCGGGGGGAGCCAACCGGAACCGTGGCTCCGAAACAATGCTCATTTTCAATACAGATATGGACTGCGTGACTGCACTGCAATCACATTATACCTATCTACACGCTATATAATCGATGACAATTTAAAGTTTCATACATTTAACCGAGTACATAGAAGTGGCAATAAATAAAAAGAAAAATGGGTGATATTTCAAGAGACAAATACAAATGTCATATTTAGGCGATCGCATTATAAATTCCATTACATTGCTTAAATCCAAACAAAAATTTAAATAGCATTACTACTATTTATTACATAATCAAAATGTCAAGCAAACATTATCATAAATAATTTGTATTAAATTAAATAAGATCACACTAGGTAAATGCCAAACAAAAATTTAGTGTGTAGGTACATATAAACAAATATTATTAGGGGAACTAGAGCAGCTTATCTGTTATTATATAATGATGGCAACACTGTGTTGTCACGAGACCTTGGCCGTGACCAAGCCACACTCACAGCTGAGTAAAACTTCCCGCGGCGTGACGCGACGTAAACACGACTAGCGCCCGCCATTTGGCATGCGTAACAATAATATTAACATTCATACAACTAATCACTCCTACTATCCCTAATATTTCCTATCTCCTTCGCAAAATAAATAATTAATAACACCTTATAATAGTGAAACTCGGCGACATGCAATCAATCACGCCGCCGCGCCGTCTCGAAAGCCTAAGAACTTATGTTTCAAAGATCCTGATTTTGGCACACTAGAATGACTAACAAATAAACATATTTCCCACATCTCACTTCGATTGAGATTTTAACAGCTACCGAGTTTTTGTGTTCCGAATTATAATTGAACATCGACATTGAGACTGGTTCACATTATAATCAAATTTATGTTTCGAGCTAAAAATTCATTTCTATTATTGCTTAGTAATCTATGTTTACTTTTATCTATCAGAATCACCAATATCCATGAACTATTGACATTATTGTACAGATTTAATAATATTGTATAACGTCTCAATATTTTGCAGTACAATACAATATACTTTATAATCGCAATCGCTATTTTGTAACATCTATTATAAGATATAATACATTGAAACTGTACGATGTAAATAAAGGCCGAAATGATTCTAGATTCTACTAGATAAAACGCAGAAGTTATTTAAATGCAATAGTTATCAAGAACATTCAGGAGGAGAGTTGATATGAAAAGGACAGACTATTGTCAAGGTAATGTTAAATCTGCAATTAAGTATTCAGTGCTTCCATCTTTAAAAGAATGAGTAATACATACTCATTCGCTAAGAGCTTATCGCGGCAACCCTAAATAGATCTCACTAGGAGCAGGGATAAATGTTCCCATAAATAGGCATGGTATGGCATGGTATGCTCATCATACTTGAGAGTAATCTTTACCAAACCCATAAATAGTCATCAAGATAATAGTGATGGAAAAGAAAAACCGTAAGTAATAATTGCATTTGTTGGTGATTTTTAAAATATTTTAAGTATTGAAGTATATATACTCGGTGGTCCAGTGGTCGAGCACTCCACTTCTGAATCAAGAGGTCACGGGTTCGAAACCTGGCTCACAGCAATGACTTTTCAAAATTAATTTCGAAAGTTATGTGTGATAAATATCGATGACTAAAAACCTTTGGGCCCAGTATGACGTAAACATAACGGCGAGACGAGGATTAACAGCCACTGCCTACACCTTCGGGTAGAAAAAGGCATGAAGTTATGTTACGTTGAAGTTTACGTACCAATCAATCAAAAAGCAAGCACAAAATGCACCAAACAATTTGGATGCGATCGGCGGGATCATTGCCTCAGACGGAAATATAAAACTTATAAACAGTCGCAGCAATAAAAACTTAGCTACACAGCTATAGTTTGATGTGGATCAAAATCAAAGTGACTGCAAAAAAAGACTAAAAATTATATGGGACTGCAAAAAAATTATTAAAAATTTAATTCAGATTATTATTATATAGATTGAAAACACGGAAACAGCACTGAAAATACAGTACCTACTAAAGATACGTATTAGTATTCTATGCGTAGTATTGTACGAAGACTGTGAAGAATTCTAATTGAGAACCTTGACAATGATACAAACACTCTGAACCAACAAAATAATTACCATAATATTATATCAAAATTACCATATAATTACATATAATATGCATGTTAAATGCATATACATATAATATGCATGTTAAATGCATATATATTCTTTTAATACCACTCCTGATCCAGTCTCATCTCAGAAAGAGGTTTATGTTTTTCGGTTATATCTAGCTATATTTCTAGTAGGTGCATTCTAATAGCCTAAATAAGCCAAAACAGTTTTTAAAACGTTTGACTGTCTTTCTATACGTTTGTATTCGCTTCTCGTGAAAACTACTGGGTCCTCTTTAATATGTTTTCACTTATGTATCTTATTATAAATAAGCGCCACTGTACTGCAGAAATAACAATTATTATTAATGATGTGAGCAATATTATTACCCAGAATTCCAACGGGAGCATGAATTAGAATTATATACACCTGGAGAAGACCTTGCTTTTCTACTGCAAGTCCTAAATCTCCAAGCACCAAATAAATTTTAGCGTTACATTATGATAATTAGGTTTTTTCCGAAGCGCGTATTTTTTTCTTGAAGGTTTTTATTGGTAGCGAATTATAATTAAATCTTGTAAAATTCATAACTAAGTAATTTTGATAAGGTGGCGTTTTACCGGAATTGAGGAACGTAATATTCCGTTCAATGGTCATAACAAAAATGTTGAACGAATCTTTTAGAATCACTTCAAAAATCAGATCAAAATTGGCCATATACATCGGTCTTATACCCGAATGTAATTTAAACGAATTTAAAAAAGTAGGACCTGCGTAACCTAAATATCTCCTCATCTTTAAAAACACATATTTCATAGTTTATTTACAATTCTATTTTTATAACAATACAATATAAACTTTGAACAAAATGAGCAAACAAAAAGAACCAATAAAAACTTAGACAAAACCCGAGATGCGCCATGTGCGGAAAATTGAGCGTCTCGTGAGTTATCAGAGACGAGATGAAATGAGTGGAGACGAAATCAATGTTACGATAGGAAACTTCAACAAGACATCACTGTAGAATATTACCGTCAAGAATATATACGCGGTAATTATAATCAGCCTAGACTTAGTTAATAAAATATAATAATAATTTAAAATCCAGTCGCACTCTCATTTGATTAGCACCTGGCACTAACTTGTTGGAAGTTATGTGCTTTGAATTAAATAAAGTCTGCCTATTTTCCTGCCCTGTTCCTATTATTTGGGACAACGGGATTTTCTTTTCCACACTTTTCTATCATTCACTTCTTCCTTGATCATGTCGACTTTCACACAATCCATCTATTCAGGTTTATCAACCTTCTCGCAACTTGAGTATCATCCCTCTTAATTACATTCCCATACCACGCAAAGAGATACACTGTTATCTTCTCAGTAATTGGTGCAAGTATTAATTAAGGTGTATTGATAATTATGATATTGTATAATTACCTACACCTTTAAGTATTAGAGGAGTAAAGATACATGTAAATCCAGACGATGCTAGTCTGGACAAAAGTAACAACATGCACGTTGCACAATTCTATTATTAAAATTGGCTGTATTTTACTGTAGACCCTGGTTGGCAGTAATTTTACAATTGACACTGTCGGTTTTCATTCGCGGTCATCATTTCTCAGGAATTGGTTGTGCAATAATGGCAAACTGAGGCCCTTCAAACTAAAACAGGCAAAGACACCATAGTTATATATCACTATATGGAGAAAGCATGGATACGTGGTCTTTTAAGAAAACACTTGGATGTAAAGCTTATTCTGTATATCTTATTATAGCTTATTTTGTATATCTTATTTCAATCTTTTAAATAGACTTTTTTTTTGTATAAACTTATTAGTGTTATTAGCTCATAATGAGAGAACCTACCTATTACTCTTTTCTGCACCACCCAAAGGTTGGCTAACAGAGAATGCCTTAGGCATTAAGTCCGCCTTTGTACAATGTACATAAAGTTTAAATAAATAAATAAAGCAATTGTTTTGCAAATAGGACAATATCCAAAATTTTGTACCTGACTTTACGATTTAATCAATTTGGAATACAAATGACATACAATGTCATTTTGCTTCATTATGCCTAATTAAATAGCGCTTTCTTGCGAGATCAATTCGTGTTCAATCAACAGAAGTGTCCATTTTAAGACGCAATTTCACACGCAACTAACGTTTTAATAAATTAATCGGAGCATATACATTGAAATTGATTTCTTTCTGGAGCACAATACCCTTCTGAATATATAAATTTACCCATTTTGATGTAGAGTGCGTTATTAACAAAATTAAACATTTATATTTTTGGTGAAAATTTAGGGCTGTCATTATCACAAAAGCGAGTGACGAAGCACCGATACCGTCATATTTCCACTTTGGCACATTTCACCGTTACATCATGCTGACGTCAAAACATCAAAACTGCTGTATCTGAGGAAAATCTCGATGTCAAAATGGGAACACGCGAATGGAAATCCGTCGGCTAGAGTAATAGAGCACCGAGATAAATTTATTCAAAACACTAAGAGTCAATACACTAGCAACCTTGCAGTGCTCTTTACGACTTCGTGTCAGATAAAGACATAAGGGCATTATAACATTACAAGTCGGTTACTGCGTTATTGTACGCGTTGTTTATTTCAACTATGATTTTAATGGATAATATATTTTTCAATATATTTTCCATTTTATTTTCAAGTTAAATCATGTGCTATTGATTAATAAATATCATGTTTTATTTTACCGATTCGCTTTGAAAATCTATAATTGGTATATCTTAACATTTGTTTATTTAGTCATAAGTTTTTTTTTTCAATAGGCTCTACCACTTCTACTTAAAAAAAAATATTACAATTCGTCCAGTGTGTCAAGGTATAACTGCCGAAGCCCCTTCGGATATTATATACGTAAAGGTAGATAAAAATAGACGTATCTACTCATTAAACATACATGGTGGAAACGCACTACAAACAAATGAGGATTTCAGAATATGTGTTATCGCGAAAAAAATTAGTCGTAGTATGCAGTTAAACTACCTAAAGCTGCATTCGTTTCTAATATTTAATTACCAAGATTACATATTACATCTATAATTAAAGAAACAAAAAGCTAGCCACGACAACGACGTTGCTCTTCAAAGCATCAATCCATTTGCGTTGTTATTAATTTGGTCAGGATTGTCACAGCAGTGGCAACCCTGCGTGGTGAACACCAGTGGCACAACACAAACGAGCGATGGGCGCGCCGGGACCGTCACGGCTTGTTGTACCATCAATAACTAATATTAAAATTACAGTTGTTAATTAGTTACGAATGCCGGTTACGGATCGTGCATCGATTTTCGTATTGGTTGTCGCGAGCGTCCGCCAGACACACGGCCGAAACGGGTGGCGTCGCTGCTGTGACTGGCGCGCCACGTCCCCTGCCCCCTGCCACACACCCCACAACGCCACCGTTTGTTTTGCTGTATTTTCGTTGTTAATCATTCTCCTTGACCTTGTGCGACGTCGAGTGGTCCACTGCACACGAGTGCACACCGCCTGCCCCGCAATCTGCCCGCGCTGCCTGTCGCGACGCATCGCACGTGCTCTCGGCACCTACGTACCACTACGCTACACCATGCAATGTCCAGACAGTGCGACCTTTATTTGGACCTTTTTATGGTCCAGTCGATTTACCTATTGGCACACTATGTTAGTCGATTTACCTATTGGCACACTATGTTCATAACAGATTTTCACATTAATACTAGCTAGAATATGCTTTTCAAAATTCTTTAATAAAGACAAAAATAATAAACGTTCACTTTCGTCAGATCCGTACATATGTACTAGAATTTTTACTGATTATTAATACTGATATAAGATTTATGTTAAGTAGTTATAAATTATGATATTACAAAAAAAACCAGCAATTTTTTTAGGTTTTATGTGCGAGATCGTCGACAGCGATATATGGTCGCCGTTTGGACAATGTCGTAATTGTTAAATATATTTATGTACTACACTAAGAATTCTGTTCTTTAGTGTATTAAATAAATATTTTATGTAAAAATATATTTAAAGCGCCTTTCCATTAACCGCGCGTATGGATGAGCGCGAATCCAAAGTGTCGCGATAAATGATTGAAATAAGCGCGATAAAAATCGAAAATAACAAAACTCGTTTTATAGTGTATTGATGATCTAAAAAATACGTAGGGGAGGCATGGGCAGTAGGGAGACATGGGCACCCCCCTTTTATTCTGATTTGATCATAGATTTTATATTTTTCTTGAATTGTTAGTTTTCTTTACCAACTGGAAACACTGTTAATCCATAGGGTATATGTAATTTCTGTAAGTTATTAAAAACAAACACGTTTAAAGATTTTGGGCTAGTAGAGGTAAATATTTTGTTGTGGTTTCGGATCGTAATAATGATAAAACTTGGATGATGGGGAGGTTTGGGCATGCCCAATGCTCCCACTTACTATGTTCAGTATAGGAAAATTGTTAACAATTGGTTTATTTTTAATTAACGTAACATAACTTCACGCCAGTTTTACCCGAAGAAGTACGCAGCGGCTGTTAAGCCTCGTTTCTCTGTTATGTTCACGTCCCAAATGGAATAGGTGGCGAACCTATTGCCATACCGGGCACAAGGTTGTCAGTCATCGATATTTATCACACATAATTTATTTCTAAGACTTCACTCATGAAAATGATCTCTGTAAAGAGTTCGAAATGTCGGGAAATAAATAAAAATAAGTAATAAATAAACGCCACATAATCCTAAAAGTTGTTTTAATCTATCACACATAACTTACGAAAATTCGTAGTGAAAAGTCATGTGTAGGTGCTAGAGCCAAGCAGTTCACTGCATGAATGGGCCAGCTCGATCGGTGAAATACCACGACCTCTCAGAAGACCGACGTAAAGTGGCTCATGTCGCGTTTCGTTCGGTGAGAGAGGTACCCGGAGGCCCACCCCCCTTCCCCATCCTTTTCTATCCCCTATCCCTCGAAGGTTGGCAACGTAACAGTAACACTATATGTGTTGCTGGTGTCCATGAGCGGGGTTGGTTGCTTACCATCATGTGACACGCCTGCTCGTTTGCCCTCCTATCCCATAAAATAGTCATTGGTGTGAGGCAGGATTTGAACCCACTATTTCTTGAATCAGAAGCGGGATGCTCGGCACTGCGCTACCAAGACTTAGTCCTTAAAGGGCTATACCCAATCTCCGATAATTTAGGATACTGTTTAAGATGTTTTATTTCTTAACTCTTATCCTTGGTTTCTGTAATTGATATAGTTTAGTAATAGTCCATTTATTAACTACTCGTAATTTTTGAATTCCATTATGGATATAAACTGATTCATAGGCCCTGCCCAAGCCTCCAGCATTGGGCACTTTTGACTTAGTTTATAAAATATCGCATAATGTTGAGTCTGATTGTAATTTTTAAGAAAGCTCTTCAATTATATCTAGCCAAATATGTGGTGCAACAAAAATTGGCAATAAAAGTTGATTATCTATAAAATCTAATTTTTTATGCAATAAATAGTAAAAAACTGCCCATCCCTCCCCTACCTCCCCTATATATTAAAGAATGGAATGTTTTGAAGTCGCGAATGTAACTTACGTAGAATAGTGAAATAATAATTTCCGTATTGGAAATTATTTAATATAATGTTTATTTGTTTAATATAGAATCTGCTGTATTACCTCCTTTGAAATATAGTATTTCAAAATAATGCCTACGGAACCCTAAACGAAGTAAAGTCCGGACGTTCTGTGACAACCTTTTAAATTCTCGCCGCTATCTTTACTGTCGTCCTAGGTCAGTATTCTCGCACGGTTGTTGAGTCAGGTTATTTTTCACTTTCCCCGGTTAAACGTAAAAAAAAACAACAAAAATATTGCAAATATTTTTCTATAAAATCTATAAATTAATTAGGCATTAAATACTTGTTTCTGGTAGTTCTCTTGTCTATTGATTTTTTTTATGTTTTACCGTAGCTAGCTTGGCTAATTTTATGGGTCCCTTTACAATATCAAAGGGGAGAAAGGAGATTTTTAATAGGCCATTTATATACTATAATAAACATTACTAAATAGAGGCCAAAAAAATACACAGTACAAAAATAAAATATATGTAATTTAAAAGATCATCGCTCTGTTCTCTCTGCCTACCCCGCAAGGGATTTCGCATGAAGTTATGTATGTTGTATGTATCGCTTAAATCGATAACTGACTGAAAAACTTTGTACCCAGATTGGCGATAGGTTCGCCACGTAACAGCCACTGCCACTACCTACACCTTTGGGTAGAAAAAGGCGTGAAGTAATGTTATGTTGTTATCACTCAAATTATCAATTTACAATTATGAAGTCCAGAAAAATCATCATTATAGGGAATCACATTTTAAAAGAAACTGTACGCGTTTAGCTTGATACTATTGAAACCATAGACTATAATAGATGGCAGGAAAAATGTACTAATATTCATCACTGACAGCGCAACCGCGTATATTAGATTTTCAGGATATTTACATTTCAACACATGAATATTAACTATGTAAATTTGACACTTTGAAGCGCTTTTTACGCACACATTGATAAGTCACTCACACATCAACAACCCATTTTTGGTCTCATTCTTATATCTATGATTGAAACACATACCTGGGGGCATATTATGACCTCTTAATTCCAGCAAGCTAACGCGCTGTCTAGCGAATTCGTAGTACCAACGATTAACTTCAGCTAGTCTAGACTACTCGTGACTGACTAAATGGAATTAGTCGTCGATAAATAGAGTTTAGAGTGCATTTGACAGTGATCACTCGTCACCGACTAGCTAAAATTAGTCGTTGAAAATACGAATTTGCAAGGCAGCGCGTAAGCTGGCTGGAATTAAGAGTTCATAATACGCCAGCTGTTGTATTAAATCTTACTTTACAGCAGTAGTAGTAGTAGTACTTTGGGGTCAGAATAAGTCAATATAACCACATAGATCACGAATTATGATAGTCAAAAAAGTGAATGAGGTGTGTAAGAATCGTTTCTAATGGCGTTTCCTTCTGTCTGCCTACCCCGCAAGGTACGAGTATATCAACTATAAATGTATAACCATGTGCTTTAGTTTTAGATCTACTAAATCCAGAGTTCTTCAAATGGCTCATAAAATACAAACGACTATGACATTAAAACTTTTAGGATTATATCGCGTTTATTTATTTCTTATTTTATTTATTTCCCGACGTTTCGAACTCTTTACAGAGATCATTTTCACGAGTGATGAACAAAAAGATGGTATTTGTTCAAAAGCTATTTTCATTGATACAGACAGCACCCAATTTTTGAAAATAAAAAGTTGATGTTAAAAATATGATTTTTACTATTGGTAACCCACATCAGACCATGAAACAAAAAATTTCGAAGAAAGAAATTTCGAGAAAAGAAAGTTTCTTTTCTCAAAATATCACAAATAATAGTACTATCAATAGCCCGTCCAAAATGAAATAGGTAATAATCAGTTTTGAAGAATCAGTCTTTCTCAGGACTGGCTGCGTTTGTGACCCAGTAGTACCTAGATCTTTTAACAAATACTGACCTTTCAATTTAAAATCAATAAATATTTAATAATAGTTATACTCTGATGTCAACTAACTTAGAAGAAATAAGATAATTAAAAATAACAACTGTTACCTATTAAATCATACAACAAAGGATCTGTACAAACTGTAGTAAACAACAAGATAGTAGATCATTATACACTACACAAACCAAACTTTTTCTTTAGTAAATACTAAATATATCTTATAAATATCAACAATGACCATTTTTATTTCTTCTGAGGCGAGACCAAGTTTGCTGGGTCAACTAGTAAGATATACTTCTTTATTAGAGCTACTTCTAAATAATAATTAAAGTGACTTTCTTCCAAAGGAATGATTAAAACCTGTTCATTACATTCAAAGTCGCGGATTTTAAACAAATCCAAATACATAGATTCGCAGCTAGAGAGTGACCTGTGCTAGTCTTTTACTTCAAAATACTCTGTCATAATCTGGCAGTATTATTAATAATGTAATGTTTTGAGATTTGCAGCTGTTGATGTTGATGAATCGAACAAAAACACACGGCGCCTCTCATACAATTAGAAATTAAAAGTGCGAGCAGATGCCTATATAGCGCCATCTATTTGTTTATAGCATAACTAATGAGAAGAGCGCCATCTATGATGCACTGAGAGAACTTTTGCGCAGGATAAGTTAGTGTAATCAGTTACAGCTGCCCAATTTGATTTGCCGCTATCACCCATTCAAAGCATATACATAAAATATAAATATTGGTTCAATGCTGTGACTCTGTAGTCATCTCTGCAGTGTATGTATTTATATTCTAAGACAATACAAGAAATCTATTGACCTATTTTAAAAAGCACTAAATAAAATGCTTAGGGAAAAATTAACTTTAGTAATATTTATCAGAAAAATATTTGTTTTGATTTTGATTTCAATGTGATTTAAAGTTTTAAGTTGGAAATATTATTAACCATAAAGTTGACAGCCATTTTTTTAACTGTTAATAATTACAATTAACTGTTCTGTATCCCTCACCAAAGTGGAAGCTGCAATATCAAAGTAGTAAGAAGAAATGTAGTTTTCTACCTCACATAATAAAAGAAAACAAAAATTTTCAGTTCACTGTGAACATACAAATATAATTAAGACTAACATCAACAATTTTCATTGCCTAATTTCCTAATCATGAGATAGTATTAGGTTTAGGCGAAATAGTAGTTTAATTTAGTCTCTAACCCATATTCGCACCAAGGAGGCCAATAATGATACCTTGTAATTTTGATGTCAACCTAGAATTATAAAAAGTATTGCACATAGTATATATTCATTGTACATGGTATTCACGATGGTTCATGATATATTAGGACCACTTTTCCTAAAATATTCCAAATAAGAAACAATAACTATGTAAGTTCAATAGAGTTCAAAAAAATATATTATAGTCTCTTTTAGGCCATACCAAATGTTTGAACAGTATGTATATTTGATTGGTCATTAATTTCTACCATAATATTATTATCCATGTAGAAATCTTGCAAAGTTCTGGTGACAAATCATCACAAATTGACAAGGAAATGCTTCAACTATTAAGAACAAATGAGCAGTATTGGCTATGGTCACAATTTTAAGCAAGTATTATTTGCATCATTTCATAGCCTAAATATATTAATACAATCTTGATTTTAACAAAGTGTAACATTCCAGGTGCTTTATAAGTAATCAGAAACATCTGCATATAAAAGCATCTAGGACAATTTTATTACGAATATAAAATAACAGTTCAAACCACACTAAAACATATAGGCAATAAAAGGAACTTCACACAATCTGATGATTAACCCATAATATACATCTCCACTCAAAGTAAGCGAGTATTAAAAAATTGCTACCAATCTCCTTCTAAAATAGAATACAATATCGAACACCAACTAATCAGACACATAGATGAAGATATTGTTTACCGTGATGTACACGAGAGAGCACGTTACAAACACATTATTAGATTAAACTTGAATTAATATGACGAAGTAGATATACATAGACTACAAATCTACTAACCTGATTCTCTCGAGGGCTCCATCCTTGGTTTTATTTTCAGCTATCGTCCACGGGATACCACTTTCATAGAATAGTTCAGAGGATAATGATGAACCTGTCAGAAACAAGGTCGTTGAACTAAATATACCTATAAGATATAATTATACACTCTTCAATAATACACCAGTATCTTGATGGATATTATGAAACACACTTTTTAATGTCGTAAAGACGATGTTTAAAGTTATAATAGCAGTTAACATTTGTAAAAACTTTGCCAACCAATTTATAACCCAATCTTAAATATTTCATTTATGACATTTAGCAACGCGTCACTTACGAACAGTGTTGTTACTAGTTTTGTGTAGTTCGCGAACGACCTAGTTCAAAAGAGCGATCGCATAGACGAGCTGTGCGAACTATGTCGGTCGTTCCCAGCTCCTTCGTGTTCGAATTCAGCATTTCTATTTCAAACAGAACTTTTCGCGACAAAACCAAATCAATAAATAAAGAAATTATTTAATAAGAAATGCCCATATTGCCAAATGTTAATTATTAAACCGTATAATTTGTCTTATTTGTGTAACTTGTTATTTTGTACATAAAAAAATTATATGTACCCACTTACTCGGTTATGTAAGTTACTGTTATAAAAATTCAAGTAAAATAATTAAAAAATAAAATACCCATTGTTAGTAAAAAATTGCTATTTTATTTTTTTACATATTATTTTATTTTTTTACGTTCTCTCTGCCTACCCCGCAAGGGATTTGACGTGAAGTTGTGGATGTATGTATGTACATACTATACATACAAGATTTTGTCGCGTGCGAATGAACTTCGAACAATTTGTCTACGTTCCCTTACATTTTGAACTAGGAGCTAACTGAGCTAAGTGAGCTGACGAACTAAAAGAGCGAATTAGGTCGTTGAGGAGCGGCGACCTAAACTGAGCAATCTTAGTCGCGAACTACTATACGCAAGACTAGTTGTTACAGCTCGACCAACTTATCTGTGAACTGAGTGGCGGCGACACCGTCGACATAGTGTTGCAAGTTATTATAGATTTCCCAGAATTTGGCATGTTTGCCTAGTACATAGCGTAGTAATAAATTAGATACGTTATTAAGGTAATCTATATAATTAGTACTTATTATATTATTTATGTCTATACATTAATTCATTCATTAAGTGTGTAAAAAATATTCGAAAACCCTTGGCAAAGATGAATTGATTAGGGGTAGATAACCTGTAACTGTAACCTAAAATTCATGTTAGCTGCTGTTGGACAGTCCCTTTTTAGAGTAAGGTTTTAGGCTATATAACATCACGCTGCGACCAATAAGAGCGACGGGACAGGGCAGAGTTGTCAGTAGACTAGGTCACTGGCGGTCGGCTAGTTTCATATCTACAGGATAGATACAAGAGCTGACCTAGCAATTGGATATAATAAAACATGAGTTTTAGAATAATTCATTTATTGAAACCAGGTTTACAATAATTATGGTCTTTGGAACAACCTGCACGCCCAACTTCAGTCAGGCTGTGAGGAAATATACCTCCTATTTCCATGCAACCATCATCATCATCACTATCACTTTCTGTTTCTGTGTCACTTCTTACTTCTATTATAAAAGGCTTATCCAAATACGAATCTTGTTTCAAATATTCTTCTTCTAACTTGTGAACATGTTTGCAATGCTGTGCCCACTCATTAACCGTAATGGTTTCAAAGGCTTCTTGAACCAGGCGGGGAATCTCAGCATTTTTATGGTCAATATTTACTTCAGCTACTTTTCTTTTCATTGTGCTCCAAATGAATTCAATGGGGATAAGATCACAGTGATAGGGAGGTAAGTACAAGCATTTGTGCCCATTTTGTTCTAATATTTTATCAATTTCATATTCAGGTTCAGGCTTGTTTCTTTTTATTAGTTCTAACAGCTGAGGTTTTGTGAACTCTTCTCCAAAGTCAACATTATTTTGTGTCAACCATAGTTGCATATCTCTTTTTAAAGAATTCGTATTTGGAACCTTATTTATGCAAACACGGTGATAGGGAGCATTGTCCATTACAATTATTGATGGCTGCTGTAAGTTAGGCACCAGTTTTTCAATAACCCACTTTTTAAAGTTAGTACTGTTCATATCATCATGATAATCACCACTTTTAGTATTAGACTTGAAAACGAGAAGTGCATTATTAACAAATCCAGTGTCCCCTCCTGCGTGTATAATAATATACCTTTGTCCTTTTGATACAGGCTCTAATACTCCGTCTACACCCTCGCCTTGCCAACATTTACCTGATGTATGCGATGAGTGAATATATGTCTCGTCTAAATAAATTAGCGGCTGAGGTTGTGGACTTATTTTATACTGCATGCAAGTACTTTGCTCTCCAAGCTGATACTTCATTACGCTCCATTAGTACCTTACGGTTACTCTGAGTCTTTTTAAAACGAAAACCCATCTTGTGAAGCAGTTTTCGAAGACTTTCTCGTTGTCCTGTGTAATTAATTTCTGTCTTTAAGACCTCTAGTAGCTTCTTGATAGTTGGTAGCTCCTTTTTAATGGAATAAAACTCATGTACTTTTCTTCGAATAACTCCCATGTCAAAATCATCAACATGTATAAATCCCGTTTTACGCTGCCTCTCCTTGCCTGGGGTCTGAATTTTTGTACCAGTCTCTTCTGCCACATGCCCTTCTTTTACTATTTTAGATATGAGTCCTTGACTCACACCTGAAATAAATAACACATTATCATCATCAACCCCTTAACGTCACACACACAATGTTTGCTATATGTAAGTACGAATGAATAGTGGCAATTAGGCATGAGCGTTATTTATCGTAAGCGGTTTCAGTAACCTATTACGCGGCTTATAACCGTATACGTAGTTTCGTAGACACGAATGTAACGCTTATTTTATATACGCGGTTCCACTCACACAGTACGCACAACGGCCGGTGCACGCGTAAGCGCTTACTAGGAAACGCTTATTTTATATACGCGGTTACACTCACACAGTACACACGACGGCCGGTGCGGTGCACGCGTACGGCGTAAGCGCTTACTATGTAACGCTTATTTTATATACGCGGTTACACTCACACAGTACACACAACGGCCGGTACACGCATAAGCGCTTACTACTGAAACTACGTATTCTGTGGTAACTACAGTAACTTGTAAGCGTTTCGTGTAAGTGTTTCGTTAACCCAATATTATTAATATACTATTAATAGTTATTTTTAGAAGACTCGCGTAACGTTAAAGTATGATAATTGTTATATCTGTTTTAATTTCTAATGCCCATGTCAATTTGTAAGCAATTGGATAGAGAATAAATTCAAAAAGGGTTAAGTTGTTTTTTATCTTATAAATATAAATAGAATTTAATACAATAAATTTAATATATTCAAAGTGTAAATATTTTGACAAAACTGCTTAAATACATATATGTATTTTTTATGGGATAGGAGGGCGAACGAGCAAGTGTGTCACCTGACGGTAAGCAACCAACGCCACCCATAGACACTAGCAACACATAATAGGTATCCCCTATGTGTGTAGTGTTACTGTTGCGTTGCCGACCTTTAAGGAATAGGGGATAGGGAAGGAGGTGAGCCGCCGGGTACCTCTCTCACCGAACAAAACGTGGCATGAGCCACTTTACATCGATCTTCTGAGATGTCGTAGTATTTCACCGGTCGAGCCGGCCCATTCATGCAGCGAACTGCTTAGTTCTACCACTGTTAAACATAGAACTAGTCATGGGTCGTAACGTCTTTTACGCGTAATCGATATACGCAGTTTCGTATATATGAATAACTAGTTTCAAAACCGATTATTTTTGTATCGAGTTATTTCTGTATACTGACAGTAGGTTATGTGTTACTTTGTATTAAGTTATGATTACAAATATGCAATAGTTTAAATAAATTGCAATGTGATATTGTCATTTTGTTTGAGTACATATTTCGAGGCATGTTTTTCTGCAAGACAGAAACCAGGCGTATTTAAAAGTTCATTTGATTTTATATACAATTTCTGTTCTATGTTTAACAGTGGTAGAACTAAGCAGTTCGCTGCATGAATGGGCCGGCTCGACCGGTGAAATACTACGACATCTCAGAAGATCGATGTAAAGTGGCTCATGCCACGTTTTGTTCGGTAAGAGAGGTACCCGGCGGCTCACCTCCTTCCCTATCCCCTATTCCTTAAAGGTCGGCAACGCAACAGTAACACTACACACATAGGGGATACCTATTATGTGTTGCTAGTGTCTATGGGTGGCGTTGGTTGCTTACCGTCAGGTGACACACTTGCTCGTTCGCCCTCCTATCCCATAAAAAATACATATATGTATTTAAGCAGTTTTGTCAAAATATTTACACTTTGAATATATTAAATTTATTGTATTAAATTCTATTTATATTTATAAGATAAAAAACAACTTAACCCTTTTTGAATTTATTCTCTATCCAATTGCTTACAAATTGACATGGGCATTAGAAATTAAAACAGATATAACAATTATCATACTTTAACGTTACGCGAGTCTTCTAAAAATAACTATTAATAGTATATTAATAATATTGGGTTAACGAAACACTTACACGAAACGCTTACAAGTTACTGTAGTTACCACAGAATACGTAGTTTCAGTAGTAAGCGCTTATGCGTGTACCGGCCGTTGTGTGTACTGTGTGAGTGTAACCGCGTATATAAAATAAGCGTTACATAGTAAGCGCTTACGCCGTACGCGTGCACCGCACCGGCCGTCGTGTGTACTGTGTGAGTGTAACCGCGTATATAAAATAAGCGTTTCCTAGTAAGCGCTTACGCGTGCACCGGCCGTTGTGCGTACTGTGTGAGTGGAACCGCGTATATAAAATAAGCGTTACATTCGTGTCTACGAAACTACGTATACGGTTATAAGCCGCGTAATAGGTTACTGAAACCGCTTACGATAAATAACGCTCATGCCTACATAGAACAGAAATTGTATATAAAATCAAATGAACTTTTAAATACGCCTGGTTTCTGTCTTGCAGAAAAACATGCCTCGAAATATGTACTCAAACAAAATGACAATATCACATTGCAATTTATTTAAACTATTGCATATTTGTAATCATAACTTAATACAAAGTAACACATAACCTACTGTCAGTATACAGAAATAACTCGATACAAAAATAATCGGTTTTGAAACTAGTTATTCATATATACGAAACTGCGTATATCGATTACGCGTAAAAGACGTTACGACCCATGACTAGTTCTATGTTTAACAGTAAAGTAAATATCAGTAGATATGTACCTATTTCTTGTTGCGGGTTAGTTGACTCTTACATCCAACAAATTCATAAATATTGGGAAATTTACAAAAAGAAAGTGGGAACACTAACCTGTAGCTGCCGAAATTCGTTTGTATATTTGATTAAATGGTATAATCGGAGCCTCCGCCCGAGCTTCTTCTTCAAAAAAGGATTTAACCTTTAGAATAATGCTTCGAGCATCACTTTTAATCGCTTTCGGCATAATTAACGTTGTAAATATAGCAATTTAGCAACAGAAATCACAGAGTACCCGAATGTAGTAGATACTGACAATCGAATGACATTTCAACATGGCGGCCGTAGTTCCTATTTTTTCCATTTCACAGATAAGTTGGTGGGACTGTACCTGGTTGTTACATCTTTTCCTTTTTTATAAAGAGCGGCACCACACTACTAACTTTTTCTCAGTGGTGAACTTTGTGAAGCAACGTTATGCTGGGGAATCTGAGAAGTGAGAGAAATTATTTAACGCCATTATGTTTAGGGCTAAGTGACTCTTTTCTAGCTCAAATTGAAGCAGCTCATCCTGCTAATAATTTTAACTTTGTTTATTTTTACAGCTACACGAACAATTAAAACTGCAAAACATTATGCTCTGCAGGGTTGCTTTGTGCATATGCTTGTTATTATGAATAAGATTTCAGGTGTAATAGGCGTAATATATACGTAATATATTACATACATCTAAATATGCTAATATAGAGTCTAACATTTTATAGCTCAACATTAATGAGAAAATACTACGACCTAAAAATCGATGTCTATTCGAATAAAATTCGCATTGATGTTTAATTGATAAATCTTGCAGTAATTATAAATTTGATAGAATTAGTTTAGTGGATTTAAGATTTATAAAACATTTTTATTGCGTTGTTAGATTATTGATTAGTTCTCTGTTTGTCCGCTTGAACAGATAAGTTGAGGGCACTGCAACGGGTAATAAATAAGCCTATCCAACCACACAACCACACAACTCAGTTGAAGTCAGTCTCAGTTGATTGTTTCTTTCTTGACACTACTTGACAGTGTGTTAGATTGACCTTCCGCTGTACCGGTGCGGCCAAGGTACTTCAGAGTTCGATTTTACTTTTTACTAGTATTTAATTTAAGTAAATTATTATGCCACTACTTCAAGTAATTGTGAACTAATAAAAATAGTTAATTAATATCTGAAATTGGTGGACTCAGTTTAATTGAAAATATACTACATTTTCCTTTGCAAGATTTCCTGTCTGGACGTCGAATCCCGTGTTCCTATTGTGATTCTAAGTATTTGTAATATATTACCTAATATTTAAATAGTTCAATATATTGTGTACTAACACAATAGACTTAAAACTATTTGGATCTCAAAATATTTTGAAATGGAAAACAAAACAGATTTTGAATATCCACATACTTTCATTCTTTTGGGCGCTTCAGGAGACCTTGCAAGAAAAAAGATTTACCCTACGATTTGGTATTTATATCGAGATAATCTTTTACCTCGTAATACGAAATTCGTAGGTTATGCCCGTACAAAACAAACAATCGAAGAAGTTAAAGAGAAGACTCAAAAATATTTAAAATTACGCGCTGGCGAAGAAGAAAAGTTGGAAAAGTTTTGGGAAGCCAATGAGTACTTTGCGGGATCTTATGATAAAAGGATTGACTATGAAATGCTTAGTCAATTAATTTCTAAATATGAAAAAGGACCTGTTGCAAACAGAATATTCTATTTAGCTGTCCCACCTACTGTTTTTGGAGATGTTACTGTTAATATAAGAAATGCATGTGTATCCCTGAAAGGTTTCACCAGAGTCATAATTGAAAAACCATTTGGCAGAGATGATGTGAGTTCTGCAAAGCTTAGTAATCATTTAACTGCTCTGTTCAAAGAGGAACAAATCTACAGAATTGATCACTACCTTGGCAAAGAGATGGTTCAGAATCTCATGACATTAAGATTTGCCAATCAAATTTTCAGCCCTTCTTGGAATAGAGAAAATATTGCATCAGTTTTAATATCGTTTAAAGAACCTTTTGGCACTGAAGGTCGTGGGGGCTATTTTGATGACTTTGGCATCATTAGAGACGTGATGCAGAATCATTTACTTCAAATCTTATCACTTGTCGCTATGGAGAAACCTGTAACATGTAATCCAAACGATATAAGGGATGAAAAAGTTAAAGTTTTAAGACATATTAGACCAATTGCATTAAATGATGTACTCGTAGGACAGTATATTGGTAATAAAGAGGGACAAGGTGACGAAAAATTGGGTTATTTAGAGGATCCAACTGTGCCAAAAGATTCTACTACTCCCACATATGCTCTCGCTGCACTTTGGATTAACAATGCAAGATGGCAAGGAGTTCCGTTTGTGCTACGTTGTGGGAAAGCATTGAATGAAAGAAAAGCGGAAGTCAGAATACAATATAAAGATGTGCCTGGTGATATTTTCCAAAAACAAGCAAAGAGGAACGAGTTAGTAATTAGGGTTCAACCAGGAGAGGCTTTGTATTTGAAATTAATGAGTAAGTCTCCTGGAATGAAATTTGATATGGTGGAAACAGAATTGGATCTGACATATAGTGTGCGTTATGGTGAAACTAATGTTCCGGACGCATATGAAAGACTAATCCTGGATGTGTTTACTGGTACACAGATGCATTTTGTACGAAATGACGAGTTGAAAGAAGCTTGGCGTATATTCACACCCATTCTAAAGGAACTGGAAGAAAAGCGCGTTAAGCCTGTGCCATATGTGTATGGTTCACGAGGCCCGCCTCAGGCAGATGAAATGCTGGCGGAGTATGATTTTAAGTACTCTGGTTCATATAAATGGAAGAAACCAACTGCTTAGTACTTAAAAATTGAGCGTTAATAATTTGGAATGTGGTGCTTTGGTGGTGGTTTTCTACTATTTTGATTTTATAAGACTTCATTTTGACAACAAATATCTTTTTTTTCTATATTTATTGACTTGTTTTCTATTTAAATATAGCCATTGTTGAGTCATGGACACAATATTAGGTTCTATTTTAGTCATAAAGAATGTGATTCACATTCATTTCTATTCTATATTGTATCTAAACTTGATTTAAAAATTTGATAAATATCAAAAATACTGGCATTACTTTTAAATATGTATATGTTATTAAAGATATATATATATTTGAACAATAATTATAAAGACATACACCTAGACATATGCAACAGTAGAATGTAATTTAAAATTACAATTATTGTATTATCATTCATGATATTTTTTATATTTTGATTTTTATATACTGTTAATTTTACAATTAATAAGTCTGTTGGACGAAAAAGACACATTGTTTTTAATAGTTTATTGAAACACGGTAATCATACATTCCATATTTGTAAATATAAGAGGACCAGTTATTATGAAAGCTATTTTATTATAGATAGCTAGGTATTTTTTTGTACTATTTATAATATTGTTTATTATAAGGATCACTTATATAAAAAAAATGCATTATATGACAATGGTTGAGCATGTTTGTGCCTTATCAATATTTGTAAACTTATAGGAATTAAATAATAATGATTATGTAACATTATAATCATGTGCCTCTCATTCTAGAACCATGAATGAAATAATGATTTTAATAACCAGAGGTCAGTGTTTTATCATGCAATATTTTCATTATACCTGATGATATTAAGTTTATAAATATTGCTTACACTATTTTGTTTATTATATTTATATATATATATATATATAATAATAAATGTGATATGATAATAATTATTATTAAATAGGATGTAAAATTTGACATTGAAATAAACTTGGCTTTTTTTAATTTGAATTGTTTCTATTGATTTTCTCGTGGTTTTAAAATCAATCTGAGTCATTTGTCGGAACCGCGATAATGACGTTATTATCTCATATAATATGTCATCAAATACATTGATTTTTTTATAATATTATTATTATAACGCATTACATAATTCTGAATAATATTTGATAAGGAAATGAAATATTCATTCTGGGACCAGTCCACAACTTGAAATTGATACGCGCGCGAATGTTCACCACATCAGCACATTGTATAGAAACAACCACGACTTTGATATATAGATACTTGGATAATGTACTGGAACCTAAACCCAATAACCTACGACCAATTACTGATCAAAATGAAGTCTCGGTGATCCAATGGTCGAGATCCACGCTTCTAATTCATAAGTCGTCGGATTAACTCAATCTCACTCTAAAGATTTCTTGATATAATTATCGGAAGTTATGTGTGATAAATATCGATGACTGACAAATTTGTGCTCGGTTTATGACAATGGGTTCCGCCACCTATTCCGTTTGGAACGATTCGTCGAGTCGAAGCTTAACAGCCGCTGCCTACACCTCCGGCTGGAAAAAGTCGAGAAGCTATGTCATGTAGGTATGTATTTATGATACATACTGGCTGACCCGGCGAACTTTGTTCCGCATCAAAAGTAATAAATGAGTAAATTTTGGATATCATGGAGGTTAAATTTGTGCTATTTACCGGCTTTAACTGCTGTCCCACTACGTTAATACTGGAATATCTTCGTAAATATTCGTTTTAAATTGCATGCTGTAAAGGGATCCAGGATCATCTATATTACATGCACAATCTATTTAAGTCACTTAATTGGATGAAAATTAATGCTGTAATGTTTAAAATAGCTTCGTAAATAAGCCATAATTCCCGTAAAAAGTAAAAAAAATGGTCATTGTGGGCTATCCCTAAGTAATAGACATATTATTATGCCCTCGCGGACTTTTTTGTAGACCTTCTGAATGTGTTTATTAAAGTAGAACATTGTTTTGATCGATCACTTAGGGCTCAGCCAGCGTTTGCAATTTAAGTGCTAAATCTTGAAAATTATAATTTTTTCTTTACAAAATCATATACATATGAATTATAGATCAAAACCACCCCGTTTACACCCTCTAACAATTAAAAAACCGTATCAAAATCTGTTGCGTACTTTTAAAGATACACACATATAAGGGGACAGACAGCGGAAAGTGACTTTGTTTTATGCTATGTAATAATGTAATAATATTGATTTGTTAATGACTTCATAAATTTCCATGTGGTTTAGCTTTCACGATTTTGGTATTAATTTATAACATAACATAACTTCACGCCTTTTTCTACCCGAAGGTGTAGGCAGTGGCTGTTAAGCCTGGTCTCGCCGTTATGTTTACGTCCCAAATGGAATAGGTTTTTTTTATGGGACAGGAGGGAAAACGAGCAGGCGTGTCACCAGATGGTAAGCAACCAGCGCCGCCCATGGACACCAACAACACATATAGTGTTACTGTTGCGTTGCCGGCCTTTAAGGGATAGGGGATAAAGAAGGATGGGGAAGGGGGGTGGGTCTCCGGGTACCTCTCTCACCGAACTAAACGCGGCATGAGCCACTTTACGTCAATCAATACCGAGCACAAAGTTTTTAGTCAGAATAGTTTTTAGTATTAATTTATCATTGGTAAAATTTGGTGTCATAGAATTGATAACTTGGTGGCCTGGACGTTCAGCATCTCATTCTGAATCTATTGTGCTCGATACATGGCAATAGATACACATACACAATTTCACGCCAAATCCCTTGTGGGGTAGGCAAAGAGAACAGAGCGCCATAAGACACTGATTCTTACACACTTTACTGGCTTCTTTGACGTTTATAACTCTTTTCATACATGCGCGTCGAGTTTTGAGGCTCCTAACATCACCTTCGTCTAGAACTCTTTCTATTCTGTCGTGGAAGGTGTTTCGTGGCATTTCTGCATTTGCACTTTTATAAATTGCTGTTACTGTAGGTACTTATTTGACCGTTACCGTTTATATTTAATATTACTGTACATAAATATAAAATCCTTTTTGGAGTTTACTCCTTAAGAATCGATTTACATATATAGGCCCGGGGTATGAAAAATAAGGGGACCAAAATCGTACTAGTCACGTGACTGTCACACGAAATGCGTTATGCAGTCACAGAGCATATAAATAAGAGTCGGCACTCCATACAATGTCCTGAGCTCTTTATAGTCACAGAGCATATAAATAAGAGTCGGCACTCCATACAATGTCCTGAGCTCTTTATAGTCACAGAGCATATAAATAAGAGTCGGCACTCCATACAATGTCCTGAGCTCTTTATAGAAACACTCTTTATAGCGATACGCCATTCTCTATTACGAAGAAATGTGTTCATATTTGTAGACAGTAAATATTTATTTTTGTAAATAAATACCGTAAAAACATGTAGAAAAAAACACCCCCAGACGAGGGATCGAACCCGCCCCGACCTTGTGTTATCGGTAGTGCGGTTTACCGATGCACCACGAGGGCCGTATGTATAATCGTCTAATTACCGTCCTCTTTACCAATTTCGACACATTTTCTAGGATCGGGTTTGTTTGTTTGTTTGTTTTTTACATACATACATATACGTAAGTACGTATTGCAGGCGGAGAAAAAAAAAATTATATTATTTATAAAATGTGTTTTTTGAAAATTATATTTAAGTACGAATTACATACTAATAAAATAATGAAATATCAATAATATTTTTCGATCTTTGGTAATGAAACGAGGGGCGCCACAGTAGCATCGCCAACATCGTACTCCTAATAAAAAGTGTGTGAATCTCGGAATCGGCTCCAACGATTTTCATGAAATTTAGTATATAGGGGGTTTCGGGGGCTATAAATCGATCTAGCTAGGAATCATTTTTAGAAAATTTCATTTTATCGTGTTTTATCGATAATTAACTTAAACATCAACTTACTTTTTTATTGGAATTCCTGACATCTATTGGCGAATGTGAATTATTTTAAATTGTGAGCACTTAACTTGCTTTAACGACAACAACACTAAAGCTATTCCAGCAGATGGCGTTGTTAACTAATTCTAAACTAATTACTATTTCTTTATTACTAAATTTCTTATTATATTACTATTTCTTTATTACTAAACTAATTACTATTTCTTTATTTCTTCTAAACTAATTACTATTTGTTTCTAATATAATATGTTAGTACATAGTATATATTAGTATATATTTATTATTGGAGTTTACTCCTTAAGAATCGATTTACAATATATAATAATAAGAGTCGGCACTCCATACAATGTCCTGAGCTCTTTATAGTCACAGAGCATATAAATAAGAGTCGGCACTCCATACAATGTCCTGAGCTCTTTATAGAAACACTCTTTATAGCGATACGCCATTCTCTATTACGAAGAAATGTGTTCATATTTGTAGACAGTAAATATTTATTATTTTATTTTATAATCGTTCTTGAGGAGTAAACTCCAGTCGTGCGTCGGAGCGGACACACACTTTTACTTTTTTTTTTCTTTTGAAAAGGTAATTAAATTTTCAAAAGTTAAAATAATTGACATATGACTTCCGGTAGACCTCAGTAAAAGAATTAATAATATATGTAAACATAACATACATAACATAACATAACTTCACGCCTTTTGTTACCCGAAGGTGTAGGCAGCGGCTGTTAAGCCTCGTCTCGCCGTTATGTTTACGTCCCAAATGGAATAGGTGGCGAACCTATTGCCATACCGGGCACAAAGTTTGTCAGTCATCGGTATTTATCACACATAACTTCCGAAAACAATTTCGAAAAGTCATTGGTGTGAGCCAGTGTCTGGAATCGAACCCCGGACCTCTGGATCAGAGGCCGTGCGCTCGCCCACTGCGCCACCGAGACTATATAATATAATATATGTATATAATATATGTAATATGCCTCGATTGGCGGTAAGGTATCATTGTAGGCAAGGTTTATTAATTAGCTTTTTTATACTTGTACTTTTAGGTGTTGTTAGCTTTTTTAAATTAATACCTGACGGGACGGCACTTCTAACTACAATGATTTGATATATGTGAAATATAGATATCATATGATTGTAGTTAACAGTGCCGTCCCGGTGGTCTAGTGGTCGAGCCCCCATGTTCTGCATCAGGAACGCGTTGGTTAGAATCTGGGCTCACAGCAATGAGTTAGCGGGAGTTATGTGCGATAAATTTCTATGACAGACAACATTGTACCCGGTACCTATAGGGCACCAAGTCGATTTGGGACGTAAAAAGTGGCTTTATAGGCACTGTCTACACCTTCGGGTAGAAAGAGTTATGTGTTTATATGCCGACTCGAAACTATCATGGATGGATTGGTTTTGTAGTCTATGCATCTGTTAGCTGTCTTTACTAATTTAAAAACAGACTGTAGATATATTATTATACCTAAATATTTGTAATCGATAATTTAAAAAAACGTCCATCGATTTTTAACGCATCTTTCTCGTGTGCAGTACCGAAAGATATGACAGCAACTATCTACCTTATGATAAAATATTCGGGTGCGTTATTGATACATGACTTTGCAAAAATATGATTTACCAAGATTCAGCGATTTATAGAATCCCCCAAAGCTGTTTATTTCGTGTGAAAATGTATATTTTAATTTTGTTTGCATTTAAGTTATGCACTCGAATACGATTCCAAGTTCTTTTTTGCATATATAATAATATCAAATAGGTACAGTTCTCCCGTAGAAGTCGTTTTAAATAATTGTTTTCCCCAATATTCTGCCTACTTGCTCAAACTAGCATTAAATTTTAAGCAAATGGTAGCAATAAATAGCTAGGTAATCCGTACCTATGCTGTTGTGTAGGTACAATATAATAGAATACTTAACAATCTTAATTCACCCACATAGGTTCATAATAAAAATAAAAAAAGTAGTTGTACCCAATTGGTTCCTATCAACTTCCTGATTTCACCAGCATATTCTAAATTCAAATTAGCATACCTACTACTTATTTATAATACCAATACTAATACTAGTTACTAGTTTTTTTTTGTAGTAGGTATTAACTATGTTCTGTACAAATAACTATGTTTTTGAATTTTACGGTTTATCATTTTAAGTAACTTGAGGGTAGTTATTTTTATGGCTATGAAGATTTGGTCGTTCGTTAATTGTAATTGTTAAGAAGCTTTGCTATTGTTAAGAAGAGATAGTTTGGATTTTTATTGGTTGCCGTTATGAGGCATTATTGTGGAATTATTGTGTAAATTGTTAAACTATATTTGTAAAGATTGTGAGTAGTGATGACTCGCGCTGAGGAGCCCTATTCTGTCGTCGTTCGCTGCCTTTAAGATAAGTCCTAACAGTTTTCTATTTTGATTGGCCAATCCGAGATTAACTGGGTAGGTTTAATAAGTAACTGAACCTTACTTCGGTAAGTTAATTGCCCCTTTTTATAAACTACATACTAACCACCAATAATATTAGCCTTGCGCAACGCAAGATTTAGTTCGTGCCCCTTTGCACCCTCACTGCCCTGATGTATTTTCCACTGCGCATCCTGGGTTAACGAGGGACGGTACTGAACAAACTATAGTTTAAACGAGTGTACTATCGTACTCGTTAGACATACAATGCTCTTTCAAATAAGTATATGTATTATGCGTTCCGTTTGACGTCCGAAGTCATTATGAGAGTACGTCACGTCCCTTGCCCGCCATGGCGTTACTTCCGCTATCATATTGCACCAATAGCGCCCCATATCCGGCGCGCCTAGCGCCATCTATCAACTTCGACTGCTACCGATTCTTCTTATGAACACAAGCCGCCATTTTGGTCATTGTTGCGTCGTTTTCCGAACCGAGCGCATGGTCGTTACGAAAAACTCTAAATATTTAAACATTAGAGTTAAAAATAATTAATATTTTATTTGCCCCAAATTTTACATAAATTAAATAAAACAAATTAGTTTTTTAGTTTACCGCTATCGCACCTATTAAGAAAAGCAGCAGAAGTATTTATTTGGATTACTAAAATAATCGAGGCCAACAATGGATCTCCACGAATGGTCACATGGTTCATGGGATCGAAAATACAGGTTTGATACCAGCAACCTCGTGAGTCATTTGAATTTTATTTTCAAAGTTTGCGTTTTCTGCAAGGGTTGCACTGTTTTATGTGTAAATACCCTCATATATTAATATACAACGATTCTGTTTCATAGTTCTCTACTAAGCTATTTTATATCGTCGTGTGTTTGAGTCTTGTCCCTGTAGACTCCCTTTATGGTGATCTTAATTCACAAAATTTTAAACCAATTTGATTGTAATTATAGACATTGTCTTACGACATGTTACATAATTTGTGTATGAAAAAATGACTTTATACTTCATTAACTTACTTAGTCGTATTGAAGTTGGCCCTACACCTACTGTAAAATCCATATACGTCATAAACAGATTTCAAGGATTTTTAGTATCAAATTATAATAATTCGTCGCAGAAAAAAGGAGGGGGAGAGAATACAAAACAGAGAACATTCCCTCCGTTCACCAAAAACTAAAATAAAACGCCGTTTATTTTAATCTACCCTCATCTGTATGAATGTTAATAACGTATTTAAAATACCATTTAACAAGACACCGACATGGGTTTTTAATATTTTTGACGTTAGAACAAAGCATCACGCTTTAACGTCATTATTTCATATCAAGCAAATATCAAATCCTAATTAAGTGAAGTGGCGCAGACAGAAACTTTACAGCTAATCGTCCAGAAGAGTGCAGTGGAAGTTATGCCTCGATAGACAGCATATTTTTATTTTCCGAATTGTCGCCAATTCCGAAGTGCCACATTACCTAAATGGATGGAAATTGGATGACTATTAATGTGAGCTAACGGCTATGGATTTACTCGTCTTTCTTCAAATCGGATATCATTGTTGAATACTACAGCCGACAACCAACAAGTGCTGCAAAGGATTTTCGTCGCGCTGTATGTAACTGAACAGCTAAAACTAATCCCAAGAAGGGTGTTTCTGCTATGATTCCAAACAATTCTTTATTAACACAATTAGCATTGAACCACGTTCACAGTTCAAGAAAAAATTGCAATACAGCTAAGGACCGGTTTGAGTTGGTAAAAGAAAAATCGACAACGACACTTCCAAGGTCTATCGATTTTTCGAGCAACTCTCTGTCGGCAGTTGGTACCTAAAACAGGCACAACGCCTATTAGGACACCAACTTTGTAACCTTCATCACCCTCCGGGGAAGGCTACATTGCCAAAGTACGACAAATTTGTGGGTAAGACTTGAATAACTTCGCCACCGCCATCACACTGCGGGAAGTTTGCATTGTCAAATTGCGATCAATACGACGTTGATGAGATGTTTTGAGCGCCACTCGCAGCCCGCAGTTGGAACCTATAACAGGTGCAATGCCTATTAGGTCACTCCAACTTTGCAACAGTCACTACGTACTTAACAAGAAAGTTGCGTTGCGAAATTACAAGCGTTTTCGTACATTTCGTACATCAAGTTTTCCGAGTATAACTCGTGGCCTGAAGTGGGAACCTAAAGCAATCACAGCATCTAGTAGGATCCACCATATTTGGAAAAGTCTATACTTTCCGAAAAAGTTGCATTTCCAAATAACAATAAATAGGTCACATATTCCGAAAATAACCTGCGGTCAGTAATCGAATCTAAAGCAGGTGCGATGTGTACTTAAACATTAAATTTATGCAACTATCACCATCCTGGAAAAGGTTGCATTTCAATTTTTAACCAATTCTTCAGTTATTCCAAGCACGAGTGTTAATGGGATCGCCGAACAAGCACAACACAATTTACAAGAGCGCCCTCTGGTTTTCCAAGCTGAGCAACTAAACGTTGTTATGCATGTTAACGTACATACGTTTATTTTATGAATACATGCTTATAACGCATGGAAACTATCTAAACACCGATACAAACATTCGTGCTTGTGAGAGCTGTTTGTACTCGAATTTGCCTGCAACCCGCCAATCTCAATTCCGTAGTGTTTTATCAATGCACCACAAGGCTCATCGTGTTTAAACACCAATGGATTAAAAACATAATAGTGTTGGAAACAATGTGCTGAAGTGACATTAACTTTACTGGAGTAGTCACTGCAGTTGAATATCTGTTACATTTATGTGATGGGTTTCTTTTACTAATAATTAACATTCTAATCGTCTGTAAATGCTACAATTATGTCTGCCGTTCAAATTCCAAATCTTGCGAAGACATTTTATTGATACGTATATTTACATATTTTATTTAATACTTTACGAAACCGTCTTTTCCTAATGTCATTCCAAATGCAAAGGTTTTGATTAAACTGTTGTGGTGTCATATGATATTACTCCTTGACAGTTTACTAGGTCTGCATTTTATAGATAACCCGGATTTTCAACATTCATCCTCAATTCATTAGTATATTTTTATCTGCGTGTACCAAAAACATTGATGCAGTCATTTCACATTACAGTGTAAACTCTGGTAAAATACACGTCGAAGATCCACGGAACTATAGTAAATTCGTTCATAGCATTAGAAACTCTTCAAGTTCAGCCACGGTTACAATGATTGGTGAAAAAAGCTGATTTATAAATCAGTGGTATAGCACTTCATCTGGCTACAGACAATTACTATATTAATTGTATGCAAGCCAAAAACGAACCGACAATATTTTTTCGTTAAGTTTGACAAATCAGGAACTTAACTTGATCACTCGAGAAAATTTTCCATAACTTAGATGAAATAATAATACATTGTTTATACAGGGCACTTTATTAATCGCGCCTTTAAGTTTACTTTATATGACGCTCCTTCACATTGTTGCGTTTAAATTCGATATTAAACCTACAAGCCACCAGAAGATAACAAACAGGTCTCTCATAATGACTTCGGACGTCAAACGGAACGCATAATATTAAAATTTTACCTTCGAATAAAATTTGTATTATGCTTCCAATGACGTCCGAAGTCCCAGTAATGTCTTTCTGGTGCTATATCATTATGAGCCGAACAATGACCAAAATGGCGGCTTGTGTTCATAAGAAGAATCGGTAGCAGTCGAAGTTGATAGATGGCGCTAGGCGCGCCGGATATGGGGCGCTATTGGTGCAATATGATAGCGGAAGTAACGCCATGGCGGGCAAGGGACGTGACGTACTCTCATAATGACTTCGGACGTCATTGGAAGCATAATACAAATTTTATTCGAAGGTAAAATTTTAATATTATATTTGTGACAACTTACGTGTGCATATGCATGCTTATATGCTAATGCTTATATTGACATGTTAATAACCTTCGCACAAATATGTTAATTTTTTTTTAGCTTCACGCTTAATTTATTGTCTGAAGGTAATGATAGTGATCATTATGACGATCTTTTAAGTCATACGGTGAAAGTCATCAAATAACAACACAATTGACAAAGTTTTATATATCTCTTTCAAATGTGCGTTAAAACTGCGCATAAAATTGGTGCAAATCTGAAAACATTAACATTATTTTATTGAGCGATCAATTCCTTCGGGCGCAATTGCAATCGCGTAGTAAGCAATCAATTGGTCTGCGCCAATTGCGATCGCAAAATTCTGCAATCTGCTAATCGTTTGCTTAGGTCTGCTTAAGTAAACGCAATAGCCCGGTGGCTATTAATTATTAAACGCACAACTAAACACGATAATAAAGGTACTTATTTATCTGAACAAAAGTAGATTTGTAACGGAGCCCCTCGCTACATTTATAATATTCTTACAAGTTTTAGTAGATAGATAAATACGACGTATTTTTTTCGCATCATGGCGTACCGATAAGTGACGTCACATTCATTTACTCCGCGTCAAATGTTTATGCGGGACAATAGTTATGTATTTTGTTTCATCTCTCCTGAGTTTCCTTAATCTGTGTTTAAAAATTTAGAGGCCATATACTTGAATATATATGTATATATAATTCTCAATTAAAGAATGACTCATTTTTGATCATGACAGATTTGTGTTCAGCAAGTTTGCCTTGACTTGGTCAGCTGATGTTTGATACAACCTAATATTTTTTTAGTTCACATTCAAATAATGACTCGACTTACTGTTTATTATTGGGATATAGGAAATTGGTGGAATCTACCTATCTATATAATAATTTAGATTATAAAACTAGAGTCATAGTTTTAATGTCTAAAATATAATCAAATATCAATACACCACGTCTTAAATAGGTACCTAATGACATAAATGTATTTTATGTATGTAAGTACATATTAAGTAGAATCCACACTACATACGTTTATCGTAATTTAATATATTTGCATACGTACATATATAATACAATATGTATAGGCATAGATACACACATGTACATTTAAGTATATGATTGATTTTCGTATTAGAAAGACGAGTGGCGATAGGAAATAGCGTAAATGGAGCGTTGAGCAGATTCCTGGGCGCAAAAAACATTAGCAGAAAAGCCCAACTAGCAATCCACAATGCAGTCCTGATCCCAACGCTAACTTATGGAAGCGAGAGCTGGGTATGGCAGAGTGTGCATGAAAGTAGAATAAACGCGGTAGAAATGAGGGCACTACGCAAAATCTGCGGAGTGACTCTCGCTGACCGCGTAGAAAACAAGGTTGTAAGAAAGGAAGTTGGTTTGAAAGAGAGTGTCGGTGTAAAACGAAGAAAGGGCATGCTCCGATGGTTCGGACATGTAGAAAGAATGGTTGATGCAAGACTGACTAAGCAGATATACAATGCAAAAGCGGATGGATGTAGGAGTCGAGGACGGCCAAGACACACATTCCATGACCAAATAGAACGTGTTCTGGAGGAAGGTGATGTTAAGAGCCTCAAAAACCGACGCGCGTGCATGAAAAGAGTTATGAAAGTCAACGAAGCGAGTGAGGTGTGTAAGAATCGTGCCCTATGGCGCTCTGTTCTCTCTGCCTACCCCCCAAGGGATTTGGCGTGAAGTTATGTATGTATGTATGTATTGATTTTCGTCATTTATTTCAAGCGATAAATGTAATGAATATTAAATAATCTTTTAGTGTTGTCGGTTAGGTGTGTAAGGTTAATTAACCTTTAAACTAACTATCGCCACAGAAGTCAACCATTTCAGTCATTACTGAATATACTGATGCTCCGATAAATATAGATACTTACTTACATAACTTCACAAAGTCTCTTGCGGGGTAGGCAGAGAGAACAGAGCGCCTTGATTAAAGGCACGACACTTCATTCCTTTCTTCGACTTTAATAACTCTCGTCATACAATCTCGGTAATATTAAAGGCCCCTGACATCTCAAGGACCGCAAGGACACGTTTAGTTGGGCCATGAAAATTGTGTTGTGGCCGTCCTCAACTCTTACTAAAGACTAGTAAGTGATACTACGTGGATATCCTACGTCGATTCATCATCTTGCTGTCCTTATTTCACTCAATTGGTGTCGGCACAATATGTCATCCTTTCGAGCTATCCATGTTGTCAAAACATTTTGGCTGTGGTTTTATGACCAGCCGCATACCTGACGTCAGTCGTCAACTCTCCTTGGGAATAGTTTCGTTAACTGGCTTATACCTCACCAACAGGAAAATAATATATATGTATTTACATGTTCTACGTCGATTATGTAATACAAATAGCTTTAAATATAACATAACTTCACGGCTTTTTCTAAATGAGTCTCCAATCGCCGTTATGTTTACGTCCCAAATGGAATAGGTGGCGAACCTATTGCCATACCGGGCACAAAGTTTTTAGTCATCGATATTTATCACACATAACTTTCGAAATTAATTTCGATAAGTCATTGGTGTGTGCCAGGATTCGAACCCGCGACCTCTGGATTCAGAAGCCATGTGCTCGACCACTGGACCACCGAGACTTTAAACGAGATAATGAACCTCCTCCTTTTTCGAAGTCGGTTAAAAAATAATGTTTATAACATTACTTTTTTAAATCGAAAAAAGGAGGAGGTTCTCAATTCATCTGTATGTGTAATTTTTTTTTTATTATTTATTTAATCAGTCGTCAAGCGCGCCAGTTATAAAATGAAAATCGGGCCATAACCTTGACCCGGCGCAGTGTTGCACCTTCACCAGCCGTTGGAGTTATTAGCAGACTATGATATCAATGGCTGACATTGACTGACATTGACCACTAAGCTTAAGTGTGAGAGTGATAATTGACTCGAAAATTGCATAAAGGTTTTCAAAGGATAAGTTTTTTTTTTCATATATTGGTGTGTACATGTACAAATAGGAGGAATACTTATAATAACTATGTACATTTACGACTATTATGCCCGAATACTGAATCGCCACTTAAATATTAAAGCGCTTCTTATGCGTTTAAGTAGCTATCACATTAAACAGAATACGTCAAATTTGAGCAGTAAATATGTAGCACTTTATTGATTGTCAGATTTGAGTGGCGGTTCAGTATTCGGGCGTAAGTATTTTACTTTGATAGAAAATGTTTTCAACAATATTGCCAAAATTGACAAGACTTGATAATATTAGCTTGTAATTCTTGCTTTTCTTTAATAAAAGCGGAAAAGCGACTTAGTACCTAAATTTTATAACTAAGTCGCTTATCAGCTCTCTGTTCATGTGTATGCTTAGATTCTTAAAACTACGCAATGGATTATGATGTATTTTTTTATTGATAGAGGATTTCAGTAGGGTGGTTTTTAAACATATATAATCCATGTATAATATAGTAGAGAAACAATAATCATTTGCGAAGTTTGACACCTTAATTGCAAACCCTGGCTACATTATTTTATTATACATCTTATGAAGGTCTACAAAAAAGTCCGCGATAGTGTATGACTATCTCTCAGGGATAAGCAACAATGACCATTTTTATTTCTATTTCAAAAGAGAAATAATGGCTTATTTGCGAAGCGAGTTTAAAACATTACATTACCTTTATCCGACTAAGTACCTACTTTAATTACATTTTGAATTTAATCTAGATCAAGACAGACATTTACTGTATGTTATTATTACGAATATTTTCGAAGATATTAAAGATTTAAAATGCAGGGACATAGCGATTATTAAGTAAAGCCAATTGATTTAAAAAAAAAAAACAAAATTTGCTAATTTATTGCTTCTGAGGTGAAATATTAAATAATACTACTTACGTAATAGTACATAAACGACTATATTTAACTTTGTTAGAAGATGTTTTGAACATTATTTTACCTACGAGTTTCCTTCATAAACTAACTGGCCGCGTGTACACTATTGTCATATAACCTGGCTCTTCTCTTTTTTTATGGGATAGGAGGGCAAACCAGCAGGCGTGTCACCTGATGGTAAGCAACCAACGCCGCCCACGGACACCAGCAACATATATAGTGTTACTGTTACGTTGCCGACATTTAAGGGATAGGGAGTAGGGAGTAGGGTCTCTCAGTCAGCCGGGAGAAAAAGAAAAGGGTATGGGTGACAAGCTTACATAGCTTAACACCGAAGAATGGCGGGATAACCATTCCGAAACAAGGGTTAACCCAAAAATTCTCGGTAGGGACGGGCAGCAGCGTTCCTATCAATAACAGGTGAACCCCTGCGGTCTCCAACACGTCTGCCCAGCGTGGGGACTATGGGCAAAATCCTCCCAAAATGAAAAGAGCGCAGAACCAACGGCCCCCAGTTCCCGGTGGTCCCACTATTCCTGGCCAAGGCAGCGGTCGTGGTAACGGTGGGACACGGGGTGCTAAGAATCTCCGGGTTACGGCAGGCTGTCAAAAACAACTACGCGTGGCAACATACAACGGACGCAGTCTTCGGCTGGACCAACACCTCACCGAACTCGAGGTAGAGCTGGGTTTCTTAAACTGGCATATTCTAGGGTTATCTGAAGTCCGGCGAGAGGGGGAGGACACGATAACCCTACAGTCGGGCAACTTGCTCTATTTTCGAGCAGGTGACCCGTGACCAGCTCTCCCAGGGGGGTGTCGGTTTCCTGGTTCACAAGGACCTCGTTGGTAGCGTTGTGGAGGTCAGCAGTGTGTCGACCAGGGTAGCGTACCTTGTACTGAAACTTTCCAACAGGTACACCCTGAAGGTGATACAGGTATATGCGCCAACCTCGACATACTCTGACGAGATAGCGGAGGCGATGTACGAGGATATTGCGAAAGCAATACATTGTACCGCCAAGGCTCACTACAACGTTGTTATGGGGGACTTCAATGCCAAAGTGGGAGTACAAGAACGCGGCGAAACGAAAATCGGTCCATATGGCTTGGGGTTTCGAAATCACAGGGGCCAGATGCTGGTCAACTTCCTGGAGTCTGAAGGGCTCTTCTTGATGAACTCATTCTTCAAGAAGAGTCTCCACAGGAGGTGGACTTGACGAAGCCCCGATTTTGTGACAAGGAACGAGATAGATTTTATCATAACGGATAGTAACCATATATTTAGAGATGTCTCTGTGATCAACAGGTTCAATACTGGAAGTGATCACCGACTTCTTCGGGGCTCTCTAAATATTAACTTGAAAGCTGAAAGGACCCGGAAGATGAGGTCTATTCTCCGACCTACGCCACTCCAAATAGCCGAAACCGAAAAGTTCCAAATGGAACTTAAAAATCGATTCGACCTGCTGGAAACCACCGGTGATGTGGACGAAAGGACCGACACTGTGGTCAATACGCTGAGGAAAGTGTCTCAAAGGTTGTTCCCGAGATCGCAGAAAAAGGAGTCCAAACTATCTGCTGAGACGCTCGAGTTGATGAGGCAAAGACGAGAAACTCCATCCGGTCAGCTGTCTTCGTCAGAATGGAGAAGCCTAAACCAGCGTATTAGGAAGCTGATGCGGCGCGACCTTCGTCGATCGAATACCCGAGCAATCGAGGACGCGATCGACCACAATAAAGGGTCGAAAGTGTTCGCTCAGCAGCTTGGAAGGCCCCATCTGACGAAGCTAAAAACTGCGGATGAACGTGTCGTCACCTCTAAGCCTGAGATTCTCGCAGAGTCAAATCTTTTTATGGGCTCCTTTATTCAACACGGATGACCAAGCCTACGGGACACAGCGATGATGACCACAGAGCCCCGCTAACGCGTCACTATAGTGAAAACATTCCCGATATCACAGCAAGCGAGATTAGGGCGGCTCTCGGGCAACTCCAGAACAACAAGGCACCCGGTGATGACGGAATTACTACAGAACTTCTAAAATCCGGCGGGACTCCTATCCTAAAGGAATTAGCAAGTCTTTTTAATTCCGTCATACACCAAGGTATAACCCACAGAAATAGATCAAGAATCAATCTTGATCTATTTCTGTGGTATAATCCCTCAGGTTTGGAGCGGGAGTGCGGTGGTGCTGTTCTTCAAAAAAGGTGATAAGACCTTACTGAAGAACTACAGACCCATCTCACTTCTGAGCCATATCTACAAGTTGTTCTCGAGGGTCGTCACGAATCGTCTCGCTGCAAGACTCAACGAGTTCCAGCCTCCGGAACAGGCCGGGTTTCGAAAAGGCTTTAGCACCGTGGACCACATCCGTACTGTTCGGCAGATTGTACAGAAGACCGAGGAGTACAATCAGCCGCTGTGTATGGCATTCGTGGATCACGAGAAAGCCTTCGACTCCATCGAAACTTGGGCAGTTCTGGATGCACTGCAGCGATGTCGGATCGACTGGCGCTATATCGAGGTGTTGAGATGTTCGTATGACACCGCCACGATGACTGTTCAGATACAGGACCAGGTGACGAACTCCATCGAGCTGAATCGAGGTGTAAGACAGGGAGATGTCATATCTCCCAAACTCTTCACCAACGCTCTGGAGAACGACTTCAAGACACTGGATTGGACTGGACAGGGTATTAACGTGAATGGTGAGTACATCTCACATCTTCGGTTTGCCGACGACATCGTTGTGATGGCAGAGTCGCTGGAACAGTTAAGCGGAATGCTGCGCAGCCTAGACGAGTCCTCCCGGCGTGTCGGTTTGGGCATGAACTTGGACAAGACCAAGGTCATGTTCAATGAACATGTCGTGCCCGGACCGATAAGCGTCGAAGGGTCAGTTCTCGAAGTCGTAAACAAATACGTCTACCTAGGCCAAACTATCCAGTTAGGTAGACGAAACTTCGAGAAGGAGGCCGAAAGGAGGATTCAGCTGGGTTGGGCTGCATTTGGCAAACTGCGTCGGGTCTTCAGCTCGCCTATACCGCAATGTCTGAAGACCAAGGTCTTTGACCAGTGCGTCCTACCGGTGATGACCTACGGTGCGGAAACGTGGACACTCACGGTGGGGCTAGTCCACAAATTTAAAGTCGCTCAGCGAGCTATGGAGTGGGCTATGCTCGGGGTATCTCTGAAGGATAAACTCAGGAATGAGTATATCCGCCAGAGAACTAGGGTAACCGACATAGCTCGTAGAATAAGCTCGCTGAAGTGGCAATGGGCTGGTCACATCTGCCGAAGGACCGACGGTAGATGGAGTAAGAAGGTCATAGAGTGGAGACCGCGTCTTGGTAAACGTAGTGTAGGACGCCCACCAGCCCGATGGTCAGCCGACCTCAGAAAGGCTGCTGGAAAAGACTGGATGCGGAAGGCAGAGAATCGGATGTTGTGGCGCAAATTGGGAGAGGCCTATGTCCAGCAGTGGACTGCAATAGGCTGATGATGATGATGATGATGATGAGTAGGGAAAGATGGGGAAGGGGAGTGGGCCTTCGGGTACCTCTCTCACTGAACGAAACGCGGCATGAGCCACTTTACGTCGGTCTTCTGAGAGGTCGTCGTAACTCACCGGTCGAGCCGGTCTATTCATGCAGCGAATTGATTGGTTCTACCACTGTTGAAAATTATGAAGATAGAATGCTTGTGTTATACATAAATATCTTTCTCGTCAATCATTACTTTCTTATCGGCATTAAGTAATCTATTAGCTAGTTTATTTGCAACATCTAAGAAATCATTCTGTGAAACTGTGTGACTTTATTTAATAACAGTCAGTATGCCAATGTGAAACAACCTTACGTTGTAGAAATATGTGTTTCATTACTTTTATTTTAGGTAAGTTATTTTTTTTTTATGGGATAGGAGGGCAAACGAGCAGGCGTGTCACCTGATGGTAAGCAACCAACGCCACCCATGGACACCAGCAACACATGTAGTGTTACTGTTGCGTTGCCGACCTTTATGGGATAGGGGAAAGGAAAGGATGGGGAAAGGGGGTTGGGCCTCCGGGTACCTCTCTCACCGAACGAAACGCGGCATGAACCACTTTACGTCGGTCTTCTGAGAGGTCGTGGTATTTCACCGGTCGAGCCGGCCCATTCATGCAGCGAACTGCTTGGCTCTACCACTGTAAAATGTATTATTTAATTTTACTTTGATAAATATCGAAAATCAGAACATGTCTTTTTGATGTCTCCTTAAAACCATCCTAGTTCCTACGAGATAAATGCTTTTTTCTGCATTGGAATTTCCCAATCGATAACAATAATCCTAATCGGTAATACAATTGATTAATCAACTTTTATTCAAGTTATTACGATGATATGTAAAATCATAACAATCTAATCATACTCCATTCTCCAATCAGCAGATATCGTGTTTGTGTGCTATAGTTTTTGCGAGTCATTGATCAATGATCTGTAATTGAATTTAAAGATACCATCCGATTACTACCCAGTTGAAAAATGCATATCTATTAAATACCTACATACCTAGTTCCTACATTACTTACTTTACGCCAAGTACCTTGCGGTGTAGGCAGAGAGAACAGACCGCCTTAAGCCACGATTCTTACATAGCTCACTCGCTTCTTTGTCAGACACGGTTGTCGACTTAAAAGGCGTCTGTCATTACTTTTGCCAAGGACTCTGTTTGGAAAGAGTGCTGTGGCCATTCTCGATATTTGTTTAGATTGGCTAGATTTCTATAATTAGAATGTAAATGAAATAAATGTATATTATGTATATGTTTGACTCCATTATCCCCTACTAATATCTTCATCATCACCTTTGGATCTTAATTGTGATTGTCGAGTATTCTGGTTGCTACACCTTTTATTCACTAACCTACTGCTTTGTTTTCAGTAGTTATAATAATATTGTTATTTATTTCAAATGGTTTGAAAAGAGTATTTGGCACATGAGTTTCTTGCCCGATTCTTCTCTCTTCTTCTCTTGCCCCTACACTCGGAATCGGGCCACTCCTGGCGATTGCGTCCGTGTCTTGTTTGTTCTATGGAGGCACTTTCCACAAGCGCTCGTGTTTGTATTTAATTTTAAATAATATGTTATCTCTACTTGTTGACTATTTTTAAGTGTCTGTGAAGACCTATAAAAATAAAGTTATTTTGACTTTGACTTTCAAGCTGTGATTTTTTTTTAAATGAAGGCCCTGAACACCTTACTTAGGACATATTAATTTTAGTATAAATTCGGCCTCTCTACAAAATTTGGCCACTCAACAAATAATATTAATAAAGATTTAAGATTTAGTCTCGATGGTCCAGTAGTCGCGCACACAGCTTCTGAGCCCATCGAAATTAATTTCGAAAGTTAAGTGTGATAAATATTGATAACTAAAAGCTTTGTACCCGGTATGGCAATAGGTTCGCTACCTATTCCATTTGGGACGTAAAATATAACGGCGAGTCTAGGCTTAACAACTACTGTCTACACCTACACCTACACCTCGGGTAGAAAAAGGCGTGAAGTTATGTGTATGTGTGTTATTTAAGATTTTATTAGGTATTCAAATACAACAAACACGTGTACGAGTTTGAATGTGTGTGTGACTCACGCACAAAAGAAGTGAACAACCGTATGTAGTTATGTACCTATTTGTTATACTTCAGATTAAATAGCAAGTTTGGTTTAATATAGAGGTACATCAATAAAATTGATAGTGATTTAAATAGTGGAGTTTCAATGCTCCCAAACTCTTATCCTTATCTGAATTTTAGGATTTCAATCAAGGGTTGTCATTACATTTAAAATATAATATCTTGGACACAATACACACAGCGCCCTCTAGTTCGAAGCTAAACAACTAAATGGATACTAGATAACGGATATTAATACATATATAGTTTTCTTTTTTGTAAATTCATACTTATAATACATAGAAAAACATTTGTGCTGGGGTGGGAATCGAACCCCCGATCTCGTTGCTGCAACTGGTAATTTTATCAATGCGCCACAAGGACCTTCAAACATAGTATAAAATAAAGTCACTTCGCACTGTCTGTCCACATAAATGCTTAGGTCTTTGAAACTACGCAACGGATTTTGATGCGGTTTTTAAAGTGAAACTTTTATTACATCGTCTCAAACTTTTTCGTCTGCGTGTTGCATGTCGCGTGACGGTCGGCTGCGGAGTAGGGATAAAGTGAAAGGCGCTCGTCAGAGCGCCTTTCACGTCTATTATCGTTTATTTATTATTAATTAATTACCCAAATATACACTTTATTTTTGTAAATAAATACCGTAAAAACATGTAGAAAAACACCCCCAGACGATGGATCGAACCCGCCCCGACCTTGTGTTATCGGTAGTGCGGTTTACCGATGCACCACGAGGGCCGTATGTATAATCGTCTAATTACCGTCCTCTTTACCAATTTCGACACATTTTCTAGGATCGGGTTTGTTTGTTTGTTTGTTTTTTACATACATACATATACGTACGTACGTATTGCAGGCGGAGAAAAAAAAAATTATATTATTAATATAACAAATGACACGATAAAAGGGAATATAATAAATTCGTATGTATTGTAAACGACGGAGGCGTAGGCGGCGGCTTTTAAGTTTCCAATTCCAAAAAGTGAACTACATATATGTGACACAGTTATGTACGTCAATTTAGTAGTGAATATCTGGATGACCGAGCTTTGCTCGGTATTTTCTTTTTTTTTTATAAATTGTGTTTTTTGAAAATTATATTTAAGTACGAATTACATACTAATAAAATAATGAAATATCAATAATATTTTTCGATCTTACCGACAGAATAATAAATATATACTAATATATACTATGTACTAACATATTATATTAGAAACATATACTTAATTTTTTGCAGTGATAAACTGTAATAAAAGCAAAGCAAACACACATTGACTTCGTGTTAGTTAACAACGCCATCTGCTGGAATAGAAATTTCATGAAAATCGTTGGAGCCGATTCCGAGATTCCAATTTTATATATATATATGTATATACAAGAATTGCTCGTTTAAAGATATAAGATAAGATAGTGCTCTTTATATATGTATTTGTCACATTTTCATAATAAATCGAAATATCATATTTACTGGAGGAAAAAATATCGTTTTGTTTTGTAAAGATCCTTTGTTGTAATGTTGTTAACGTTTAATAGGTGTCGCGTTATCCCTAGTGCCGAAGCTGGAATACTTGTCGATTCGGGCGACATCTATCGATATAATACGATATTACGGCAGAATCATCAATAGTAGCAACCTAGTAGCGCCACCTAGGAATTCTTAATCTTCAGTCGTTAACTTCCAAAGAACTTGAAAATGATGAGATTATCGAATTAATTGATTTAAATCTTTAACTTAAAGTTAAACGAAGCCAAAGCAAACTTTTAAAAAAATTGCTGTGAAGTAACTGTTTTACACTGTTGCACTCTAAAAAAATATAAATGTTAATCATTTTATCAGAATCATCAATTTAAAAAACTTACTAAATTATTGAAAAATAATTATTGAAAAAATATTTTGTTTATGTATATTTAAAAAGTAGATTTAAAAATCAATAACCCAAGACTCAATTTTAAAAGTTTCACTTTTACGGTGGTTTCATAAAACCACACAATTTTTTTTAATACTTAGAGTGGAGTTTTGGCGGGACTGTGGAAGAGTCATGTCCGTTTTTGCATTATTTTCTCAGATTTGTGTTTCAATGGATATTATTGGATTTCGTTTCGTTTCGTTTAATAAGTGTCCGCATATGAGTGCAAATGTGGGGAATGTCTACAGTGTCGTCAGGACTTCCTCGCAACATCATGCATAAAGTGCGATTTTATATTACGGCTCTCAATACTACCTTAAGCATGCTAGTTTCGAGCATGCTCGAAAATGGACAGCCATGCTATTAACATTCATGTGCATGGTTGAAAATAGAATGCTTATTGACAGCAAATGAAATAAGCATGCTCATAATGAGCATGCTCTTTTAGCATGTAGGGTACACAAGTCGTAGTAGTTAGCAAAAGTAGCGCGACTTTTGCTGTTAGGTATTCTCCATACTGGATATGAGCAATAGTATGAGAATAAAATTAAAGTACAAAAGCTAGAAATCCATGTTTTATTTCTTCTTATCCCTTATATCTTTTTATCCATCTGTATTTAGCCTAGTTCTGTAGTGCCTAGCTTGTTATATTGTACCTGATATCCTCTTGTCATCTAGTTTATAGTCCTGTTTTCTCAATATTCTTTAATACTATTTCGATATTTTGAGTAATTTCGTAATTTGCTACCGTAAATAATAGTGCCGAAAAAAGCTAGAACGTCTGCCGGTTCCGATAAGAAGTAAACTAGTGTACGACATTATTGGAAATATATTAAAAAAAATGAGTGAACCCCCGGCAACCTTAACATTAGTACCGGAATTAATTGTATATTATCCATGTATTAAGTGTAGCAGTAAGGAGAACCATTTTGTATGGGGGATTAGTCCAAAAAATGTCCACCTGTAAACAGCAAATTATTGTTCGAAATAGCGCTAGTATAGAAAATGGAAAATAAATGAATGTAGCAGTTATAAGCGGAGTGAAGTTGCTGAGTTGAAAAATTTAATAATTGTCTTGACTTCTGTATTTATGAAATAAGCAGTATTGAAAATCTCAACCATTTACTTAGTCAACTATAATTTAGTAAATACATAATTAGTAAACTAGCTAACCTGGCGAACTTGGTTCGGCATCAAAAGTAATTTTTACAGCGTTTACAATTAAAGTCTCAAAAATTATCACCTTTTCTTTACTACATAAATTATGCATAAAAACCACCTGATGACGTATAATGCATTTTTTAACACAAAGGGTGTCTAATTTGTTCCGTAGTGTCAAAGATCTAAGCATAACTAAGGGGGATCTAAGGGGGCAGACAGCTGAATGTGACTTATTTTTATAGTATGTAATGACAATTTGTTCAGTGAATAATTGCCCAAGTGGACGTAAATTGAAAATTAAAGAAATTTTCCCTTTTTTTGGCCAACAGTATGTATACTCAATTTTTATTAACTATTAAAATAATAAGATTATGATATCTACAGAAGTTAACTATAACACTGATTAAAACAATTTTTAGGATTATATCGCGTTTATTTCTTCTTATTTTGCTATTATTGGATTTTCATTTCCAAAAAGTGGGTGCTCTCTGTATCAATGAAAATAGCTTTTGAGTTTTGAACAACTACCATCTTTTTGTTCATCACTCGTGAAAATGATCTCTGTAAAGAGTTCGAAACGTCGGGAAATACATATAAATAAGTAAGAAATAAACGCGATATAATCCTAAACGTTGTTTTAATGAGTGATCGCGAAAGTCTTAGAAATAAATAATATCTTGGATAATAATAATATCTTGGACACAATACACACAGCGCCCTCTAGTTCCAAGCTAAGCAACTAAATGCTTGTGTTATGGATACTAGATAACGGATATTAATACACATATACTTTTCTTTTGTAAATACATACTTATAATACATAGAAAAACACCCAGACGCCACACAAATATTCATGTTTGTCACAAATATTTGTGCTCGGGTGGGAATCGAACCCCCGACCTCAATGCTGCAGCCGGTAGTTTTACCAATGCGCCACGAGGCCCGTCGAATAATTAAAATAACTATAACAATTTAGTTTTTTTTGTAATAATTGTCAGAAAAGGAATTTAAAGGAAAAAAAATTGTGTGGTTTTATGAAACCACCGTAAAAGTGAAACTTTTAAAATTGAGTCTTGGGTTATTGATTTTTAAATCTACTTTTTAAATATACATAAACAAAATATTTTTTCAATAATTATTTTTCAATAATTTAGTAAGTTTTTTAAATTGATGATTCTGATAAAATGATTAACATTTATATTTTTTTAGAGTGCAACAGTGTAAAACAGTTACTTCACAGCAATTTTTTTAAAAGTTTGCTTTGGCTTCGTTTAACTTTAAGTTAAAGATTTAAATCAATTAATTCGATAATCTCATCATTTTCAAGTTCTTTGGAAGTTAACGACTGAAGATTAAGAATTCCTAGGTGGCGCTACTAGGTTGCTACTATTGATGATTCTGCCGTAATATCGTATTATATCGATAGATGTCGCCCGAATCGACAAGTATTCCAGCTTCGGCACTAGGGATAACGCGACACCTATTAAACGTTAACAACATTACAACAAAGGATCTTTACAAAACAAAACGATATTTTTTCCTCCAGTAAATATGATATTTCGATTTATTATGAAAATGTGACAAATACATATATAAAGAGCACTATCTTATCTTATATCTTTAAACGAGCAATTCTTGTATATACATATATATATATAAAATTGGAATCTCGGAATCGGCTCCAACGATTTTCATGAAATTTCTATTCCAGCAGATGGCGTTGTTAACTAACACGAAGTCAATGTGTGTTTGCTTTGCTTTTATTACAGTTTATCACTGCAAAAAATTAAGTATATGTTTCTAATATAATATGTTAGTACATAGTATATATTAGTATATATTTATTATTCTGTCGGTAAGATCGAAAAATATTATTGATATTTCATTATTTTATTAGTATGTAATTCGTACTTAAATATAATTTTCAAAAAACACAATTTATAAAAAAAAAAAGAAAATACCGAGCAAAGCTCGGTCATCCAGATATTCACTACTAAATTGACGTACATAACTGTGTCACATATATGTAGTTCACTTTTTGGAATTGGAAACTTAAAAGCCGCCGCCTACGCCTCCGTCGTTTACAATACATACGAATTTATTATATTCCCTTTTATCGTGTCATTTGTTATATTAAGAATATAATTTTTTTTTTCTCCGCCTGCAATACGTACGTACGTATATGTATGTATGTAAAAAACAAACAAACAAACAAACCCGATCCTAGAAAATGTGTCGAAATTGGTAAAGAGGACGGTAATTAGACGATTTATACATACGGCCCTCGTGGTGCATCGGTAAACCGCACTACCGATAACACAAGGTCGGGGCGGGTTCGATGCCTCGTCTGGGGGTGTTTTTCTACATGTTTTTACGGTATTTATTTACAAAAATAAAGTGTATATTTGGGTAATTAATTAATAATAAATAAACGATAATAGACGTGAAAGGCGCTCTGACGAGCGCCTTTCACTTTATCCCTACTCCGCAGCCGACCGTCACGCGACATGCAACACGCAGACGAAAAAGTTTGAGACGATGTAATAAAAGTTTCACTTTAAAAATATTATTCAAAATGCTTGTATTGAAAAAGTGCGGTAACAAAGCAAAACTTTTTCTTTCCTTTTTATATTATTATCCTACTCTATTAATTTGTGACGTTTTTTTTTAATATTCTTCCACTTACTACTATAGCGCCACCATAATTTGTTCTCTATCAATGGACACTTTTGCTCTATAAAAATACTTTGGAAACCTCTAATGAAAGTAGCGCCAGCTAGTGGCGCAAACTTCATAAAACTACTCGATTGTAAAAAGGATCGAATAGAAAAGAACAGCACTCGTTAAACAAAGACAAAGCATCGCACCTTTTTCGTATGTCTCCCTCCCTAATTCCTCAAAGTATCAAATCCAAAATCAAGACAAACTAAACTAGTAATGGTGGTGTATTGCGATTCCAAGAGCTAAGTAAGAGTTTAAACAGCGTGATTGCCGCGATAAATTACTTTTTGTGTATATTGAGCTGTTGACCAATGTTATTCATGGTGCCTAATGCCTAATGTTCAATTTTATTCGAAGAAGTTTGATATTGACCAGATTTGTAGACCGTGTAAGTGCTGAATCTTTGTTGTGAATTTTTTTCTAGCGCAATAGATTACTAATAAGGACGCTGCGCTATAATATTTTTTATAAATAATTCCGCTCTTTACTTTAGTAAGCCATAAGGATTTCTATTTTATAGAGTCTGAAAACCATTGGATAGCATGACATTGTTTGTTTTGTATAAACGAAGTTCAAACAATGTGAAAATAGACTCCTTGATTTTTTGACCAATAGAAGTTTTTTTTGTTACATACTGTTAGTATGAATGGAAATTTGTTAATATTATTTATTTATCGTAAATACATATAGTACGACTTTTTGACTGATAAAATGTTTATACCAACAATAGTAAATAATAATGTTTGTTATTATTTACCAAAATGTCACATAAAACAGTGTAAATTGAACCATAAATTGTAAAGGGGCGATTGCGAACCCGGGGGGTTGGGGAGTGAAGGGGTGGGATTTCAGATACCTCTGTCTATGAACAAAGGGCACCATTTTTTTGAAGGATAATACCATGGGTATATTTTATTGGATTAGTAAATATATTTTCATCTAACATCCTAACATTTCTCTCATGTAATATTAGGACAATTAGATATAATAATTGCATTTTTTTTAATATCTAACACAGGTATACAATTTTATATAAACAGCAAATGCAAGAGAAAGTTATGTTGAGCTGATAATTATCTTAGTTGTGAAGTTAAGTACACCACCACAATGTTGTACGTTTTCCATGTGGACGCTGGTCAAATGACCAAATATGACATGAGCCTCACACTGGAGACGTAAGTGTTATTATTTTATTATGTTTTTTTTTATCAATGATCCAAACATTATGTCTGGTCAAGAAGTTGTGGAAAATTTCTCCATAATCTGTGCTAGGTCTAGATAAAAAATTAAAAAGTAATAAAGATCTTTTTCATGTTGTACATCAAATAAATACTATTTATACCATTAATATGCATCTATTTAAAAATAATAGGCTTGGCTTAAGCTGCTTACACCTTTAAGATATTGAAGGCTTATAAGCTACTAGAAGATTGTTATGATTTAAATAGAAATAATATGTTAGCTGAAGCATACACAATAAAATAAAAACGTTCGTGTATTGTAGCTAAGAAATTTGTTATACGCTGTATTACATGGTTATTTAATGTAATTGCACTTATTTATACATATATTCTCAAATTTGTTATATGTATGTAACACTATTGCATTTTCAACAGTGTGTCATCATTGAAGTTGGCTATTGAGAAAAAAACAAAAGTCCCCTCAAATCTCTTGGTGCTGCTTGTCAGTGGGGGTGAAGTCTTAGAATCAGATCATATGGTGTCATCATACAGTGCAGGAACTGATACCAACCCTATTTATATGTTCAGCAAACCTTCTATGAAGGAGAGTCATTTGAGAGAATCTAGTAAGTATATAGTCAATGCTCTATCTCCTTTGATTTTTATGACATGTCCTCACATCCAAAATAGTTGAGAATAAATTTTTAATTTCCTATGATGCCCACTCCTATGATGAAAAAATTTTTACAATCAAATATAAATTAATTCTTAAGCTAATTTCGTTCAATATTTCAGTGTGCGACTTAAGTCCTATAGTGGATTTAAGTACTGATGAGTTCTCAAGTGAGATGCGTAGCCTATTTGAAGGCAAATCATATGCTGAATTAAAGGCTGCGGTAGAGAAGTGCTGTACGCAGCTGCCAAATGTTAATACTGTGATAGCATGTGCAACACTTGCACAGGAATTCAGTGAATCTGCTCAAGAAGTTGCCAGCTGTTGTGAACAATTAGTGCATGAACAGCATCTGCAACACCAAGTAAGTAATAAGGGTTAAATACATAAATTTTAGCTTATTACAAAAAATCTGTTCAAAAACTTTGGTATAATATTTACCCTGGGATTTCAAGAAACAGTTAGGGTTTTGTTAAACTTTGCTCATACTAAAACTGTAGATTGTACCTATATAAATTATCCATTTTTTTTAAATGTATATCTCATAGGTATAAGATACAACAATTGAAAAAGTTGTGATATTGTATATGCTTTGTGTGCGAGTATGGCATGTGTTCCTTGGATAATGTAACTACTATAAAAAATATACAAAAGTAACTATGAGAATATCAGATAAAATGAAACCCAGTCCTACAATTTGCATGCCAGTGTAAATTTAAAACATTTGTCTCCTTTTCAGTTTTTTTTGTGTGGCTAGGGTTGTGTACCTGCAGCCTTATGGCAGAATGACCAATAGAAAAAAATAATACCCTTAGTCCAGAGAGTTTACATTAGAAACTAGTCAACAAAAAAAAAAACACTTCAATACTATGCATGTTACAAAAATTATTACTTTGACAATTTTTTCAAATGCATGTATCTTGGTCACAAATGGCATTTAGGAAAAACAGAATTAATACATTTTTTATATGTAATTACATGATCTACTTGTTTTAGTATGGACTAGTTTTATAAAAACAGACTGCTTTAATGACGATCGCGAAAGGGCCGTTTATTTATATCTTTGGAAGCGGGTATTTAAGTATCCAGCTACCAAATCGATAAAGACTTTTAAAATTTTAGATACCTATTTATAGTTTTATTGTTTTACTGTGAATTTGTAAATCTACCGATGTTTTAATTGATTGTAACAAATGTGGTGGAGGCGCATAAAATTTGCTGGTAATCTGTTCATTCATAGGAAATACGTAACTTGTTAGTAATAGGCATGTTGGTTTACAGAAAGCTGGACCATATGCACGAGCCAGATTATCGGGTGTTCAGATTTATAAACAAATTTTGCTATATCAACGAACATTGGTGCGCCTTCCCATTTCATTTTTAAGTGAACTTCTGTGGATCTTCTTTTATTAGTGGCTTTAGTTTACCACTTGGCGCTTTTTTCAAAATTGCTTCTGCTTCCACCTTCGGGTGTAAAAAGGGGTCAAATTAGGTCAAAAATAATTAATTATATGTGTTTACAACAGGGCTGGGCGGCGGTAGTGGCCAACTTAGAAGATATAAACAACGAATTTTGTGAGAGATCAAGATGTTTCAAGGAAGCGTTTAGAAAACATAGACTAAAAAAAAACGAGTATCACGAAAAGCTCAATAGGTAAGTCTAAGTCCCTACTTTTTAGTAAATAGATACTATTAGATACATATCAATCGTTACATAGAACACATAAAACAAAGGCGCTTTCCGGTGTCCATTTGCTATCTTTGAATCTACGCAACGAATTATGACGCGCATTTTTTTTAATAGAGGGTTTACGAAGTGGTTTGTATTCTTTGTATGTATAATTTCGTAAAGAAAAAGTGATAATTTTCGAGATTTAGCACTTCAAATGTAAACGCTGTAAAAATTACTCTTGATGCGGAACAAAGTTCGCCGGGTCAGCTAGTATATTATAAAGAGGAGTGATTTATTTAGTTTTTCGTTTAAATTGATAAATTATTCAAGCGATGTTTATAATTATTATACTCTCGGACAAGACTATTCATAGCCAACATATGCTACATTTAATTTTGTTTCAACATGGACGGATTCAGCAAACAAAAAAAAAACGAACCGATGTTCATATACAAAAGATAAAAGAGAGAGTGAGCAACATATAACTTTATATTTTGATGACAAAGGATTTTTTTTCTCCTTTTTTTGTGCGCCACAAGGGACTGGTTTGGAAAATATGTAAACGGCGTGGCTGCCTATTATTGCGTTTAACTTTCAACCTATGCCAGAATTTAGATAGGTTGTAATAGTATCGTGTTGACTGCTATATTAAGGCCAGAATGATAATGGACTCGAGAGCATACAGTGATAACAAGTCAAGACCTAAGTCGGAATATATATTTAATGGATACAAGTTTCGGTCTGTGTGTTTGTCAGACTGATTCCTGTTTCTGATGAAGATAGCTGCTTTTATTTGCGTGAAGTCATCGTCATTATTTTTATGTCCACTGTTGGCCACATGCCTCCCTCAGCTGCAACTTGCATCCAGTGTCCTCTAGCGATCTTAACAAGGTCGGTCCACCTAGTGCAGGGATCTACTCCACGTCGACTTTCACGCTCAATCTTTTGCGTATCTCAGTATTTGGAATTTTGTCTCGACACCTTCCAAGCATAGCCCGCTGAGAGACTTAGAGATTCGTAATGAGGCCAATATTTAAGTCGTCGTTCGTGAAGTAACTCGATAAAAGTCCATGCGGCAGTGCGGCAAACAGTGCAGAGCATCCATCAGGCCTGGTATCCAACAAAAGATTATTCTGAGTACAGGCCATTATATCCAGCTAATTTATAAAGTTTTGTTTGTTTGTGTTACTTAATGTAACTTATTACCTGGTGCTAGTTCTTGGATTCTAGGGATTGAGTACCTACACTCTATTTTTATTAATTTGTGAGGTTAGACAAAACAGCCCTTAATGATTTTTTATTTGACCAAACTTATTGGAGTTGTTTATAAGATTGACCACCCTTGTCTCACTTAGAGATCAACATGACATGAAAATAGGTGTCTGATGCCACCAGATAAAACGCGATCGAATTGTTCACGGAAGTGCACTGTATATCTGCTTAGTCATTCTTTCGTTTCTAATTCTTCCATATGTCCAAACTTGAAGCAATATATACATTTAGTTGGAATGCGGCAAATAATATTAAGATATTTCCATATGAATATAAAATAAAAACTTTATATACAACATATTCTTAAACATCGCGGAATTGTATATATTTTTTATTTATTAATATAGCTATGTGATTATAACTTGTCATTTCGCTTCCCTAAACGTTTAACTTTTCGACTTGCCATTGCAGTCCCAAGTTCGAATCCGGACACCTATCAATAACGTTTAGGTATTAACGGTGACAAATAATATTCAGCAATAACTTCCACAACCTCTTTCATGGCACCAGTAATAAATCATAGAGGTTAATTGTTTCTGCAAATACCTTTGGGAATGGAGGGCGTGAAGGTATATGCGTATTTTTTGTAATTTCTTTGTTTTTATTTTAAGTTGAAGTAAATTGAAGAATGTAAATATAAGTAATCAATTTATGCTGCAATTCTAATATTCTTGGTCTTGAATTAATCTGACAGGTTTGAAATTCATTTAAATTTAGTGTATTAATATCTTCATCAGCAAAGTCCAAATTACAGATGAAATAGGCACTTGGTCAATTGGTCAATTACAAAAAAAAAGCCAATTACGAGTTGAACTCACGCAATAAGAATTTAGTAAAAGTTTGCGTTTTTAAAAGGTAATTAATAAATTAACCACTTTAAGGCCCGTAAGATCAATCACAGTTTAAACTATTTTATCTAGTTTAAACCTCATCTGTCGTTTATTTGGTAAGATCAATTCTAGATAAACCTCCAATAACAGTTTAAACTATAGTTTAGCTTATACCAGAAGATTTTGCCGTTTAAACTGTGGTCCTGCCTAGTTTAAAAATGGCGGTCGTTTATCAGCTGACATCTGACACAACGATTGTGGGTTCATACATAGATTTAGCATAGACTACAATAGATGGCACATGTCAGGAAAAATTTACTAATAGCATCGAATAACTGACAGCGTAACTGCGTATATTAGATTTTGGGGATATTTATATTTCCACCCATTAACATTACACCCAACACTATGTAAAAGTTAACGCTTTGAAGCGCTTTTTACGAACACATCATATCTTAAGCCCTTTTGACGTCCACTGCTGGACATAGGCCTCCCTCATAAAGCGCCACAACTGCCGGTCCGCGCAATCATGGGGGGTTTTTGCCATAATCGCCACGCTTGGCAGGCGGGTTGGCGATCGCAGTAGGCTGTAGTGTCTTGAGAAAGAATGCTGCTGCCCATTCTTCTAGCTTTTCCATTTTCCCTTAGAACACATTGATAATAATAATAATATCTTGGACACAAATCACACAGCGCCAGTTCCAAACTAAGCAACTAAATGTTTGTGCTATAGTTACTAGAGAACGGATACTAATACATATATACTTTTCTTTTGTAAATATGTAAATACATACTTATAATACATAGAAAAACGCCCAGACGCCGCACAAATATTAATGTTTGTCATAAATATTTGTACTCGGGCGAAAATCGAACCCCCGACCTCAGTGCTGCAGCCGGTTGTTTTACCAATGCGCCACGAGCCCCGTAAGTCACTCACACATTAACAACCCATTTTTGGTCACGTTGTTTGGGTAACTATTGCCGATCTATTTTTCTTAAATCTATGGTCACACTATAAAACTTCATAAAAGAAAGAGAAAAAGAGTTTTTTTCACGAAATATGCCACAGACAATGTACAAAAGAGTGAATGATGAGCGAAATATGGACTTTAAATAACCAAATGTTGCCATCTGTCGAAAACTAAACTTAGTTTACGTAATCTATGTCCATTTCGCTGTTGATCTTACGAGGCAGGTTTAAACTCTAGATTAAAATTGACTATAGTTTAGAAAATCGACAGTTTTAACTATGATTGATCTTACGGGCCTAAGTGTGGTCGGCCCAACATGTCATCCTTTCGAGCTATCCATGTTGTCAAAAGATTTGGCTTTTACGACAGGCCGCCTGGCTGACGTCAATTCTCAAACTCTGATAATAAATACACCTGAGTATCTAATATGAATTTAAATGTAATATTCCATGAGAGTTTAACGTTATCAAAAATATTAATGCTTTTCACATTTTTCCCTTTATCTGTGCTATAAGACGTTCCTTTTTACCAAATTTTATGATCCTGATCGTACACTCGCGAGAAAAAAGTAGACAGACAGATAACGAAGTGATCCTGTAAGGCTATCATATTTTTTTCCCTTGGGATGTACAGAAGCTATCTACTATCATCGATGTAATTACGATAATCGCAGTTAAATACATGGTAGAACTAGTTTTTGAAAATCGATTTCAATGTTAAGTACCTATCGGTATACTATTATTAGTAGATGTGCTCACTTCCCCTTGGTACCATGTCGTGAAATACGGTGATTCTAATGAATAACTAAATAGTAGCAGATACTTACGTTATTGCTACGCAACACGCGACGTGCTCAAACGGACCAGTTATTTTTTCCATTCAGATAGTTGATTTAAAATAGTTTTTGTCAGGTGATGACTTGCGCGATGATATTTCTTTTAAACTGATCGCGTTAATGGCCGGTCATAGTTTAATATTTAAACTATACATCTATATGTCAGGATTTTTTTTATGACAAATATGTACTCTTTTTGCTTTTCTACATCGATCACAATTTGCTGGAATAAAATGCATTATATTATATATGTTCTCGTCTTCATTGGCTTGTTTTTAGTATCGACTTCTGTACGTATGATTCTGATGATGAAGAAATTATGCCTCATGAATGGCAATGGGATCGCTATCTATTCCACATTATCATGCGGCTAATGGCCGAAATTAATAATCAATCTGCAATCTAAGATTGAAGCAAATCTAAGATCACTGTGTATCTGTCTATTGATTCCCCTAACAAAATCAATCCATGGATTGATTATTGGGACGCTTATTAGTATAAATGGATTGATATATTGATCTTAGATAGCACAATTTGGATTGGGATTGATTATTGGTTTCGGCGGTAAACCAGGTAACACAGCCTGCCTTTGGCCACCAAAGGCTACCATAATGACGCGCCGTGAATTAAAACACTCGACGTTCTAGTTACACAATACGCACATGCGCATGCGCACGCACTTGACGCGTGTTCGACACTCCAACGATTTGTGATGAGCGGTTATTGCCTATTGCACGGTATAAAAAAAACCCTTCTGTAAATTATTCTCTTGTAATAATATATATTACATAACAATTAAAAATAAACAACCAAATATATCACATACTATAATATATCAAAAACTCGGTGTGCGCAAAAAAATGGAAAATCAAATATTACAATCTGACAGATACCCCTTGATGTGAGAGAGGTTCCATATCAGATCAGAAATGCTTTATCGCCTTTTACTACACCCACGCGAGGAAGGGAGGTAGCGAGGTGGCGACGTTCCTGGGCGGTGCGGTGTATAATTTATGCAAATATAAATATATATGTCAAGGTATAGTAGGTTCATCGGGTTCGGTGCCCTGTGCATTGGTGATTTCCTATTAACCCTGACCCACTTGCGTCTGTACCCTGGTACAATACTGTCTAGACCATGTTCACGATAAGCATAACAAACCGGTTATCGAGACACGATAAGCAATGCGTGTGTTTTGCGTTTCTAAATATAGATACGGAATTATTTTTTTTTCTCGTACGTGTAAGAATGACAATTTATTCTCTCAGAAACAGAACTTGGGTATCGGATGGATTGCACTAAATATTAATTTGAATCCTGGTGAATTGCTATCTGCCATATAGAGATGACCTATACTGTGATGAATCACGATTTGAGGTGACGATTTCACGGTGACATGTGAGAGGGAAATTGAAGATTCTAGGTACCTATCTAACCAAACTAATGATTGAATGACATCGCACCCATATACTACTCTGTGTAAAAAGTATCGGAAATATGTCAATAAAGAGACCCGCGTAAAAGAGGTCGTTCTAATTTTTTTACTGCATGTTGGTAGCACTGTACTGATTTAGCGCGCAAAATTTGAACGGGATCTGTCATTTAATTTGTTTTAAACTAAACTTTTTGTTGGTCATAGTTTTGAGTCCTCGGCGATTTTTACAATGGAAAATATTGTTGAACAAAGAGTGTGCCTTAAATTTTGTGTTTCGAATGATATTTCATGGTGGTTTCATTTCACGTGGTGAATCACTAAAAATGTTGCGAAATACCTACGGCGAATCATGTATATCGAAAACAAGGGCTTATGAATGGTTTAAGGCTTTTAAAGAAGGCCGAGAAGTAGTAGTAGACTGCCTCGTTCTGGTAGACCTTCAACCGCTACGACCAAAGAAAACATCGACAGAATCAAGAAGCTAGTGCTCGAAAATCGACGTATGAGTCTGAGAGAGTTGGCTAGTGAGGTGAACATATCTTTTAAGTCCGTCCACAATATTCTCATTGACATTTTAGGCATGAAACGCGTCGCCGCTCGACTAGTTCCATTTTGTTCAAAAAGGGCAGCGAAAGCATGTCGCTGAAGACATGGTTTCCCGAGCTTCTACGGATCCGACCTTTATGAAACGTATAATAACTGGAGACGAGACATGGGTTTATGAGTATGACATGCAAACAAGCCAACAGTCTTCAGAATGGCGTCTCGAAAACGAGCCGAAACCCAAAAAACCGGCAAAGTCGCATCAAAATCAAGGTGATGCTGACAGTTTTTTTTGACTACCGTGGTGTGGTTCACTCCGAATTCCTTCCAGAGGGAGAAACAGTGAATAAAGAATATTATTTAGGCGTCATGAAGCGTTTGCGTGAGAGTATCCGCCGAAAACGTCCAGATTTGTGGCGACACAACTCATGGATGCTGCACCATGATAATGCACCATCACACACAGCCATTATAGTGAAAGAGTTTTTAGCGAAAAATTCAACAAACGTTCTCGACCAAGCACCCTATTCACCTGATATGGCTCCGTCTGACTTTTTTTTATTTCCCAAGTTAAAATTACCACTTCGAGGAAAACGTTTTGAGTCAATAGAAGCCATAAAAGAAAATTCGCTGAATGAGCTAAAGGCCATACCGCAAATAGCCTATGAAAAATGTATGGAAGACTGGGTGAAGCGGTGGAGATGTTGTATTGCAAGCGATGGGGCCTACTTTGAAGGCGATAAAATAAATTTAGATGAATAATTTGTATTTTTTGTTTTATTGACAAATTCCCGATACTTAGTACACAGAAGGTATAATATAATATCGTGAACACAATACGCTCAGCGCCCTCTAGTTCCAAACTAAGCAACTAAATGCTGGTGCTATGGATGCTTGATAACACATATACATAATACTACATACTTACAATACATAGAAAAACACTCAGACGCCATAAAAACATTCATCATTGTCACAAATATTTGTACTCGGGTGGGGATTGAACCCGCCAACCTCGATCCTGCACTCGGTATGATGATGTATGATAATGTAATATGGACGGTTGAGGCACCGCTGGTGTTCAGAGACGCTTTGAGTTTTATTGGGCTTATGTAAATTTTTTGACTCTGAAATTTTAACTCGGAAAGCACCGTGGTAGAGACAGATAAACATACATAACATAACTTCGCCTTTTTTCTACCCGAAAGTGTAGGCAGCGGCTTATAAGCCTCGTCTCGCCGTTATGTTTACGTCCCAAATGGAATAGGTGGTGAACCTATTGCCATACCGGGCAGAAAGTTTTCAGTCATCGATCTTTTTCACACATTACTTCCGAAAAGAACTTAGAAAAGTCATTGGTGTAAGCCAGTGTGAGGATTTGAACCCGTGACCTCTAGATTCAGAAGCGATGTGCTCGAAGTTTGTTTTTTTTTCATTGCAGTCTCAACGAAGTGTTAGAATCTCTGGGCAAAATACCGATTTTGCCTGCTCTACAGTTGAACGCTGAAGCGCATCGGTTCTCAGCCTTCGATGTCTTCGAGGAGACAGATTTTGACGGTCACAACTATGCAATGTCAAATCCGCTCGACAGCAGTACTGAAAACAAACCCTGTCAAGACTTTGGCGTTGATGCATTCAAATTATCTGACGAAGATGGTAAGTATCTCTCATTAGTTAAAATGGTCAGGAAATACTATTGCCTTCATCTTATATTATTTTACTATTCATAAATTACATATATCCTTGTTTACTTGGATTTCTAAACTACTGAACCGTTTTTAAGAAAATATTGTACACTGTTGCAGCTTTAACCAACTTGCTTGATAAGATAGGGCAGGTCATGTATCAATGTATGATCAATATATCAACATGCTATTTAATTACAAATGAGTTGCTCTTATTTATTAGTTTTTCTCTGCCAAATAGTCATAAATATCTGTTAGTTTGATACGATTCTAGTAGGTGTCGGAGTAAGGTACTGACGTGACTGGACTGCACAAGTATCCGATAGATGGCGCTGTGTTAAAATATGTATACACATTTAAACAATGCAATGTTTGCAAGATCAAGATAGTTAATATGTATGGACAATCTGTTCGAAATTTATGCCGCGTTATTAGGATAAAAGAATAATTTAAGGTCATATTTGAATATTTTGTACACCTAGCATGTTAGCATAAAACCGTTTACTGCATATATTTAGTTTTGTGCATATATTGATTCACGTATAATCGATAAAAACAAACACACTCTACGATTAATGTTATAGCATAGTATCATTTATACATTTATCAATATTCACTTGCGTTTATTATACTAAAATATTAACTGAAAGTCATCATTATACGCCTACTAAGGTGTCATCGACTCGTAGATCTTGACATTACATGCTGTACTTATGTTAAATTTTTACTATTTATGTTCATATTATATATTTCTACTATATATCTGTTAAAAGTGCCGTGTTAAAATTGCTGCAAAGTGGTAATACCACTTTTTTGTTGCTTTTCTGGTTCACATTAGTTTTCTTTACGATGTTTTATATTATAACCACCTCATACCTATATAAATACAGGAGTATGAACGGTGTAGTATTTTCCATAGTAATAATGTACGCAAAATAAACTGAGATCTTAGTTCTCTTTTCTGCCACTGGCTGCGCTAGAATTTCGGACGAAACTATGATTACGTACGAACCTCCCCCGACGAAATATCTTGCACCTAAATGGAGACAATTCGCTTGATCTCCCCCAAATCGATATTTTCCTTATGAAGGACCTCCCCATTATTGTTATAGAATATATTTACTATAACCGAATAGAATGCTAGTAAAATTTTTCGGCTGGATTTTCTTCATAAAATAAGAACTCTATTCACTGATAACCAAAGATTACCAAAGTTTAAGTTTATTTGTCAAGGAACAACATAAATTAACAGTGCAAAGTTTTTAATACATTTTTTTTGGCCAGACATTACAATTTACATTTACATTAGATACATTTTTTTTACAATTTGATTACAAGTGGTACATTTTAAAAGTGGTAGAGTCTTGCAGTGCGCTGCATGAATGGGCCGGCTCGAGCGGTGAAATACCATGACGTCTCGGAATGACGGCGTGAAATGGCTTGTCCCGCCTGTCCTCTTCCTTTTTCCTCCTACTCCCTTAAAGGACGGCAACGCACCACGGTGTACATGGGCGGTGGGAAGTTACTTCCCATCAGGTGACCCACTTGCTTGTTTGCCGGCCTATGCCATAAAGAAAAAATCAAAACTATTATTTTTGTTCCAGTGTTTAACCAAGATATCTCATTGCCAAATGAAGGTGCATCATCCTCTGAACCGGCGCCAGCTCAAATTGAAGAATCGGATGAGACAACCTCGTTCAAGGGGCAGCCGTCTGAGACCAAGGAAGATCCAACCCTGCTACATTGGATCCTCGCGCAGGGTAACAAAGCCTCTCTACAGGACATAATTGATTATTGTCAGAAGGGACTGGCTTTGGTGAGTTGTGTAAAATGTGGTAACTGTTATACATATCATACATACATATCTTCATGCCTTTGTTACCCGAAGGTGTAGGCAGCGGCTGTTAAGCCTCATCTCGCCGTTATGTTTACGTCCCAAATGGAATAGGTGGCGACCCTATTTCCATATCGGGCACAAAGTTTTCAGTCATCAATATTTATCTTCCGAAAACAATTTCGAGAAGTCATTGGTGTGATCCAGTGGATCGGACATCTGGATCAGAAGCCGTGTGCTAGACCACTGGACCACCAAGACTTTTATTAGACAGTTTTTTTAATGGGTATGAAGGCAAACGCGCAAGCGTGTCATATGATGGTAAGCGGCAGCGTCGCCTATGGTCATCTTCAACACCGAGTGGATCATAGTTGCATTGCCATCCTTTACGATAGGTCAGTTAAGGGGTCATCCTCTGGATACCTCTCTCACCGTACAAAACGCGGCATTAGACACTTCAATGAAATAATTAAGAATGAACTCAGGCAAGCATTTAGGTCATTAATTGTGTTATTGTAAATTAAATTAACGCAATTTAGTTGCCCAATTGTTACCTTTTTATAATCGACCTAAATAGTATCAATAAGTTACACATCAAGTCTGTAGTAATTAAAATACATATATAACTTCACGCCAACATCCTTGCGAGGTAGGCAGAGAGAACAGAGCGCTTTGACTTTCATAACTCTTGTCATACACGTCCGTCGTCAGTTTTTAATGCTCTTGATATTATGTAATTAATTGGAGCATTTTATTGTTCTTCAACTAAGTTGTATGATAATTAAACATATCATTTCTTGGACTGTGGGTATAGTTGGTATAGTGATGGTATTTAAACACATTCAGACTAACCTAAATAGTATTAAGATCAGGGTTATAAAATACTTATATACTACACTATACAGCATAAATAGGTTGACATACTTTACTTTTTTCCTTCTGTGTGCTGCAAGATTTAACTTGATCCTTGTTCACTATATTATTCTAAAATTATAACGAGTAAAGGATCTTCTCGTCTCGAAGATACGATTATGGCGTAACTCGTAAGCAAGAATCTGCTTAAAATATTTTCATCGCGTGAACAAACAAAAGCAATTATCGCCTGGCGATAAGTCATTTGCGAATCTCGTTTGACATACACGTAGGCGAGATTTTATTTCTTGCCAGTATGTAAACATTCTGATACGATTGTGTTATGGCGATTATTGCTTGTGATAGTAGCGTATGGTTTCTCGTACCGATACGTACGAGAAACTCTCTCCGTCTAAATGGGCCATAAGACTTCGAGCAAGATCAATTGCAAGTATGTAGTAGGTACCCGGGAGCGTTGACACTTATCAAAATACATAAAATTTTATCAAAAAGGTTATGTTGTTTATGCAATTATATATCATAGTATAATTGCATAAACAATGTAACCTTTTTGATAAAGTTTTATGTTGTTGCTGTTGTAAATTAATGTCCGTAATTACATACATACATACATAACTTCACGCCAAATCCCTTGCGGGGTACGCAGAGAGAACCGAGTGCCATAAGACTTTCATAACTCTTTTCATGCACACACGTCGATTTTTGAGACCCCTAACATCACCTTCCTCTAGAACACGTACTATTTGGTTATGGAAAGTGTGTCTTGGCCGTCCTCGACTCCTACATCCATCCGCTTTTGCATTGTATATCTGCTGAGTCAGTCTTGCATCATCCATTCTTTCTACAAGTCAATCCGAGCATGCCCTTTCTTACTTTTACACCGACACTCTCTTTCAATCAATTATCAGAGATTCATCAAAGTTACTACGCACGCAGTCTAATGCTAAGCGTGTATAACTTTTATATGGATGTCTTGTAAATACGTTGAAGAAAACCGACTCGACAGGTGAAATACCACGATCTCTCAGAATTTAGACGTAAAGTGGTTTCGTTCGTTTGGTGAGAGAGGTATCCGGAGGCCCACCCTCCTTCCCCAATTCCGTCCCATCCCGCTCCCTTAAAGGCCGGCTTACGCAACTGTAACACTATCAGTGTTGCTGGTGTCTATAGCGATAGATGCTTATCATCAGGTGACCCACTTGCTCGAAAAATTATATAGATTTTTTCATAAATGTTTGTCCTGAGCAGGATTTGAATCCTTTATCTTTCTATACATTAAAGTTAGTAATACCTTATTTACACATATATATTGAATTGTATTGAAATTTTCAAAGATATTTATTTATTTAATTGCAGTTAAGCGCCGAACCTCTGAAGGAACGTGAAGCTGAATTGTTCCATATACTTGAGTATGCTGATATTCATGGGTTGAAGCAACTCAAGGGTATAGAAGATAGGTTGTACGGTCTGGATCAGTTGCTCAGTGAGGTGAAGAAAATAGAGAGAGATCAGCGGGACCAAGCTGCATCACTTATACAGGTATGGCATAAGCATATTATTCAGGCACAAAATTCGACAATATAGAAGACTTCTTACCTCTAATTCTGGGTGCATAGATTCTGGATTCGGTGAGATAGGTACCCGGAGGCGTACGTCTCTTTCCCATCCTTTCCTACTCACTTAAAGGTCGGCAAAATAACTGTAACATTGTTTGTGTTACAGTTGTCCATGGGCGGCGTTGGTCACATACCATCAGGTGACCCCCTGCTCATTTGCCCTTCTATCCCATAATCTATCCCTATCCTATGAAATGGGATTATCTATGATCCCAGATCATAGTATAGGGCATAGTAGCATGACAAATCAGAAACTAATATTGAGTGAAAGATATTCCCTAAATATTTTTTTTAAATATCATTACATTAAAAAATACAACCCTAAATTTACACCTTTATCCAAGCTAGGCCAAAGTCAGGACAACTAGTAATTCTGTATTGTCGTTTTCAGTACAGGGAACGTCTGAACAGCACTTGCGATCCATCGGTGCTGCCTACATTAGTGCAATCACACTGGTGTCAACTGAACAAACTCTTGAAGGGTCACCAGTCTCTCGTCGATATCAGGAGGCGTATTGCAAATTCCAAGGAAGAACTCTGCACTGTGTTGAAGGCGAGATTGCAGTGAGTACTACATTTAATTGTAGAAATCTTTACTTTTTTTGTAATACATATAAAAAAATTGAGTCACCTCTATGATGGTAGAAATAATTGTTATATGTACATACAAAAATAAGTTCACGCCAAGTTCCTTGCGGGATTTCATAACTCTTGTTATACGATTTTTAAGTCCCCTGACATCACTTTCCTCAGGGACTCGTTCTATTTGCTCATGGAAAGTGGGTCGTGGCACTTGTGGCCTTTCCCGATTCCTACATCCTTTTGCTTTTACATTTTATATCTGCATCATTAATTCTTTTGACATGTCAAAGTCAAATAAGCTTATTTTTATAGGTCTTCATAGACACTTAAAAATAGTCAATAAGTTCAGATTCAGATTTCAAATATTCAGAATAAATATTTTAGAATATAATTTAAAATAAAACTAGCCGACCCGGCGAACTTTGTTTCGCATTAAAAGTAATAAATGAGTAAATTTTGGACATCTTGAGGTTCAATTTGTGCTATTTATCGGCTTTAACTGCTGTTCCGCTATGTTAATACTGCAATATCTTCGAAAATATTTGTTTAAATTGCATGCTGTAAAGGGCCAGGATCATCTATGTTATATGCACAATCTATTTAAGACACTTAATTGGATGAAATTTAATACTGTAATGTTTAAAATCGCTTCGTACATAGGCCATTATTTCTCGTAAAAAGTAAAAAAATAAAAATGGTCAAAATCCGCGAAGGCATATATGTCTATCTCTTAAGGATATTAAGAGATAGACATATGCCCTAGCGGATTTTTATAGATCTTCTGAAGGTGTATAATAATGTAGTACGTTGTTTTGATTTATCACTTAGGGTTCAGGCAGCGTTTGCGATTAAAGTTCTAAATCTTGGAAATTATCACTTTTTTACTACACTATACATGAATTATAAATCAAAACCACCCCGTTGGCACCCTCTATAACTATTAAAAAAACCGCATCAAAATCCGTTGCGCAGTTTTAAAGATATGCGCATATAAGGTGACAGACAGCGGAAAGTGACTTTGTTTTATACTATACAATGATGATACTAATTACGAGCGCTTGAGGAAAGTGCCTCCTTGGAAAAAAAAACAGACGCAAACTTCCACTCCAAAATAAGTGAACAAATTCTAATACGCAAACTACAAAAACGTGTCCGAATCTTAGGCCCTTTCTTATTTAATAATTATTATCTATTACCGGTTGTGATGAAGACATAACTTGTTTTCTTCGGTGTCGGTTAATAATGAGTAAATCTGTTCGCAGGGCCGTACTGATGATCGAGAACAAAATGTCGGTGCAGGACGCGCACGACATGCTGTCGTTCCAGTGCTTCAACCGCCTGTCGCGCTACTTCGGCATCGTGGAGCAGCTGCACCGCGCGCCGCGCGTCTTCGTGCGGGCCGTGCACGAGGCCGCGCGCCGCCGGACCTTCTCCGACACGCACATCAAGGTACCACCCGACCAGCTCATTCACATAAACCAACATTCTACTGCACCATTTCAAGGTCATATCGGTGGACCAGTGGAGTCGAGAAGTCATCTCACACCATTGACTTTTCGGAATTTACGTGTGATAAATATCCGATGATTGCCAACATCGTGTCCGGTGTATGGTAATAGGTGATGCCACCTATTCCATTTGCGATGCCAAATTTCTGCAAGTCATGCGTAAAATCCGATGCTCCGACCTTTGGGTAAAAAACTGATATTTAACAAGAAATCTCGTCGTTCATTTGAGGATTATATGAACCGATGGATGGACGATGCGACGTCAATAGGTTTGTTATCTGCATAAGGTCGCCTCCATATTTTCGATTTATGAAAACAGTGACCGCGCTTATTACATTACTATTTTTTTTTTCACAGTGGGCCATTAACCTTGCAGAGAAATTGCAAGCGATTCACGAAGAAGAAGTAAACCGTAGGCAAGACTTCAATGCAATATTCGAAGGTCACTTTCTACGAAGCTTGTTCCCGGGAATGTCTGATCTGCCGCCATCTTTCGCAACAAGAACTCCGTCAATATATGACTCCAGTTTACCGAAGCTAAACGACTCGGATGTAGAGCTAATAGATAAGGCGTTTCCAGATTTTGCCCTTGAAGTGCCTAATTACGATATGGAATCCACAGTGCAGTTTTTCTATCAGAGGTAATTTTTCACATTTGCAAGAGATGATAATTACTATTTATTACTATTACTAATAAAAAAAATATCAAGTAATTATTGAAAATAAAGTTGTTAGAGATGGGCTGAAAGAAATTCTTCGATGTTCAGTGGAAAGATGTATTAATTGTGGAGGTCCATAAAGCTTTCATATGTGTCTTTTGAAAGTAATGTCAGGAGTTATAATACACTAAGAACTATACTTTCATTTGTCAATGTTCGTTTTTCATTTAACAGGATGAGGGCATCAGAAAGTGAAAGCAAAGATGCGGATATCCAGGTGGACATGGAAAAGTAAGTTATAGTTTTTCTACTAACTAACTCTAACTTTTTCTACTAATATTCTGAAGTTACTTGTACTACATTGGAGTAAAACGTATTTGTATGTATTAAGTCTCATCTCTGTTCCGTAACTAGTTTGACGAAAATTGTTTGCCGGTAAAATTTCATTTTTTTACAGATAATTTAGCTAATTTAATGTGAATTTTCTATACACACTGATACAAAAATGTCAATTAAATTTGTGATCTATGAACTTAAAAAAAATATTTGTAAATCTTCACTGACTACGTCTAATCCTTGCTAATGTCATGAAGATTAATAATTTTGATCTTCCATTGTTTACTTTGAACATGTTTTTCTTCTTTAGAGCTAACCAATCACTTGCTGAGGCCGACGACTTCGACAAGTTGAGTGAACATAGCGAGCAAAGAGTGGACGTATCCACGCTGTGCGTCCCCGACGCGACCACCGTGTCTACTGTGACCGAGGTGCGCCCCCTGCCCGTCATCCTGGAGGCCCCGGAGAGCCCCAGAGAGTTCGAAAGTTCCGATTTTTACATCGAGGAATCGCTACCGTCCAGCTTGGAATGGGGCCGGGATGAGCGACAGGTGTACATCCACCCTGATCGAACATTTGTATATGACGCACGTGTAACATATCGCAGCCAATTACACACATCTCTATTAGTCTAGGAGTCAGATAATCGAAGATTCTGATAACAGTCTAGAATATATTGTTATTTTTTTTTTTAATTTGAAGTTTAACAAACCAAAGAGTCCAATTTAAATAGAAGCACTTTTTTCCATTTTAAATGAATTCTAGCATTTTAATTATTTGTAACGTTTTCTTGTATTTAATTTACTAAAAGTCACATAAATATTAATATATAATTTAATAAAGAGGAGTTCTAATCTAACCTTAATTTTGATCAAAACAACTTTTAGGATTATATCGCGTTTATTTATTGAACGAGCGCTCGTGAAAATGATCTCTGTAAAGAGTTCGAAACGTCGGGAAATAAATATAAATAAATAATAAATAAACGCGATATAATCCTAAAAGTTGTTTTGATCAATGGGTGAGATTCGCGAAAATCTTAGAAATAAATATGTAACCTTATGTACATACCTTACCTTATGTATGTAATATCTAACCTAAAATAATTTGAATAATTGGTTTGGTTTTCGTTTTCCTCTAAATGTAGTAATAAAGGAACTATGTGTTACTTGAAAAGTAGTGTTTATTGGCTGAGATATCTCACATGAATAGTGGCAGTTGTATTTTTTAATATTTTATTTGCTCCTATGTTCAACCGGCCCCGTATCAGCTGTAGCATATTATATTGTTTTTGCTTTACATAGACATACACCATTACATATTTTATTCATCTAGTACTTTCTTGCTCACTCACATAATATTCTCCAAAATGAATGTTTTTTTTTTCACAGGACAATATGGACACACACAAAATAAATATGGACAAAATGCAAAATTTTTTAAATAAAATTTACTCCATTTGTAAAGTGAATGTTGTTTATATAATAGAAGAACTGATTAAGTTAAAGAATGACGTTGATGAGTTGAAAAAGTCATTTACTAATTCATGTTTAGAAATATTAGATGCTTGGAGCGCTAGTAACGAAGAAAGTGCTTTGAGATACAGAGAACAAATTCAAAGATTGACTGTAGACCATGAATTGGAATTGAGTGATATGAAGGCGAGTTTAAATGAGAGCGAAGATGTGATCTTATCATTGAAATGTGCTATAGAAGAATTGAAATCTGACCACCAGTTAGAGGTGGAGAAAATGGAGAAGGAATACCAGGACACTAGGTACGTGCTAGAAGAGACTCGAGAAGAGATACTGCGTTTCGGAAAAAGATTGGAAGAAATAGAAGCGCAGAAGCAGAAAGAAATAAAAGATTTGCAGGAGAAGATGCATCAGGATTATAAAGCTGAGATTGAATCTATGCGATCGAGGTAATACTATTTTTTTTTACCTAATAAACATAACTTCATGCCTTTTACTACCCGAAGGTGTAGGCAGCGGCTGTTAATCCTCGTCTCTCCGTTATGTTGCCATACCGGGCACAAAGTCCAAAAAGAACTTCGAAAAGTTACTGGTGTGAGCCAGTGTGAGGATTCGAGAATGCGACCTCTAGATTTAGAATCGGGTGCTCGACCACGTGTTTGGTTTTATTAATTAAACTGGTATTCTAAATACAATCTCTGAATTTATGCATTTTTTATTTGCGAAATGAACTTTTGAACTATGCATTATGCTTATTGAAATTGTTTTTCAACATTTGTAGAATGTCCAATTCATAGGACTTTCTACAAATGTTGAAAAACAATTTCAATTATAATTAATTGCTGTGTGGCGCCGGCTTAGAATGCCGCCACCCCATCTCTTCTCGTTTTCATCATTCCCGTGGGTGTCGTAAAAGGCGACTAAGGGAAAAGCTAGAAGAATGGGCAGCAGCATTCTCTCTCAAGACAATACAGCCTACTGCGATCACCAACCCGCCTGCCAAGCGTGGCGATTATGGCAAAAACCCCCCATAATGGAGCGGACCGGCAGTTGTGGCGCTCTATGGGGGAGGCCTATGTCCAGCAGTGGACCTCAAAAAGGCTAATGATGATGATTATAATTATATTATGAAAATTACTTCTAGTTGTGATGATAGTTTACAAAAATGTTATTTTTGGCCACAACATATTAAGAGTTACCAAGTGGAATATATTTATTATTCGGAAGAATGTCCTGTATTTATTATTTGTATTGTTATAGATTCCGTCTAGTAGCACTAACTAATATGGACAGATCGCCTTCGGAGTCCAGCTTGGAGAAGATTGAGCGTACTGATGTTATCGAGATAAGCAATCACAATGCGATAGTGATGCAAACCAAAGAGAACGCTGAAGTGGAGAAAGAAGAAGCAGTAAAACAGGCGTTGGCCAAGTCTGAAGCTGAGTGGAGAGAGAAACTTGACGCGGAGCTGGAAACATTGAAGAATAAATATGAAGCGGAAAAACAGGTCTCTCTATCAATATTAATCTGGCTAGGCATAAAATTTCGAATACAATAAGTTTCCAGTTCTGAGTTTATGTATGCATGTATGTTAAACCATCCTAATTATGTCATAGGTATCATCAAATGAGGTGAGCAGACGTCTGCTGTCCGAGAAGGATCGCCAGTTGGAGTCTTACCGGCAACGTGAGATGCAGCTGGTCCGCGAGTGTGCCAAGTACAAGGAGACCATACAGCAGCTGGCGGACCCGGAGACCAATGATATTGAACAGCTGCTCAATACACAGGTACTTCGCCTAATAGTATGCTAAGGATACTGTATATCTGTTACCTCTCCACGCTTAAACTGCTGAACCGATTTGGATTTAATTTTGTATGGTGAACGAATGAAGGTCTAATATTTTTGGTATTAGATAGTATAAAGTGAATATAGTTATGTTTTATAACTAACATGTTTTGCAGTTCGCTACACTAGAGAACGAAAAAGCTTTACTGCAGCAACAGGTGGAAGATTTGAAGAAAGAGTTGGAAAAGAAAAACGAAGAAGCGGATAAGAGTGAAAAGAGTAAAGAGGAAGACAGCGAAGGGAGGTGAGTCAACTGATATCATAATAAGATTGATAACACATTTACGGCTGAAACCAATTATAAATCCAAATCCGAATTTTGCTATTTAAGATTGATATTTCAATCTATTTGTAACTAATAAGCGCGCCAACAATCAATCCATGGATTGATTTTGTTTGGGATATCGATCGACAGATACACAATAATCTTAGATTGGAGTTTGACTATTGGCTTCGGCCATTAAACCACAAAGACCGAGGAAATTTATTAGATGGTTGATCTTAATACCAGTGGGATTTCTTAGTGGAATTGAAAGGGTTCAGTAAAAAAAGAAATACCATGAGAAGTACACATTATAAATAATATAAATTATATTTTTTTGTATACAATACACCAGCGCCCTCTAGTATTCCAATTTAAATAACTTAACGCTTGCGTTATGAAAAGTAGATGACCTGTATACATAGATAAACACTCGGACACCATACAAACATTCATGCTAATCGTAAATATTTTTACACCGGTGGGATCAAATCCACCGACCTCGATTCTACCGTAATAACTAAGTAACTAACGGGAGGGAACATTGCATATGTTACCACTGTTAACATTATACTCTTTTATTCCCAGATCATCGCCCAAAAAGGAAGAGGTCCGCAAGCCCCGCGTCCGCAGCCACACGCCGTGCGGCCTGTCGTCGGGCACGCTGTCGCTGGGCGCCTGCCTGCCCGGACACACCGTGCTGCTCATGTGGGAGCCGGCGCACCAGAACTACACCGTGCTGCAGGTCGGTGCTGACTGCTGCTGACTCCTGCTGACTCGCGCGAGGGCCTCAGATCTTCGATAAGCATTTATATTACCATCCAATTATATAATCCTCGTGCATTCACATTGCGATGGAACCTTTGCATAATTACAGCTGCGTGACGTCATTCGTTTTATAAATGAAAATAGTGTTGAGATATTATTCATGGTTCACGAGTTTCAAATATACAGGAAGAGTTTCTTTATAAGAGACAAATGATTATAGAGAAACTATTCCTATAAATTTGGGATCATATTTTGAACGAAAAGTCAAGGAATGTTACTTCATTACGTAGTCGCTTTCCGCTATCTGTCCACTTATATGCTTAGATCATTACAAGTACGCGACGGCCTTTGATGCGGTTTTATTTAATAGATAGAGGATGTTAACGGGATAGTTATTATCTATAATTCATGTATGACGTAGTAAAGAAAAATTGGTAAATCCAAAATTGACTTTCTTTTAATTTTGATGCGGAACAAAGTTCGCCGGGTCAACTAGTAAAATAAATAATTGATTTTACTATACAATGAAAGTTAATGATCGCTAGAAATGTAATGTCTATTTCAAATGGTCCGAAATTGTTACAAAATATGAAGTCTAAGACTTAAAATTGGTAAGCGTGTTTTCTTTAGTTTATTATGCGATGTAAAACTTAGATTGCATTAAAAGTAATTGAAATTTATATATTTTCATCAATAGAATCGATTCTAATTATGTTTATTTATTTTTTATTATCAGGAAGCACCGGTAATGTTTTTCGTACACAGCGATTGTTTACCGTCGCTCGGACTCAGTCTACACGTGAAGAATGAGCAGGAGAGGAAGTTGTATGCCATCGGTATTGTCGACTCCAAAGAGTTCTGTTATGCGAAGCGGGTGAGAACATATTATGTTATGATGTTTTATATCATAATTAAATAATTGTGTTCGTCCTTCAGCCCAATGATCGAGATTCAAGTATTGCAATGGTAACAAAGAAGTAAATCATCAGTAGTTTTTTAACTACTAAAATATTTTAACTACATATAATACAAATATTATAAATATTGTACATTGTAGACATGACTAATACAATACATATTCGTAACATATTATTTTGTGAAATATTTACATAATTAATAATGTCGAAGAAATAATAAATAATATAAAATAACACACACATACATACTAACACTTATGCACCCACAAACACTTATACACACACACGCACACAAACACTTATGCACACACACGCACACAAACACTTATGCACACACACGCACACAAACACTTATACACACATAGACACACATAATAAACACTCACCCTAATAACAATTTTAACGTGATTATCAATGTATTCATATAGAAATTGCTGCATACATTGTATCCACATAAGATGTAATATAAACGCGTTATTTTTTACAAGATAATGTAGCGTAAATATGTTTAGCAGCTTGTAAATGGAAGTTTTTTTTCAGTCTACCCTCATCATCTAAATTATTTTTAACCTTAATTGTATAAACTGTGCACCAACATCTATTTATTGTACTCACGAAGCAACATGGCAGTGGAACTTTGTGTTTTAAACACAGATTTCTTTAAAGTCTAGATAAGATACCAAGTGTTACATAGAACTAGATGTAATAACTCATGTATACATTTTGTGTTCTCGTTCTTTATGTTCTATTGTTATGATGTTTATTGAGTGTTCTTTATAATAAATAAATAGATAAAACTTTTTTTATAATAATATACAGAGTGTCAACCGTTACGGAATGCCACAAGGCTCCCGTTTCTACCGCGTGCGAGTCAGACCTCTTGCAGAGCCAGCACCGACGCCGGCTTGCTGTGATCCCAAACATCGCTCAGGTATTTGATAATTGTAGTAAAATGGGGAAAATATGTTCAATACACGCTTTAAGTGTAATGTAAAATACAACTCTTACCGTGGTATTAATTTGGAGATAAAGAAAATGGTGAAGTCTAAAGATAGTATTGAAATCGCATACGTTTCAACATTATCGTAACTCTCAGTACCTTCTTGGCTTTTTATACGGATGTCTCATTGTCGGGTACAAGTCGCAAACGGTCCAACATTGTGCCCAATTAATGGCAATGCAATGCAAAAAAGGTTGTGCCAACTGACCATGAGATCAAAAATTTCCATGACTGGAATCCAATGTGATGATCATGTTAAAATTTTATTTCAATTAAATGTTTTTTTATTGCATTTTTTCCACACCAGAATTATGTTCACATTACGCTTTGCTATTGTAAATCTTGTTGGAAATTCATTAATTAATATCTAGTTCTCAGATCGTCTATTTTATTTCTTTTTATACATTATATGCAGGAATTCCGAGAAGTACTATTAATAGTCCTAGTTACTCTAGTAATAGGATAATTAATTATTTGTAATTGTATGTACATACATACAAGGTTGTTTTACCCGTTATATTAAGCTCCATTTAATCATTTCAAACATAGTAAGTATAAAGCATTTGCTTCGAACACCTGCTTAAAAGTGCGCTCTTGTAGTAATTCTACTATTAATTACCTTCTTGGTCGATAGTAGTGGAAGAAGGACTTTACTACTATTGACACAGTAACTCATTAGAATATTTGCTCTTGTTAAATTTTTTTAGCCTTTTATGTAATCCTTTTTTTCTCTCTATAGATTTTTTGTTAATATGGGTCCTACGCTGTGTAGCCGAAACTACTTGAACCGATTATTATCGAATTTGTGCACGACCCTATAATTTTACTCCTAATTAATTTTATTTGCTCTTCAATTTATTTAATTCTAGACATCCCTCTGTTTAACCCACTAGTATAAATGGATCGAGCTTTTATTTTATTTTTTTAATCCTAACAAAATGTTACCAGCTACAGTGTACACTCGCACAATTACAGATATGTCAGCTATGAAGGGCGGCGTGCTGCCCCTGTTGCGGGACACGCGCCCCTACAAGAAATGGTTAACCTACATGCATGCCCCAGGTCGTTGCCTATTTCTGTTCATATCACTATCATACACGTGGCCGCCAGTACTGAAACTGTGTCGCGACCCCCGGAAATTATTACCTCTGAGAGCTTGACGTCACCTAAATTGTTGCATTTAAGTGACGTTAAGATACTGTTGCCAATTTCTTTTAAATGTGAAACTTCTAATGCAATTTCCAACATGTTGCGTTAAATGTTTAACGCTACAATCAAGGGACTATGTGAGCCCTGTAAGCGTAAAAAAAGAAATCTTTAACTTAACGTTCACTAATCCCTTTTTATTTTCATTTCTAAATTACGAAGTTTCACATCGTTTAATAATGCACACATGGAACTTATTATGTGCAGTCGCGTCCATAGATAGAAGTATAAAAGTAATATGGTTTTATACTCTCATATACTTTTAGAGCATCAGCGGTCGCGACATAGAGTTCGGGGCGTTTCGCTTAATCGCCACAGCTTACATCGTGTGCTTATTTTTGTTCAGCTTTAATATCATTTGGCTTTTTACTAATTACAGCTTTGTATGTGCATATTTAATAAGATTGATTGAAAACTAACCATAGATTTTAATATATAGAGAGCATTTTATAGATAAGAGACATTAAAATTTCAAACAAGACGATGGTAAGATTCACGCAGTCTCAGCATTTGTTCCGAGATTCTATGTATCAAATAAACGGGCTCCTTTTTCTGATTAACCTTTGTGGCATATTCTTAAGTATCATACTTTTTCAAGATTCCGTTTTTTTATGTACATAGCGGATTAATTCTCAGAAATAGTGCGATATATTTGTCCATTAATATATTTTCATTTGTACTTTTGTCACACTCTTGAGTTTAAGTTATATTAATTTTGTAAGTATATTTGCCAGCAGACTCGAAGAAGTCAGTGGACACAAGTCAGTCTACAAGCTCTGCAACTGAGCAAAGTGGTCCAGCACCCGAAGTCGCGACTGGCACTCTTATTAATCTAGAGTCGCCAAATTCACCAGTCGAAGTGCCTCCTGCAAACATATCCTCTCAGTACGAAGACCAATTGGATTCGATAGAGTCCAATGAACATTGGCATAATGCTCGTATGCATCTGTCTTCTATCAGTATCATGTGAGTATTTTAGAACATTATTTGTAATCTGTTTTACTAATAAATAGCAGTCGCTGATTTATGGGACCGTAATGAAACGTTAATATTTAACTAACCCATAAAGAAGATAAAAATAAGAGTCGAAATAGTAAGTAATATATTGTATTGTGTGGTTTTAGGACGGACATGGAGAGCAGTGTCGGCAGATGTCTGGGAGAGCCGCTGGAGTTGACCGTGAGCTCAGTGTCCGTGGTGCCCCCCGGGGACGCCGCGGGCGCCTCCGAGCTGGCGGAGGAGGCCACCCCCTGACACGCGAGAAAGGGACGCCCCTGGCCCGCCAAATAGTGCCGGCTCCCTCGCACACTAGTGCGCTCACAACATATTGCGTATGTGATTAGATTATAAGTCTGCAGGTGTCTGCATATACCGCGCGATAAACGAAGCATTGTATTAATCTTATTCAATAAATGGTTCATCACAAAGATCTTTGTTTGGTAAGATTTTACTTGACACTACTGGAAAAGTTTGAGAGCAATTAGGCTATGTCTTGTCGCATCGCTATTTGTCGCGTTGTTGGCTCTTACACTTACTCGCTGCTTTGTCCAGCATTCTCTGTTTGTAACAATATATCGTAGAATTTTAGTTACTTTTTAGCCAAGACAGATTTTTATGTGATAGACCGGGGCGATTACACACGATTAGGAATCTCGTGGTCTTTGAACGCAGACCATTTAGATATTAAACACATTACATGGACTTGATCATTTTTTGACTCTGCTTTTGTTGAATTTCTAAACCAAATCCATTCACTAAATTCATAATTTATAGTGGGACTACAGAACTAAAATTATTCTTAACTCTTTTAAGATTGGTTCTTACATGAGCTGTAATTTCACTTTGTTTTGGGCTTTTAGCTTGTAACTTCAGAGTTTCTTTCTAAAAAAATTATGATGTATCCCTTCATTTCATCTTCTGTTGTACTTTTTTAAATCCTCAAACATACTGCCAAAATACTACTTTAGTTCAAATGATTTATCGAAACTGGAATAATTTCTACCAACTTATTAACAAGGTCGGGTCAAGCTCAGGTCCTTATATCAAGCTCAGGTCCAAGGATTATCAGTAGCTTATTTTACCACCATTGTTGCCTGGGTTGGAAATAATAGGTCATGCTTAAGACCTAATAGTACTGATCTCATCGTTGGTATATTGTATATATCTGATGGATTGATATGAAAGGTTCCTGGGAAGTTTTAGAAACGTAAGACATCGCTTGCATCTAATTTCCTCACTCCCCTCCACATCATTCTAGAGAAACAGCTGGCTATGGGTCACGTAGTGTTATTTATTTTTATTATTTCATTTCACATCACCACCAGAATTCACAACATATTACACATACTCGATAGTCGATGCCCCCCCCCCCCCCCCAGGCGGGGGGTGTGCAAAAAGTATTGGTGACATGTCCCCGGTCTACTATGATTTCAATATCATATAGTACAAACTTTTTTAGTCACTCAAAAGCTTTATTATCGCAATCTTATATAATTTTTATTTTATTTTTTAATATATTATTCTATGTGTTGTGCTGTGTTTTATTTTATAGTTTCTTATGGCGATCTTATGATTTGAAAATAAAAATATTTATGATTAATTTATCATTGTTTTATAATTGTCTACACTACCTATTAAAGTGGTATGTAGCGTAAATATTTTTGTTTGTCGCAGAAATTCGAAAACTGGACGGATTTTAAATGTGCGACCTTCACAAGTGTCTGTACAAGACTTAATTGAATAAATGAGTTTTTGATTTTGATCTATTCAACAAATTTGTATAGTGCACGTGTCGTGTGTTATCGTTGTGTGTCTAATATCGTCTATATTCAAATTCTCCTTAAGATAACTTCTATCTATAAGTACTTTACTTAGTACGTAGTAGACATTTAGTAGACCACTCGGTCCCCTACTACGAAATCTTTTTAAAACTTTGTCGATAGATATTAACCAAACGTAAACGCTTCATGCTCGATCTCGAACTTGTGAACAGTTTACAGAGCTGCCAATAGCATAGTTTAATAATGTTTGTAGTGTAGAGTGTAATAAATCATTATTTTATTTTAAAAAAAAATAAGTTGTGCTTACTAATAGTAAAGTGTAATTGCCATTTTGAGCTAAAAATGTTTTAATTTTTGATGGATTCAGAATTGGTTTTAAAAAAATAATATAGCATATAATTCAAAAAAAAAAAATAGAAGTAGGAAGACCTTTATAGATACAAATGATGCAAAATCACACTGAATAAATACTTTTTTAATCTATTAGTTTATATGACACTAAATTTTGAAACGTTTATTATATTGTTTAACTCAGGTAACTACTCAGCTTAACTTGATGCAAAAATATCTATATATATCTGATACAATAAATATTGAGGGACAAAACACTTGCATGCCATGGTTGAAAATTCTCATATTTCAATAATATTAAATCGATTGGGAGCACAAATTATGGTATCTTTGTAATAAATAAATAAGAACAATGCTTCATTTTAAATTTGTTTGTGGCCTTACGTGTCGCCCGATGATGGGCTAACGGTGTCTCTAGTACTATATCCGATGAAAGAGTAGGACTAACACGATAAATACAAGTTCACAATTTTATTGTAGAAAATAAGTTTTGGTCCTTGATTTATTATGATGGTCCTGCCGATCAGGATATGTTTAGAGATGTGAATCGGCTACCGCCGACTGCTGTGATAGTGCGCGCTGTGCTTTCCCTGATCCCTCGTAGTTACAGTTCTGGTTGTACAAAATGTACGCTTATAATAATTTAGGGGCCTATATTTAAGAGTTTATATTAAAATTAATTTTCTTTTGGTAATTCCCTCTGATGAGGTTTGAAATATAATAATAATTTAAGGGAGTTAATAGTTTAATTTAAAATTAGCCGCGTGACTGACTAGGCAATGGACGGGATTTTGGTAATTCTATCCTTTGTTTTAATTCATTATATATTTTAAGATGAGTCTGCGTGATGAGAGATGAATCATTTGTTCATGTATTGACAACTGTATCATCAGCACGGTGATCGTCTACTTATGTGATAAAAAAACTTTATGCAATGAACTCGTTATCATTTTGTATATAATTCTAGTAATAATTATAATAGTTATATAATTATTAATAGATATGTCGAATTTAAATTTAAGTTTTTTAGTTCATTTTTTTTTTGGTAAACAAAACTCAGCCAGACTAATGTTTTTTGGTTGGTTGGTTATTTATTCTTGGAAATAAAGATAATTTGGTATGCTTTATAAAAGGCATACTTTGAACTGAAAGGATGAAATTAAGAAGTCCTCGTCAGCTTTCAGAATACAGGAATGTTAAGTCTTGGAGAAGCCTAGCAGGTCTAAGGTCCAAGGTTTATTTTGTGTTTTACACTGTACTTCGGATGATACGTCGGTGTGAGCTGGTATGGAGTGGGTTATGGAATGTTTAATCAATGCATAATACACAAGTCGTACGATCGCTTCGTGAACTATTATTGTAGTGACCAATTTTGTAGTTTATAAATGTAACATAGGCAATTTTAGTTGTAAGTTTTATATTTACTTAGTATATAATATTAAATAGACAATTTCATATATATTGGGTTTTATTTGTTATGTAACAAAAATTACTAATTTAATCCTTATTTATATAATAACTAGTTGAACCGACTAGCTTTGTGTCGCCTCAGATACAGTAAATTAGTACATTTTGGATTTTATAAAGTTCATTTGCCGCGATGCAACTGCTACGGCCCTGCATTTTAAATCTGTAATATCTTCGAAAATTACATAACTTTACGCCTTTGTTACCAGAAGGTAACGGAAGCGGCTGTTAAGCCTCGTCTCGCCGTTATGTTTACGTCCCAAATGGTGGCGAACCTACCGGCGATACCGGACACAAAGTTTTCAGTCATCGGTATTTATCACACTTAACTTCCAAAAACAGTTTCGAAAAGTCATTGGTGTGAGCCAGTGTCAGGATTCGAACCCGGATCACTGGATCAGAAGCCGTCTGCTCAGAGATGTGACTTATTTGAAATACTTCTATTTAAAATACAAATACAAAATGCAAAATACTTATTTTGTATTTAAATACCTTTTAGTTGAAAGCATTTTGTATTTTATTTGAAATACCTCTCGAGATGTATTTTGTATTTTTAATAGTCATTTCAAAATGCAAAATACTTTGTGATAAATTTTAGCATAAAATTACCAACCGAACAAAATGAAAGAAGAGAATGACGCATGTACCGACAATGAATTTGTGACCCCTGTGAGTGAGAGCTGGGTATGGCAGAGTGTGCATGAAAGTAGGATAAACGCGGTCGAAATGAGGGCATTGCGCAAAATCTGCGGAGTGACCCTCGCTGACCGCGTGGAAAACAAGGTTATAAGGAAGGAAGTCGGATTGAAAGAGAGTGTCGGTGTAAAAGTAAGAAAGGGCATGTTCCGATGGTTCGGACATGTAGAAAGGATGGATATTCCCCGTGGTATATGCAGTAGAGAATGCATAAATATGCAACATCTCCGCAACGCCAGGGGGCCAAGCCGATCTGAAAGAGCTTGTTACGTACACCTGTACGATAGCCATTTACTTAGATTAGGTAATCACTCTTTGTTCAAAGAACTGTCTACGTTGTGCGGAAAGGTCTTAAAGGGTTTGGGTTTGTCTTAAGGGGCTTAAACCTTTGTTCGGTATCACGCTTGAAATCCTTTAGGATTTCAATAATTGATTTAATTTATTGAAATAAGAACTGTTCAAAGTTAAGAACTTAACTTAATTTAACTATATATAGAGCGCCGCGGTGCTCTGCTAGGCGTCGCGGCGCCATATAGAGTGTCGCGGCGCTGTGTCGGCGTCGCGGCGCTAAATTGGGCGTCGCGGCGCTATATTGAGCGTCGCGGCGCTATATAGAGCGTCGCGGCGCTGTGTCGGCGTAGCGGCGCTAAATTGGGCGTCGCGGCGCTAAATTGGGCGTCGCGGCGCTATATTGAGCGTCGCGGCGCTAATTAGTGCGGTGCGGCGCCATATAGAGCGTCGCGGCGCTGTGTCGGCGTCGCGGCGCTAAATTGGGCGTCGCGGCGCTGTGCCAGGCGTCGCGGCGCTATATAGTGCGTCGCGGCGCTGTGTCGGCGTCGCGGCGCTAAATTGGGCGTCGTGGCGCCATATAGAGCGTCGCGGCGCTGTGTCGGCGTCGCGGCGCTAAATTGGGCGTCGCGGCGCTATATTGAGCGTCGCGGCGCTGTGTCGGCGTCGCAGCGCTAATTTGGGCGTCGCGGCGCTATATTGAACGTCCCGGCGCTATATAGAGCGTCGCGGCGCTGCGTCGGCGTCGCGGCGCTAAATTGGGCGTCGCGGCGCTATATTGAGCGTCGCGGCGCTATATAGTGCGCCGCGGCGCCATATAGAGCGTCGCGGCGCTGTGTCGGCGTCGCGGCGCTATATAGTGCGCCGCGGCGCCATATAGAGCGTCGCGGCGCTGTGTCGGCGACGCGGCGTTAAATTGGGCGTCACGGCGCTGTGCCAGGCGTCGCGGCGCTATATTGAACGTCCCGCCGCTATATTGAGCGTCGCTGCGTGTGATGATGCGTAAATATGGCATCCCCCGTACCGCATGGCTATGAAGATTGGTGCAATGCAGCATGTCATCCCCTGCGTTGTTTCTTACCCTGGAGGACTGGAGTCCTGGAGTGCTGGAGTGCTGGAGCACTCATGGATAAGTGGATAAGTCGGAGCCTGACCCGTTGTCGGCAAGTACCTATTTCCAAGTACTTGACCGAATATCTGGGCTGTTTTATATTATTGATTATACTTACATACATATTATCGTTACAAACATGCACATGATGATTAGGTATATGAGACTTCTCACAGTCTCATATGCTAAATGATACTGATCTCATAAGATTTCTAGTCTGTTTTTCATGAACTGTATTATCATACTACTGATACAAATTGGGGTTTCCCCCGGTGACCTCCAACCTCCCCTCACAGTCACCCCATGCCTCGCAACTGAGCCTGATACCTTTAAACTAGTCATCGTCTACTAACGATGTTGATTTACTGATATCACTGAGACATCACCCTGTGGCGATGTTACCATTGGTTCCTAGAACCACCTGGTATCACTGAGACATCACCCTGTGGCGATGTTACCATTGGTTCCTAGAACCACCTGATATCACTGAGACATCACCCTGTGGCGATGTTACCATTGGTTCCTAGAACCACTTGATATCACTGAGACATCACCCTGTGGCGATGTTACCATTGGTTCCTAGAACCACTTGATATCACTGAGACATCACCCTGTGGCGATGTTACCATTGATTCCTAAAACCACTGCAACCTACTGATATACCTGGGCATCATGTCCCCGGCATCTGAATGACACATATTAGACACATATTAATATATCACAGCAAATAACTCTGCATTAATCTGTTCTGACATTAATGTATACAAATTATAAATTCACTCACTGACGCTGCACTACTGTAATCTTAATTAACACTCCGACGCACCTCCCCAGGACGCTTCGCTCCCGCCGCCATCATACTTATTGTACCCCCGCCAAAAACGGGAAAGTCCATTATCGGCGGTAGTCAACATAAATACTTTCTTATGCATGGTGACGGACATAATAAATAAATATGATTCATAAATCTTATATCTTTAAACGAGCAATTCTTGTATATATATATGTATATATATATGTATATAATTGGAATCTCGGAATCGGCTCCAACGATTTTCATGAAATTTAGTATATAGGGGGTTTCGGGGGCGATAAATCGATCTAGCTTGGAATCATTTTTAGAAAATTTCATTTTATCGTGTTATATCGATAATCAACTTAAACATCAACTTACTTTTTTATTGGAATTCCTGACATCTATTGGCGAATGCTATTATTATTTTAAATTGTGAGCAACTAACTTGCTTTAACGACAACAACACTAAAGCTATTCCAGCAGATGGCGTTGTTTATAAAAAAAAAGAAAATACCGAGCAAAGCTCGGTCATCCAGATATTGTACATTTAAATGTTATAAATAATAAATAAATACACATTTACGGATATCTTTGTATTCGCGACAACATTCGCGACACTCCCCACCGCGAGAAGAAAGAAAACTGCCTGGTCATTAGAAACTTTTATTTATTAAATTGACACAAGCAATTTTAAAACTGGTATTAGTCAACTAATTCAAATAACGTAGTCATTAACTGGTTAGTCCATTCTTTAACCCTTTCTCTGGCTTTGATTGCCGAGATTCTAACTGGTCGTTTATTAGTATCCTTTAATGAAGAAATGGGAGCTTCTGTTTCATTACAGATATATTCACCGAGTTTAGGAGAGTCAAGGTCTAGGCCCACATTGGCCGATTGTTTTTCGCTGTGAACTTGTATTGGTTCACCTCCTTGAGGTTTCTTTAATTTCTCCATAGTTTTAGGAGTGAGACTACTTCCCATTCCTTTTGTTACTGCATACTGTTCGTCCTCAATTTCAAGGGGGTAGAGATGTCCTATTGAACGGGTGAATGTTTCACCAGTAGGTACTTTAACTTTGGCTACTCTTATTTGTCCATCCGAACTCTTCCTCAGCTCTGTTATCTTTCCTACTTTCCAATGCGCCCTATTACCATCTGATTTCAACTGAACTATTTCTGATAATTTTGGTGCTCTATTTACTACAACTCTCGGTTGCCGATGCTTGTCACTTCGTTCGCGAAGACTGGTTAAATATTGATTAGTGAACATATTTCTAAACTCTGAAACAATAATCTGACCTCGTTTCCATCCATCTATGAGGTTTTGTTTGGTTACGGTGGCTGATTCTAAGAAATGACGATCAGAAGTCTGCGGTATGACCGGCCCACCTACACGCAAGAAGTCAATCGGAGACAATACGTCCTCTGGTTCGGCACCTACAGTTGTGAGGGGTCTAGTATTTAAAACTGCCTCAATTTCTTTGATGATGGTACATAATTGATTATTATTAATCAAATGTTTGTCTAAAGTCCTTTTCATACAATGTTTAACTAAACCAATTAGACGTTCATAGAAGCCACCAAACCAAGGGGCCAATTCAGGGATAAACCTCCATTGTATTTTGTTATCTATACAATAATCAGATGTTAATATATCTGCACTGAGTTTGAATTGCAAAGCATTATCTGATATGAATAGTTTCGGCAAACCCCTGACTGCAATGAATCTTCTTACGGCTAATAAAAATTCTTCAGCCGTTAAGTCTTTGACAACTTCCATGTGTATAGCTCTGACTGTCAAACATGTAAAAAGACATACCCAACGTTTTTCTTTTATAGTTTCACTTACGTATAGGGGACCAAAATAATCAACACCAACAAAGGAAAAGGGTAGACTAAGTTTAACTCTTTCTTCTGGTAAATCTGGAATTCCTGGTAGTTTAAAAGGTCCACCACCATATTTCTTGCATTGTAAGCATTTTTTGATAACACTCTGCACTACTGATCTACCTTGTGGGACCCAGAAAGTTTTCCTCAATAACGCTAAGGTATGTGAGACACCCACGTGATAGTTTTTACGATGTATTTCCAAAATAATTTTGTGGGTAAATTCTGAGTTCTTTGGCAGTAATATGGGTTCTTTTTGATTTTGAGTGAGGTCTGTATATTTAAATCGACCTTTACATCTAATTAATCCATCCTTGTCTTTATATAATTGAAGACTTTTAGCTAGATCAGTTATGATACCCTTAGCTTCATTGGGAAAAAATTCTGCTTGAATTTCTAAAATAATTTTAACGTCATCGTTATCTGAATTTGGACAAGCCGTATCTGATACCCTTCCTAACATGTTTTTGTCCGATTCTTGCCTAGTTATGCTGTTTGAAGGTATGTTATTTTGGAAACCCTCTTCAGCCAAGGAAACCTGATTCTGCGTCTCCTCGTCAGCATAATTATGGAATCTAGGCCACTCTTGAGGATCTTTCGACAAAAATTCTGGGCCTCTCAGCCATTTATGAAAGAACTTTACTCTCTCCGATCTAGTACCTACATCCGCAGGGTTGTATTTAGTTGGTATATATTTTATTTGTGTACCTCTGTTTCGATTTATTTCATTGATTCTACGTGAAACGAAAGGTGGAAGTAGTTTTTCTGAGTGGCACCAGCTAAGTACTACCTGGCTATCTGTCCATAAGAACTGAGCTTTAATATTAATACGCAAGAATTTCATTACGTAATTTATAAGTCTGCTTCCGATTAGTACTCCCAGTAATTCTAGTCGTGGTATTTGTAAATTCTTCTGGTCCTTTAAAGGTACTAGCCTGGACTTGCCGATAATGAAATTGACAATGTTGTTAGTAGATAAAGAACTGCAACGGAGGTATACGACTGCCGCATATGCTTCTAAGGAGGCATCAGTAAAGCAATGTAGTTCGTATCGAGTTTCTTCCTGGTTCTGTACTCCTCTGAGATTTTGTGCATAATATCTGTTGACGTGTATATCCTTCAAGGAACTGAATTTAGAGACTATCGACTGCCACTCAGTACTTTGCTGTTCGTTTAAGGGGGCATCCCACTTAACCCTTTCTTTCCACAATTTCTGGAAAAATAACTTTGCTGGGAGTACTATAGGAATCGCGAAACCGCATGGATCGTAAATGGATGCAATTATTTGCAAAACATCCCGCTTTGTCTTTACTGGTTTTAAATTATAATTCTCCGAACCAATATTCAAATGAAGTTGGTCAAGCTCTATCTCCCAGCGTAGACCTAAAACTTTCACCAACTTATTATTTTCAGCTTTATACATGTATTTATCGGGTATAATCGTAACCAACTCTTTTGAATTGGAAATCCACTCTCGTAAATTCATAGATAAATCGGAAAACGTTTGTCTAGAGTCCTCATACAACTTAATTGCATCTGAGATTGTGTGTGCCCCTGTAACTATGTTATCGACATATATATCATCAGCTAATTCTTTTATTCTAACGTTGTTCGATTTTGACAAATGATATTTGACTGTGGCATTTAACAGGAAAGGGCTTGATATCACGCCGAATGGAACTCGACAAAAACGGTAATGCTCAATATTGTCTGAACTAGGTTTACTGGTTTTGTCTCGAAGCCAAAGGAATCGCGTTACATCTCGGTCCAAAACTTGTAGGCCTATTTGTAAAAAAGCCTTTTCAACATCAGCTAATATACCTATGGGGTACTCTCTAAATTTAATTAATAATCCTGTGAGGTCCTCTAGTATTAATGGTCCGCGGTACAAACATTCATTTAAACTCTTACTATTAGCCAATTTTGCTGATGCATCATATACAATACGAGGTTTATTTGGTTTATCTTTATTATATACACAATGGTGAGGAAGGTAATGCACTGGATGTGCCTGAGGAGCAGTTGGATCTGGTACCCTTTCGATAATTCCGGCTTTCAATTGATCTTGAATAACGTTATTATAACATTCTATTTCCTGCGCATCTAAGCGTTTTAATAGACTATTCAGCCGACCATATGCTATTCCTAAATTGTTTGGTAGGTCTGGTGGATATTCAATCCAAGGCCACTGAACTTGATATCGATTATTTATATATTGAACAGTTTCATTAAAATGACGCAGAGCTTCTTCGTCATGAGTAGATTTTGGAGAATCTGTGATACCTATTGATTCTAGGTCCCACAATTTTTGAACATCATCTGACCTTAAAGGTAAATCGGGTTCATTCAGCTTGTTTATTATCGTATTTGGATGAAAGTAAGTTAGTACTGATACTTGATCAGACTTCTCAATAGTATCATTAATCTGTCCTGACCAAACCCAACCAAACTGTGTCTCAACTAAATAAAGGTTTGAAGAAACTTGTATTCTTTTATCCGACATGAAGGAATGATAGTAATCATTACCAATCAATATATCTATTTTATCACCACATACCCCATCATCTGCCAATGTGATATTTGAAAGACTTAAGTTGTTAAACAATTTGGCAGTATCCTTAAGGGTTGGTGTTCGTACACCGTTTGTAATGTGGGGAACTACATTAACATATATAGTCCGCATGACATCAATACGAGTAATAAGTCTACAAACCACTACAGGGGTCTCTATTTGACGAGGTGATTTTGTTCCAAAGGTGAATATTGATAGATTGACCTTCTCAACAACAGACAAATTCAAATAACTGGACGTGGTTTCTGTTATATATGAGCGTTGGCTACCACAATCAAGTAAAATTCTGCACCTCAGCTGTTTAATTTCTCCTTCTGTGTTGCTTGCTATAGCAATGCTAGTCTGCAGTAATGTAGGACCGAGGTTATTTTGAACATATAAATTATTGCTTTTAATAGACTTTGTTGATTGTACGAACTTGATGGGGCATAAAGCTCGATTGTGGTTAGTTAATTTGTTGCAATGCCTACATTTTCTTTTGGAGTGGCATTCTTTCACTAGATGTCCTTTGCTAAAACAACAGTAACACCGATTCCCTAATTGCTTCTTTCTTTCTTGTAGTGTTTTGTATGTGGTGCATTCATCATTGTAATGGTCTTGTGTACAAAATATGCATTTGATAAGTTTCCTTTTAGATGGTCGAACTCTGTTTAAATCCTCATAAGCTCTTTTCCTTGTAGGCATGTTAGAGTATTTAACAAAAAATTTATTATCAAGCCTAGGTTTATCACTCTTGTAGCTCTTAAGTCTGCTCTGCTTGCTACCGTCAACCCTTTCAGATGTAACATGTAAGGAACCCAATGTAAAATTTTCTATATTTTGTTGCGGCTCATCACTTGATCTATCCATAAGTCTTGTACCTACAATGTCTTTTTTCAACCTATTTGATGTTTCCTTAGCAGATATAATGTATTCTAAATACTTTCGAATACAGTCTATTGTTTCTTCTTCACCAGACAGCTTCATTCGTAATTCATAAATGAGGTCTTCAGGAAACTTTTCCATAATCATCACTCTTAAATGGTTATGATTAACATTTTCGCCTAAAGAACTCAATACTCTAAGGTGTCTCTCTAATTCGTTAAGAACTTGTCTACATTCCTTAATGTTGTTAGTTGATATCGGTTTGATTCTATACAGTGCCACATAGTGTGCATCAATAATAGCACCAGGTTTGCCATATCTGTTCTTAAGTGTATCTACAGCTATACTATAGTTCTTATTTGTGGTATCTAAACCATCAATTGCTTGCTTTGCTTCACCTATAAGGACGGATTGTAAATATAACAACTTATCAACGTCATTAATGTTTCTGCTATCCACATTCGAAGAAAACTGGTCCCAGAACTGATACCACTTTAGGACATCACCATCAAATTTGGCAAGTTCCAGTTGTGGCAGTTTACTAGTGATATTGTTATTAGCAGATGCCACAGAGAGAGTATGTAGTTCTCGGTCATTAATTTTAAGTTTAATGTCTATCCCAGATATTAAATCTTCTGCTTGGATTTGAGCCATTGTATATTTTCTTATTTCATCAACATTTGGTTCACTAACTAATTTGTAGTAATTATGAATTTCAGTAATGAGTCTCAGATTAGCACTTTTTAGTTTGGAGTTAATTAGTTCTAGTTGATTATAATCATAGGGCACATCCTTTAGGGCACATTGTGCAGTAGATATATGCTGTAAAGCTGATTCGTATATTACATTCAGCCTGGTTAGGAATACTTCTGTCATATTGAAAGTAGGCACTTATAATTTTTTGATCAAGCTCTAACACCTTTGAAGGCATACAGAATCTAAAACAAAATTTACTTCATGTAAAATTCATGTTTATAATTACTACCATTTGTGTTTATATACTGTACTAGAAATTTCTCAATATTAATTGGAAATTTGTACTGGTTTTATCACTATAAGTAACCCCTTTCAAACCCTATGTGTACACATACACATTCATATCAGGTTATCTTTGTTAAAAAAAAAGAGAACTATTTAACTCCAACTTTAACCAGGTACTAATAATAAGAAAAAACTGATTAGAATTAAATATCTTCTATTCACTATAAGTAGGTATATAACTTATCTAAGTATCAACCATATCCATGATTCAATGTAACAATTCACACCCACAGTCTGTGTTAAAAATTATGATTATTAAGGTTATATATTTAAGATACCAATCATGAACCAATAATGAGAAAAAAAAGGTTTTGTTGTGATGTTTCTGATATTTCTGCCTACCAGGTAAGTGAGGTAAGGTGTGAAGTCATGTTGTATTTGTTTTACAACAGAGGATTATGTTTGGTTTCTGATAACCAAAAATTAGCCGATTCGTTATGAAATAAAATCTAATACTTGATTATATGTAGTTTTCAAGTGTGCACAAGGATCCAGACTGATGACATTATCTATATGTAAGTTTATTTGATGGTACATACTATTCTACCACAGATGAATAGTTTTCCTTTTTTTTTTTTTTGAAGATGAAACACACTCTGAGGTGGTTTGTATAACAAACTGTTGTATAGTATGCTCAATATTATATTAACTAATATTAAGTTATATTTTATCACACATTAATGAGTATTTTTTGAATTTTAATGTACAAACAACAATTTGAATCAGTATAATAAGACTCATTTTACAATTCACTCAATTCATTTATGTTTCACCTTTAATTTGATCTAAAATCACTCAAAATAAGAAGACATTAGATGAATCATTGTCATTTTTGTTTAGGAAAGAAATTTTAATAAATGAATTCTATAAACACATTATTAGAAAACCTCATCATGTGATTCTTAGTCTACACTGTGGATATATTATTTATCATCAGAGAAAACCAAGCAAGAGTACTTCAATATAGCTATTACTTTAAGTTCAGATCCCAGCATCTCCACCATGTCGGCAAGTACCTATTTCCAAGTACTTGACCGAATATCTGGGCTGTTTTATATTATTGATTATACTTACATACATATTATCGTTACAAACATGCACATGATGATTAGGTATATGAGACTTCTCACAGTCTCATATGCTAAATGATACTGATCTCATAAGATTTCTAGTCTGTTTTTCATGAACTGTATTATCATACTACTGATACAAATTGGGGTTTCCCCCGGTGACCTCCAACCTCCCCTCACAGTCACCCCATGCCTCGCAACTGAGCCTGATACCTTTAAACTAGTCATCGTCTACTAACGATGTTGATTTACTGATATCACTGAGACATCACCCTGTGGCGATGTTACCATTGGTTCCTAGAACCACCTGGTATCACTGAGACATCACCCTGTGGCGATGTTACCATTGGTTCCTAGAACCACCTGATATCACTGAGACATCACCCTGTGGCGATGTTACCATTGGTTCCTAGAACCACTTGATATCACTGAGACATCACCCTGTGGCGATGTTACCATTGGTTCCTAGAACCACTTGATATCACTGAGACATCACCCTGTGGCGATGTTACCATTGATTCCTAAAACCACTGCAACCTACTGATATACCTGGGCATCATGTCCCCGGCATCTGAATGACACATATTAGACACATATTAATATATCACAGCAAATAACTCTGCATTAATCTGTTCTGACATTAATGTATACAAATTATAAATTCACTCACTGACGCTGCACTACTGTAATCTTAATTAACACTCCGACGCACCTCCCCAGGACGCTTCGCTCCCGCCGCCATCATACTTATTGTACCCCCGCCAAAAACGGGAAAGTCCATTATCGGCGGTAGTCAACATAAATACTTTCTTATGCATGGTGACGGACATAATAAATAAATATGATTCATAAATGTACATTTAAATGTTATAAATAATAAATAAATACACATTTACGGATATCTTTGTATTCGCGACAACATTCGCGACACCCGTCGACAACGACCTTAAAGCGCCGAGCCGCGAGAAAACTGGAGACCCAATCGCATAATTACTCGGGAAGCCCATAACAAGGAAGCTTCGAGAGAAGTGCTTTGTGTCAAACCCGATCGAAGGCCTTCGCTACCTAAAAAATTATTTTTGCGTTTGAGAAAACGCTTCCGCCCACTTGAGAATGCTAGAAGATCTTATGATGATGATCTCAGCTTATGCTGACCGACCGTGACGGAATCCGTACTGGCGGTCACTAATCAGCTGGTGCTCTTCTAGATAATTAAGGAGCTGGCGGTTGATAGTGGTTTCCAAGATCTTGGTGAATTGGGAGGTGATTGTGATACGTCTGTAGTTGGACGCATCTGAGCGGTTACCAGAAATCATTTTTTTCCGCATCTCGATCTACTGGCAGCGTGCCCATAAGACCGACCGGATAGCCACGTCAAATGGTAATACTAATCCCCTGAGCGAAGACGAGACCTGGCCCCTGGTCGAGAGAGCCCTCGATCAATCTCTTTGCAAGATTTGTAGGTATAGAGTGCACGAGCATTCGGACTCCATGTTCCTAGAGTCCCCCAAACGCTCAACCACTGGACCACTGAGACTTATTGAAGATTTGGTCAAAAAGTATTTTATTTAAAAATAAAAGTATTTTGAAAATACCTATTTTGCATTTAGCATTTGAAATACAAAACGAAAAACTTTTTAGTATTTTGCATTTGAAATAGTAGATCTCAAAAGTATTTTGCATTTTGTATTTAAATGCTTTTTTAAAAGCATTTTACCATTTTGCGGGCCTCGGTTGCAGCAATGAGGTCGAGGGTTCGATTCCCACCCGAGCACAAATATTTGTGACATATTTGCGTGGTGTCTAGGTGTTTTTCTATGTATTATAAGTATGTATTTACAAAAGAAAAGTATGTATATAAGTATTAATATCCTTTATCTAGTATCCATAACACAAGCATTTAGTTGCTTAGCTTGGAACTAGAGGGCGCTGTGTGTATTGTGTCCCAAGATTTTATTATTATTACATCTCTGCGTGTGCTCGACCATTGGACCGAGACTATATCTTCGAAAATATTATTTTAAATTACATTCTATGGATGTAGGAGTCGAGGACAGCCAAGACAAACATTCCGTGACTAAAGAGAACGTGTTCAGGAGGAAGGTGATGTTAGAAGCCTCAAAAATCGCCACGCGTGCATGAAAAGAGTTATGAAAGTCAACGAAGCAAGTAAGGTCTTATGGCGCTCCGTTCTCTCTGCCTACCTCGTAATGGATTTGGCGTGAAGTACGTAAATTACATTCTGTGAAGGGCCACATTGATCTATATTAAATATAAACTCCATTTAAGTTGATTAATTGGATGAAGATTAATGCTGTAATATTGAACAAAATAAGCTATAATTTGTCGTAAAATATATTGTATTAAAAGGAGAATGGGTTACCATTCTCATGGGTTACCATGGGTTACAATATCATTAAGAGAAAGACAAAATTTCGCGAAATTTTAAATTTACAATCAGTTTTTGTAAACGTTATTAATGCGCAGTTATTAATGTAGTAGGTACACTATTTTAGTCTGTAATTTAGGGTTCAAACAGCGTTTGCAATTAAAGCCCCAAACCTCGAAAATTATCACTTTTTCTCTTCTGAACTCAAACTGATAAACAAACAAGTTATTTAAAGGAATTAATAAATAAAACTTACTTACTTCCTTGGCGTCGGAGGTAGGTACAAGACATGCTAAACGTAGTGAATGCAGGGCTTAGATAGAGAGAAAGATATGAAAATAAATGTAAATAACACAAAAGTTATGGTTGTGGAGAGTGAGAAAGAGGTCACAGTGTGTGACATGATTTGGATGACGAAAAATTGGGAGCAAGTGAATGAATTTGTATATTTGGGATGTTTACCAGAGACGGAAAATGTGAGTAAGATATTGAAAGGAGAGAATACGATTTTATAGATACATACACCATAGATAATACTTAATTATCATTCGTATATATGTATATGCAAATCCACTTTTTTTTGGAAAGTTTATACCAAGTTTTGTTCCTCAACTTATACATAGATGGCTCTGGCAAGTTCCTTGCCTGAGTGAGGCGGTGAAACCCCAGCGGTTCACTTTTGTGAGGCACTACTTCCAGATTAACCTTATACCTACAGGAGGTCCCAGAATACAACGTCAAGCCGAAACGGGGCATGACAGCATTGATTATTACCATCATGAGAAAAATCTATCCAGTAGTAGTTAGAAAATTATGGCCATTTTAATAAAAACCTATATATTTGGTCACACTAATTATTATCGGTTATTCTGCATAATTTTTACTATTTTTGTTCATTTAAACCTTGGAATAATGTCCTTAAATATGTAATGACAGTCAAAAATAATGATACAATTGCCCAAAGTTTCCTATTATTAAGACTAATTTGTTAAACTATGAATTTAAAATTATCAAAATATCCTCTTTGGCCTTCAAAGAGCAGAGGCATTAAATGCACGTGCCAAGGCACTAGAGTACCTGGGCACATGCATTTAATCAGGAATTTAAAATGGTAAAATACTTGTTAGTTTAATTAAAAAAAAACTAAAAGTTAAGAGATAATAAGGAAGTATAAAATCAAGTCTCGGTGGCGCAGAAGTCGGCTTCTGATCCAGAGGTCCGGGTTCGATTCAGACACTGGCCAATGACTTTTCGGAATTGTTTTCGGAAGTTATGTGTGATAAATATCGATGACTGACAAACTTTGTGCCCGGTATGGCAATAGGTTCGCCACCTATTCCATTTCGGACGTAAACATAACGGCGAGACGCTGCCTACACCTTCGGGTTACAAAATGCGTGAAGTTATGTTATGTTATAAAATCAAGTTACCTTACTAATTCATGTTTGCCATGAGTCAGTGAGGCAGATAGTGATGCCACTCTTCTTACCAAAGACAGCAAAAGTAAATAAAATTAATGAAGTAATGAAAAATTTGATTGCAGTTGTAGTCACGCAGTTCGCTGCACGAATGGGCTGGCTCGACCGCGAAATTTAATATATCTCAGAATATCGACGTAAAGTGGCTTTTGCCGCGTTTCGCTCGGTGAGAGAGATACCTTACCCTACCCTTTCCATCCTACTCCCGACGCCGCCCACAGTCGCAACGCAACGCAAATGTTACACTTTATGTGTGCAGGTGTCCATGGGCGGCGTTTGTTGCTCACCATCAGGTGACACGCTTGTTCCTATACCAGTATTACAATTGCGTTGTCATCCTTTAAGGGAGTAGGATAGGAAAGGATGGGGGAGAGGGGAGGGCGTCCGGGTACCTCTGTCACCGAGCCACTTTACCTCGATCTTTTGAGAGGTCGAGGTATTTCACCGGCCAGCCCATTCATGCAGCGAACTGCTTAGCTCTACTACTGTTGTATTATATAAATAAGGATTAAAATGGTAATTGTTGTTACATAAAAAATGAAACCCAATTTACCTATTTATCTATATTTGTCTATAATAATATATAATACACAGTATATATAAAAATTACAACTAAAATTGCCTATATTACATTTATAAACTACAAAATTGGTCACTACAATATTAGTTCATGAAGCGATCGTACGACTTGTGTATTATGCATTGCTAAATTCCATAACTGTCCACATCTGACACCTACGTATCTTCCGAAGTAAAGAACATGGGTAAAAAACACACGCAAAATTAGCCCTGTAGCTGTATGGACACCCTACTTAGAAAGGGGGTTGGCTAATTTCTTGGTTGGCCCTCTGTAATATTCAAGTGTGCTATTATGGTTAAGATGCTTGAGTTGTTCAAATACACGCCGTGTTAGTGTATCAGCACTTCAGCAGGTATCAGTCCGAAAATTAGCAAGCGCCAATTTAGAAAAATCTGTAATTTCGAATAAGTAGGTATAATTAGTAAAAAAAAAATACACGTGTCTGTTACCATGAAGCTACAGGTAAAACTGGAGACCAAACTCAGTGCTTTGAGTTGATGATCATTAGTTATAACTTTGATTGACCTTTCGTTGGACTCCTGGGTGGCCACCTCATAAATCTAATTTGCTCAAAACTTCCTAAAACTATCTGTTAAATTAGTAGATTCAATAATATCAAACGTAGATTCAATAATATTAGTCAAACTATTTATTGCATACAGATTCCATTACTTATGCAATTTCTTTAATTGAATAATCTCAATTAAATTACCTAAATTTTCCCATTGTTGTTGTAACTGGGCGTCCTAAAGCAACAGTAATATCGAATGTCAGAGGTCTCTACTGAAACAAACTGCTAAAAAACCGAGTTGCATTGGAGACACAGGGTGATCAAATAGACACTATAAAGTGTCTATACTATTAGATTAGGTTCCTAATTCAAGACATTCATTGTTAAATGAAATGTAAAAAAAATAATTTACTAACAACCCTGATTTTTCCGTTAGAAAATTCCTTTGAATATTTTAGATAAATTTAGGCTAATTAAGTCTGAAACCTAATCACTATCACGTGTAAGCTTTAAACTTTTACACATTATACACACAGATATTGATATTACAGCCTCGCGGTGTTACTCGCGTACAAACAAAATGGCGATGACGATGATGATTAAATATAGCCTACGTTACTCTGGGTGAATGCAGCTTTCCATTGGTGAAAAAATGAAAATTAAATCGGCCCAGTAGCTTTTGGGTTATTCAATACACAAACACGCACACAAAGATACAAATTCTTGCTCCTTAAAATTTTAGCCCTGTAGCTGTATGGACTCCCTACTTAAAAAAGGGAGGGGGACCAACATAGCGAGATAGTACATTGCTTCAAGCAAGTTAAGGAAGTGTGACCTCCAGTTTTAGTATAACTTCATGGTTAACACAATGAAACCACCATATTTTTGGGGTTTGTCTAATCTATTAGGAATTCAAAGGTTACCGTATTATCAATGATGACATTGGAGTGAGATTAATAAAGCGCCCACGAGTGTCATTCTGCCGGAGTGCCGGAGGAGGATAAATTACAACAGCAGGTAACATTCTACCGCTCGTTGAAGTTCAGCAGCAGGAGATCTTCAACAATTTAGATAGGTCTTCCACATATTTTAAAAAGCAAATAACTGAACAGATGTTAGTGGTCGCTATTTTTCTGTTGTTAGCTTTATTCTTGATATTAGCTGCTAAAGCTATCCAGATGTATTCCCTTGACCTGGTTACAACCTCTGTATCAAACAAACACGCCAATACAAAGGAAGAGAATGATCTTCCTTAATTAGGATCAAATTCACTCAATTTAAGATTGGAAATATATGTATTTAATAAATCCATTTCGTCCACTGGAGATGTATTTCTCTTGCCAGCGAATCTTGGTATCAACCACGTTTTAAATTACTCAGATCTTGATTGATGACCAGAGGAGTGTAGTTAAAGTTGGACCTATTAAAAAGTGCCAGGAGAGAGAGGAGCGGAAAGTTTGTTAGGAGAAGGTGAGAAAGGTATAATAACATAACATAACTAATGGTTAATGAGGGTAACTTTTACCTGTGCGAATAATTGCTAAGTTCCTCATGAGATAAATGGCCATACTGCCTATAAAGCGCTTAATATTTCGCGGACTTGACACCTGCCTTCCATATCCTACCAAAATGATGGAGAGTATGAGGGTGAAAACTGTATTTTTTATGTTCTCTACATTTGCAAAGTCTGACAGAGAGGTTTGATTAGGTCTACTAAACTCGCCAACTAAAATCCTTAGCAACGGTAACAAAGTATTAGCCACTACTGCAAAAAACTTCAGATGGCTGACCACGACGCGGCATAATGCGACCGAAAGTCAAAATAAATATAATCTTTAGTGACACGGTATTTGTATCTAAACAAACTAAATAAACAAGTTAAGACATATTTAGCCTAGATCCACGAAGTCTTATAGTGTTATACGGAAAATCTAATGAAGTAGTATGAACTGTCTGACGTTGATGTCTTCTGCCTCGTGACACCACTCATATCGAAGGCGGGTTTTCTATAGTGTTAGAGCCCTTTAGTTAACTGCATGAATCGTCTCGCGTCTCGATCAGTGAAATATCACGATCTCTTAATTTTTTGTTGGCTTGTTTGGCTACGGCAAACGAGCAGGCGTATCGCCTGATGCTAAGCAATGGCCACCTACAACACAAATACAATAAGTCTATTTGTGCTCTAGGTGTCCATGGGATGTCGTAACCCAACTGTAACTGTTACAGTTGGGTTGCGATAATATAGACAATTTTAATTGCAATTTTTATATGCAATTATTAAATGAACTGTTTTATACAAAATGGATTTTATTTTTTCTCAAATAATCTTATGTGTTTCTCAAATGATTACGGTGAGAATAGACCAATTAAAAAATGGAGGTTCATTTATGTAATTGGCTTCCATGGCTTTTATTTCATTCTTAACCGTTGCTATAACAGTCGAGTCGTAATATTTTGATATGTTAATCTACATCGTCCCAGAGCAAAATTTGTAGGCAAATTTAAAATTTTAAACTACGCAGTACGATGTCAGCCCAACGTGAACGTGTAAGATGCATGTGTGCGACATGCAATAGATAAAGGAAAAATTTGGAGATGAAGTTTCACAATGAAATAGCGTTTATTGATTTTTAGTTAAAATATACAACCATTTATTTTTCTGTCTATATCGCTAACTAATGGAATGTTTTTTGGATATACAAGATGTTGTCATCAGACTATTGCGAAAGACAGCAAGAGGAGAAACATAAGGCAATTCATAAAAACTGTATTTTCAGATGATATTGATTATAAATTTATCAATTAGCCAAATCATAAATCAACTTTGACTAATGATCTAGAAAATGTATGTATATTTATTTTCATTTATAATTGGTGCAAGGACACAAAAAAACCACACGTCTGTTGAAGTCCTATGAAAGGTCCTCGAGAGAGAGGTAAATAGAAACGAAGTGTTCCAATTGTTTTTGCTCTCTCTCCAAGGCTTGGGATCAATAGATCAATATAAATCGATTCACAATAAACCGGCGGAGCCTGTCCCGTTGTGATTTTGTGCTTTGTAGATTTCGTAAGTGACGCTCTTTTTGTGGAAGGCGCTCTTTGCGTGCACGTACGCAAAGAGCACCGTACGCTGCACCGCCGCACCGCGCACGTACTGTGTTTAAAATATTAATTAAATTGCGAATATTTCATTTTTTAAAGATGCATTTATATACATTGTACTCTTCAAGAAACATACGATATTGTATCTTGCAAGGTGTTATTTTTAATCGTAATTGGAAAAGTACGACATATTTTTGGTGACCCATTTTATTACGTCAAAAAGTTATCTATTAAATCTAATTAAATCTAGTAAATCTATTAAAATTGTAGTTTTATATATGAAACCGCGTTAGATAACCTAATTGTAAATATAATTCTAAATAGAATATTACATCATCCCAATTAGATTTAGAGAAAATCGTTTTTTTTTTAAACTTATACCCTCTTATGTCAAAAATTCAGTCATCATGACAAAGGAAACGTATTTTCAGTTGATATTAATTATAAAATAATCAATAGTCCAAATCATAAATCAATTTTGACTAATGATCTAGAAAATTGTTGTATATTTTTCCTTTATAATTTGAACCTTATAGTTTGTCAACAGAAATCGATCTCTATAAAAAGATTGTATCGCGTGGTCTGGTAAGGCAAAATGCATTCTAAAAAACCATTGCAGAAGCATCCAGGATCCTTTTGATCTCTCTCACAATGTGGTATCTTATACCACATCTAGGGCAGCTTTAGATATCATATTATGTATTCAATTAGCTGCGGATATATATAAAGTAGAAAAAAAAATGCACAGATAGGGGGTCATGTCATGACCCCTGCCGTCCCAGTGGGACGCAATCTTGACCGAATCAAACTCAGCCGGACGGGCTGCTAGGGCGTGCCCCGGAAGCGACGGGCACCGATTAGCCTCCGTCGGTGCGTCTGCATGCGAATGCGGCGAAGCGGGCCGCCACCCTTCACGCAACGCCAATCCTGGCGGGACGAGGAGAGAGGAGTGCCGTATAAGCACGTGGAATGTTAGAGGTAGTATGACAAGAAAGATGAATGAGATGATGGATGTAATAAGTGAGACATGCCTGGATGCCTTATGTTTGACGGAGACAAAGCGGAAGGGGAGTGAGACCTCGGACCTCGGTGGCATGGTAGCCCTATGGTCCGGAGTGGACCCGGACGTCCGTGCCAGTGGGGGTGTTGGAGTCGTTCTCTTCTCCCGCTTTGCTTCCGGAGTGAAAGATTATGAGTTGGTAGGCCTGAGACGTCTTTGGGTTCGAATGAAACTGAGGATCACGCGAGTCTTCCTGGTCGCAGCTTATGCTCCCGTCAGCTCCGCGGATCCCCGCGAACTCGAGGAGTTTGGGAAACTGTTAGAGATATTCTGGATCTGGTTGAGGGAAATGAAAGGATAATTCTGTGTGGTGATCTTAATGGATGGGTCGGAACCAAGAGAGATGGATGGCCTGGATGCTGTCCTTGGTCCGAATGGTGACAAGAGAGTGAATGATGCTGGTAAACCGATCTTAGACGTATGCCTGGAACGGAGCCTCCTTGTGGCTAACACATTATTCCGTCATAAAGATCTGTGACGTACGACCGCTACATGAACTATTATTGTAGTGAACAGTTTTGTAGTTTGAGACTATAATATAAACAATTTAAATTGTAATTTTTATATTTACCTACTATGTATTATTAAATAGACAATTATCTATCTATCATGCTTTCGGTATCGGATCGCGCGATCTTTTATGATTTTTTTTAAAATTATTATTGTGTGCTGTGCTGTGTATTATTAAATAGTTTCTTGAGGCGATCTTATGATTTGAAAATAAAAATATTTATAATTAATTATTATTGTTTAAAGAATACATTAACAAAAAGTGTCTTATGTATCCGTCTATATCGCTAATTAATGGAATGTTTAACGAACATACAATACGACCATCAGAATATTTGAAAAGGACATGAAGAGTAGAAACATTATCATTACATAAAAACCGTGTTTTCAGTTGATATTGATTATAAATTTATCAGTCGTCCAAATCATAAATCAAATTTGACTAATGAAAATGTATGTATATTTATTTTCCTATATAATTAGTGCAAGTGCACAAAACATTTTTTAAGTGGTCTGTGGTAACTAGTGTCTTGTTAGACAGTAGTTACCACAGACCACATAATATATAGCAGTATTTTTTTTACTTTGAACTGTATTTTGAATCACGGTGTGGTACAAACGCTTCATGAACTATTATTGTAGTGAACAGTTTTGTAGATTTTGATTGTAATATAGTCAATTTTTATTGTAATTTTCACATGTAATTATTAAACGACAAATTGTAACTAATTGGGTTTTATTGTTTTTCAAATAATCTTGTGTCTCACAAATGATTTCGGCAGAAAGATTTCAATTTAAAATTGGATGCAATACAAAACTAATAAATGATGGTGTTAACTAAAATCAATAAACGTTTATTTTTTATTATTGCACAAAATGGACATCTGGAAAATTATCCCCAAGGAAAAGATTTCTCACTTCACTTCAGAAAAAATTATCTCCAAGCAGTTTACTGCATAAATGGGCCGACTCAACCGGTGAAATACCACGATCTCTCAGAAGACCGACGTAAAGTGGCTCATGCCGCGTTTCGTTCGGTGAGAGAGGTACCCAGAGGCCCACCCCCTTCCCCATCCTTTCCTTATCCCCTTCCCTTGAAGGTCGGCAACGCAACAGTAACACTACATGTGCTACTGGTATCCATGGGCGGCGTTAGTTGCTTACCATCAGGTGACACGCCTGCTCGTTTGTCCTCCTATCTTGTAAAAAAAAAAAGAATTGGGATGAGGAAAGTTAACATATCAAAATATTACGACTCGACTGTTATAACAACGATTACAAATGAAAATAAAGCCATAGAAGCCAATTTAATAAATTAACTTCCATGGCTTTCATATTTTTTAAGTTCTTAAAATTGTACCTCGCCACAGTCAGCAGACTTAGTTAGATAGTTAAAATTTTATATTTGTCCACAAAAGAGAACAATTACCGGAAGAATTACCGGTGATGACCTACGGTGCTTACCGGTGATGACCTACGGTTACGAAACGTGTACACTCACGGTGGGGCTAGTCCACAAATTTAAAGTCACTCAACGAGCTATGGAGCGGGCTATGCTCGGGGTATCTCTGAAAGATAAACTTAGGAATGAGTATATCCGCCAGAGAACTGGAGTAACCGACATAGCTCGTAGAATAAGCTCGCTGAAGTGGCAATGGGCTGGTCACATCTGCCAAAGGACCGACGGTAGATGGAGTAAGAAGGTCATAGAGTGGAGACTGCGTCTTGGCAAACGTAGCGTAGGACGCCCACCAGCCCGATGGTCAGACGACCTCAGAAAGGCTGCTGGAAAAGACTGGATGCGGAAGGCAGAGAATCGGATGTTGTGGCGCACATTGGGAGAGGCCTATGTCCAGCAGTGGACTGCAATAGGCTGATGATGATGACAAAAGAGAATATCGAGTGACACACAACAGCGCTCAGAATGCTCTTACTATAAAAAAAACATTATTATCATTACATAAAAACCGTATTTTCAGTTGACATTGATCATAAATTTATCAATAGTCCAAATCAAAAGCCAATTTTGACTAATGAGAATAGAAAATTTATTTATATTTTTTTCCTTTATAAGTTGCCACTTGTAGCTTGCCAACAGAACTTAATCTCTACAAAAAGATTGTATCGCGTGGTCTGGTAAGGCAAAATGCATTCTAAAAAACCATTGCAGAAGCATCCAGGATCCTTTTGATCTGTCTCACAATGTGGTACCTTAATCATATCTAGGGCAGCTTTAGATATCATTTTATATATTCAATTAGCTGTGGAAATATATAACGCACAAAAAATAATAATAGCACAGATTTCTCTAAAACTTTACTCCAGGAAACACCAAAATCATATAGGTTTCCAAAGTGCACGGAGTACGCGGTAACTTTATACCTTGCCAACAATTGTGCATTGGAAATTTGTCGTCCAGCATTTGGTAATGACTGTATTTGAAAGAACGATAATAATCAAACTGGATAAAGTAGAGGAAAAAATAATTAATGAAGATCAAAAACAAATAACATTTATTGGCAATGCGGCAAAACTAATATGCAAAAGAAGATTACATAATATGACAAATATAGTGTTTCCACACTAGCAAGAACTGAAGAAAGACAAATCTATGGAATTGATGAGAAGGGAATGTAAATTGATTTAAAAATTAAAATCGTCGTGACATTCTATACTGATTACAGGGGAGCACAGATCGTTGTCCAGCCTGGCGATGAAAGTAGCAGAACGTTCCGCGAGTTAGACCTTTATTGAGATTGAGATTTTCGATTTTAAAACTGTGCCGTACGACCGCTTCATGAACTATTATTGTAGTGAACAATTTTGTAGTTTTAGACTAGTTTTGGAATATAATCAATTAAAATTTTATTTTTTCACGTTACCTTCTCATCAACTCAATACACATATTGAGTTGATGAGAAGGTAATGTGAATTGGTTCCTAATTTAAAAATTAAAATCGTCGTGACAATTAAAAACATCGTTTCGTTATATTGTCCCTCGCCAAAGTCAGCGGACGTGGTAAGGTTGGATGTGAGATAGAGGAGGCGGAAGAGGTATGGTTTTTAAAACGTTTTTTATTTATTTATTTTTTTTTTTAGTCACACGCCTGCTCATCCAGGGGTCGGGTTCGATTCCAGACACTGGCTCACACCAATGACTTTTCGAAATTGTTTTCGGAAGTTATGTGTGATAAATATCGATGACTGACAAACTTTGTGCCCGGTATGGCAATAGGTTCGCCACCTATTCCATTTGGGACGTAAACATAACGGCGAGACGAGGCTTAACAGCCGCTGCCTACACCTTCGGGTAACAAAAGGCGTGAAGTTATGTTATTTTTATTGAAAACTAAAAAAAACCCGAACCCGATGGTGGGTTTGGGTTTTTTTGGGGAAAAAAGGCAGACCAGGAACTTTGAGGCAAGTAGCAAACTTATTTGCAAGGAAGAATACAGGAATTCAGAAAACAGGAATGTTGGAATTATGAGTTTTGGAAAAAAAGTGCCGGTTATGCACGTAGAAAGTGAGAGGATGTATGACAAGGATAGTCAATGAGCTGAATATTTAACAGTATTTTTTGACTTGGAACTGTATTTTGAAAAACTGTGACGTACGACCGCTACATGAACTATTATTGTAGTGAACAGTTTTGTAGATTTTCACTGTAATATAGACAATTTCAATTGTAATTTTCACATGCAATTATCAAATAGACAAGATGTTACAAATTGGGTGTTATTGTTTTTCAAATAATCTTGTGTCTCTCAAATGATTCGGCACATAGATTTCAATTTAAAAATGGATGTATCTTACTATATGCAATACAAAACGAATATATGGTTGTGTAAACTAAAATTAATAAACGTTTTATTATTTTTTTGCACAAAATGTAAAAAATATACTCTGGAAAATTAAACTCAAGGGAATTAATGCTTTATTAGCCCTGGGACGAGGTAGATTACCATATCAAAATAACACGACTTGACTGTATCGGATCACGCGATCTTTTATGATTTTTTAAAATTATTCTTGTGTGTAGTGCTTTGTATTATTATAATATATTTTCTTATGGCGATCTCATGAGTTGAAAATAAAAATATTTATAATTAAGTTTAATAATTTATGTTATATGTCTGATAAGCTTTCCTTTGTGCGAAAGCAATATTGCTAATAAAAACCTGCTCTATGCTATAACTCGTATCCATCTCGTCAGACAGAGAAATGGAATTTAAAGCCCCTACTCGATCTTGGAACTCATCAAACCTCGCGGTTAGTTTTAAATTTTATTTAGTATTACAGTTAATTTAGTTAACAGAAATAAGTGTTGGCTTTGACGCCATGTTAGACAAGTTAGTTTATGGGCCTACCCTACCCTATGAATCATATTTTAAAGATTATTAGGTACTTCAGGTTTAATGACTTTATTCTCAAAAAAGACTTACATTTGTCATTTATATGAGGACAATATTTGTCTTATTTTGCTCATTCGTCATATTAAGTCAGAAAAAAAACGTGAATTATGTTTCAAGTTAATAGTGAACGTTTATCTAGAAGTGGCAGAGCCAAGCAGTTCGCTGCATGAATGGGCCGGCTCGACCGGTGAAATACCACGACCTCTCAGAAGACCAACGTAAAGTGGCTCATGCCGTGTTTCGTTCAGTGAGAGAGGTACCCGGAGGCCCACCCCCCTTCCCCGTCCTTTCCTATCCTACTCCTTTAAAGGTTGGCAACGCAACTGTAACACTATATGTGTTGCATATGTTGAATGAGGGTAGATCGAAATAAGACAAATGAGCAAGCATTTCTTATGTGCGAAGGCAGAGCATTATATAGTTGTACACCTTCAAAATTAATATTTCTTTACCCATTATTAGTTCTAATTTTTTTTTTGCGAAGAACAAGTAAGCTTGCGCGGCGAGAACTTCCTTTTTTTTATGTCTATGTCCACTTTAAAATATTATTCGTAGGGTAGGCGAAGTTTCGCTTTGAAGCGATTGTACTTACTGCCTCGAACTTATTTTTATGCGTGTTGATTAAATAAAGGAAAAAATATGTTCCGAAATTAACTACAATTTATAAAAAAATAGTTGATATGCTAATATTTCTTACTCTCATCATCAGATCAGTGAAAAGATGGCGGGCGGCGTCAAGTTGAGTTATTCGTATGTTGTAATTCGCTTGTGGATCGGCAAATATCACATAATAATTCTGTTTTCAATGCTCCACGCACCTGGAAACGTTCGGCGAAAAACTTTTTAACAAAAGTAATTTTGGTCGGTATTTGTTTAGATACCCACTTGGTACGGAATAACGAGTTAATTTACAAATGGGAAATGAGATTTAACCTCAAGAAAATTCATTAAGAACGATTCGTAGGCTTATTAGAGTATAAATGTAACAATTATTCGCTAATAAACAGATAAAAAACTTATTAGTAACTGCGTAAGTTAAGCGGAAGGGAAAAGGACGGGCACTTATCTTTTAATGGCCGGCGAAGCTATGTATAAGCACTCCAGTAAACTTCGATAATTTGTTCGATTTCTTGTATTTATCCAATATTATTGTATTGTCTTGTTATTTTCGCTGTTTTATATACTGTTCAGACAATGAAACCGCCACATTTTTGGGGATTTTCTTCGATATTAAAAGTTAGCAGTTAACAGTACGAATGATGTCGTTAGAGTGAGATTGAATTAAAATTATTATAGAAACGTGTGCGAGTGCACACGAGTACAATTCTGCCAGTGTACCGGAGAGAGAAAACAGAGTGTATAATTGTCCATATTGGCATCAACTATTTATATCAATGTGCATGGTGAAGCTGAAGGGTTACTATTTTTTTATGTGATAGGAGGGCAACACATATAGTGTTACAGTTGCGTGGCCGACCTTCAAGGAAGTAGGATAGGAAACTCTCTCACCGAACGAAACGCGGCATGTGCCACTTTACGTCGATCTTCTGAGAGATCGTGGTACTTCACCGGTCGAGCCGACACATTTATGCAGCGAACTGCTTGGCTCTACCACTGTTACTAAAGGTGTTAGATTAAATAGCACCATTAGATAAATTTCTTGGTATGCAGTACTAAATAAAATTATCTAATGATGCTATTTAATCTACTTTTTCTCGCAAATGAGCAAAAGATTATCTACAAATAAGAATTCTGCACCACTTTCAGCGGTATCAGTTCACTGCATGAACGAATCCGACGGCTTATCTGGTGAAATACCAGGACCCGTTAGAAAATCGACCTAAATTGGCGTTCGGTGAGAAAGATATCCGGATACATTTGTACCTGCTGTTCCGGAGGCTCAAGGCCAAGTTGTCAATTATACACTCACGAAAAAGATAAAAGCTACATAGCAAATACCGTATTTATATAGCAGTACAACGGGCGGCCTGTTCAACCTGTTATTTATTGTTCATTAATTTTATAATGACAATTTCCATGCGCAGCAAAATGTTTTTAGGACATTTCTTTTTCAGATTTTATATTGAACTAGCTGACCCGGCAAACTTTGTTCCGCATCAAAATGCTATTTATTGGCACGCGTTTTGGCGCGCTACGAAACTGCTATGTCCCGCTATGTGAATACTGTAATATATTCGTAAATATACGTTTAAATTAAATGCTGTAAAGGGATCACATTGCAGATTGCATGCACAATTTATTTAAGAAACTTAATTGGATGAAAATGAATGCTGTAAAGTTTAAAATCGCTTCGTAAATAAGCCTTTATATCTCGTAAAAAGTAAAGGAATGAAAATGATCATTGTGGTTTATGCCTAAGAGATAGACATATGTTCTCGCGGACTTTTTTGTAGACCTTCTGGAGTTCTTTAATAATGCAAAACATTATTTTTTTCTATCACATAGGGTTCAGGTAGCGTTTGGGATTAAAGTTCTAAATCTTGAAAATTATCACTTTTTATTTCTACACTATACATGAATTATAGATCAAAACTACCCCGTTGACACCCTCTAACTATTAAAAGAAACCGCATCAAAATCCGTTAAGTAGTTTTAAAGATATGCGCATATAAGGGGGCAGACAGCGGAAAGTGCCTTTGTTTTATACTATGTAATGAATTGTAATGTAATGATACCTACTACCTATACATACATATCTACTATTATATACACATACTAGCTGACCCGGCAAAGGTTGTCTTGCCGAAAAATTAAATTTAAAAAATAGGGGTTGATTGTGGGGAGTTGAAAATTTAGGGTTGTATGTATTTTTGTATCCCGTTTTATAAAAAAAATAAGAAACAGAAATATGTCGAAAAATTAAAAAAAATATTGAGGGGTGGGCTACCCTTGTGATTTAGGGGGATGAAAAATAGATGTTGTCCTATTCTCAGACCTACCCGATATGCACACAAAATTTCATGAGAATCGGTCAAGCCGTTTCGGAGGAGTTCAATTACGCACCCCGTGACACAAGAATTTTATATATTAGATAGGATAATATTGTTTCTTGCTGTTCCATAACGCTGTGATGTGCAAAAATGAATCATAGATAAATATAAAATATTGCATGGTAAAAAAGAGAGAGATATACCGTGAACAGCAGATATACATACGTTCGGTGTAGTGGATCAAAGACATAAGTATATCCAAAATCAAGCCACTTGAAGTATGTACCATTAGATTTAGAAATACTGATTCTGTGGTAGCTTAAAATTAATCTCGTGATGATGAAATAGTGAACTTGGAGTAGTGCGATGGGAAATGGTAGAATTGCGACTCACGTCATTATACTATTAAATGAATCTACACTAATATTATAAAGAGGAAAGTAAACTCAAAACGTACTGGATCGATTTTAATAATTCTTTTTTCTTTAGAAAGCCACATTATCACTGTGTAACATAGGCTATGTGTAATCAGCGTCGTCATTGTCGATACATCGTCGTCGATACGTCATTGTTTGGTTTGTACGCGAGTAACACCGTGAGGCGGGAAGCTACATACAATATAGCGGTACGAAGTTCGCGCGGTCTGCTAGTGTTGGACAATTTAGTTGATGGCAATACAATTTAAAATATTATTTGTAGGTAGGCAAAGTTTTGCTTCAAAGCGATTCTGATAACTGTTATGATTCTAAGGAGCGACCTTCTCATCAATAGTTGATTTTGATTGCTTGTTCTAGTTGGAAAACTATTTCAAGATGGAATACGTCACCAGTGGGTAAAGTTAAGATAGGTAGTGAGATAGATTGTTGTTTGAGTATTTTCTGGTGATCATGCCCCGGTTGTTTCCATGACCAAATAGAACGTGTTCTGGAGGAAGGTGATGTTAGGAGCCTCAAAAATCGACGCGCGTGCATGAAAAGAGTTATGAAAGGCAGTGAAGCGAGTGAGGTGTGTAAGAATCGTGCCTTTTAACGCTCCGTCCTCTTTGCCTACTCCGCAAGGGATTTGGCGTGAAGTTATGTATGTATGTATGCACGCCGCGGTTGGATAGTTTGTAGAACCATGAAAATCTTGGCACAGGTGATAGCAGGTGGTACATATCTGTGCTGTGGTACTTCTTTCTGTTATTCTTTAGCATACAACATTGGTCTTAAATGTACCCATTTGATATCTGGGAACTGGCACCTAGCTGGTGTAGCTGTTCATCAGTGCTGTTTTCATTATGATTGTTGGTTTTCCTTAAGGCCTAATCAGCGGGGTAGGACCTCTGGGAAGATGTCTGCCCACCATTGTGCCAAAATTTACGAGGCGCTAAGGGATATTACACGTCATGGCACGTGTAATATCCCTTACACGCGTATTATTGCGTGATTTAAAGTCTCAATCTCATTAAAAGACGAAAAAATTTGAGAATATTTAATTGATTCCACAATGCCTCATTTCAAGCAATATTTTAATGCTGGATTGATCTGATATATGAAATTGGTGTTTGCTTGTTGCTTGTCTTTTTTAAAAATACGGATTCGTTTCCACGTGGCGTCAAGTACTTTATATTATATTTAATACTCTTATATATCCAATATATCCATACAAACTATATAAATACATATATTAGGGATTAAACAAGTGAACCTCCTAAATCTCCTAAATCTAGACTAACAGTTTAAGCGTCCAAATCAAAGTTATGACAAATGCTGTTAATGTGGGTATTCATGCGAACAGGTTGCTATTAGTCTTTAATAGTCTCTTCTATCGTCAGTGGGTAACTTCATTAGATCTGCAGAAGACGTCTACCATTTTTTTAACTCGTAATGTGAAAAGAAATAACTAGGTAGATATGTGGAATGTGCGTTGAATGATAGATGTGTGTAACATTTTATAAGCAATAAATACACAATTGTATACAAATTGTTTTATATTTTCTCACTTTTCAAATGATTATCATCAAAAACCGCAATAGGAACATAATTCTTTTTTATATATAGCTATATTAAAGACGAAATTAACAACTTACACTACACTATGCTATATATACTTACATAATTACCTATTTACAATTATTTTACTTATAAATCTACTACATCAAAGTATTGCTTGTGTAAACTGACGCCCATGTCGTTGGAGTTAAAAGCACAGTCGGTGTAATTCCATGTTTGACATTCTAAATTTGTTTGTGAGCTGTCTTGGGCGTATCTATAATACCTTTGCTCCTGCAAGTCCATTATTGGAGATGTCCTCGTACTCTCTGTGGGATAATAGTGCGCTTTGTCCACAAGAGGTGACATTCTAGTTTGGTCATTTGGATAGTAATTTGTTTCTTCCGGATAATATGTTTGAGGGATGTACGCCTGTTGTTCGCAATAGGTTTCCGCTTGCTGGTAACCGTTGCCAAACAATTCAGGTGAAGGTGTTTCACTTGATTCCGACCCACCTGCAGCTCGTTGCCAGTCTAACCAATACGCCTCCTCGGGCCTAGAGTTTTCGTTATTCAGATCTGCGAACGTCAATTGTGATGATTCCAAAGCGTGGTCTTCTATTGGAAAATCCAGCCTGATCGGTTGGTCTAGTTGGAAAATTTCATCAGGATGGAATATATCGTCCGCTGGTAAAGCTGCGGAATCGTAATGCTGCTGCTGTAGTGGTTGTGCGAGGGGTGGTACGTAAGGTTGATAAGCTTGAGGTTCTTGTGGTGACCACGCCGCTGCTGCATAGTTCTCTGGTGTTGGTTCAGCGCGCCATCGACAGGAACATTCAAACGGTGCGCAGGGACAAGTGTGTTGAGCTGTTAAAAAAAGCAAAAAAGAAATGAGTAAACGCTGAATATTTTAATTTTTTAATTAGGCTAAACAAAGGATAATCTTAGATCTTAGAATTTTTAAGCGTATTTATAGTTTTGTATTAAATACTTTTACGTTACGAATGATTATCTTTACTAAGGCATTTCATACAAGTAATAAAAATTAAAGTTGTACCTATACATTTAACATTTTCAATAACTCACCTCTTTGGTTATCTGGTATAAGCGGAGGTGGTTGTGGATGAGGATTGCAAATCTTCTGCATGTGTTGTTTATCTGGTTTCACAGTTATTATATTGTCTGCTATTGCTGCTTCTCTAGCTAATAGTAAGGCCAGTCCACGGACTCTTCTACCGGCACCGAGTGATCGCCTCACTTCACTGGCTCCTTTGGCTTCAGGTCGTGGATGGTCGTGGGCGCCTTTCGCTTGGAAGAATATTGCATGTTCCGTGTGGCGCCAGAAGTGTGTGACTGGATAACCGCAATGTCCACGGCAAGGCAGGACTTCCAAACGACCGCCATTACACAGTCTGTTTGGACACGGTTTGCCTGTTTGAAAAATAACAACAATTAATAAAACTAATTTATGAGGAAACTCTAAAACTCATTTAGGTATTAGGAAACTGTAGGACTCATTGAAATCTTTGCTTAATTAACTGTATGTAGGAATGAAATTTATAAAAATGATTTAATGAAAGGTAACGTGGTCGAGCAACCCGCTTCTGAATCCAGAGATCGCGGGTTCGAATCCTCACATTGGCTCATACCAATGACTTTCGAAATTAATTTCTTAAGTTATGTGTGATAAATATCGATGACTGAAAAACTTTGTGCCCGGTATGGCATTTGGTTCGCCACCTATTCCACTTGGGACGTAAACATAACGGCGAGACGAGGTTTAACAGCTGCTGTCTACACCTTCGGGTAGAAAAAGACGTGAAGTTATATATGTAACAAATATACCTTGTTGTTTCTTTCTGGCTTTGTCACAGATCGCTGGTCTTAAGTGCACCCTCGACCCATCTGGGAGGCGGCATCTCGCCGAACAGACGAGTACGCCGAGGCAACTTTTCTTCAGTATATGAACATTATGGTTGTTGGTGTTCCTCATGGCCCAGCCGGAGGCATGTCGGCGAGCTTCCTCGCAGGCTGGTGGGTACACACGTCGGACGTGACCGTCGCACCATTCCCCGAACGCGTCGAAGTTGGCCACCCGCGGTACTATCGCGTCATTAATGTCCCAGTCCGGTGTCTGACCCTCCGACATGTCCAATCTGCTGCTGGTACTGCTGGAACATAATATAAATAATTAATATAACTGAATATTTCTAACATATTGACTTTGTAATTACAACAGATAAGTCACATCTGTAATTATCTGAAGATTTCAGTTTTTGCAAGTTTTGTATTAGCGGTTTCACTTAAATCTATGAATAATTTACATACATACATAACTTCACGCCAAATCCCTTGCGGGGTAGGCAGAGTGAACGGAGCGCCCTAAGGGACGATTCTTACACACCTCACTCGCTTCGTTGACTTTCATAACTCTTTTCACACACGCGCGTCGAATTTTGAGTCTCCTAACAATAATTAATGTTTAAAATAATTTTAATAATAATTAATGATAATAATTTTAATTTCAATTTAAATTGCCTTTAAAAGTCATTGGTAAAAAGCCTTATTACTTATTAAAAGTAGAACCTAATGAAGTAATTACTTATTAATCTTTTTTATATTAAAGATGGTGTCAACTCATTTTGCTTGAGATTTATTTCACTTCGCAATGCGATGATTAGTAATACCTATCTACTTACTATATTACATGGTCAGATGTAACATCGCTAAGCAAGTATTATCAGAAATATCGTTGTAAACAAAAAAAGAAGAAGACTTGTAACAGAGGACCGAGAAATTGCGGAGAAAGCTCGGTCCCCCTTCCTCGCTTTGTTGAACCAATTGTTTCAAAATTGCTGTCTGAAGGGGCGGCCTCCTTAATTGAGCAAATAACATTGTGTACATAATATACTTACGCACAAGAGAGTTCGTAAATAAAAGCATTTAGAATTAATATAAGTACATTTAGTATTGTAGGCGTTGCTTTAAATGAAAAATAAATATTCTTTACTTTAGTTTAACTACATTATATGCTATCAATTGTTTATAGATCAAAGTCCCCGAAGCGTAAGAATAGGTAACTATTATCAAGGGACCGTTTTTATTATTTTTATGCTGGATGAATACTTTTGAATCAATATCGTTTGAAAAAACTAAATTGAAACTATCATCACAGGGGGATACTTTGCCGTAATTATTGTAGATACCTACGTGTTCTCGACAATGCCATCATTACATAGTATAAAATTATGTCAATTTCCGCTGTCTCTCCCCTGAAATGCATATATCTTCGAGAATACGCAAAAGATGATAGAGGGTATCAACGGGGTGGTTTTCATCTATCATTCATGTATAATATAGTAAAGAACATTTAATAAGATATACTTATTTATTACTTTTGTTGAGCAACAAAGTTTGTCGGGTCAACTTGTTGATTTGTAAAGTTCAGACTAAAGATTTTTTTTTCAATACCATTAAAGGTTTTTCCAAAGGAACAGTTTTTTCTCTTTTTAATAATTATTAAGAAGAAAGGTTAAAAACCATTTGCTTCTGCTGGACACAAATAAATCGTTAGTGGAAATTTTTGCCATCCGCAAGCAAACAGAAAAATTAAACCTCGACAAGTATATTTTGGATAGACGTATACTGATATTTAAATGAAAAATGGGTTTAAAAGTATTATTCAGACAAGTGAAATACTTATATGAACCTACCTAAAGGCCTAACAGGGTATTGCATGTAAATCAAGTTAATAGACACTAACCTTGAATGAAACGTCGTTATGTATATTGTAACAATAGTAAGTAGTACCTAATATTATCACCCCGGGAAGCTTACTGGTACATGTAGGTACTTAATACGATTAGCACAGAAGGTATATAGGTATGGTTCTGGCCTTTATGGAGCACTATCTAGCTTTAGGTTCTTTACTTGCCGAGGAATAATTGACAATCCTGATATTCTAACCGGAGACCATCTTGCTGAGCTGATCGCAATATGAAGCGTAAGAATAATCATCATAGACTCTTATTAGAGACTTATTCTACGATGTCAAAGGTAGGTAAACGATGTATCGTTTACCTACCTTGCACAAGGAATTACTTAAAATCTGTACATTTATTCTTCAATAAAATTAAAAATCTACGTATTTTTTTATCAATTATAAAACCTTTGCCAAAAGTTAGAACTACAAAGTAATTTTTGTGAACTGGAATTTTAATAAACTCCGCGACATAAATTTGCCTATACCTATTCAAAAATACCGAAACAACTAATTCGGGGACGCCAATTAACTCGGTAAAATATAATTTATTAAAAATTGAATCGATAAAAATCTTTTTCACTTAAAGTCAATCTGTGTAACTTTCCCATTTCAATGTAACATTGGCCCACGTAATAACTTTGGATTTCTTTACTTTGTCTAGATTATTCATATGAATATAGTACAATACGTCTATGGTAAGATGCAACACGTTTAGATATTACCAAGTAAAGAAATCAAAAGTAAGTTAGTGGGCAAATGTTACAATGGCTGTAGTCGATATATATAAACTAAATATGATTTGGTAAAAAATATAGCTTACAAACTGGGTACCAACTTACACCGACGTCACAATTTCAATCAGCTTCAATTAGAATCAATTGAGGACCCTACAGCACCTTCCACAACCCTCGTCTGTGTGACTCCACGTTATTGCTCGTTTCATTCAAAATTTACTTTGGTCATTCAAAGAGCATAAAGTTGTATGTTTATTTTATGATTCAACATTATGGAGAAATTTACAATATGTGAGGTATATATGTTTTGTTTATTTTAATTATTTTCATTGCCGATTGATGAGTAGATATTTATTTCGTAGCTTCATGCCTTTTTATACTTCAAGCAGCGAAAGTCAACAACTTTTTGACTACAAAATTGTAGTAGGTATGTTCTTTTTTAATTAATTTTAATACAATTAAATCTTAATAATAAATAAATATTATAATATAAAAATGTTATAATATAAAAATTATAATATAAAATAAATAATAATTTAAATTAAATCTTAGAACTAAAGACTGTGGATGAAGCGAAAGAAGTGTGTCAGGAGCGTAGCTTGTGGAGAGCCAAAGTCTCTGCCTACCCCTATGGGATACAGACGTGAGTTTATGTATGTAAATCTTAGTTCTTTGATAATACGTTAACAATATGAATCTAAACAAGAACAAAACTTCTCGCTAAGATTAGTCTTCACTTGTACAAAACGAAGCGCTGCCGACACCTTTATCAGGTATATAAAAGCGTGATGGTATTTATAATACAAGTGTGTTAACTATATTTCATTACGGTTTAGGTAGGTATAACTATGTTAGGTAATTAGTTCAAGATCACACGAGACTAATTTGATCTTCTATTGTATTAAAAGTAAAAGCCCAGGCTCGGAACAACAATGTCGTTATGGAATTATTTTCGGACCTTACCTATGTGCTCAATATATGAGACCGTATCATATTTTATGAGACCAAATTCATTTGGCAAGACAATAATGTTTAAGAAGATAAATTATCGAGTTATTACTAAAATGGATTAGAAAATTATGTTTACAGACACTAGCTATGAATTGATGCTATGAATCATCTTTTTGGCTCCAAATATATACTTGACGTTGGATCTATCTCATATAAAAAACAAAAAGAAAAATACCGTAGCATCTTCTACGATACGTCTACAACCTTGGGGGTGATTATGAGAGTTTTATGAGGATAGTTCATAGAAGAATGCGATATCGTATTAACGCACAAACGTACGGATAAGTACAACCACCGCCCATGGACTAGACCAGGGATGGGACACCCTTTGAGTCGGATGAGAAGGAATATTAAAAAACTACTTTAGCACCAATTATTAACATGTATATTGTGATTTGAAATATAAAAAAAATAGATCTATTAATTGTTAAGACAATATTTATTTGATCATGTGATTTATTTTGATATATATAATTTATTTTGACTAATTCTCATTAAATATTTTTGAACAAAATGTACTAAACCAGGACTCTTGCACCAAATTCTTCTATAAAGCATGTCTCTATGTACAATATTTAAGCCATGGATTTTCTGGTAGATCTTGTTTCGCATCAAAGTAATTTTTACAGCGTTTACAATTAAAGTGCTAAATCTCGCCAATTATTACTTTTCTTTATTACATTATACATGAATTATATATAAAAACCACCCCGTTAACACCCTCTATCTATTGAAAAATCTGCATCAAAATCCGTTGCATAGTTTCAAATATCTAAGTGTATAAGGGGACAAGCAGCGGAAAGCCACTTTATTTTATACTATGTAATGAATTAAAAGATTTGAATTACTTAAATGTACCTTAAAACTTTTCACTATAGGTAGTGTACCAATAGGGTTAAATACTACGGGGTGGACCAGAGCGGTTTATCCGAATCCTGGACCACCCCAACGCCGGAGGAAGGCCGCCGCGAGATTTTAGGGTTAAATAATAAATGACGAGGTGACGATAAATTGGCAAAATGATGTATCTACCTGATAAAACAATCCAATAGGAGATAAAGTACCAATGAAGACAAAATCTATTTAGAATAAAATGTGTCAATTAATACTATGATATTATTTGATATTTATCACAATATGAGAATGATAATCGCTTTTCTATAGACCTATATAGGTGGGTATTAAGACGTTTACAAATATAATCCATGCATAGGTACATATTCCCATTCTTGTGTACATTTCTCTGTACATAGCAATTATAACGTTTTATCGTTAGGTACAATTTAAATCTTAAATACCCTCTTATTTAATTTATATATACTTATAAGTGTACCTATTATTAAAAATATATAATTGAAAATGCTTAAGAACGTTTATCTTTCAAATTCTATTCAAATATTCCATTGGAAATCTTGTGAGATTACAAGACAACTAATTTATTTAAAAAAAAAACAGCTATCGCCTACACATATACATTAAAACAGCACTATTAATACGTTAAAATACATTTTTAAATAAATAAATATTGGTACTTACAGAATAACCATCTCCAAATGTATACGTACACAAACACAATACGAATATATTTTTAAGTCCAATCTTAACTTATTCAAACATTTAATATATAAATGTAAAGTCCATATATTCACTTCACTAATACGGCATTAAAAATGACGACAAATCGATATGTTTATTTGACTAACAAGTATACACGTTGAAGGCTCATAGCCCACTGAGTAGGGATCAACAAAAATAAACATAGGGATGAAATCCCCACCGTGAAGGTTACGTGGGGAGTTTGTCGTGGGCCAATGTGATGGAGCTGGCTGTACTGTTGCCGCCTACCGACCAATAATAATGTAGAGCGTTCCACCAATAACTGCTGCTCCGTATATGTCTCGCTAGTTATTTTTTTCTTCAGGAAAATATGTGAAATTTCAGTCGAACAGCCATTTTAGTGAAACGTTATCTGTATTTTATTTTATACTTTTGTATTTTACGTTATTTCATTTTGTTACTTATTTTTCAAGTAGGTAATTACTGTAATTAGCTAGCGTGTCTGTTTTATTTTAATCAAATTGTCTCTATTTTCTGTTTATTAGCTGATAGATGGGAAAATACGTCGTGTATTTTGGTTTGACGTACCTGTCTAACATTAAACCCTTTCTATATACATGGTTTTTAAATAATTTGTTGAGATTTGTTACGGAAACTTATCTAAACTTAAGTAGGTATAGATCGTTGCTTCCATTTCAAGTACATTTGAGTTAGCGTATATTTGCTTTTGACGATTACGAACATAGCTAATATTTTCAAATACAAAGATTCTAATATTAAGTTAAGTAATTAATAAAATTGTCTCGGCAATATGTGAATAATTTTTAAACTTTCCTCATGAAAACCCTACTTAGATTCTTGTTAAATTCGTATTTCATGCCCTATTTAAATGCAATAGCTTTAAACCTATATATAATTATACTAGTTGAGTTTACTTTGATACAACAACATACAACATAACTTCACGCCAAATCCCTTGCAGGGAGGGTAGGCAGAGAGAACGGAGCGCCATAGGGCACGATTCTTACACACCTCACTCGCTTCGTTGACTTTCATAACTCTTTTCAAGCACGCGCGTCGATTTTTGAAGCTCCTAACATCACCTTCCTCCAGAACACGTTCTATTTGGTCATGGAATGTGTGCCTGGGCCGTCCTCGACTCCTACATCCATCCGCTTTTGCATTGTATATATGCTTGGTCAATCTTGCATCATCCATCCATTTTACATGCCCGAACCAGTCAGTCCGAAACGTCAGTTTACTTTGTTGTTTTGATATATGCTACATAAAATTTTTATTATTGTACATACTTGTTGCACAACGTTACCATTCTAAATAGAAGATGTCGCGTCAATTGTGCTCGACTATTATATAATTTCTTTCATTAACTTTTAGGACGATGATTATAAACTGGTTGGGTCATAACTGTGATGGTCGAGTATTCCGCTGCTATACATTTTATGCACGAGCCTGCTACGTAGCGATATAAATATTATTGTACTTATTAATTTTAAATGTTTTTGAAAAGAGTATTTGGCATATGAGTTTTTTTTCCGATTTTTCTCATCATGATGCTCCGATGGTTCGGACATATAGGAAGAATGGATGATGAAAAATTGAAGAAGCAGATATAGGTACAATGTAAAAGCGGATGGATGTAGGATTCGAGGACGGCCAAGACACACATTCTATGACCAAATAAAGCGTGTTCTGGTTCTGGTGGTGATGTTAGGAGCCTCAAAGAACGACGCGCGTGTATTAAAAGAGTTATGAAAGTCAACAAAGCGAGTGAGGCGTGCAAAGAATCTTATAGCGCTCTGTCCTCTCTGCCTACCCCGCAAGGGATTTGGAGTAAAGTTATGTGCCTATGTGAGTGTGTGTAGGAAAAATACCGTTGAAAAAATGAAATTATGGGTTCTTAGTACTTAACTACTTACCTAAGCCTAACGAATTTTCCCAGCAGCTGCAAATGGACAATTAATGAAAGGAATATGACGGACATGTATGTTTAAGTATTAAGCTGCAGTTCAAGATGTTAAGTAGCATTGTAGGTATTAATAGGGGGAGCTGGAGGGAGCTCGATGCGGGCGCGCATGTTACGGACGACAAACTGCGAAGTGTGCGCGTGCGCAGGGAACAGCTTTCGCAGGTTATTGTGCTATTGAAAAAAATATATAGATTTAACGTCTACGAACATTTAGATAAAGTCCAAGTTGTAGAGCCACGTAGTTCGCTGCTTGAATGACCCAGCTCGACCGGTGAGATATCACGACCTCTCAGAATATCGGTCTAAGGTGGCACTTGTCGCGTTTCGCTCGGTGAGCGAAGCGTAAGCCCAACACCATCCTCTCTACCCTTTCCATCTCACTTCCGAATCCTTCTAAATTCCACTGTAAGAATCGAGAATGCAATTGTAATATTATATGTGTTCAGGTGTCTATGGTTGGCGTAGGCTTTTCAGTTCTCAGTCACACAATTACATTCAAGGTTAAGGTTTATAGGGACACATCAGATGGCTTACGAATCAGAAGTCGGCATTCGAATCTATTTAATTACCAACAATAGTAGACAATAATAATAGACTTGTATTTATGATAAAACTCAGTAGCCCGAATACTGAACCGCCACTCAAATATATAAGCGCTACTTAAGCGTTTAAGTAACTGTCACATTAGACAGAATATATGAAATTTGAGCAGTAAGTAGCACTTTATTGTTTTCTCAGATTTGAGTGACGGTTCAGTATTCGGGCAAGTGACTGTCAAAATATGCTCTACCTATACGCATATATTAAAGCAGGTGAAACTTTTAAGACAAAATATTATTAGTGAGCCAATTAAACGTTCTTTAATTGATAGTAGGTACTTTTGCAAATTGGGTGATTTTAATTTTTGTAGTTTTAGGTGCCTTTTTTTTACGCGAGGAAATGCTTTATGTACACCCCCGCCTGGGTACGGCAGGGGTAGTGTGGGACTCCCACAACAGTAAACTGCAATCCGATCTATTCATAATAATTCATAGGTATAATGATAAGTTCTTTCCAATCGTCCCTTTACTCTCTTTGAGTCTAGTTTTAATGAATACGAAAGTTTTGTGCCATATCGTCTTTTCTAAGACCTTCCATTCGCTTCTATTATCGTGCCCGATCACATAACTGTAATTGTTTTAATGCATTGATTGTGTTACATGAATTCTCCTTGATATTCTTAAAAAAAAGTCAATAACTTGATTTTGGTTAAATTTACTTGGGAATAAGGCCTTAAGTAGGTCCGAAGTCAGCAAAACGTGACTTAGATTCACATAACCTATTCACCAGACAAAAGAAGATGAAATATATTGCTCTCAGCCGTCATAGGTTTACTTACCCTCATTCTTCTTTTCTTTCAAAGCCACGAATAATTTTGGTCGAGGCAAGCAACTCTTCCCTATTGTGTCTATGCCCAATATAAAAATACAAAAAACAATATGTCAATATGACTTATTTATTACCCACTGTTAATTGCAATTTCTATTAGGTTTTTACATTTTTTTATTTTTTTTTTTCATTTAAACGAGAACAATAATTTGCGAACAATATATTGTATTGTTTCCCAATAGCCATAATTTAATCCTTTCTTTGACATGTATGTCGTTACATGAATTTAGGGTCTTTTAGGCGGCAATCATCAGGCGGCTTAAAGTTTAACCAATTTTTGAATACAAAGCCTTTTCGGAGTTAAGCTGGAGAGGCCGCCGGATCTTCACTCAATAGTGTACCTGATTTTTATTGCCCTGCACTGAGTGTGCGAAACCTATTGTTTTCTCATTTTAGATTTTAAATTATAAAATACTTTTAAGTATTTATTTGCGGGGTTTTGCTTTAAGCAATAAAGTTATAGTTACATTCAGTCTAAAGAAAGCACAATTGAAAAAAAAGTTGATCCTAAAATAGTTTTGGCGTCGTAGCATTTTTATTTTAGGCATATAAAAAACCTATTGAAATTGTGAAGTTAGTTTATGTGCAGGATGAATACCTACGTGTTACTTCACGCTGGTTAATAAGTAGGTATATAAAAATACTTAAAATTAAATTAATTATCATACATAACATAACTTCAGGCCTTTTTCCACCCGAAGGTGTACGTAGCGGCTATTAAGCCTTGTCTCGCCGTTATGTTTACATCCCAAATGAAATAGGTGGCGCATTTCGAAAAGTCATTGGTCGTGGTGAGTCAGGATTCGAACCTACGAGTTTTTGATTCAGAAGCGGGGTGCTCCACCACTGGGCCCTCGAGACAAATTAAATTTAAGTTATTAATACCTAATCGAATTAATTTTTATTATATTTGTTTTTGACATTTTTGACAATATTTGATCTCAACTATTACCTATACTGTATAAATATATAATACATAGATCGTTATGATTTTGCGATTGGTTGTATATAGGAGGGGATATGCACCCCCCCACTTTCTTTGTCGTCTCAATTGTCAATTGTCGCCCATAAGAGTAATGACTGGTGCAATTTGCGTCCCCTGGTATACCCTAAGGAAGTGACCAATCCGCAAAATTGCCTTCAGTTCCGGTCTATAAGAAGTTTGTTACTTAATATTGACGCTATGGACTTACACACACTTACTTACCTTATACATATAGATACATACATAACTTCTGGCCAATTTCCTTGCGGGGTAGGCAGAGAGCACCATAAGGCACGATTCTTTCACACCTCACTCGCTTCGTTGACTTTTATAACTCTTTTCATGCATGCGCGACGATTTTGGGGGTTCCTAACATCACCTTCCTCCAGAACACATAGATACATATAGATATCTATAGGTAATGTAATTTTATTGTCTCGGTGGTATAGTGTTCATGCCCACTTCTGAATCAAGCAATTGGCGTTCAGTCGTGGGATCGAATCCTGGCTCTCACCATGACTTTACGGATTTTTTATCGGAAGTTGTGTGATAAATATCGATGACTGACAATATTGTGCCCGATGTATGACATGTTCTGCCATCTATAAGTACCATTAGGGATGTTATTCCGCGGGTCGAGACTTAACAACCGCTGGCTGGCTTACAGCTTCCGGTGGAAAAAGGCGTGAAGATATATTCTTTTAATATCATCAGAATCATAACATAGTATAAAACAAGGTCACTTTCCGCTATCTGTCTCCATATATGCTTAGATCTTTGGAAATACGCAACCAATTTTGATGCTTTTTTTAATAGATAGAGGGTGTCAAAGGGGTGGTTAATAAGTGGTTAATAGGTATTTAAACAGTCTCGGTGGCGAAGTGGTCGAGCACACGGCTTCTGATCCAGAGGTCCGGGTTCGGTTCCAGACACTGGCTCACACCAATGACTTTTCGAAATTGTTTTCGGAAGTTATGTGTGATAAATATCGATGACTGAAAAACTTTGTGCCCGATATGGCAATAGGTTCGCCACCTATTCCATTTGGGACGTAAACATAACGGCGAGAAGAGGCTTAACAGCCGCTGCCTACACCTTCGGGTAACAAAAAGGCGTGAAGTTATGTTATGTTATGTTAATAGGTATTAAAGTACATATAATTCGTGTATAATGTAGCAATAAAGAATATAAATAATTTTAGAGATTTGGCACTTTAATTGTAAACGCGATAAAAAAATACTTTTGATGCGGAACAAAGTTCGCCGGGTCAGCTAGTTATAGGTATACCTATAAATGTACATTTATGCAGAACTTGCATGTACTTGGAACGAGATAGGTATTTAATTGTGAAGTTCTACTTGACTTGTGTCCGCTGGCAAGTTGTGGGTGCTCGCTCAGTTGTGGACTATTTAACAACTTAACTTTGCGAGGGATGCTTATCTTTGTTAAGTTTCACAGCGTGTTTCGTTCTGGATGTACCGTCCCATATGGCTCACAATCGCTATGGATTTGAACTTAAATTCGAATATGAATTGACCAACCTGATTTACGTTTTAAATACCTTCCAAAAATGTTAAATACTCTCGAGAGCAATGAATCCGGGTCACTTAAAGAATGTTAAAAATCTCGGAAACTAAAAATGATAGGTTAATGCAATAAATTGTATTTAATAGACAATGTAATACTCCTTAAATGAAAGTAAAAAAAATATGAGTCACCATACATTTTATTAACACAAAATTACATAAAGAAAAAATCTGCTGATCTCTCCTTAAAACAAAAATAGGAAACATGAAATTTTTGAACTTTATTACGATTTTCTTGAATTTTAATACTTCGTATTGCCTCCTCGTGCTTCCATTACTGCGTTTACGCGGTTTGGCATGCTGTACACCAAGTTCCTTATACGATTTTGGGGAATATTCTCCCATTCCTCTGTGAGAGCAATTTTGAGCTCACGAAGCGTGATTGGGGGAGGGTTTCGTTGTTTTACGCATCTGCCTAGCTCGTCCCAAGCATGCTCGATCGGGTTGATATCCGGGCTGCGCGCTGGCCACTCCATACGAGTAATGTTCATCTCTTGAAGGTAGTCATTCACAATCCTACCTGTATGAGGTCGGGCATTGTCATGCATAAATATAGCATCCTCACCTAAATTGACAATAAATGGACCAACGTGATCATTGAGGATTTCTTCCACATATCTTACGCTAGTTAAAGAGCCGTTTTCTATGATCACCAGCTCTGTGCGACTTTCAGAAGAAATTCCGGCCCACACAAGTACAGACCCACCACCGTAGGCTACTTTTTCCTCGATGCATGCTTGCTTGAATCTTTCTCCTGGTCTTCGATACACTCTGTGTCTTCCATCGTGCTTGTAGAGCATAAATTTTGATTCGTCGGAGAACATAACTTTTGACCAATCTTCAATACTCCAATTTACGTGGCTCTGGGCATATCTTAGTCTTGAAATACGATGCCCACGCTCCAGTTTAGGGCCGTTTGCAGGTCTAAGGGGTTTTATGTTAGATTCAGCAAGCCGACGTCTTACTGTCCATGCACTTGGGTTACTTCCTCCGAGGCGTCGAAACTGATTGGTGAGTTCAGTTCCTGTGAGAAAGCGATTTCGAAGCATGGTGTTCACCAAGTATCGGTCTTCTCGTGCTGTGGTATACCTGGTTCGGCCCGTTCCTGGTCTGCGTAGGTTAGAACCAGTTTCTTCGTAACGTCGGAGAACTCTTTGTACTGTTGACAGCGAAACACCAACAGTCCTGGCTGTATCGCGCTGACTCCGGCCGGTTTCCAGCATTGTAAGTATTCTGGTGCATTCTTCAGGCGTAAGCGACATAATTTCAGCTTGAATAATGAATATAGAGCACTATCAACATGGTTTATGTACCCACATAAATGACAGATTACAAACAAAAGCAAAACCAAATGCTGTAATTTCGTAGTTCCATCTTCGAAAGTGGCCCTTTTTCAAATTTGATTTTTTTATGATATAACTTTACAATAACTAAGAAGTTTTAATACCTTCATTTAAGGAGTATTACATTGTCTATTAAATACAATTTATTGCATTAACCTAGCATTTTTAGTTTTCGAGATTTTTAGGATTCTTTAAGTGACCCGGATTCATTGCTCTCGAGTGTACCTTCCTTACTTTCGATGTATGATGAGAAAGTTACTCGAAGGTCCACTTTCTTCCCTTTCCGCTCACTGTCCATTATTTCACCTTTAAGGCTCGATGTTGTAGATATAAATGGGCCCTATTTGCTTACCACCATGTAATCCTGTTGCTCTTTTGACACCTTTCCCATAGAAATCGGCTGTACAAGAATTAAAATTCCTTCATCGGCTGTACAAGAATTAAAATCCTTTGGCTTATGTTTCAGTGACTTGAACACAGTCAAGGAGTACAGATTGAACATATATTTAAAATGATATACTAAATACGAGCCCTTGAGGAAAGTGCTTCAACACTGGAACAAAAAAAACACGGACGCAATCGCCACGAGCGGCCCGATTCCCAGTGTTAGGGGCTATCATGAGAAAAATCGGGCAAGAAACTCTTGTGCCAAATAACTACTCTTTTAAAAACCATTTAAAATTAATAACAATAATATTGATGTCGCTACTGAAACCATGGCAGTAGGCTCGTGCATAAAAAGTGTAGCAGCCAGAATGCTCGACTCAATGAATTTGAAATCTTCGTGCAGTTCGTACGTACAGTTCATAAAAATTCTGAACTTTTATGAATTGTATTAGCCGAGTAAAATTTACGCGACCTCTTTTATTTAGAATTGGACCTACTGTACCTACAATACAAAACTTATGGCAATATCAAAACAGCATTACCTATACCTATACAAAAGATTTTAAATATACGGAACTATATCTATATATGATATGCTTACAAGTTGTTCGATTTGCGCTTGATGTGAGAGGGGTGTACAGTAGAGTATCTACAGTGTAAATAGCAAATTAGCATTGAGCGAGCAGAGTCAACAGCAATCAAAGAGAACATGTGTCGTTGTTATACATTTTCACATGAGTCTTCCCTCAACTCTCTCTTTGTGAATCGAATAAAGGAGAGACTAGTGGAGTTTTGAGATGAAATTTTATTGGACTTTCAACATAGGAATCTATCCTTTGTTGCGAACTAAATCATGTTAGGTACTCTCAAGCAACTGTGAGTGTTTAACATGTCGGCAGATTAGTTTTGTCTTTCACGCCCGACTACATAAAACATAAGTAGGGTTTATTTCAAACTAGCTTCTTATGCGCAAATAGTTAAAATCATCCAGTTACCTACATATTAATAAATTATCTATACTAATAACTGAGATTTTAATTACGTATTAATCTGATAAGTATATAAATTTTTAATTAGATACACATATATTTAGCAATGTATAAAATGTTTAAAAAAACTGCTAGACTCTTTGAAAGTATCACATTTGAAGTGGAAAATATTATTATATTAAATTTAACAATACAACACGCAACATAACTTATAAATTTATCATAAAATAACAACACTTTACGCCTTTTCTACCCGAAGGTGTAAGCAGCGGCTGTTAAGCCTCGTCTCGCCGTTTTGTTTATATCCTAAATGGAATAGGTGGCCAACCTATTGCCATACCGGGCGCATAGTTTTCAGTCATCGATATTTATCACTAATAATTTCGAAAAGTCATTGGTGTAAATCCGAATTCGAACCCGCGACCTCTGGAGTCAGAAACCGACGGAGAAATATATCAATTGTATAGGATTTAAAATTAATGCAAACTCTTTGCAAATTATTTGGAAAAGTTCTAATTAGCACTACGCGTGGCCTTTTTCAGTGACACCATCCCACATTGATTATCAAATTCCGTTCACATGGACTTCTCTCTCTGTCACAATCGTACCTAATTGCGCATAATGAGTGGAGCAACAAACGCAATATGTTTTTTTTTTCTTTCATTCTTTCTATTATTTATGTGCCGCGAACGCCCCGACGATCTGTCTGGCCACCCCACAGCAGCGGCGGGTTGAAATAAAATTTAATGGTCCACCAAACACATTTTGGTACTAAACGTGTTCTTTTGTGTTTATATCGTAATGTGAAATATCGGATTTCCGGTGGTTTTAAATTTATATTAAATGTATAAATATTATAAAGAATACAATATGAAGAGTTTGTTTGTTTAAACGCGCTAATCTCAGGAACTGTTTTTTTTTGTGCAGCTTAACGTTTGGTTAGTCCTGACTATTCACGTAGCTAGCATTCGTATTCCGGACTGGAAGTACCAAAATACTCTGATCACTCGCAGTATGCTCCATGAATGAGCCGGCTGCACCGGTGAAATACCACGATCTCTCACAATATCGACGTAAAGTAGCTCATGTCGTGTTTGGTTAAGGTATCCGTAGGCCTACTCTGCTTCTCCCTTATTTTTTATCACACTACCATACGGGTCGGCAACGCAATTGTATTACTATATGTGTTGAAGGTGTCCATGGAAGGTGGCAGTTGCTTATCATCAGGTGACGCGCTTGCTCATTTGCCCTCCTATCCCATGTAAAAATCTATATAACATCAGGTTGAGCCAAACAGGAACGTTACGTTACGCCCCAAATGGAATAGGTGGCAAAAATATTGCCATTACACCATCCACCAAGTCAGTCATCAATATTTATGACAAACTTGACTTCCGAAAAGAATTCTGAGAAATCATTGGTGTGAGCCCAGAATCGAACCCACAAATTCTAAGATTAATTGGGTACTATTACATTATAATATATTGTTATTTTGTTCACTATTTTGCTCAGTAGATGTCGTTGTATCATAAAAATAAAAGCTATAACAATTTGCGAAGAGAAATTTAAGAACATATCGTTTTGTATTACTTATTACATCCAATGTGTAGAAGAAAAGAAAGGTTAATAATTCTTGAAGTGGACTTGGGTCTTCTTAGATCGTGACTCCATAACTAGTGATGTGCCAACTCGGGTATACATAATACATACACTTACTCGACTTGACTCAAGTTAAAATCCACGCAACTCGAGTTAGGGTAATTTTAAAGTGAATCATCATCATAAGCCCTTTTGAGGCCCACTGCTGGACATAGGCCTCCCCCATAGAGCGCCACAACTGCCGGTCCGCGCAATCATGGGGGGTTTTTGCCATAATCGCCACGCTTGGCAGGCGGTTTGGCGATCGCAGTACGCTATATTGTCTAGAGAGAGAATGCTGCTGCCCATTCTTCTAGCTTTTCCCTTAGTCGCCTTTTACGACACCCACGGGAAGAGATGGGGTGGCGGTATTCTAAGCCGGCGCCACACAGCAAGTGAATATAAAATGAAAATTCGCCCGCCTATATTGAACACTGAACAGTCTAAAGCTTGGAAGTCAAGGAATCAAGCATTAATTATTTTATCTATGTTGTAGTTAAAATTATCTATAATAATTACATAGTATAAAACAAATTCGCTTTTCAATGTCTATCCCGTCATATGCTATGTGGATTTCGACGCGTTTTTTTATAAGATAGAGCAAGCAGCAAATAAAAAGTGATTATTTTCAAGATTAGCACATGAATTTCAATTTGCTGAACCCTAAGTGATAGAACAAAATGTTTATAATAATGTTCTACATTATTATACACCTTCAGAAGGTCTACGAAAAAATCCCTGATGACATACTCGTATGTCTCTCTCTTAGGCAGAACCCACACTGATCATTTTATTACTTTTTACGAACAAAAATGGCTTATTTACGAAGCGATTTTAAATATTTCGGCATAAAATTTCATCCAATTAAGTGTCTCAATAGATCGTAATATAGATGATCACGGCCCTTTACAGCAAATATTTTCGAAGATATTGCAGTATTAACATAGCAGGACAGCAGTGACCGGCCAAGACGCATTTTGAACCTCATAATATCCAAAATTTACTCATTTAATACTTTTGATGAGAAACAAAGTTCGCCTGGTCAGCTAGTTATATATAAAAAAACAAAATAATAGTAATAATATTATCTTGGACACAATACACACAGCGCCCTCTAGATACTAGATAACGGATATTAATACATACTATACTTTTCTTTTATACTTGTAATACATAGAAAAACACCCAAAAAATATTTATATATATCCGATGTTTGTGATAATTGGACATGTAAGATGATGCAAGATTGGCTAAGCAGAGATATACTATGCAAAAGCAGTTGCATGCAAGCCGGCCACAATACACCCTTTTTGTCTGTCTGTCTGTTAGGTCCGGCTAATCTCTGAAATGGCTTGATTGATTTTGACAGGACTTTTTTGTAGATAGCTGATCTAATAAGGCGTTACTTATGCTACCTACTTTTATTTAAAAGAAATATTTTTTGCTCATTTATTGCTTTTGAGGCGAAACCAAATTTGTCGGGTCAGCTAGTTAGTAATTAGTTAGTAGTCTCCGTGGTTTAGCGTCTGTCAAGCACCGGATTCTGAACCAAGGGTTGGAATCCATCAATGACTACGAAATTCTTTTCGGAAGCTATGGGTGATAAATGCCGATTACTGACAACACTGTAATAACTTCTGCCGTCTATTGCATTTGACTAAAAGCCACTTCTGGTAGAAAAAGGCGTTAAATTATAATTAAAAGGAATATCTTTTGGTAAGTTCCCTACATATTAACGCTATCACCAGAATTATATTCCCACGCTGATGATCAAAACTAAATGAACGACAAATTAATAAATTAAATTGAGCAATCAAGGTGCGTTCCCACGTACTGTACTGATATCTAAAAATCACGCAACATCTTTATACGTTAGTTAGATTAGTCCCCTTTTACACCCCATTCTGCCTACCCATTGTTTTTGAGGGGGCGAGCGTGAAATGGGACGAACTGCGGGAACTGCGGTAATTAATTACTTTTGCTTATAATACGGCAACTCGTCATAACTTTTAAAATAAAGAGGGTGCCTTTACTATTAAGTTACCAATATTAGTTGTGGCAGAGATATTTCATAATTTTAGGGAACCCTAAAACCCTTGTTTCAGAGTTACCTATAGGTATACCTCAGTATATTCTCAAATATTTCTGTTATAATATTAGTGGTGCCAGAGATATTGCATAATTTTAGGGAACCCTAAAATTCCTTATTTAGAAATAGCTAAACGAACTCCCATATATTTCCAAATATTTCTATTAAATCTCGGTGGCGCAGCGGCTAGCACCTCGCTTCTGATTCAAGAAGTAGTGGGTTCAAATCCTGGCACACACCAATGACTTTTCGAAATTTTCGGAAGCTAGGTGTAATAAAAAATCGATGACTGACAACTTTGTGCCCGGTATGGCAACAGGTTCGTTACCTATTCTATTTGGGACGTAAACATAACGGCGAGACGAGGCTTAACAGCCGCTGCCTACACCTTCGGGTAGAAAAAGGCGTGAAGTTATGTTATATTATAGTTCTATTAGTTATATTAACTGTGCTCCCCTTTCGTGTATAATTTAGCCAAATCTTTTTGTTACTTCTAATTTGCATTTGCTATATAGTTCAAATTTAACTTAATAAGACACCATAAACTGAGACCAAAGTTAGTCTGGCATTGATTTAAAAATCAACAAGAAAAGTTTTTATCGAGTAAAAATATTCCTTATTTTCTTGTACATAAAGTATTCTTAATGGCTTATGTTTGACAGACTTGTCACGACTGAGACAAATTCTTAAAAAATCGTAGTTTAATTCCTTGAAGTGCTTTACATATTCGTAATCTGTCATCCTTTCATAATTCAAGTGTCGGTGGTCCAGTGTTTGAGCACCCCGCTTCTGTATAAAAAGGGTCGCGGGTTCAAAACCTTACTTACGCCAATGACTTTTCGAAATTAATTAATTTTGAAAATTATGTATGACACATATCGATGACTGAAAACTTTGTGCCCGGTATGGTATTATGTTCGCCACCAATTCCATTTGGAGCGTAAAAATAACGGCGAGCCGAGGCTTAACAGCCACTGCCTATACCTTCGGGTAAAAGAAGGCGTTATGTGTTAAGTTATGAGTGTTTCATCCAAGCATCTATAATTATTTGCATAAAACTAGCAGAGCCCTTAGCCCTTAACGTGTAGGGTTGTGCTGAGCGCTGTGTTCAAAATTATTAGCAAATTTGTTTAATACGCTCAACATTAAACCATTGTATATCCTCACCCTGAGCAAATTGTTGCTTCATTTAAATTTTCCGAAAATCTATTTTGCATAAACATGGGCGAGTTGCGATATTTCCGCATAATTATGCTCGTGTTTCAATGAGGCCGATTGATAAACGACAATATTATACAAAATGTGGAGCAACTCAACTTATTGTTGGTATTGTGATGTAGTAATATAAAAAAGGATAATTTTATTTATGCCCTCGATTTGTGTTCTCTGTTTTAATGTTTATTTATTTATTTATTCTTATAATGTTAAGGAGAAAAGATAAAATATTTCAATTAGACACAACTAAATTAAACAAGTTTTTGCCTTAACGTTTGAATGTATATATTATGTCGCATAGCTTACTACTTTTTGCAGAATACAGGCTATCTCCATATAAACTCTATAGAGTTTCAGTACCTAAAAAAAACTACTGTATTTCTTTTGATGTAAAGTAGAAATAAACCACAAGAATCTTTTTATATGTGCACGCTTTGACCAACCCAAGATGAATCAGTATCTTAGTATTCGTCGAACCCAATAAGTAGTGAAAATTAGTTAGTACTTTACTAAATTCACAAAAGTAGATTTAATCCACTGAAAACTTGAAATTTTATTCAGGATTGGATAAAAATTCTCAGTTTTACAGTTGAAATGGTTTAAATATACCGAATATTTATTATGACGAAGCAATAGTAACTTCTGTTCGTGTGTCGCATATTAACAAGCAGCTTCAATATCAAGGGGTAAGCTGTGTGACTATGACGACACCGTAACACCGGCGCACGCGCGCCCGCATCGCACACGACCAGATAACGGACGAACATAAATTACCTACAACACACACACAGAGACTAAGCACACATTTCACACAAAAAAACCCGAGTTTTCACCTTGTCTCTATCAATATATAAATATATTTAAACTTTATTTAGACAGCTCTCACTATCTTTTATTAAACAATTACCTTCTAATATACGATCAGTGGCTAAGTAGAACGTAAATTGCTAACGCGGTAATTGATTTCTTGGTAACTTGAATTTAACAAAAAAAAACAGAGATGAAGGTGTTGTGACTACATTTTAAAAAGGTGATTTAACAAGTACCTCGAGAAAATATGTAGGTCCTTTTAATTAAGTAATCTTTTCATATAAAACTGTAGAATGATACATGAGTAATAAAATATGTCCGGACTACCAAAAAAAAAATTGTTTACCCAAGTCACGAAAAGTTAATATAAAAATGACAAATCAGGCTCTGCTTAGAAGCTTAGTAGATAAAGACGACCCTGCCTTCTCTGGCATATCCGAAACACTTGGATGAACTGAATCCAGAAACAATTGGGTGATCATTTATATTGGTTGAGATGATGATTGGATGAGCGTGTCTTAGCATGAAATCGACTAAAATTTATATTCGACATACAAATACATATCTATATACATAACTTCTCCCCAAATCTCTTGCGGGGTCTTCACGATTCTTACACGCCTCATCGGTTCTTTGTCTTTCATAACTCGTTTCATGCACGCGCGTCGATTTTTGAGGCCATCACCTTCCTCCAGGACACATTCTACTTGATCATATTTTGGTCAATATTCGACATATTTGACTAAAATCTCTGATGGATCCAAAAATATATCATCAGTAAAAAAAATGCAAAGCTGGGAACATTTAAATACTAGTACTTAATCATTCCCATCCCATTCAACGGTCACACCTTCGCACCGGGCAAAGCTGTAACCATCACACAAAGTCAAAAGTATTGCGCATTTTTCACTGCCTACGCATTAGTTGCAAACAAATCCATAATACATTCGTTAAGTTAGGTCAATCATAAGGGTTTTTGTCAGTTTGACAGTTGACACCGATTTCGGGGGCGGTATTTGTACTACAAAATAGTTATTTGATTAACTCTCTTTCATGTCTCTGTAGTCTGTACCTATAGAATTGGGATTGTCTGTGGATTTTGTTTAATTTGATCCTTTGTTTGAACACCGTCCATGTGGAAAGGCTTAATGGGATGGGGAGTGATTTAACTCTATATAGATATGGAGATCCGTTATCTATGGTAAAGGGTTATCTCTGTTGTCACACACAGTCTCCTGCAGATGATACTGCCAATACGAAAGATTTAAACATACGACAGTTTATAGGTATATGTATATTTAATTATAATTTGAATGTTTAATTAAAATAAGTAAATAATAAACAAATCGATCGTCGATTCTCGAGTTTCTGAATCAAGAAGTCGTGGATTCGAATCCTGGCTCACACTCACTTTCCGATTACTATCGGAAGTTATGCGTGATAAATATCGATGACTGAAAACTTTGTGCCCGGTATGGCAATAGGTTCGCCACCTATTTCTATTTCGGACGTACCTAAACGTAACGGCAAGACGAGGCTTAACTTAACAGCCGCTGCCTACACCTTCGGGTAGAAAAAGGCGTGACGTTATGTTATGTGTTAATTAAAATTTTTACTGATAGTGTGGATATTTCGTATTATATGTATATATTTATATTTATTTTATATTATTTATATAAATATCTACAACTACTATTAGGCTAGCTAATATTCACTTTTGTATCGTAATAGTTTAATAGCCAAGACAAGGCAGAAACTTAATAGGCAAACAATGTTAAAATGTATCTATCTATAGAAATGAATAATATCTTTAGTCTACTTTTAATTGTTAAAAGGTACAACAAAAAAAATAAAAAGGAAATTTGATCCATAAGTAATTTGTAAATCTAAAGGTTAAACCATAGTTTTGATGGGTTTATTTGACCCTACTGTTAGTTGATAGTGTGTATTAGTAAAATTAGAGCGGTGGGAAAGGGTTGAGCGTGCGCACGCGCACTTAATATTTCCAGTTTATACTTTTATTGTTATTAGAACAATATTTGTACTCATGAGATGTACGGTTATTACTATACTCATATATTTAAAATGGTATATATGTGAAGAGGGATGCGTCACCTTTATCCTGTATCATATTTTAACTTTGCATTAGTAGGATTTTTAAACGACTACCCCCAAAAAGTTTAAGTTATTATTTGCGTTAATGATACTTCTAACGCTTGATTTTCCATGCTGCGACACGTGTAACTAGCGAAAATGTACTGACAAAAATAAGTGCAGTTTCTGTAAAGAACATTACAATACATTATACTGAAATGTTCTAGAATATTTCGTTTGCAAAGTCTAATAACATACTAAAATAGATTATTTTACAAGAAAATGAAACAAAAAGCAATATTTTCTAACATAACATAACTTCACGCCTTTTTCTACCCGTAAGTGTAGGCAGTGGTTAGCCTCGACACGCCGTTATGTTTACGTCCCAAATGGAATAGGTGGCGAACCTACCGGCCTACCTATACCGGGCACAAAGTTTCCAGTCATCGATATGTATCATACAAAACTTTCAAAATTAATGTCGAATAGCTTACTCTATTGTTTAATTGTACTTTTTCTGTACCAATTTTTGCAATCTGTCTGTTTAACACAAAGGTTGATCGGCAGAGAATGTCTTAGGCCATTAAGACCACCTTGTGTACCATTATTTGTAGCTAAAGAATTAATAAATAAATAAAAGCCATTAGTGTGAGCCAGGATTCGAACCTGCGATCTCGGGATACAGAAGCAGGGTGCTCGACCAATGGACCAGCGAGCACAGCGAGCTATTTATTAATCTATTATTATACTAATAAGCTAAGATATGGAGGAATAGCTAATCTATTTAGTTCAATTCTGTTCAATAGATGTCACTGTATGATGAAAACAAAAGTTATCGCCATTTACAAAGACTAATTTATGTATTTTACTATTATGTAGATCGCTCTCTACAGTTATAAGCGAATGAAAGTGTTTTTGAGATAATTTTTGGGGTGGATTTAGATCGTAACAGATCGAAAGTCCATAAGTCAACTAGCTGACCCACCAAACGTTCTTGGCTGAAAATATTTAGATAAAATATTGCAATTACTGAAAATTTTGGCTACCCTAAAATTCAGGGGAGTGAAAAATAGATACTATCCGATTCTCAGTGCTACCCGATATGCCGATATGACCCACACAGCGACACAAGAATTTTATTAGATATCTTAAAATTAAAACTCAGTTGACCGATTCTCAAGTTTTGATGTGTTAGCAACATATTTAATTATTCTTGTAACTTTACGCTTTTTATACCCAAAGAGCAGTTATGACTTGATTCGCAGTTTTTTTTCTATATAATTGATCCCAAATTACAATAGCATTTACTTACGAAGAGAATCCCGTATAGATACTGATGTGCCGCGCCATCTGTATTTCAAAGGGAAACTTCTGATACAGAATATCACCGCGACTATTTTTAACTAAGAATAACTACCAAAATTTTTAGTTATTTAGATATACAAAATAAATACAAAAATATGATCAATATCTTTTGTTGTTCAAGCGTTGCCGATAGGGAAGCACTTTTATACATAAAATTAAATACGTTTTGGTAAAAATTAAAGGTATATTCATCATGTTCAATGATCAATCAGACTCCCCTGTGGTCAGTGTAATGTCGAGACAAGGAAATACCATTGTTAATCTATTTAGTCGGCAGTGTCAATGGCAGAACGAGTCGGACACGCGCTTCTGGTGTCATTGTTGAAGCTATTCACGAATATAATATCCATTATTTGTTTACTATTTATGCGAAATACAGTGTATTTTAATGTATTTTTAACAAATGCCACTTATTATTATTTATCAGTTTTTATTTGTTTTCATCTGTATATAGGGTAGGTGAAGTTTTGCTGAAATAATGCAACTAATTGGTTGAAACAATAAACGATAATGATTTAAGTCTCGGAGATCTGGAGGGCGACCGAAGCGGAGCTTCTGTATCAATAAGGCGCATGATCGAAGCTTGGATAAAACACAAATGCCGTTTGAAAGTTATGTATGATAAATAATAATAAATATAGATGACTGACAACATTGTAACCAATGTATGACAATAGGTTTCGCCACCTTTTTCGTTTGAGATGTTGAAAATCATCGAGTCAAGTAAAGTCACAATACAATAAGTTAATATTCATCACAGAAAAATACAATTTCTCTTAAAACTATTCATATAGTAGGCGCGTTAATATCTCATTTTATATGGCTGGTAACATTTAAAACCGTTTAGTTTTCAACCCCACACATATCGAACAAAAAGCTCATTGATTCCTATTGATAGATCATCAATAAGAATAAGTTCTGGTGGGGACGCAAAAATACAATTTGAACCGGTGATAAAGTGTATGGCTGACATCGCGATTACCGACAGCAAGAAAGAAATATTATGATAAGCGCTCGTTAAGCGAAACACTACTGCTACGCCTGTTACCTACTACTTTTTTAATATTAAATATCAACTAAATATTTGGAGAGACAATTCGCGCGGATTCGAATCCGCGACTTCTGGACTCAGAAGCCCTGTGTCGACCATTGGGCCACCGTTACTTTCAACTCAATTTCAATTTATAGTCTACGAAAAAAGTTCTCGCCAGATGAAAGCGCCCAAAAAGCTTGGCTTGGCAATGTTGCCAGTAATTGTTAAACTAATTGAAAATAATACCATCGTTCCTATCCATTAAGCATGCACCTAACTTGGGCACACTTCGCGTGTTACTTGCATGGTTTGTGGTTACCTGTGACGCGTGAGCAGCGCGTGGACACGTGGGTTCAATCATGCCTACAACTATAAGGTATACGTAGGCACGTGCACGTGCACGCACCAGTCCATATCACTTCCAGACAAGAGTGCCATGTCTTGTAGCTGAAATAGTTCATTTCACGCAAACCGGGGATGTTCTACATCTGTTCTACGGTTACTTCATGTCTGATGATGTTGTGTCTGTAGTTACGGGAAGGTGATTAATTTTGTTCTACTCTAAAAAAAATGATTAAGCGTTTTTTGTTTCATTATTTTTTATGCATGGTTTAAGGACCTTTTGTCATATTTCAATTGTAAATTGGACAAGAAAGTGTACCTTTAGGTAAAACTGGATGTTATTTTGTTGGTGGTGAATTTTCAACCTTATATTCGTTAATGGTTCCAAATTGATATTAATGATATATACTTTTGTTATGTTGTCAATAATTTAAATATTTCTTATCTTATACTTTATATCTAAGTAAATTATGATTTTCTGGCCCGGAAACTTTGGTCGCTATATGCTGAGGATTTTACAAGACGAAGATGACAGGTGTAGTCTCGTCTCGTAGAGGGAAATATCTTCCGCGAGACGAGGCAACAGCTACGGGTAATGCAGGTGTAAAATTAAAAAAAAACTAATTGTGTGTATTATTTTCCACGCTATACAAATATTTTATGATCATCATTTAAACTATTGATGTCGAGCACGAAATAGTCTAATCTCGGAGTAAAAGATATTCACGACGCCATAGATTGTCCAAGATTCACCAATCTTAACATAAGTGCAGTCAAATCAAAACGCCTACTTTATATTGTATAATATTTGCAAAATGTCACTCAAGCACTACCACATAACAAAAGAGTGAATGGATTCATGATGGCAGAAAAAGAGACAAACAATTGATGCGCCCGCGCACAATATTGGACATCAAATCGATGCGTTTACGTAAATACGGACCGGCTTTATTATCTGTGGAGAGAGAAGCCTTTATCATTGTGGTCTTGAAGCGTGTCTATCACCCCCCACACGACTATTCACAAACTATGATTGATCTATAGCAGATTGACGGTTTTTTTTTTGCTTTTCTAAATCAGCAAGGGTCGGTGGTATTGACGAGTCGAATATTAAAGGCAATTGTTGTTAAATTTTTACACACTGGTATTTGGGGTGGTGGTGGGGTGGATTTTCGAGTGTTGTAATAATGTTTTGATAATAGCAGTATCCGTTCAGCTCATGTTTCATATTCGGAGAGTGCGTGGGACCGGCCCGTTGATTGCGTTTGTTTAGAATTTTAAAATGTTTTGTGAAGACCGTTGCGTTGCACCTTGTTTGTATGCTATTTAAATGATGTTAAAATTATTTGTTCTGGGTTTTAATAATAATGTACAGTGACATTGATATAGGACGCTTCGCTTTGGCTCACTTTTATGTTGGAGAGTGTGATTGAATTCTTTTGCTGTCCCAATGTTTATTGTCTGTTTATTATTCCCTCTTTAAAGAGGGAAAAATCAAAAACATTTAAATGTGTTTTGACTTTTTAGAAGTTTTAGTTATTGTCTGTTTATTATTCCCTCTTTAAATGTCTTTTGATCTTTTAGAAGTTTATATATAATAATATACTACATACCAAAAAAAAATTTGTTAGGTGTGTACTTTTATTGTCACAGTGGCAGAAATGGGGAACTGTATTTAAAATTTTTAGAATTGACTTTTTCAATGAAAAGCTAATTAGCAACATTATTTTATCTAAATTTAAATAATGCTTAGCTATTTTTAAGAAACAAAATTTTTTTTTTAAATTAAACAAATTTGTGACACGTCAATTTTTAGATACTTAAGTTGGTTGTATTGTCCTGAAATCTTATTATTATGTTTAGTTTTCAATAAGCATATTTTGCAGCATAGAATAAAAATAACAATAATTGTATTATATTGGTTACTTTAATCTAACACAGATCGCCTTTGAAAACGTCAGCCCGCCATTGACGGCTGACCCATGACGGGTACTTATGTCGGTTTAGTAATATATTTTTTTATTTGTACTTTTTTATCGACACTCGGACAAAGGGAAATAGGGCTATTCGGCCATATAACACAATGTGCCCACTGATCCTCATTGATCGCCAATTACTGGACATTAAGTAGTTTAAACGCTTTTCATATCCGCTATTTGTAGCAACAAATCAAATATGAAGGGAATTGTTCACAATGGGCCGTTCAAGATCCGCCATTCAATGTGTCTGATGTTATTTGTTCATAAGCTTGGTTCTCTCTGGTTACAATACATACAGTACAATACAATATATACTTAATTTTATATTAATATACTAGCTGACCCGACGAACTTTGTTTCGCTCCTAAGGAATTAAACGATTGAAAAAAGATTCTTCTTATTACATGAGTGCCAATGCCAATAAAAGTCCTGTCAAAATCGATACAGACATTTCAGAAATTAGCCGGAACAAACAGACAGACAGAATTGTAAGAAGTGTTTTGCATTTTGATGTATCTTCATAAATGCACGTAGTAAAAATCGGTTATTAAATATTTCAATATTAGTGCCTCTTGGACAGCAGCAGACGATTTAATAATTTTATATTAGTTTTTTTTTTAATGTTAAAGTTATGCAATCAGTATTCGGCACACGTCACCAGCTATAGTATTCCGTGGTTGTAAAGACTGCGGTGTACGGCGCACTCCACAAGGTGTGCCTCGGTTGAGCACGCGCCGGTGATTCCATTGTCACAGGCGACACGCCGATGCGCACACAAGAACCAACAATTATTGCACATTTATTGCGCATCTTCCAAAGCTTTGTTGTCTTTTATTAAAGCTTTGTTGTCTTTTATTTGCTTTTTTATCAATAAAAATGAATGTCGACCGTACCGCGATGTATGTTTTCACGCTATAATTTCGCTACTGTAGGTAGCTACATAATTCTTTTATTTGGATTACATTATTGTTTGTTTTTTTTTGTTATTTCTCGAATTTATTAGGCCTAATAAAGTTCTCAGATTACGTTATTTTATACTTTTTTTTTATGTGTACCAAGATTTTTCACAATACATAAAAAGTAAAGCTAACACACAGTTATCTTGTTGATGTGTTACGTTTCAATTGTAAGTAACTGTATTATAGCTTCGACATGTATTGAATTTTATTAAAATATTTTTCTTTTAATGAAAACGCTTCTTTTGAATTCTTTTATTTAGGTTATAGAATATAATGTATTATTATTATTGCCACATGAAGTATAAAAAAAACACAGGAGTTCGAACTTAATATTGAACGAATGGTCTCCATTCATGGGGAAAGAACCCTCGCTGGTAGAGGGCGCCATCCTTCGAGACGCACTATTTCAAATCCTTACGCGGGAAGTTTTGTCGCCGTTGACATCTCTGTTTAAATACTAAATGTGAATGTATGTACTACGTATGTAATTATTTATTATTGCAACAGAAATTTTAGCGCTGCTAGTAGCAGAAAAGAAAACTAAGACCTCATTTTGTTATGGTGTACATTGATACTATGGGAAAGTCTAGACCGTTTGGTGTCCTGTGTTACTATACTTCGTGCCCAAAATACTCTATATTAAATTATTTAGGTAACCCATAAATAGGTGGCCATATCTAAGAAATAATGATTTGAGTCTTGGATTCGTTCCAGCCGCATTTTAATTTAACACAACTTTTTGGATTTCCTTTCGGAAGTTATGTTTGATAAATATCGATGACTGAAAACATAGTGCTCGGTGTATGGCAATAGGTTTCTCCAACTATTCCATTTGGGACGTAAAAACTTGGCGAATCAAGGATTAACAGCCGCTGCCTACACCTTCGGGTAGATAAAGCCGTAAGTTATGTTATAACTAACAGTTATTAATTTGGTAAAGCTAAAACATCATTGTCTACGGTAGATCAAGGTCTATTTGATACAGTCTCAGAACATGTCTGGATCGGTCATCTTACATCTTATGAATCACACGGAGCCATTGGTGGAGCCGAACCGTCTCTGTAATACGCAGATATGCGGGCCTCTTACTGGGTCAAGTCCTGGTATGTTCCAGTAGCCATCTGATACAAGTAATTCGGTTATAATTGGGACTAATCCAATACAGCTTGAGGAAGGTCAACGGTGATGTGACATGACGTTCCACCATGATGCAGACAGCTGGCTTACCAAATGACTAATTAATGAATTTCATATGACTTAAATGAATAATTCAAGTTTATAAGTTGTCTATAGTATATATATATTATGTTTGTAATGTTAAGTTGCGCTTAGGGAAGTGGCGTTTTAATTGTTGTTAGTTGGGAATTACATAAACGAAAGATATAGAAAGTAGTATATCATAACATAGTATAAAATAAAGTCGCTTTCCGCCGTCTGTCCTCCTTATATACTTAGATTTTTGAAACTACGCAACAGATTTAGATGAGGTTTTTTTAATAGATAGAGGGTGTCAACGAGGTACTTTGTGGGTATAATTTAGTAAAGAAAGATAAATAATATTAAGATTTAGCACTTTAATTGTAAACTATAAAGACAGCTAGTAGTCTATAAAGTATTGTCTATTTATATATCCATTTTTTCTTGTATTCCTTAAGTTTCGATAAATGCAAGTTTTACTCCTATTTAATAAGATTAATGTTCATCACACTAAAAATTTTTAATTGGACGGAAATCGAATTAGCGAGGCCTGTGGAAGAGCGAGTACTAGGAACCACGAGACCAATCTCGTAATAGACACTCTAAAGTTTTTATTCATTAGTTTATTTATCAATATCAAACAATTTCGGTAGATTTATATTAAATGTAACACATCCCAGTCGCATATTTAAATTGCAAGCAGTTCAGTAACAAGCTGTCCATTACGCATGCTAAACGACATGAACAATAATTATCTATTTATACAGTTTATTAAACATGATTTAGCTTACATCCCACAGTTTTCATTATTCCACTTACCCACAAAGGTGTCGGTTTTCAGTTGGGCCACACGACTGACACAAAAATATTGTGATAATCCTTACATAAACTATTGTTAGGCGATGACTTGATAAAAAAAAATAAAAAAAAGAGTCCATCCGCATCGCATCCCTCGGGACCACTCCACTCTACTCTTCTTCCCTTATTCCCATAATCTATTCCAATTAACTGACAGCACCATATTGTGATAATAACACAATACTTTCTCCCCTCAATAAAATATTAGCGCTATTAAATTCGAAGGATTTTAATCCTTATTAAATCTATGCTAAAGTACACTGTGGGGTGCTTTTTATCAATTACTTTTTACGTTTTGATTGTGACGATGTTGTGTGTATTACAATTTTGATTATTTTACTTGTACTCATAATAAAATTTAAATGGTTGTGTGCTGAGACCTCTTTTTACTTTTGAGGACATATTATTATTAATATCCTTATGAAGATTCTGATGCCGTAGTAGGTATTCTGGGATTACCCCAATATAGAAATCTCTTCACAGTATTCTCTTCAAAGTTGCAAGATTTTGAAATATGTAAAAATAAGGGATGTTTCGGTTAATTAACAACAAAACTAACAAGAGACAAAAAAATAAGTCATCTCGACGGTCTGGAAGTTGAGCACCACGATTCTGAATCAAGAAGTCGTTGGATCAAATCCGGCCGGAAGTTGTGTGTGATAAATATCGATAACTGATTTAGTGCAATCAGTTCCGAGACCGCCATTTGGGGCATACAAATTCTGTGAGTCGAGACTTAACTAATAATATAATAATATTTTGGACACAATACACACAGCGCTCTCTAGTTCCAAGCTAAGCAACTAAATGCTTGTGTTATGGATACTAGATAACGGATATTAATACATATATACTTTTCTTGTATAAATACATACTTATGATACATAGAAAAACACCCAGACGCCACAAAAATATTCATATTTGTCACAAATATTTGTGCTCGGGTGGGCATCGAACCCCCGACCTCATTGCTGCAGCCGGTAGTTTTACCAATGCGCGAGGCCCGTAAAGACTCCCCCATATACTTACTGCGCGGGTGTCTGTACTTTCGGGTAGAAAAGGTATAAAGTTGTATATCTATATATGGTCTCGGTGGCGCAGTGGTCGAGCACATGGCTTCTGATCCAGAGGTCCGGGTTCGATTCCAGACACTGGCTTACACCAATGACTTTTCGAAATTGTTTTCTGAAGTTATGTGTGATAAATATCGATGACTGAAAAACTTTGTGCCCGGTATGGCAATAGGTTCGCCACCTATTCCATTTGGCACGTAAACATAACGGCGAGACGAGGCTTAACAGCCGCTGCCTACACCTTCGGGTAACAAAAGGCGTGAAGTTATGTTATGTTATGTCATTCAAAAATCTGCAGTTGAACTAAGATAAATAACTTCCACATTGTGCAATACCAAACTTAATTTATATAGATTACTTCACACTCACAGTAATACTAACTAACTGAGTCAGATATTTTATATATGGATAATTATCAGCTTAACTTTGGCTAATCCTGACAGATAACAGGTTCCGCCCCAACCCCTGGTATTTGATGGGTACTATTAACTGTGATATAATCGCCATTGTCTTTGCCCTTTCCCACAATCACTCGATTAGGGGTTAGTTAGAGAGACGGCTGATAGCAATGATACTGATGAGTTTGTTTTCAGAAGGGAACTGATTGGTTCAATATTAGGAAATCAACAATTTTACTGAGAAAATAGAAAAAAATAATAATAATACCCTTCTAATGTTACTATTAGGTGGTATGATTTTTTTATCCTGGGGAAGGAACACAGGCTGGTTTTATTCAAGCAAATCATCGTATAGGTAAATAAAGATGAAAAAACGTTTGAGATTTTATTGTTATAAATTAAAAATTATAAAATCACTGTTTAATTTATTCCTTTTTCATTGCTGTTTAGTTGGAAAGTTTTAATATCGTAATGCAAGTTCCTCAGTAACTTAGCTAAGGAACTTGAATTACGATATTAAAACTTGAACATCTAATAAATAAAGAAAACAAGATTTTGATTTGAAGACGGTATTTTGAAAAAAAGAAGCATGTTTTTTTTTTCTTTTAAATAAATATCTTGCGTATTATATTTGTTGAATAGTTATATATAGTCCTTAAACCCGTGGTACTTTTCTTTCAAATACCAAACAAACAAGCCAATACAATAACAATTACTTAGTAGCAACCTCATTCGTACCCAAAAGACCGTAAACAATAATTGTAATTTTACACAGGCCATTCCTATAAACCATTATTGTGAATTGACTCGTAGAATGTCAGATCTCACACGAAGATAGCCGATCACCCCCGAATCTCCTGCTGATCGTTGCTGAGAACTACTGTACAACTAACTATATATAATTTTATATCGATATTAAAAAGTGCTCCTATCGTTATTGGCATATCGATATTATCGGACGTTTGCGGTTTGCGTGGGAAATGAGTGAAATTTTTGACGATTTACCTTAAGCGTTTTCGATTTAATACTTTTTGTGTCACGTGCCTGTTTTTTTTTCTTGATATATTTACAGCTGCTGTTTGGTTTCACAAATGATGGTTGTTATTTGAATGAATACTTTATTCTTTAGTCTTCTTACTTGGTGAACAATACAAAAATATGAAGAAAATAAATAAGAATTTAGAAATTAATGAGGTAAAATATTTGTATTACAAATGCAGTCGTTGACTTCGTTTAACTTTTCAATTTTTTTCTTGAAGCTTAAAGCGACTAGGAATTCATTACTTAACTCATAAGTAACGCTATATATTTTGAAAGTTATATTTAACATGGTTTTGTAATACCGACTCGCTATTTTTTTTAATTATTTCCAATATAAAAGTTTTTTCAAATCTACCATACCTAAAAGTAGATAAGCACACAGTAATAAGGACGCTAAGGACGCTTGCAGAGCCAGGTTAACTAAGGTCCATTTCCACTATTCGGCAAGGGGTTAAGTATACTTATTCGTGACCTGTCTATAGTATTGGTTAGATGATGTTAATATACTGATTCAATAGTTTAAAATCTTGTGAGCCACAATTGATATATATTTCTTTCTGCTCGGGAGGTGACTCGGTGGTTCGGTGACTACATATATGAAGTCATAATTTCACGCCTTCTTCTACCCGTATGTGTTGGCAGCAGCCGTAAACCCTCCACCAGCCGAATCGTTACGTCCCAAATGGAATAGGTGACCGAACCTATTGCCGCACATCACACATAATTTCCGAAAAGAATTCCAAATAATCATTAGTGTGTGCCCGGATTCGGTCTCGAGACTTTTGAATCAGAAGAATCACGACCATTGGACCAGCGAGAGTAATGCAATATATTACAATGCGTGAAAAGTCTCCGCGAAATTAAATATAGGTAAGCCCAAATGTGCAGAGCGTCACTGCTTGCGAACCGTTGTGTTGGGTGGGGGCTTGCGCATCGTATGAATGCGACGGCGCGCATGCAGGTGGCCGACATACGATATCCTATTGTACGGCATCATGCCTGTGGCCTCCTCCGCTTGTCTCTCGTCAAAAGAATTCCTGGCAGACGAACTTACCCGGCGACTAATTACGCATTGCCAAAGAATAAATAGCATCCAAAATAATCAATTCTGCCTATTACCTACGTATTTTTTTTATAAGATTTGTAAGTACTTCAATCCTCTCAACGGCTTAGTGGTTTTAGATTATTTTGAATGAGAAGTTTGAGCGCGAAGTACACAGTAATGATAATTACGGAAATCATGTGTGATAAATGTCGATGACTTATAAAATTATGCCCAAATGGCTTTGCTACCTATTCCATCGGATCTTTCACCAACAAGTCACATTTCAAAGGGGCTTAGTACCATATACCACTTCCTCATTCTACGGCAAATTATACAAAAGACCGAGGAATATAATCAACCCTTATGTTTGGCGTTTGTGGACTATGAGAAAGCCTTCGATTCTGTCGAAACTTGGGCAGTACTTACTGCACTATCTTATGTGGTGGCAAATCGAAGTTCTGAAGTGTTTCTATAGAATTTAAGATCGGGAGTACACAGCCTATTCGACTACAGAAAGTTGTCAGTCGACGAGACGCTATATCTCAGAAGCTGTTCACGGCTGCATTGGTGGACGACTTCAAGCTCCTAGATTGGACCGGGCTAGGCATCAATGTCCCTGTCATTCAAGCACCGGTACCTATTGGCGATGTTGTTGACCACTATGTTAACCTAAGACAAACAGTCCAACTTCAAGAGACAGATTAACCGACGGATCCAACTCGGCTGGGTGGCATTCGGGATGCTTTGGGATAGCTCGTCAAAAATACCCCAGTGCTTAAAATCTAACGTTTAAGACACTGTGTCTCTGTTCCTGAACAGAGACGTGGTCTTTAAATGCTGGCCTAATCAGGAAGCTCAAAGTCGCTCACCTCCTATGGAGAGGGCAAAGCTTGGTAATTTTCTGCGAGATAAAGTTAGCAGGCTGAAGTGGAGGTTAGTTTCTCGGATTTGCACTATCCCCGACGATATGTAGATACATATCTACGATTTATGTTACTTCATTTTATCGAGAATATATAATAATTCATCATATCTATGGTAGTTTTATAATAATTATATGTCAGTCTGATATTTGAAAATCTTTGCAAATATAATATGGGCATATATTAATATATACTATTTATCAGAATGTCCTTGTATGAGTCATCTTGCGCGCGCGTATGATTGAAACGAAATGAAAAGCGTATTATCTTTGTGAAGTACAGTCTTTGGTTCTGTCAACAGAGTAAGAGCGCATGTGCGCATATAAAGACGAGGCGATGCGTTGAGATGATTTTTTTATTTACCGATCGTCTGCCGCCGATTGACTTGTGCCATTCAATAAGCATATTATGCTGTTAATAGTTTAGTTAAGCCAAAAAAACAATCAAACTCTAAGTACATGCTATTAATTTATATTGTATGTGTACAAATTTGAGTTTTTTATATGTGTAGGTACGTCCCAAATATTGCCGGTTGCTCTTCAGAGATTAGTTAGCCTAGATGATAATAATGACTTCAAAAAAAATTTTCTTGATAATTTCATACAAGACAGTTCAGAGAAATATTCATTCATTTGGTACCTATAGATTTTTGATCGCATTTTATTTTGCTTACAGATTATATTGCTCTAAAGAACAGCGCTACTATACAATAGCTCGTCATAGTGCCATGACGAGTTATGGAAAAGGGAGGTAAACTAAGACCATGAACAAGCAAACCTAACGTGTATTTATGTGTATTTAGATAGCTAGCTGAATTGCTCCACCAATTATTATATCGCAACTCTAGATGCCCTAGGGCTGCAGTAATCCAATCTCTAGAATCCCTATCCACCAGTTTGAAGCCTAGCTAACAACAGTTAGTGACTAACCAAATTGTCTTTATCAATATTTACATTTGAGACAAAATCATTCGTTCCGAGTGTATGTGTGTAGTAGTAGATTTGTTGTTGTCTTTGCTATTACTTAACGAGACGGTCAAGTTGCATTTACATATTAGATAATATAAAAATATAATATTGTTTTATATAGCATATGACATCAGTGGCACATGTGCGAGCCCGTATCATTTGCAGCCTACGTTCTTCTGTCTAACGTCAATGTAACAAGCTATTGCAAAAGCGTTTGACCAAAACCATACGCTTGGCAATTTCCATTTTGTCATTAAAACATGCTACTATTAATAAGTGCTGGATTATGAGTGTAAAGGTACTATAGGGGCTACTGGCAATTTTCACAATAACAGCTGCTGATGTACAGGAACATATATGAGAGACGTTATTAAAATACTATTTTTTTTCTAAGTACTTCATACAGCACCTGCGTCATCTTTCAAATGATATTTCCGGTCGCTAATCATGTCCGTGTCAAATATTTTAATTGCTGCTACGAATCTCCTTTTCCTTTACGACTCCAGAAGGAATGTCAGACCAGTCTGCAATATTGCGTTTACTTCTTTTGTATTTACACTTTTTTCATATAACCTCAAAAATTAATGTGGAAAATTCAAAAAACCAATTTTTGGTTTTTTATTTGTCTTTTACAAATTTTTTTTTTCACAAAATTTTGTGAAATGTCACTTTTTATGTCCCAAATACGCTGCAGTTAATTTGTTTAAGAATATTTATTTTTTGCCTTATGTTGAATTAATATCGAAAAAGGACCCTGATTTTCAATCGAAAATTGACCCGGTAAAATATCGGTTTTTTTTCAAAAAGGTATGTTTTACATTTTACATAAATTTTGATGTTATGTGAAAAAAGTGTAAATACAAAAGTTTTAGATTTTTTACTACCTACAGCTTTGACGTTTGGCTTTTTTCCATTGGACTTTTAGTTTTGCCGGAAATCGAGAAAAACCATTTTTTACCCTTACAAACTCACACCCACCCCCTTCCCGTAAATTATTTTCCATTTTATTTTTATAATATTCTCCTCTCTTTCTAATGAGTTTCATCCTACTATTATTTTTGCTTGGTTTTATAAATTATCAATCCTGGTCTATAAGTTGACATTATACGAAAGGTCCAAGGTTCAGGATCAGTTCTCCAACTAAGCAATAATTTTCGCTGTCATCTTTTCATTTTCATGATTTCCTGGAACCAAAGATTTTGTGGTGATTGAAGGCATTTAATGACGGTACTGTATCTTCAGAAATTGAGATATTCAGGTCATAGGTCAATAATAATTTAATTTTAATCATACGCGTGTGTAGTAAAATGCATCCTTGATATATACATATCACAAATATCAGGTTTTATAAGTACAGCTCGTTAGTAGCGTGTCCTTATATGATATCTCCTTTACTTACGCACACCCACTTACAATTATCACATCGATACACATTATGTAATGAGCACTGTGACTATAAAATCGCAACAACCCGTTTAACCTGTGCACGCTGGCAACTCCAAGCACGGCTAAGGTTGCCAGTATCTTGATTAATTTAAATGTAATAAAAAAAATTACGTACTTTCTTTGTAATGTTACGTCTTTTTGTACCCAAAGGTCTGTCGTCGATATTTCATCATCATCATCATCATCATCAGCCTATTGCAGTTCACTGCTGGATATAGGCCTCTCCCAATGTGCGCCACAACATCAGATTCTCTGCCTTCCGTGTCTAGTCTTTTCCAGCAGCCTTTCTGAGGTGGTCTGACCATCAGGCCCCTGGGCGTCCTACGCTACGCTTACCAAGACGCGGTCTCCACTCTATGACCTTCTTACTCCATCTACCATCGATATTTACCAAACATAAATTCCGAAATTAATTACGACAAGGCATTGCTAATTGTGAGCCAGTATTCAATTCCACAACTTTTTTATTCAGAAGTGGAATGATCAACCTTCAGACCTTCTTGTCTTCTTTCCGAAGCATAGATGAGACAGACAGACAGACCAGACAGCGCGCTTTGAAGGGTTTTGTTTTCAGTTATCAAAGGTATTATATCAATACCTAATATCTCAATTTGTCATTCTTGGCGTAGCATATGTCCAGAGGTCCCAGTTAGCGCCTATCCTTACCAGTTCCTTACAAAAAAGCTATAAATATAAGTTCATGGCACTCACTTCGTTGCAATTTTCTAAGTTTCCTATCAGGTAAGCGCAGGGACGATGTCATACGTGTATTTTGGCTATCTCCTATTTATAAACGATATTCGGGAAAACATAATAAGTCGAGGACGGCAACGTCACAGGTTGCATGACTAAATTAAATGTGACATGCGGAAGGTGATGTCTTGCCTTAAAAACTGATGAGCAGGAATAACAAGGGTTATGAAATTTGGAGAAGCGAATGGAGTGTGCAAGAATCGCCCCTTACTATTTGATTTGAAGTTGTATGTAAGAAGTAAATGAGACAACCCTAATTCTCCACGTGGTGGTGATGGGAGAGCACCTGTGCGCTAAATATACTGAGCTGGAGCAATCAGCTCGCGCATCTGCCTCCATAGATTATTACGCAATAACTCTAGGTTTAAGTGCGCCAACCGGCCAGATGTCCCGTGGGGAGCTTTGAACTTGGAGATTTTTATACACAAGCCATTATCAGATACTTTACTGAATAATTGACTAATGCGATAAAGATCGTTATTTCCCTGGTGTTTTATTTTAGTACATATATATATATACCTCTACAAATAATAGACAACTTTATGAATCGGGACTTTGTTTTTTTCCATTTGTATAGAGATTTCTTACCTTGGAGTGTTGAGTATAAAATTAAATTGTTTTTTTCCGAAAATTAATTTGGAATTTATGACGTAGCATTGCGTAAGAATTTTCTTTCCACTTAGTTTATAACAGACTTGGCATATACTTAAGTTATTTCTTAATAGTATATTAGTTGTGATTTATACCCCAAAGAATTATAGCAGCTTGTTTTTTAAAGATGGAACTGATATTGAATCTGGCCGTTACTGACTAACGATCCAAGATAATAAGCACGTTTATAACCGTTGCGAGAGAGACAGAAGTGGATATATTAAATTAGTTATATATATGAAAATTTATTAGATTTCATGTTGAGTTTTCCCACAACGGCACGTGTTAGTAATTGTAGGCCCGCATCCACTGATTGACGTCGGACTTCGCACAATACCGTTACACTTTCTACTGACACCCTAACTCACTACTGGTGCAATGTTACCTAGTCATTTAAAAAAAAAACAAATATAAACCCGTCAATTGTATTCTCATTAACGATTTAAATCCTTACGAAATAAATAATACAATTATAACCAACTGTTCTGTTAATTTTTTTTATAGGATCGTAGGGCCGACGATCAAGTGGGTCACTGTATGGTAAGCAACTACTCACCGTCCATAAACACTGTGGTGTGTTGCCGACCTTTAAGGGAGTAGGATAGGAAAGGATGGGGAAGGGGTTGGGCCTCCGTGTACCCCTCTCACCAAACGAAACGCTTGTTGAAACGAGGTTGTGGTATTTCACCGATCGAGCCGGCCCATTCGTGCAGTGAACTGCTTTGCCACTGGTCAGATTATCTAAATCTGTAGTCTCCAATTTAAAACTGTCTAGTTCATATGAATTTCAATTCTTCTATTTCCGATAGCGTTTGAGACCAAAAAGAATTCGGCTAATTGAGGCGAATAGGATGAAGTTACAAAATGAAAATATACTCATCGGTTTATCCTTCAGGAAACCAAATTAAATTTCTTTTCGAATGCAACGATATATTTAAGTTTGCATTCGTTGAAAAGATTCTATCTTTATTTTTTAATATTCTCATTATTTATAATTCATATCCTAACCATATAAAATAAATCGTATTCCTATTGCATAAACAGGATTCATAATATTAGACGTTTGGCGACCAGGTGGTCTGCTATCGGTGGGACACCCGGCGCACGGCCACATCTTGCCCACGTCCAAAAATATCGATTTTACCTTTCGATCGATATTGATCTTGTAGTGATGATTATTGATGATTATTTTATGCAAACAAATCTGAGTAAAAAACAATGAAGCTATTTTGGATATCAGCCAGAAAATAGATAGAAAGTAGTTGGAAGAATCACAATGAAAAGGTCTATACCTACTCTTTCTACCAGACTGCAAGAAGGAGATAATCATGGAGCCCAAGTGTATGTATGTTTTCAATATTTGTATCAAGTCCAAGTAACGGGAGTTAAAAAATACAGGCTTATTTAAAATACAGGCTTTTCGTAGCAGCAAAAACTTAATTAAAATAAAAACTTAAGAACTAAAAGTGATTTTATAGGTTTATAAACATTCCAGTGATTAATTACGTAATAACATAACATAACTTCCCGCCTTTTTCTACCCGGAGGTGTAGGCAGTGGCTGTTAAGCCTCGTCTCGCCGTTATGTTTACGTCCCAAATGGAATAGGTGGCGAACCTATTTCCGTACCGGGCACAAAGTTTTTAGGCATCTATATATATTACACATAACTTCCGAAAACAATTTCGAAATGTCATTGATGTGAGCCAGTGCCAGGATTCGAGCCCACGACTTCCTGATTCAGAAGTGGGGTGCTCGATCACTGGACCACCAAGACTTTAGTAGTAAGTATATGTTTTTTAAGCTTATATTTCTTATAATCAAATTACCTGTGAGTTAATTTAATGAAAGTGCAACAGTTGCCTGGTTTATTTTAAGGTCCATTAGTATAAATTTTACGATCCGTAGTTAGTAAAACTTTAGGTTTTTATGGACCGTTTAAAAAATGTTATTATATTCTTAGAAAGTAAATGTAGAACGTGGCACTGTGGTCAGAGTAAAATAACTTTAACCATTCATATAATAATGCAATTTAAATGGTTTTTCCACTGTTCATAATGAGACTGTGGCAAACCAATAACTGAACATAATAGAAATATTATATAATTATACTAGAGGTCCGGCTTCAGATCCAGAGGTCCGGGTTCGAATCCTGACACTGGCTCACACCAATGACTTTTCGAAATTGTTTTCGGAAGTTATGTGCGATAAATATCGATGACTGAAAACTTTGTGGCCGGTATGGCAATAGGTTCGCCACCTATTCCATTTGGGACGTAAGTATAACGGCGAGACGAGGCTTAACAGCCGCTGCCTACACCTTCGGGTAACAAAGGCGTGAAGTTATGTTATGTTATCTAAGATAAAACAAATGTTAGCTTCAATTTAAAAGCCAGACTCCGACGGTTCATTCAGGCAAGTGGAAAAAATGTAAGATAATAAATAGCTAAGCAGATATAAAATACTAAAGAAAACCTATAAATCGTTACCTCAGAAAACTTATAAGTCGTTGATATGACATCCTTAATTAACTGTTGTGTGGAATGGAAGGCCAGTCACTTATTTAGTTTTTAAAAACTTTGGGGACGAATGGTAAATATTATTTACTAAGCTCCCTTTTGAAACTATTATTAAATACAACTAAATCTATAACGTGTGTAGTAGGACACATCAATAAACTCGCATCACATGATTAACTAACATAAACAACACATATAAAATAATTCCACGACGTTTTCTACCCGAAAGTGTAGGTAGTGGCTGTTAAGCCTCGTTATAATTGCGTCCCAAATGGAACAGGTGGTGAACCTATTGCCATACCGGGCACAAAGTTTTCAGTGATCGATATTTATCACGCAAAACTTTCGAAATTAATTCTGAAAAGTCATTGGTGTGAGCTGTTATTCCAACCCGCGCCCACTTGATTCAGAAGCCGGGTGCTCGACCACTGGACCACCGAGACCTACATTATTAAATAATTATCTTGTTATGGAATCTTAAAGTGTAGTACCTGATAAATATAACTTAACTACACACAAACAATACGTACTAAGCCCCGGTGTGAATTTCCTTCACACAAGTCACAACAGTACTTACGGTATCTAGAAAAGGCTTTTCCTAATTACTTGGGGTGTGTTTTGTTTGGTGCTATCGGCGTGTAACGAGCCGCAAATGGGTCGCCTGATCGCGCGATCATGCGGGCCGCCCGCCCTCGTCCGCCCGCCCCCCGCTACCCGTCGACGCGCGTGTCAAAAGCCTTTGTACGTATATTGCACACTGAGACATACTGCTGATAAGCGATTTGTCAATTACGTAATAATTTTCCTGTGATGGACGAGAGCCGTATAGCTCGTTGCATGAATCGGTCGGCGCGACCTGTGAAATACCACAATCTGTCAGAATAATCGACGTAAAGTGTCTTATGCTGTGTTTCGTTAAAAGTGAGGTATTTGGAGGTGTTCAAGATCAATATATGTATTATCGTCCATAGATGGCGCTGTGCCTTAATCTTACCTCGCGATATGGTTTCGTGGCCATTGAGGAGGTATAACATTATATTTGTTATAATAAATCAATTCGCTCAGAAAGGTTGTTTCTATTACTACACTCCTAGTACAATAGTGCAACCTAAATCAAACAGGAGGCTCATCGTCTATCACCCTCTTCTCTATTTCTCATCTTAAAGGCGGGCAAGAACTGCGGTCTCTCGGTGCTGCAGTTGCATAATCCATGGGTAGCGCTTGACACTTGCTAACAGGTGACTAGCTTGCTCGTTTGTTTCCGTTTCCCATAAATAAAGAAAACCTATGGCTTGACAGATCAAGCTGACTGAAAAATTCAATATTACGGCTGACCGTAATATTGATTTTTTATGGTTTTATTTATTTTTAAATTTATATATTTATTTAACACATATTCGTTTTCCTGTCTACAACCTGTTTTTCGTAACGGTCGCCGAGTTTCACTCCGCAAATTTTGCGCATTCATTTCGACCGCGTTCATTCTACTTTCGTGTACGATCTTTTTATAAGCTTTTATTTACCTTGCACTGTATGTATGTATGTATGTATGTATGTATGTAAGTATGTATGTTCGGTGGAATCTTGTAACTCAATTTTGAAGTAGATACCTTCAACCGATTGAGCTGAAATTTTGTATACACGTTTACTTTGGATGACAATGCATGATATAATGTATGAAATTATTCTATATCCAATATGGCGGACGCCCCAAGATGGCGGAATGGATATTTTTAATGCATTTTTGCAATATGGGTATCAAATGAAAGGGTTTGTTGAGTGTAACTCAAAATATAATATGACGTCATTCTAAATCCAATATGGTGGAATATCCAAGATGAAGGAATATATATTTTAAGCTTTCGTACAATATGGGTATCAAATGAAAGGGCTCATTGGGAAAACTAAAAAAATAATGTGACGTCATTCTAAATCCAATATGGCGGATAATCCAAGATAGAGGAACAGTTTTTTTTAATGCATTTCTACAATATGGGTATCAAATGAAAGGGCTTGTTAATAGTAGCTCGAAAAATAATGTGACGTCATTCTAAATCCAATATAGTGGAATAAATATTTGCGTTTCTACTATATGCGTATCAAATGGCCCTTTCATTAAAGAGTTATATGAGAACTTCAAAAACTATGTCTCGGTGGTTCAGTAAACTAGCCCGCTTCTGAATCAGGAAGTCTTGGGTTCGAATTTGGCCTCACACCAATTCTTTCGAAATTTCTCTCGAAATGCATGTGTAATAAATATTTTTGACTGACCACTTTGTGCTCGCTGAATGGCAACAGTGGTAGAGCCCAGCAATTCACTGTATGAATGGGCTGGCTCGACCGGTGAAATACCACAACCAGCTCACGCCTTGTTTCTTTGGGTGACAGAGGTACCCGGAGACCTACTCCCCTTCCCCATCCCTTCCTACTCCCATATCCTATATCCTACTCCCTTATAGATCGTGAGACGTAAACATAGCTGAGAGTCGAGGCTTAATAGATGCTGCCTACACCTTCGCGTAGAAAAAGGAGTCGAGATATGTTATGTTATTAATTAATGTTATAAACAAATTAGATTGTGTATAAATATTATATATATCATAGGGTTTTCAATATGAGCGGCTAGATACTAGTGGCCTGCTTGTTAGGGCAGTGTCAGTCAATCTGTTGTTTACTATTCAGTCACTGATGCCAAATCACCATGTCAAGATACAGGGTTAAGCGGCGCGTCCAAATTTATAATCAAAATGAGTTAGTGCTAACATTGAGAACCTTACGACCACTTTACGGCTGCGGCGGTAGTCCATCACAGTCGACGGCTTTCCGTTGACCTAGGTTTTAATAGTTAACAGTGTTTTAATTGTGGTCAGCCACGCAATCTGCTGCATGAATGGGCCGGTTCGACCGGTGTAATGCCATGCCCTTTCAGGATACCGACGTAAATTGGACAGGATTTAATAACTTTAACATGATTGCTACACTAACGGATTTTAATGGTGTTATAGGTATTATTAGAATTAAACACAGTGGATGGTGGGAACGAACTATAACTTTTATTACAACTCACTCCTATGTTACACTCAGGTCAGCAAGTATAAAGTACTGATTAAAACAACAGATGGCGTTACACATCACAAGTAGTTAAACATATTTTGTTATTAAACAACAGTCCCACATAACAAAATTAAGTTGCAAAATCAACAAATAAGTAACAAAAAAATTTGTTTACTTAGGCTCGAAACTCTTTGCTGATGGTCAAGCATACGCGGCCTAAGTAGAGAAAAGACTTTAGGAGGTCTCCTCATTGAAGAGTTGGACTGTTCGAAATTAACTGGCAAATGACCTTGTAACAATGATGCTTTGAATGAGATGAAGAGACTGAGAAACTTACCCATCGATAACTAAAAATTTGAAAATAATTTAAAGAAAAAAACTTTTTTAAAGAAGCTTTTATTTAAACGCTCTAAAAAGAATAAAATAATTTTAACCTTATACATTTTAACTATCAACTTATAACCTTATTATATACAATTTATGTGATAATAAAAGCTTGTCGCTATGTTCAACCCAACCCTTCCCCCCTCCTCTTCCCATCCCAGTTCCGACCCCTTCCATTTCCCATGGAAAGGGCCGGCAACGGAACTGTACCACTATATGTGTTCGGGTGTCCATATATATGTTATAAACCAAAAAAATATATTTGGATAATGCGATCCGTTACAGTAATCATTAAATCTAAAAAAATATTTCTAGATGGTTATGGATAGCCACTGATAGGTAATTAAACATAGCGACAAGCTTTTATTATCACATAAATTGTATATAATAAGGTTATAAGTTGATAGTTAAAATGTATAAGGTTAAAATTATTTTATTCTTTTTAGAGCGTTTAAATAAAAGCTTCTTTAAAAAAGTTTTTTTCTTTAAATTATTAAACGATAATATTTTCTGGGTATGTAAGATATACGAGTATACTTTCTGTATATAGTTTTTGTATGTATGTGTGTACAATCAAATATACTCTACTTCTTTATAATATGGCAACTCGTCAGGTTAATTCGTATTCATACACAGAAAAAAAAATAACAATCCGCTACCGCCACGTCAATGTGACCTCGGTAAAAGCAGATAAGCTCAGGAGTACTAGAAGCAAAATCTCGCGTCTATCCATGTTAATGAGTTTATCTCACATATGTGGCGCAATTAGTCCATTGAATGTGGGACAAGGATCTGTGAGGTGCGCGGTCAAAGCCTTTAATCTTCATCTCTTTTATGATTAATATGTACGAGCTGCTTAGCCTCGTTTCACTCGTTATAAGATCATTTTGTTCACAATACCAGTATTGTGATACACTATCATAGATGGTTATAGCCAGCTATAACCATCTATGATAGTGTATCGCATTAATGGTGAAAGAGCTTTCAAAATGACTTTGGAGGTGTCGAAGATTATCGCAAATATATGTACCAACATACAAGAGTCTACTTTTCTCTTCATAATAAAAGGTTCTTGTATGTAATATACTGTAGTAAATGTACTGACATATTTTAATCTAAATTCAGAATAACTTGTTGAAGAAATACAGAAAAGTATATCATACCCTCAATATGTATACGCCGCGCCGCCGCGCCGTATGAATTATTTCTGGTCCCATGGAAGGGGTGGAGGAGCCTATTGCCGTGTTTGCCATGTAGCAGGCATACTTCTATTCAATCACAATTATCATTCATACATTCAAAGAAGTCAGGGCTGTGTGAAGGATTCGTACTCGAGACAACAAAATAAAACCCCGTGCTAGACCACTAAGTCATCTATGCCTAGTCGAAAAGTATACCTAACGATTTCTTAATTTACTGTGACTGTTTATCATATTTTTAAAGTATAAATTACACAGCGACATCTAGTTTTAAAATTACCTAACTAAATATAACTAGGTATATAGAGACACGTTTAATACTAAACCTTATAATATATATGTATCATTACAGTTAATTAGTGGCTAATTTTATTACCAGTCATTAACCTTTCAATAAATTTTAAAACAATCATTACATGTTGTGTACCGATTCTGTCATTGGTCGACAAAGCCTTTGTAGGCGGAAAATCGATAACATTGCTTTTGTGTTGGTTGGCTGTTTCACGTTATAGACGTATGCATAGAAACGATACATCGATATGCAAATATGTTTACACGCTATTATCAATACTCTTTCCAGTACCAATTTATTGTTAAATCAATTTTATAATACTTTATTGAATCTCTACAGTTTTGCTGGAACTGTAATATTTTTTTTCATTCACCCAATTTGAACAGGCTGAAGCGTAGAAGCCATACTGCCTTTTCCTTAGTATTATTCTATGGTTACAATAACACACAAGTTGATCAAGTGTGACCTTATGCTACGGCATGGTGTCGAGGGTCATTATATATTCCTCTGGGGGGCGCGCTAGTCTCTACTACAAGACTACGACTGTCCCAAATGGTCTGAAGCTGTGTTCAATTACAGCCAACTTAATTATTCATTTTCTTCTTATCTGATTCGGTTTGAGTATTTGCCACTAACATATATTAAGAAATTAAGAAAGTTTTGGGCCTATCAATTCAAATCATTTAAATAGTGATAGAAAATAGTCGTAATTTTAGTACTTTGCTCCATGGAGCAAAGTACTAAAATTACGACTATTCATCATGATTTACCTGAGTTCTTTTTGTCTTTGTCTTTGTTCTTTTCGTGACTAACGACATTGTGCCCGACGAACATCAACTGAATCCGCCACCTATTCTACATGGGACGTAAAAATTCGGCGAGTTGAGGCGCTACTTAGATATTTCGGTAAAAAATTATTAAGCACAGAAATAATATCAACTCTTACCAGTTCACATTGAACGTTGATGGCACCAACAATTATTTATGTAAATGACATGGATGCAATATGGTCTGTGAATTGAGTTCTTATCAACAAGATCGACACGCGACTACATGTCCACTAATTGTACGCTATTCTCGATGTTTTTGTGATGGCTCATTATTTTATAATTGTTTCTAATAATTATAATTGTTTGATTAGTGTATTATTGTTCAACTACTGCAAAAGTTTGTGCTTAATTTTTTTTTTGTTTTCTTCTGAATGAATGAGTGAATGAAAAAATGTAGGTACTTGGTAAATGACACTTTGAAAGCGCGGGAACAGCTTGTGAAAACAACAAATGATACAATACGCACAAATGATTACGATTACGAATCATCACGATATATTTTTTTTACGAAATAGGTGGCAGACCTATGATAAAAAAAAACACACACACAATTGTTAACTCGTGAGTGAATGGCTCAAGTTGGCAAAGTTGTTTTTGTGACTCTGGGACCTTCGGTTTTAGCCAAAGTTCTGTGTTAAACTATCCAGTTATCGAGATTACAAAGGAGAAATTTTTACTACTTCATATTAGTTAAATTGTATTGTTACATTTGAAAAGACTTATTTCAATAATATTGAGCACACCGCAAGCGTTGTTTGCACTCAAAGAAGAAATGCGGATGACCACAACAAGGCCTTGACAGTTCAAGAAGCCTGCAGTCTAGGGCTCCAAGGGGTCCTTGCTCCTGATTTACGGGCTCCGAAAAACCGCAGGGATTCAATGTGTCTTTGTTGCTTACACTTTTATTGAACAATAAAAATATCTACACAAAATGGAATAACTTTATAGGTCATAATTCCTTTTTAACGACCATTGTTGTACAACATAAAAACAGAACTATTTTTTTTAGAAAGCACATTTTATATTTAAACATTTTTCCTAATTTTGATTGAGATATACATATGAGTTAGAAACCCATTTTTCCATTTTTGTCTTAGTTTGACAATTAATCTCGGATTTGTATACTCATAAACCTATAGCATAGGAATTGATCCAAAACTCTATCCAAATTGCTCCAGTTATTTTGAGGCAACAAGGAAGTGTCTTAGTGGGGATATTTTCAACTAAATTAAAAGTTTCAATCACTTTACAATTTGCCTTAAATCAATAAATAAACTAATTTTTTCACAGAACATTTTCTACCATTTTATACTTATTATACAAATTAAAACATAAACAAGCGACTATAGCAATTAAAAAAAATCGTTCTTGGAAATAATGAGTCCATGAAATACTCCATCATCACAGCAAATATTTCGATTGTTTAATAAATAAATCTAATTATTAATCAACTACAATTAAAATATACAAATAATCGGTAGCAACATTTGCGACATGAAAAATTAGTAGCGTGATGATATAAAAACAATGGTAAAACACATTTGTGGTTTAGATAAAGATCGTATTTTATTTTATTTTTTTGGTAAAACGCGAACATGAAGATAATGACTCGATGAATAGTAATGTGTTCTGTAAGTGTGAATCACCAAATATATTTAAATTGTTATCAATTAAAAGTAATATAATAGCGATTTTGGTCGGTAGGTGGTGGGCAGAGAGGGGTTACCATATGGCGTAAGCACGGGCCACCGTGCGACCACGAAGTTGGCGGAAGCGTTACGCTATCGAATGAAAAGGGTTCCGCGATTTGTAAGTCCTCATTCAGGTTTTGTATTTTTTTAAATAAATAGATCCATCCTCAATAGGTTTCAGTACTCACTTCAGTATTGATTATTCTTCCGTAAGTCAAAAAATTCCCACGATTGATGACAGAGTAAATTTTTCACTTTGTAATTTGAAATATGTAATTTGGAATGCATTATTCCAGGTTCGTTTCATTCTCACAGTAAACTGTTATATTGTCCATATTACAAATTTCGCTAAAACATGAACTAATCTACTAATGCGTTTGACATATTTAAATATCCAGGACCAGATATATTAGTTAGCATCTAACTGAACTAATTGATGTTGAAAGTTCAAAAAATTCGCTAACCTCGTGGCCTCCTAGTTCATGTAAATTTGTGGGGCTCAATTGAAGTTAATAGGAACACACAGAGGGTGAGGTCCGCCAGCTGACGCGAGGTGTGAGGGAATGCAGCCCTCCCTCCACAGTCGACGACGGATGCACAATTGATAGTCAAATAAAAAAAATGCATAGTAATGTCACGGACATGGGAGGGCCACTTATTATAACCATTTTAAGAGACAATTAGGTGAATTAAACTAAATGTTAAAAAAATGACTACCTTAAATTTATTGTGGTATATTGTGATAAGGTGTATTACTACATGTAACATATTTATTTGTTATTGGAATGAATACACTAAGGTCTAATATATAAGTATTACATCACAGAAATAATAGGGGTAATATTCAATCAAACATCCTACGATGTAAATACGCAATGCCGGAGATTTGTATCCGGCAATGTACTGTGCGGCGCATACTTCTCTCCCTGGATGTGTGCCCGATAGAATCCAGATCCGTCCAACTGAACCTGATCTCCAAGACAATCTCCAACAATCTCCAACAACTCCTCAGCTATCTAGAGGAACACCAGTTGATTAGTGACCGCCAGTACGGATTCCGTCAAGTGCGCTCAACTGGTGATCTTCTAGCTTATTTTGCTCATCAGTGGGCGGAGGCGGTTGAGAGTAAAGGAGAGGCGCTGAGCGTGAATTAAGACGTAGCGAAGGCCTTCAATTAGGTATGGTACAAAGCACTGCTCTCAAAGCTTCCATGATATGGGGTTCCCGAGAAATTGTGCGATTGGGTTTCCAGCATTCTCACGGCTCGGAGCATGCGGTGCAGTGCGTGGCACGCACTGTTACTTTATGAAACCAGTTGACGGCAACGGTATTTCCGGACCGCTACGACCTAGGAACCTTCAAGAAACGAGTCTATTCTCATTTTAAAGGCCGGCCACGCTGATGTGATGCCCCTGGTGTTGCAGTAGTCGCATTCCATTTTTTATGATATAGGAGGGCAAACGACCAGGTATGTCACCTGGTGGTAAGTGACCAGCGACGCCCATGGACACCTGCAAGGGAGTAGGATAGGAAAGGATGGGGAATGGGGGTGGGCATCCGGGTATCTCTCTCACCGAATGAAACGTGGTATGAGCCACTTTACGTCGGTCTTCTGAGAGGTCGTTTTATTTCACCGGTGGAGCCGGCCCATTCATGCAGTGTACTGCTTGGCTCTACAAGCAAGCTCGGCTGCCCCCTTCAAACATAAGATTGTCTATGATAGAGGCAAAATATAATAAAATTTACGTCCTATGACATTAGTATTTGTTAATAAATCAATAAAACTGTACAAAATTAAATGCGAATTTAACTTAAAATATTTTTTTGCATAAGAATCGATTTAAATTAAAACTACTTTTTACAAATTTATCACGTGTTTAATTAGTGTGTTTTTATCTTGACTCTTTAGTTGGCTGTTTGTATTTTGATCGGTAGCCAAGGTTACGTACTTTTTTTTAATGACCTGTTACGTGGTGTCTTGGTTCATCTGCAATGGTGCCCGTATACTTACCTATCTAAATTTCACTACACAAATGAAGACTATTTTTCACGATACAGACAAATAGAGCCACAAGGCGCTAAGGAGTTTGAACTTCATCAGTTTAACAGACTCATTTCCCTCAAAAATAATGTTTTTTTTACTTGATTCTTTTCAAGATTTGCTGCTTGATTTCCTGAAACCTGATTCACAAATATATAAAATTACGGAGGCATTTAACTTTAACATTCATTTTATATTTGATAGTCTCGGTGGTCCAGTGGTCGAGCACACGGTTGCTGAATCCAGAGGTCGCGGGTTCAAACCCTGGCACACACCAATGACTTTTCGAAATTAATTTCGAAAGTTATGTGTGATAAATATCGATCTCTAAAAACATTGTGCCCGGTATTGCAATAGTTTCGCCAGCTATTTATTGCATTTGTACCATAAACATAACGGCGAGTCGAGGCTTACAGCCACTGCCTACACCTTCGGGTAGAAAAAGGCGTGAATCGGTTTTTCAAATCGGACCGGTGGTTTCTGAGATTAGCGCGTTCAAACAAGCAAACAAAAAAACTCTTCCGCTTTATTATCTATAGACTAGCCTACCCAGCAAACGGTGTCTTGTCAAAAAAATAAATATGGGTTGATCTTAGGGGGTTGAAAATTCGGAGTTGTATGTACCCTATTTCTGTATGTTGTTTCATGAAAAACAAAAAACATCTAAATATTTAATAAATTTGAGGGGATGAAAAATAGATGTTGTCATATTCTCAGATCTACCCGATATGCACACAAAATTTCATGAGAATCGGTCGAGCTGTTTCAGAGGAGTAGAATTACAAACACTGTTACACGAGAATTTTTTAAACTAGAGATGGAATCGGAAATATTACAATAAAAAAAAACAATGAATAGAAAAATAAAACGCATCACTATGCTATAAAGAGTATTTGACTGATATACATCTGTAATGAATTGATATTTGAATAAAAAACCCGTTTACGGTGTATTTGTACTACTAATGTTAAAAACAAATGTGTGTGGAAATAGTATGCTGCATCGTCAGACACCGGCATGGCGAGGGTGGACCTCATGAATGTTAAACAAATAGAGATAGTGAAGGGCTTAACCTCACTCACCCTCCACGAGGGTGGAAACCGATACAATTGATCACTACAAAACGATTATTTGAGAATAAGTGTGTGTTTACTGAATAAAAAGTATTGAACTAGTCAAAAGGATATTCAGTTCAAGTATTAAGTGTAATAAGCAAACCTCATCATCATATCTGGCGTTAGGGGGATAGGCCGGTGTCTACCTACCTACAAAAATATACCTAAAATTTGTCATTTTTAGAATAATTGATACATTTTGATAAACTTATATGTCCATAGTTCAATATACTTAGTCTGGCCATAAATACTGTTACAGCTAAAAATAAAAAAATATTATATTTGAATTTGGAATCTGTCATTTTTATACGATTGTTCATTGTGTTTTCTCGTTTTGGCGCCAATACATTGTACAATATTTTGCGATATTAAAATGGAGTGGGGTGATAAAGAGAACCGAATCGCTGTGATTGCATTACACAAAGTAGGTATGGCGCTAAATGCAATTTTTTAAACTCTCCATACACTTAGTATTAGTCAAATGTTTGTGTACCGGGCTATTAATAGGTATAATGAGACCTCCTCTATTTGTGACAGAAAAAGACCTGGCCGTCCACGTAGTGTTCGTACGAAAAAGGTGGTCAAAGCAGTAAGGGAAAGAATTCGAAGAAATCCTGTCCGCAAGCAAAGGATTTTATCTCGGGAGATGAAGATAGCACATAGAACAATGTCGCGTATTTTATAAGATGACTTAGGACTTGCAGCCTATAAGAGGCGCACTGGTCATTTACTAACTGATAATTTAAAAAAGAATAGGGTGTTAAAATCTAAACAACTACTGAAGCGGTACGCAAAGGGAGGTCACAGAAAAATATTGTTTACGGATGAAAAAGTTTTTAAAATTCAGCAACATTTTAACAAACAAAATGACCGTATTTATGCTCAAAGCTTCTCAAGCTTCTCAAGCTTCTCAATTAGTTGACAGAGTGCAACGTGGGCATTATCCGACTTCAGTGATGGTTTGGTGGGGTGTTAGCTACGAAGGAGTGACTGAGCCATATTGTTGTGAAAAAGGTATCAAAACATCGGCACAAGTGTATCAAGATACCATTCTTGAAAAGGTAATCAAGCCCCTTAACAACACCATGTTCAATAACGAAGTATGGTCCTTCCAGCAAGACTCGGCACCGGGTCATAAAGCTTGGTCCACGCAATCTTGGTTGGAAGCGAACGTTTCGGACTTCATTAGAGCTGAAGACTGGCCGTCGCGTCGTCTAGTCCCGATCTTAATCCACTGGATTATGATTTGTGGTCAGTTTTAGAGAGTACGGCTTGCTCTAAACCTCATAATAATTTAGAGTCCCTAAAACAATCCATACGATTGGCAGTGAAGAATTTTCCCATGAAAAGAGTGCGTGTTACTATTGATAACTGGCCTCAACTTTTAAAGGCCTGTATTGCAGCCAATGGAGACCTCTTCGAATAAGCTTTTTATATTTTATATCGTTTTATATTTATGTATTAAAGTAACACACTGTAAAAGTAATAAATGTTATTTGGAATTAAACTAAATTTTTTTTCTTTGTTACTATATTTATGGCATGACTAAGTATATGTTATTGGACGATTGCTAAATTGATTAATGAAATGTTATACAGAAAGTCCTAATTTATTTGCGTGCAATTGTCGTTTTTTTGCATACCTGGGGCGCACGTGGGTACGACAGCTGTTCAGATATTAATTTAATCTCATCGAGGACATCGCAATATACAGACAAATACAGCTCGCTTTCTGGGCGGTTCAACTAGTCACTCGTAAAATTATAAAACATTGTTCAACCGCTACCTTCGTACTCGTAAACAACAAATTAAAGTTATTGAAACGACCATTAAAATTATAGTTTAAATTATTCCTAAAAAGAAAATGTCAAGTTTCGTTTTAAAGGTAATTATGCAAGGAGCTTATATTAATTTCACATAAAAAAATACTGGCACATTATAAAATCAACAAATAAAACAATTCTAAATTTGAATTTCATGAGTGTTGTAGAATTACTAAAATTATGCACTGATTTGGCGCCATATCTATTTATCCAACGAAAAGGAAGGTTCGCCGTAAATTGGAACTAGTGATAATACAATTATATATTACAAAATACATCATTGGCCTGACAAAAAAATCGAGCAATTACAGGTATGACTGTTTAATTACAATGTTGTCTTAAAGATTATCGTTGCTAATTAATGAAGATATATTACATACATATTTTATGTCATATCACAAATGCAGTATAAGTTTACTGAACTGGGATATAGCTAACATAAGAGTCTAGATTTAGTTAGAAACACGCTCCTAGCGTGTGAATGCAGCTGCCAGGACACCTGCTAGAGCGTCTAATGTCGCGCACGCAGAATCATAATACCATTAGAAGTATAAACTCGTAATGTTTTCCTTGTAGATACATTTAAATAAATATTATTTACATTTATTATAATTATTATAATATTAATTTACCTTAGTTTTAACATGGTATACAAGCTATTATTATATCAGTGGTAATTCTAAGAGTATTAAAAACTGTGGTACATTGATATTGAAGCGTCGACATTTTTAATATATTTTTTGGTAATTAATTTTAATTATAATATATAAATCAACTGTAAACAATCACAAATAAAGGTCACAAGCCGCATTGTTTTTTTTTTAAAGTTAAATTAAATGATAAAACTCTTTATTCGCTAGGGATTATGAGAACTCTTATATTAATTACTTTTTAAATGAGCTTAAATGTTTCGTCGCGTTCAGAAAAAAAGGGTCAAACAAACACGCGTATTATTGTTTTTCGTCTATAAATCTGTACGTATTGTAATTATACAGTTTAAATGTGTCATATTCTCATTGTCATATGTAAATGAGTTGAGTTTGTGGGGTGTGGAGTGGGGTGGGAACGGAACAGCGACAATATTGGAACGCGACGGGATGCCACTTCACAGCCGGGGTGAGCCCGTGATGTTATTTTGTGAGGATTTAAACACTTAAATTTTAATTACGGCAAAAAAATATTTTACAAAAAGATTTTAAATGTTAAATTTACTGGTAGAGGAAAAATAATAGTTGAAGAAAATTACTGGAATAATGTACGAACTCGTATAAATTAACAGAATTATTTTATAGATTACTAAAAGTGTAACTTACAACACTGTTGTTAGTCCGCGTTTTTAACGTAAACATAACATAACTTCACGCCTTTTTCTACCTGAAGGTGTAGGCAAGGCCTGTTAAGCCTCGACTCGCCGTAATGTTTACGTCCCAAATGGAATAGGTTGCGAACCTATTGCCGTACCGGGCACAAAGTTTTCAGTCATCGATATGTATAATATATAACTTTCGAAATTAATTTTAGAAAGTGATTGGTGTTAGCCAGGATTCTAACCCGCGACCTGTTGATTCGGAAGCGGAGTGCTCGACCACTGGACCACCGAGACTTATGAACAAAACATTTTTAACTTTTTTTTTCATTTTACCCATCATCATTTTGACTTTTCAAGATAAACTTTTTATATATCTATTCATTGTTCTCAGAAGTTATTTCTTATCGACAATTATATATAGTTTCATAATTGCTGTAATATTTTCAGAACATTCAATAAAAGCCTTAGTACCTATACAATATTGACCAAGATTCGATTTCAGGATATTCCAAACAATATAATATATTATTGCTATAATGTTGGTACTTTTTTTTATAACGACATTATTAATATAATCAGATCACTTACACAGAAAATAATAATTAACAATGAATTAAATATGCCCGTAGTGCTGGGACCTCTTGAATAACAAAACGCCGGGTTACTCAGATTGTAAGTCTGTTACTTCTAAGTATTATTGTTCGTATTGTTTCGTACAATAAATACAAGTAGCCACTTTGGGTATGAGAAATTTGTACCTCTATTTAATATGTGGGAATGTGGTGAAAATCATGATATGCAATTTTTTAATTTCATAGGTAACTTGTTAGTAATGAATCGTATTGATTAATTGGTTAAAACTGTCCCGTTACTTTTAAGAAAATAGGGTTCTCTGTACTCCATTATGTATAGGTATTGGATAGGAGCTACTAAGTACGTAGGTACATTTATACACATACTCGTACATACCTACATACATAAACTCACGCACGTGGTAGGCAGAGACTTTGGCTTTCCACAAGCTACGATTCTGATCACTTCTTTCGCCTCATCCATAGTCAAACATCTCATCATGAATTCACGTCGGTTTCGAGTACTCCGCATTTTGCCTTTTTAAATATACCATTTATTTGGTTGTGGTAGCTCCTTTTTGGTCTTCCGATCTCAACTTGTCCACAATCTAGCCAAACCAATGTTAGCACTGTATGGAAGGTATCACCACACCATTAAACAAAATACCAATTAAGCTATGAAATAATATAGTCATAATAGTGTGTTTTTTTGAAGTCAGAATAGAATAAACCAACGCTCATAATTATTGTATCTTTTTAAGCGTTCTACCAAATAAATTTCTATGCAAAAATCACAATATAATCGGTATTCAATAACAAAGTATAATATTAAATATAACGTTTGAGCAGTCAATTAGGCGTCACATATCGCGAATGTAGATAGCGTGATGGTGGTCCATTGTGGGCAGACACCCCGCGGCTCGCGGCGTCCACTCCGCACGGCCCAAGTATTCTCTGCACAATGTAACAACACTGCTTCATAGATTCATAACTGCTACTTTTATTGCCGCTTCGATGACCATTTAAAAGCTTATTTTTGTGGGAAGTTCACGTTGCTTAAAAATATATATATATTAGGGTGATGATCATAGCTAAACATTAAAAGACAATTTTGGATGAAATATAATAAAACATTTACCTACACAAAATAGAAATTTGTACTTAAGTAAAAATAGCTGCCATGTTTTGTGTGTTAAACAAAAATATTTTGACTTTTATGGCTTGATTTCTATTAAAATAAATAAAACAGATCCTAAATATTAAATATCAGAATACTGGTACTTTGCAATAAATCTTTATCACAAATCTTTCAACCCTAAAACTTTATCAATAAAACCGTTTAGATGCGATAAATCATAACAAAATGTACCCCCTTATCATTTTGATATCTGTGATGGAAAAAAATATGGCGAACCGGGTGCAGTCCTGCGGCGAGCTCGCCTCTGTGCAATAGTCGAGGAAACTGGTGGTATTTTTCTTCACACCGTTGTCAAAGAGTTGGGTCGTTCTTATACCGAGATCGACCGTATAGATAAGTGCGTTCTCACCTCCCCGCGTCGGTCGTAGTTCGCGAAAGGGTTCGCCGAATAATTGCAACAATCAATTTGAAGGAGCCATCGAGTAATTTGTATGGTGTATTTGTGCGGGCTGTCACCCGCTGATGCTATCAAACACCTCGGGGAGCCAACAGGGAAATGCTTTTGCTAGATTCACTTTCTCACACCTCTAGGCCTCTAATTAAAAATAGCAATGTTAAAGGGATAACTTTAACTAACTATTTACTATATACTGCTATATACTGACACTCTACTATATTGTCACTATAGTTAAACAATAATTTATTTACAATAATAAGAACAAATAAATTAATTACATTATTTACAATATATACAATTAAAAAACTACCTGAAATCAAATTTCTCCGCATCTTGGTCTACTGGCAGCGTGCCCAGAAGACTGGCCGCATTGCCACGCTGAATGGCAATGCTAATCCTCTGTGCGAAGAATAGACCAGCCCTCTGGTCGCGAGAGGCTTCGATCAGCCTCTTTGCAAGATCTAAATGCAAGTTAAATGTCGTTACCTACTTGATTTGTATTCTGATGGCATGTTTAGTTTATGAAATCCTGAACTAAATGATTTTGATTCATATATTATTTCAATTTAATAAATTCAATTTAATATTATTTATTATTACAGTTAGCTGTATGAATGACTTCTTGTATTGACCAGTGAAATATGGACCTCTTAACATATCGCCGGAAAGTGCCTCATTCCTTGTTTCGTAAAAAGTTTCCCATGACCCTGCCCTAGTTTAAAAACCGACGACGCATCTATACGTCTAACTATCATGGATGCTGGTCACTTACCATCAAGTGACCCGCTTGCTGCTTTGCCTTCTATACCATAAAAAGAAATTTGGTGTGATGAGCATGATATTAATAAAGCTGATTTGGATTATAAGAAGGACGTATTGTTTTGTCTATAAATTGTTCTTCATGGTTTCGCAGAGATAGATGATTTGTAAAAAGGTGAAGTAAAAAACATATCTGCAACTTCATCATAAACAATCTAAACAAAATACAAAGTAGAATCCAACTAACAAAAAACACCACAGGTCAATAACTCAAACCTGATATTCATAATAAGACATAAACACGTTCCTGTTGCCAATATGTCACACAGGTTAACAAAAGCTCTGGGCTGCGGTAACGGTCCACATCATTTGTCTGCCTTTAACCCTGGTTATTTATGATGTACACTTGAAAAATGAGAACAAAAACGGCACTGATGTTAAATATTTGGCTTGAGACAAGAGGGGGTGATAATTCGAGGCTATTATGACGTCATTTCACGCCCTTTGTGAGATCGTCACGGCGTGTCATCTGCTCCTCGAGACGCCCTCTGTCTACTATCTCTCGGTTGGAATCTATTGTGTAAGTTTTTTTTCAGTGAGCGCGAGTCGGATGCGCCACCGACGATGATTTCGTCCCGTTCGACTCCAGTATAAAAACACTGAAGGAGCTGCCCTATTGTCTCGTGGCCCTTTTACGAGCTAAGGTTTTGTGAAGCTGTTATTGTTTGCGGTTGATAAACATCTCGCCACTAGGAGGTAGGTAGGGATCAACATCAATTTCACCGGTGCTTTACATTTAATAGAGCTCCTACCAATTTATTATCGCATGCGACGCTTGTTTGGGACATTTTTTTTTGTAGGGATGGATTTAATGAATGCGGACTTTTATAACTTAACCAAGGATTTACCAATGAATTGTGACGGTAGATTTAAACAAGATGCTAAATTGGTAGCGGCTATTGATAGACTTTCTATTGGGAAGAAAACGTCACTAGATGTTCATTCGATGACGTTACCAAATCGACAATTAGGATTTGATGAGGTGCAAGAGCTTTTAAAGCAGAATACAAACCAGAGTAAGCGAAGTTTTTGGACTAGATAAGTAGCGTTTTACAGAATAAAAACGTATGTATGTTTACGTGATTAAAAGAAGAAGTTACGTAAAGTAATGATGGATTTCCAGATCCAGAGTATTGAAAAATTTCACCTTAATCTTTATGGAAACGTTTTCTTCATAGTCTGTTGAGAGTTTGTAAGGAAATCGATAGATGGTCCATTGATATTCGTAGGACCCAAGTAGAGACGCAATAAGACCCATGTAATGAGAAATAGTCTATATATTTTTTGGGAATTCAGATGCCACATTATTACATCAATATTACAATCACTTACTTTCTTATTTTACTCTAGATAACAGCCAAAGAAATGGAAAAGTCTTCCAGAATTGTGTAGTTAATTGTGTTTAATTCCAGTACCGACTAAGCATTCTCAAATAGTGTCAAAGGATTATATTAACACAAGAAGGCTAATTATTAAAAAAGTTGAAGATATACTGAATGATATCAACAAGAGTGCACATAATGGTGACATCCCGAAGCTTGTTATCAGAAATCAGAGACTTTGGAGTAACTGTATCTACGAATTAGGCCGGTAAGTGTTGAAAATATAATAATGTTACAATTCAGATTATGTATTAATATTAGAAGTTTTTTCAGATAAGTTATTTTTTTTTCAATTATGGAAAACGCGGTTCGCATATTAGCCACAGACAAAAAAGTTAAATATTAAAAATAAAATTTTACACCGAGAGTGTTACAGTTGTGTCGCCGGCTTTTAAGATCGGATAGAGATAGAGGGAAAGGGAGTATGCCCTGGATACCTTTCTCAATTAACGAAACTGCATGCGAAAAATTTAATCCAATTTCTGAGTCGTCGTGGTATACTGGAACTGCATGGAGTTACCAATTTGTATTACATAGTAATAAAATAGAGTCGTTGTTATTTTTGAATTTTATTTACAGAGTAACATTAAAATCATTCAGTGTTGCCAAAAAGACCACGTTGAATTATTCTAGCGCTGCAGATAAAACCCGGTTTAATACAATTGTTTTTGTTCTGACGAAAGTACATGAATTGCTTTCCAAGAATCTAACGGTTACTAGAAGGTACTGGTTTATTTATAACCTTATTAATGTTTGAAATAAAACGAACAATTGTCCTTCAGCTGGTTGCGTTTAAGGGATCGCTTAGCTGGTAGTCATGTCAAAGAAGCTATTTGAATCAGCATAGTATATCGTTTAGTAGTACATTAGTATTAGTTGTTTTTTTTATTGTAATTAGGTAAGTTGGTCAATTTTAGAGAATCTATAACGTGCCCTAAAGTATGGTCAGTCATTCTCTGAAATATGGGAGAGATCCATTTAAAAGTTTGGGCTTTTCGAGTATATAGTGCTTGAAATACAGACAGAGATAAAAAATTAAAACTTATAGTTATGTTATCTATTCCTTGTGTAGTCGTCTCGTCTAGTTTGAATTACTGATTATTTTATTTAAAATTTACTTTAAATTGATAGAAACTAAATTTCACTTGATACATTTAACAAAGCAATATAATTCCCCGTTATTGAGGATGAAGATATTTCAGGGTGAAATTAAAATGTAGATAATTCTTATCTAAAGGAATATTGGTCGCATCCAAGAATAGATATTTAGCAGAACAGATTTTTTTAGGGAACTTTTCTACCAAAACGTTACTAGACTGCGCAACCAATCAAATTTGGATATAGCGGTCAGAGATGTGTGCTGCTTGCTCGAGACTCCACCTTGGAATCTTGGCATAGTAGCGACTGCGAAAGGGTTAATTGCTGGGCCCCTCAGATTGCACTGTAGAAATGGTAGTGTGATCGACTGTATGACTACAGGAGGTAGGCAGAACACTTATATGTATTACTGCATTATTAAATTTATGCATTAAGTATTAATTAAATTACAAGTAATTTACTTGTTCTTTTTTAATCTTTATTTGATTAAATATAGCATAATTCTCTCACGTGTAACCAGCAATATTTATAGTGGCTGTAGTTTAGCTGTGTGCGTGCGAGAATGACTAAACAATTCTAGATCAAATTTATCGCAAAAACAGATCGTCTGTATATCATATTTGATGCTAAAACCTGTTTTAGGTGTACTAATACCCCAGGATATTACTGGTATATCAGAGTTTCAGTCTTCCGCTAAATACATATTGGTCGTAGAGAAGGATGCTGTCTTTCAGAAACTTCTAGACGAAGGTGCCTTACTAAGATTGGGACCTGTTATTATAATGACGGTATTCACATTGATTTCAAATAGTTATTAATTTTTCGTTTAAAATTTCTGAATATCAATACTTATAAGTAATCGAAGACAATAGCAATTTGGAATTGGGTTATTACAATAGAATAGGATAAATGTAATTTATAAATGACGTGCCTTGTGGTGCATTGGTAAAACTACCGACTGCAGAATCGAGGTTGGCGGGTTCGATTCCCGCCCGAGCACAAATATTTGTGATAAGCATTAATGTTTGTATGGCGTCTGGGTTGTTATTATGTATTGTAAGTATGTATTTACAAAAAAAGGTAGGACAGATATTCATATTCAGCACAAAAATTATTTGTATCTGTTCTTCGAATTTGCGTCTCAGTAGCCAGTAATTACCGAACTATCAATACTGCACCATGAGACCATAACCACGTCTAGCGTGTTTTTATTCTTCTCTAGGGCAAAGGTTACCCAGATGTCTGTACAAGACAGTTGTTATGTCGATTAAGTGTGGAACTGCGACTGCAAGCAGTGGCTCTGGTTGATGCTGACCCACACGGCTACGAGATATTCCTTACATATAAATATGGATCTTTGGTATTTTAAAAAAAAACATTATTAATTTTTATTGGTTCATAAAGCATTTTTGTTGTTTTGGTAGGTATATGTAAATATCGTGTATATATATTATAAAATATACTCAAACATAGATTTACTCTAAGTTTTTTTGCGGGATAGGTATGAGAACGTAGCATCATAAGGCACGATTCTTACAGGCCTTACTTTGACTTTCATAACTCTTGTCATATATGCTTATCCATTTCAAAAGCTCATGACATCAAGGAATCGTTCTATTTGGTCATGAAAAGTGTGACGTGGCCGTCCTAGACTTTTACAGCCATCCGCATTTGCATTGTATATCTGCTTAGTCGATCGTGTATACATCCATATGTTTCTAGGAAAAAGAAGATTTATTGAGCAGAATTCTTACATCGATCAATAGCGGAAATTATTGAGTCACATTGCACACAATGTTGTCATTCATCGACATTTATCATACATAACTTCTGAAAATGATTTCGAAAACTCATTAGTGTGAGCCAGGATTCCAACCAGAGACTTCTTGATTCAGAAGCGGAATGGTCGACCTCCTAACTAGTGAGACCGTCTGTTGTTACTTTAGGTCATTCTAATATTACAAACAAACACTATAATGTTATTAATTTGTATATACCTAGTCTCGGTAGTCCAGTGGTCGAACTCCTCGCTTCAGATTCAGAAGTAGTGGGAACTATTTCGGGCTCAACAATGACTTTTCGGAATTCTTTTTAAAAGTTGTGCCCGGTGTATGGCAATAAGTTCGCCACCTATCTACCTATACCATCTGGGAGTTAACATAACGATTCGGCGAGTCGAGATTTAACAGCTTTGCCTACGCATAATGAAAAAAATATATTTATGTTAAGTGATTTGTATATTCATTCTCAATTCGTAGGCCCAGTCTCATTTGTCTGAGTCATTGGCTTGCAGCCCATTGAAGTTGTTAGGGGCTCGTCATAATGATGTCATGACACTGGCACCAAACAACACACGACTATCCCTCTCAGAACTTGATAAGAGGAAACTCAAGTCTTTGATACAAAGACCGTATTTGGATAACCCCATAGGTGATTTAGTTTCTATAAAAATCTAAAAATTTTCTTTGCTTATTTCCTTGTTTGATAGTTATAATATTAAAAGCAATGTCTTCCATATTGTCAACTGATAGTGTGAAACTAGGAAGTGGGATGTACAGGATAAGGTTGTATAAGGAATAGTATATTACCCAAAATAGGGTGACGAATGAAAACCAGATTACTTATTATATCATTACTAGCTGATCCAGCAAATGTTGTCTTGCCAAAAAAATAAAGTTTATAAAGTAGGGGTTGATTGTAGAGAGTTGAAAATTCAGGGTTGTTTGTATTTTTGTATGTTGTTTTATAAAAAATGAGTAAAAATACAACAATTCATTGAAAGATTTAAAAAAATATTTAGGGATGGACTACTGTCCTATTCTTAGACCTACCCGCTAAGCATACAAATTTCAAGTGAATCGGTCTAGCCGTTTCGGAGGAGTATGGTAACAAACACTGTGACACGCGAATTTTATCTATGATGATGGGTTATGATAAGCCTAATAATATTTTGTTTTGTTCAGGAGTTAAAATAAAAGAAGAATTTACTGCAATGTTGAATAGTGGAGTGAAGGCAGAAATAGAAGCTCTTGCTCCAACCGCGGCAGCTCTCTGTGACGCGTACATTCCTGCTAAAATTATAAAAAACGAATATTTGGGATGATAATAAAAAAAAAAAATACAAGTTTAATACATATTTCAATATTATAATCTCCTCGGCGCCTATGAGCTTGAGAATCGCACTCCTGAATCAGAAGTCCTAATTCTTGTTCACGCCGATGATTTTTCTGCAGCTATGTGTGTGCTAAATAAATGACAAATAGATATTTTATTTTTTACTAACACATAAAAACATAACATAACTTCACGGCTTTGTTACCCGAAGGTGTAGGCGGCAGTGGCTGTTTAGCCTCGTCTCGCCGTTATGTTTATGTCCGAAACCTATTGCCATACCGGGCACAAAGTTTTCAGTCATCGATATTTATCACACATAACTTCCGAAAATAAGTTCGAAAAGTCATTAGTGTGGGCCAGTGTCAGGATTCGAACCCGCGACTTCTGCATCAGTGTGCTCGGCCACTGGGCAACCGAGACTATTTTTTACTAATATAAAATTGTTTTGGTAAATGATTGATTTAGATATGTCGAACCATGTTTTGACACTAATAATCACTATTCCTTAAACATAGGTAGGTATGTCAATTGTTTCGATTTCCTGCTTAGGAAAATTCACTTGCCCGATTTCAGTCGCGCATTTCGAGAACTTATCATGCTGTAATTACGAGGACTGACTGATTTACATAAAGTATTTCGACACATGATTGGCGCAGCCTGCACCACCGGGTTTTTTAAGTGTAATTCTTTTATTCACAATGAGCACCTCACAGAAGCCTCCATTTTTGGAAACGATTAAAATGTTCTATCTACTAGCGTCATCTAGTGTAGTAATTGTAGTACATAGCGGACTCAATGTGTCTTCAACTATGAATTACATTATAGAGTTACAAGTGACTTAAGGGTAGGGTAGTCCGCGTTTAAATAGCTAGAGGGCGCTATTACCAATAAATGTAAATGTAATTTTAAATTACATCAATCAATAAATAGTTTAACTTATTAGACTGAATCATAGACGATTCCATCTAAAATGGCAATTAGCAATAATATAATTTAACTTTTGTCTTTACCATCCAACTTATTCCCTTAATACCATCTCAGATGGATCTTTGAAAATGTATTGTTAAAATATGGTTTTGTGTTTGCATCCCTTAAGTAGCGCCGTAATAACGCTATCTAACGTATCTACTTTTAGTACTGCCGCAGTGGCATTGGACGACGTAGTTTATTACTGTCTCCCTAGGGGGCGCTATTCCAAATAATGTCACCACTTAAGGTTCCTGCTTATTCCACACTTTTTCGAAGCAACCTTCACCTTCCAGCATTCAGTAATGGAAAAAATCACAAGAGTCAAACTACTTTTGACATTTGCGTTATTTAGATGTCAAATGTAGGTAATGCACAGGCACTTCTATAAAATAATGTAAAAATAACAATATCATCGTCGTTCATCAATAAAATATAAAAATAAAATTTATTTAGTGCGTTGTTAGTCATGGAAAATAAGGCAGACACACAAAATGATTATAAATATATTAATAAAGCTAGATCATCCAACAATCAACCTGTTGTGAGGTCCAAAGAAGGAACGTGTAAACGTAAATCTTTCAACGTGAATGACGCTGAGAACTCTCTCGACCAGGCCTTGGGTAGGTTGAAAAAGAGCAAACTAGTCAACGGTGAAGGTAGACCAATCCATCCAGGTAGAGCCGAGATTTTTATGGACATTCCCAATAGCTCTCAACATTTAAACCCAGGTGTTAACACATCTTCCATGATGTCTTTGAATTTTTCTAACTACGATCTGATGCGTAATCTATCCAGATCAAATTGTAATTCAGACGGCGCTTACAGTGATAATACTACTCACAGAATTATAAATACTGATGGCAGAGACGAACATTTGGAGAGATACTTTCGTAGTATTGAAATGTGGACGACAGCACATAGAGAAATTGGGAGAAACAGTTTATACGATACAATTGACAAAACAACTACATAGACACTTAGTTTGTATAACCTAACATTAATTGTTTTATACAAAAAATAAAACTGCCCGATGAACGATTATGTAAATTTCAAAATTTTATTTTTTTAAATTTATTCCAAAGAAAAAATTTACAATATACATATAATAATAAGTAATAATAATACATAACAGAATAATATCAGATTATTTTTTTTTATTATTCTTTTACAAATCAATCAATACCAATCTCTATACAACACTGTAACTCTTAAACGAGATGATAAGAATTTTTATAACATTGACTAACAATACGTAACGTAATAACGTAGATTTTATTTAGATGATTTTTTTTCACTAGGGCCATCAAACAGCACTATATTTGAATACAACAGCCCGATATATAAGCTACAATCTCATCATTATAATTTAATTGTAACCTTTGACCTTTTCTATCATAATAGTCAGGTAATTACCGCATCTTGTACAACGGTTAACAACTGTTGTATTCATAAATAGTGCGTCCTCAATCTAACTTCTAAAGGAGCATTCCGCCGCACTCTAAAGATACAAGGCGGACACTAAGCTGCATTCTAACTGCACTCTGCCCAGATATTACAAAAATATAAACGTAACGTAACTTCACGACTTTTACTACCCGAAGGTGTTGGCCGAATGGTGGCAACCCGACACAAAATAGTCAGTCATCGATAATTATCACACAGTAGCCCGAATAATGAACCGCCACACAAATATATAAGCGCTACTTAAGCGTTTAAGTAGCTGTCACATTGGACAGAATACGTGAAATATGAGCCGTAAATATAACTTTATTGATTGTCAGATTTGAGTGGCGGTTCAGTATTCGGGCGAGTAACTTTCAACAAGAATTCCGAGAAATCATTGCTGTGAGTCCGGCATAGAACCAAAGACTTCTGAATTAGAAGCAGGGTGTTAAAAAATGTATTTTATATTACGAGTCCTGAATTTCATAGCGTCATTGATTTAAATTACCACAAAAACATACGAAGATGATGAAACTTTAGTTTTTAACCAAGCATGCTGCTCGTGTAGGTATGTATAGCCTTCCTGCTTTATTCATCGAATTCGAACCCATGTCTATAGTTTGTAGAGTTTTCGGGAAGTTATTTATACTAATTAAATATATATGTCGATATTATTTTATTTATCCCATACAAATACACTACATAACATTTGATGTATATTTGATTGCAATAAAACCCTCTAACTGAAACTAAATTTAAATTTAAAAATAAAACTTTTTTAACAAAATCATCAATGGAAAATTTATTAAAAATAAAATTATTACTGAAACTTGTATTAGTATAATTTGGACTTATTATTTAATGACGAACATATTGCAGTTTTTATTATTTTTGCCTAAAAATATTAGTAGCGGTAGGCAGAGTGCAGTATAGCAAATAATGCAGGGATCCTAAGAACACAGCATTACTGATTCACATTATATACCACATCCATTGAAATTGGACAAACTATGACGCAAATCTAAACTTTATAATAGACATTTTAATATTAGGACATTCGATAAAAACAAATTAAAAATATCTAAGTATAGATAAATCAACAAATGACTAAAGTCGGGGAAAAGTGAAATAATTGACATAGTCATCACATAGTTGTTTTTTTTTTAACATTTCCTGCATTAACAACAAGTTTTGGAAGGGGTTTTGGAAGATCGCCGTCTCATGGAAGACCTAAGGACTGCAGAGTTGGACAGGGGCAGAAGTCACGAATGTAAGTAGCGTGCAAACCGATCGAGTAGGTTAGGTAGGTACGTCGTAACGCTAAAATTTAATATTTTATTAACAACCTGATAATCATCATGTAGCTATATTTATTATATAAACGCTATTTATTATTTATGTTATTTTTAAATTGGTGTTATTCACTGAATATTATATATAACTTATATATGAAAATTTGAAGGGAACCATTATTACTTAGACGAGATCATAATAAGCGCGAGCGTTGCGTTTGAGCGCTTATTGTGTGCGCAGGCGCAGGTTATCCCACTTCTTATGATGGGTAATATCTACCATTTTTTTATGTAATCCCTCTTCTCGTTGTGTATAACTAGAGAATATTAGCTAATCGAAATAATAACTACAACATGTTTTAAATTTTATAAAGCACCCGGTTACCGAACTCTCTCATATTTTTTTTTTCATCTAACTATAAAATTTTATTAGCTGTGTTTGAAGTACACATAGCCCGTAATCATATTGTCTATACATTTGTTTGATATCAGATAAAAGGAAAAGAATAAAAAAAGCAATATCTCAATGATTTTTTATACAACGCGAGATTTTTGTTTGGGAAATATCTTAAAAGCAAACATAACTTATCATTTAATTTTTTTTTATAAGTGTAATAATTACAACGAATTCATTTCGACTAGGCCCTAAACACAGTCAGACGAAGACATCATTATTAAATTTTTTAATTTTTAAAAATTTATTCCAATTAATGCAATAGAAGAAATCACAGCGTCCATAAGTATAATAATGGCTAATTTGTTAAATTATTCTCTTCCGACGTATTGTAAGTATTTTAATTAGTATATAATGATTGTAAAATTTAGACCAAACCGGCAGTCTTTACAAATATGGAATGCTACGATATGGCTCTACGAAGTTATCCGTTAATATAACACTTAAAATATATGTATTTATATTAACTTGCAATATTTCTATACAACAACAATGACTTTTTTAATATTTATATTGAAATCAATACAATATTGATTATTTGATAATTAACAACCGACACAATGGAAACTACTTCGTACGTCAGTATTATAGTGATCACTATTTACTTGTATTCTTTAAATGGTTTGCAGTATATGAACGTATTCTAATAGGTATTTCCGGTTTGTATGAAGATATATATTTCAATTGTCTCTACACTATTCCTATTTCCGTTTTTAGAGGTGCTTGATTTAACTTAAGTTACCCTATTTCACACAAAATTCACAATTTATACCTATACAGTCAATCTGGGTAGAGTAAACTTAAGCTTTCCATGTAACATTGACCCACTAACTTACTTTTGATTTCTTTACTTGGATATCTGAATGTATTGCATCTTACCATAGACGTATTGTATTATATTCAATTGTACTATATTCATATGAATAATCTAGAAAAAGTAAAAATCACAAATGTTAGTTAGTGGGCCTATGTTACATTGAAAGGTTAAAGTTACCCAGATTGACTGTAGTGTATAAGATTTCATTTATTGATGACATTAAAGGTACATGCACAGGATTTTGGGAACTCAACCTTTATACAGTTAGGTTTTGTTGTAATAAATGTTGAAATATTCAGTGACTTCTCTAGCAGACAATAAGTTTCGATATTATTATCATAATCTTTACTTACTTCATTGTGTAACGTTAGTACAAGTAATTCGGTATAATAGAGGATAGACAGCAAGATATTGAAATGGGACTACAAAAACCTGTACCGCATTTGAAGCTATCGATTTATTTGAATATTAATGAATTGAGAAAGAACCAGTAATTTTCACTCGTAAATCTAGAAATTTCCCTGATAATGGAAGCAATAATTGTAAATAATCTGCGTAGAGTTATATCATAAAACAAAATAAATGATAAAATACTTGTAGGGCTGTATGGCGATGTCATTGTGTCCGGATGAAGATTTATTCTATTTTTTATTTTAAATACAAGCATAACACTCAAAATGTGAAGAGTTTTTAGTTCTACTGCGAAATTGTATTCTCACTGACTACAAAGTATCTATCAGTTATAATATTATGTATTTTATTTGCCAAGATTAATTATATTATTACATTTTAAATGAATTAGCGGTTGATTATGAGCGTAACTCTGAATATTTCAAGGGTTTTGCTCGGCTGGTTACCATGTTGAATTTTGATGTGCTTACGCGCTAGGAAGATTAGAGAAATGGTGATGTGATGTAGCTGAAGCTGCTAAGGTTAGGGGATGATCAAGGTCACTTCATTACTAAACATTATAAGTCACTTTAAAAACAGCATTTCATTCTATCAAATTACATATGATTAGAATTGATTTTATATACAATGTAGCAATGAGTTACTTTTCTTTTATTTAATCAACAGCGCTATAATATTTATAAAACGTAACATCACAAATATCTGTAACGTAAATGATCCATTTCCAAAAGGCCTAGTAGAACATTTTCCTTAACGATAAGCTCCTCGTTTCGTAGTACTGTATGTGTATAACAATTATTATTAATCATTCAACAAATGTATAACAAACTATAGTAATGATGATGTAAACAATTCATTTATTTTCATTTCTGTCAGTCAGCTTTGATTTACAAAAAAAGAAAATGGAGTAAATATCTCGAACTATGTATACAAGTATTATCTTTTACTTATGCATTTCAGAAAAGCTTTTGCAATCAGTAAAGTCGGAATAGAATTTATTATTACAAGACTAATAATTGAACAAGCTCAGAGTTTTGTTAGAAGAATTGTGACGCTGTCATTTTAGATTTCAAGATATATAAAAGTATAACACCGACAGTTACAAAATGACTGATTCTTTTGAATAATCTTATGAGACTCACATCACTTTCACTCAACTAGGTACAATTTATTACCTATCTAGGCTCTTAGGAGCTAGCAAAAAGACTTAGTACGATAGTTTTAGGCAAATACTGCTGAAGCTGAATCATGGAGAATGAGGATAGACTTATTGAATTCGAAGAATTTTATTAATAATCACATAGCCCGTCGCCGATCGTAACTATTTATTACTATTTAATATAAAACCGAATCTAATATTATTAAACCTATAGTGTTTCAATTAATTCAATTCATGCGAGTTCTTATATCAGATACCATATTAAATTACTTAATAGTAATCACATGAAGTCACTCATTCTCATCCGTTGCGCGTCTGCCGATACGGATATCCTCGGATATATCCCGTGATTACTTGATGTTAGCTTGCGCTGGTTTTAGTCGAACTGAATTTGGGGAACACATTTTATTAAAGCACTATATCTCATGTACATATTTACAATAGTTTTTTTTTACGATAACTATAGCATATTTATGTGGTTGTGAGGTAACGTCCTATCTGTCGGGCGGCGGCAATTTTGTGTCCTCTGGATCGAGGGACAGGCACTCACGGAGGTAGTCCTCCATCGAACGATACACATGTTCGATGACACCTTTCAGGTCGTGGCCTTCGTCAGCGTATGCCTGAAATATAAACTATTAATTATTTGCGGATCAAAGTTTGTTGTACGACAGAATCTTGATATTATCCGCCCTCGTAAGTAGCCCAGTCTTTGAACAGAATCAGAATAATAATATTCAGCATAAATACATTTAATAAAATAACAAGTTCTTTAATTTTACTGAATATTGGATAACTTTCTTTAAGTAGAAAATACTTGCGATGGCGTCAAGGTAATTGCCCGAAGAGTATAAACTCAGATGGTTTCTTTAGACTTGGTGACTGTTTTGAAATAGAATAGCTGTATTGCAATATCCCTATCGGTAATTTAGAAAAATCAATATAACCTGGTATCTGAACAGCACCCCAGCATCAGTTAACGCCCTCGCCAGCTGAAGCGCGTGCGGGTAGGGCGCGGACATATCAGCGAGTCCGTGCACCAGGTACAGCGCGTGCGCGGGCACGTGGTGGGCGCGCTGTGACGCATCAGCTTCCACGTAACCCTTGTAGTTCACTGACGGCTGGCCAAGGATACGTTCCGTGAAGGCTGCATCTGAAAACGCAATGTATTTAAGAAATTTATAGCACGAATACCGAGAGAGTCATAGTTGTGCTTCCGGGCTTTAATATGGGATTTGGAGGCGGATGGGCACTAGAGGGGAAAAGAGGTCGGAATTCGGATACTTCTCTCACCGAATAAAACCTATATTTAGCCACTCTTCGTTGAGTTGTTGAGAGATCGTGGTAACTCACCAATCGTGCCAGCCTATCCAAGCAGCGAACTGATAATTTTCCTGCCCTTACCCCACTCTAAGTGGGGTCGGCCCAATATGTCATTCTCTTTTACCTACTCATCATCTCCACAGTCACTACATTTATATTCATTCAACTAATGGACTTTGTAAAAGTCCATCCACCCCTTTTTCGGTCTTCCTCTACCTATGTGTCCATCTACGTCTAATCACTCTCCGTGCATCATGACTATCCTCCCTTCTCATAATTGGTGCTACTTTCATGCTGCCTCTTAAATACTCATTCTTATCCTATGCATTTTTGTCACACCACACACCCATTTCAACATTCGCATTTCTGTTGCATGTACTCCAATACTGATATGTAAAAGCTGATATGTAAGTAGTAAATATATTAGCTCGTCTGCCAAAAAAATATCTACTCACTATAATACAACCAGTCGGTGATCGGTGATACTGCAATACCACATTTGAGGGTGGACTGCTGACTACCAAGCAACATCGCCGTGACATATCCACCGTAACCCCATCCCCATACAGCTACACGGGTAACATCCAGAAATTTGAATGTTTCTAATAAATATCTAAAACAGAATAAAAGTTGTTTTTAAGTACGAGAAAAATAGGGGTTTGATGGATCTGAATTTTATTGATATGAAATTCCTAGTAATTATAGAGTGGAGGCCGCGACTGGTAAGCGTTGTGTAGGACGCCCGTTGACCAGATGACCTTAGAAAGGCTGTTCGAAATGACTGGATGCGGAAGGCAGAGAATCGGATATTGTGGCGCAAATTGGTTAGTTGGAAATTCTCGGGTAAATTACAAATAATTAGATACAGTGTGTTTATCAACAACATATATAAAAAGGATATATATAATGAGTGGTTTGAACTTAATTCATCTGTTTTGAAATAGACACTGAAATGCTTGCCTAATAACAGCCAGTTGGTCTGCAACCTCAACGCCACCGAGTCTTCCACGAAGCAAAGCTCTGGGCAAACCTCTTGCGCCGGCCACATCCAACTTTACATATACCACATCGTTCCTTGACGACATGTACGAGCCCCAGTCTACCAGGAACTCGTCCGTCACCTGCTGGCTACCAGGTCTACCATCTCTGCATGTAACAAATATATCATTATGCATAGTATAAAATAAAGTCACTTCCCGCTGTCTGTACCCTTGTATGCTTATATCTTTGAAACTACGCAACAGATTATGATGCGGTTTTTTTTAATACATAGAGGGTGTCAAGGGGGTGGTTTTGATCTATAATTCATGCATAGTGTAGTAAAAAAAACTGTTAATTTTCAAGATTTTGAATTGTCATCGCAAACGCCTATGCCTGAACCCTAAGTCATAAATCAAAGCAATGTACTACATTGTTATACATCTTCAAAAGATTTACAAAAAAGACTACAATAATCATTTTTATTTCTTACCTTTTTACGTAAAATAATGCCTTATTTACGAAGCGATTTTCAACATAACAGCGTTGATTTACATGCAGTTAAATGTCTTAAATATATTGTGTTTTTAACAGATCAATGGCCCTTTACAGCATATAATTTAAATGAATATTTATGAAGATATTACACCATTAACAAAGCGGGACAAAGTAGTTGTGACGCGTGCCGATAAATATACCAAATTGATTTTTTTAATATCCAAATTTTATTCATTACTTTTGTCGCGGAACAAAGTTCGCCGGGTCAGCTAGTGATTTTGATAAAAAATACATACATACATACATAACTTCAAGCCAAGTCCCTCGCGGGGCAGACAGAGGGAACAGAGTGCCATAAGTTCTTATTCAAGTCAAAGCGAGAACCTTAGTCGCTTTGACTTTCACTTTCATAACTCTCACTTTCATGAGAGTCAGGAATTGTCAAGATAATTGAAGTGATTTAGTGGAATATACCTACAGCAATCAAAGTTATTTACTAAATTTGGTGTTTATTGAACCCCCACCCAAGAAATGGTGTTATTAGGAAAAAATCTCAAGCGAGACGCAGAGATATCAGCAAAGTTGTCTGGACATTTGACAAGTAATTATAATTAATAAATCACTTGTCAAATGTCTAGGCAACCAAGCCTGTATTGAATTCTATATAATATCTAATAATAAGTTAAGTTTAACCTTTCGAGAGTTGAAGTCCAATTAGTCTTTCTGTTTCTAAACTGCACAAAATTGCTTTTGTACTCACACATGGACGAGTACGGGGAAGGCAGCATCACGCAGTTCCTCTCTCCACGAGGGCGGCAGCAGTAACTGAACCCGTGCCTTGGAACCGCTCCCCAACTGCACTTCGAATGAGCGTCGCGTGGGCAGTGCCAGCTCGCGCAAACGTACTGATCTGTCAAAGTACACATATATGACAGCAGTTCAATCAAACCCATTGTGGAAATGATAAATATACGTCGAGAACACCTTTTCTAAATAAAGAAGTCGTGGGTTTGAATCCAGGCTCACACGAATGACTTTGCGAAATTCTTTTCGGAAGTTATGTGTGATAAATATTGATAACTAAAAACTTTGTGCCCGGTCAATGGCAATAGATTCACCACTTATTCCATTTGGTGGGAAGTCATGTTATGTTACTTATGTTTTGAATAAATTTTCTCGGTATAACTACTCACCTATAAGGCCTCGTGTCATATAATATTCTCTCTAGCTTATGAGTTCTGGCGTCGTGCAATCCAGCTAGCGGTGGGCCGGGACCTCTACATTCCAGCACGTAGTGAGTTATCCCAAGCTGTGCTCGAGGTGGCGAGAAGACAGCGCTCCAGTACGAGCAATTAGCGTAGTGGAGTCTCGCAGGCCACACGGCCAGCTCACACGTCAGACAACGCGGTTCTTCACGGTCTGCGCGCGCTTTTACCGAGTTACTACTCCCCCCGTAACTTGGATCTCTAACTACGTAGACCTGCCTCTGTCCAGGTCTATCAGCACTGCCTGTACCAAACAATACAATAGTTTAATCTTTTAGAATATTAAAAAATGTATTACTAAAAATCTGGTTGCCTGTAAAGTCGGTTTTACGGGCGAAGATTTTACGTGACAACGTCTTTTTCTCGGTAGAATATTTATTGATATGAATATAATTAAGTTGAAGGCATTTGCTCGTCCGTTTCCATTGTTTTGAGAGTGGTGATTCCTGTTGAACATTTGAAATTGAATGGATGAATTTTTAATTTTAAAGAATCAATTTGAAAATCAAAACACTTATTCAGATCGAAGGTTCAAATTTTTGCTAAATAAATTTGAAATTAATTAAAATTTGTAATTGTAAATGATGAAGTTGAAAATTAAAACATTTACTTAAATTAGATGTTAAAATTCTTGCTCAACACAGTTTAAATCAAGTTTTCTTATATCTGCCACTTTTTCTTAATATTTGTAATTTTAAAGAATCAATTCGAAAATCAAAACATTTATTCAGATCGAAGGTTCAAATTTTTGCTAAATAAATTTGAAATTAATGAAAATTTGTAAAATAATAATTAATTAATTAATTAATTTTAAACTAATAATTTACTTAACACTATCAACATTTATCAATAGTATGACATTGACATATGGCATTCGGCGGGCCTCTCTCTCGTTCGGTGACTCATCGTAACGTTACCGAGCGTTACACTTTTTCATAAGTGACTCCCAGCCGCAACCTAATTTAAGACGTTGTCACGTCAAAAACACACACAATGTGCGCATTCAAAAAACAAAATCGAATGCAATGTCTGTCAAGGGAGGTTTTGTTAATGATTTGATGTGTATTTATATGACATATTGTAACGGGCCAATATAAAAAAGATAAACAGGTCATTTTGAAATATAAAATTTTTCGGTTATAAATGAATTCTGCTAAAACTACTTTAATTGGCCATAAAATATTCATTGTTGTGTGTGAATAACAAATATACTTATTTACAACAGCAAATCAAAATTATATTTCTTAAGTTTTTTTTTAAATATTTTGTAAGGATTTATCACTGTTCTATTAGTAATTAATGCGTCTGTGATGGATCATCTATAATGTGATTAAATATTTGTGAAAAAAATATTGATATGCAGTGCCTATCCTTAGTGGATAAACCACCAACGAAATCCATAACCAAGGAGGGTTGTCGTCATGCAGGCCGGTCATAAAACCGCAACTAAATAAATCCAAAGTGAATAAATAGTTTGAGAGGATAACTCAGGGCAGAAAAATGATGATTTGTGATAAAAAGGTATTTTTTTCGATAAAGGTTAGCCAGCTCTGATCTTGTTGTATATGAAAAATAAAACACTCAACTGCACTCAATCGTAATACTTAATTTGATTTCCTGCCTTCACCAAATCTGGATGCAGTAAACGTATTTCTAACTTGTCTTTATCAAAACCTTTAATAAACAGAAGAAAAATCTATAAATTTGTTGAACATGTATTCGCCTGAACTGATTGGTTGATATCTTTTTAAGTTTTCCACTAAGCTGTTCTTTGCACTAATTTTCACCTAGACTTTTAATTGCTTATCATTACATAGTATAAAACAAAGTCCCTGCAATGATATATTTTACCTATTTTTTTGAGGGTAAACATAAAATAATATCAGGAAAAACCTTCGATACTCAATTTCCGGCACTCTAAGGGGGATAAGTTAGACATAAATTGGTAATTCATATAGATAATTATATATTGAATTACCTAAATAATAAACTAAGTGGTTCTCCTGGTCCCAAGCTAGGATCTCGGTGACCTCAACTTTCCCATGTGAGAGGACGGCCATCCGTTGTCGCAGCACATCCACGTGTTTGATGTGAGTATAATACTGCCCACCGCCCTCTTGCACCGCAGCCAGCAGAAGGAATGCACCACCATCTTCAGAGTAGACCGGCTGTTGATGTACCTCTAGCCAAGGTTCCTCTGTTGCTTTCTCTGCGTGCGTCTGAAACTCCATCCGTTTATTAGAACAGAATGTCATCTATGTATTGATTTTTGTGGCATAGGGGGCTAATGAGCAAGCGGGTCGTTAGGTGGCGACTAGCTCTCACCGAACAAAATGCGACATGAGTCACTTTAAATCGACATGCTAAGAGCTCGTGGTATTGTACTGGCCGAGTTGTCCTATTCAGCAACGAGCTGCGTGGTTGTTAAATATGTAATTTTATCCTAATATTCTTTTATATTATTTTGTCTTCACTTAAACAGTCTCGGTGTCGCAGTGGTCGACCAGACGGCTTCTGATCCAGAGGTCCGGGTTCGATTCCTGATACTGGCTCACACCAATGACTTTTCGAAATTGTTTTCGGAAATTATGTGTGATAAATATCGATGACTAAAAAACTTTGTGCCCGGTATGGCAATAGGTTCGCCACCTATTCCATTTGGGACGTAACATAACGGCGAGACGAGGCTTTACAGCCGCTGCCTACACCTTCGGGTAACAAAAGGCGTGAAGTTATGTTAGGTTATGTTGTATGTCTTAACAGATAAATTATATTCAAAGTATGTATCTAAAATCTAAATATATATAACTCAAAGGTGACTGACTGACATAGTGATCTACCAGCGCAAAACCAAATCCACTGAACGTATCGGGCTGAAACTTGGCATGCAGGTAGATGTGATGACATGGCATCCGCGTTTCATCAATTCTACCACTAAAGCGATAAAATAGGGATGAAAGTTTGTATGAAACTTTGTTATTTTTGAACCGATCGGGCTGAGCTTTTGTATGCTACTATGCTATAATGCTACTATGCTATAATGCTACTATGACGTAGGCGACCCCTAAGGAAGCATTTTGATATATTTCACCTTTAAGGAGATAAAGTGCCTGGTAACTAACTTACTATACTTCTTAACGCGAGCGAAGCCGCGGGCAAAAGCTAGTACGGGATATTTCTTTAATAAAGGGAAAATAACTTACCTCTGTACAAGTCCAATTAGGTGCATAGCAACTGCTGTATACAGTGAGGTTTTGCGCTCTATTCATCCACACGACACCTACGTGAGAATTGTCTTTGCCCACCCACTGGGCTGATATGAGATAATATTCCCTGAAAATATAAAGTAAAGTAAAAATTAATTAAACAAAGTCATTAATATTGATCAATATACTACAACAATATAAATATTTCGTGTTTTAATATATATACATACATTCCGTCCAAAGTGCTCGGCGGTCTCACTTCCCATCTTGGCGGGGAAGTTGAATTTAGTACACTCACTATCGATAATTTCACTTTTGGTATTGAACTGCCAGGCTGGAATCAAAATCATTACATGGTATAAAACCAAGTTACTTTCCGCTGTCTGTCCCCTTATATGCTTATATCTTTAAAACTACGCAACGGTTATTGATGCGGTTTTTTAAATAGTTAAGAGGGTGTCAGCGGGGTGGTTTTGATCTATAGTTCATGTATGATGTTGTAAAGAAAAAAATGATAATTTTCGAGATTTAGCACTTTAATTGCAAACGCAGACAGTGACAGTGAGTCACCCTAAGTGATAGATCAAAACAATGTTCTACATTATTGAACACCTTCTAGAAGGTCTAACAAAAATTCCGCAAGGACATATGTCTATCTCAGGATAACCCACAATGACCATTTATATTTCTTTACTTTTTACGAAAAATAATGGCTTATTTACGAAGCAATTTTAAACAACTGGATGAAAATTAATGCTGTAGCTATGAAAATTAATAGTTTTCTTTAATAGATAGAGGGTGTCACCGGGGTGGTTTTTATTAGCTTTTTATTAGCTTCACCTGTATGTTTGTATGTTTGTTTGTAACCGACTCGTTTCAAGTTGATAACGTAGACTTTCCGCTGATTGCCACTAGATGGTGCGAGAAGTGTCTCACAAAAAAAGCGTGGGGTGCATGGTGTCAATAGTTATAAATATTTTATTGACAGATATGAGTAGAGTGATTATCATTTCGATAATATCTTAAAAAGCACCCCACGCTTTTTTTAAAATATTTTTTATTTTTTTATTTTTCTATTTTTTAGTTCGGTTTTCTATAAAAAGCGTGTTTTTTAGTTTTTTTAAACTATTATTTATTATGTATTCATGTATATCATGTATTCATGTATATCATGCAAATAAAAAGTAATAATTTTCGGGATTTAACACTTTAGTTGTAAACGCTGTAAAAACTGTGGAATTCGCCGGGTTAGCTAGTATTTTATAAGTGTAAAATTTTTCTGACTTTTTTATTTTTGAAAATCTGTATTAACCTTTTCTATATAGATTTGAGAGCCAATGCTTTTAAACAAAATAGATCTTACCGTGGGATATCTAATAGTTATTTGATCTGGGAATATTGTGTGCGTTGTTATATTGAGACTAGGTAGTAAGAAGCCGGCCCTCGCCGCTCCGATACCACCGATGCCATCGGCGATGCGCGGCAACCGCAGCTCGGCGACAGCGCTGTCGTCATACTGCGCGTACAGCACCAGAGAACCGTCTGCTGAGCCCCATGCGGCTGACGAGCTTTTTGTCACCTCCTCTGTTCGTAACAGTATGCTTTGTAAATATTTAAGACAATCTAAGTAACAAACGTAAAAGATATCGTTAACGCTCTTTCAATAAATTTTATATTGTTTTATTTTTATAATATTGTTTAATTAACATAGTACATACATAACTTCACGCCAAATCCCTTGCGGGGTAGGCAGAGAGAACGGAGCGCCATTAGGCACGATTCTTACACACCTCACTCGCTTCGTTGACTTTCATAACTCTTTTCATGCACGCGCGTCGATTTTTGAGGCTCCTAACATCAACTTCCTCCAGAACACGTTCTATTTTGTCATGGAATGTGTGTCTAGGCCGTCCTCGAATCCGTTTTAGCATTGTATATCTGCTTAGCCAATCTTGCATCATCCATCCTTTCTACATGTCCGAACCATCGGAGCATGCCCTTTCTTACTTTTACACCGACACTCTCTTTCAATCCGACTTCCTTCCCTATAACCTTGTTTTCCACGCGGTCGGCGAGGGTCACTCCGCAGATTTTGCGCAATGCCCTCATTTCTAATATAATAATTTTGGAGATGGACAAATATTATCACGAATGGCAGTTCGTTTAAAAATTACCTTGGTACAACCAATCCGATACTCCATTGTATATAACACCTGAACTCGCGTCGGAGGTGAGCCGTAGCAGCGGTGCCCTTTTCGCCGGAGGACCTGGCCTGGCAAGCACTTCGTTGTCGGCTGCCAGCAAGAGAGCCCCCTCCGTGCCAAGCCATGCTGCATGTTGCCATTCCCAAGAACGCTGACCTTCGCCGAACAAGGGAATGTGGTGGCTGCAAAAAACAAAACGTGATAATCTTTGATTCAATGAATCTTTTACAATTTAGTGTTTCAAACAAATTGGGGACAAAAAAATACAGAAATATTATATAATACACAGTAACTGGCTTCAGTTGACATTACTAGAATACCTAACAAGCGACCAGCTCAAAAAGTTATACAACGTTCCAAATTCTCAACGGCACAGTATGCTATCAGTGGACATTCTGGCACATAAAGTACTACCTACCCCTACCACTCTGGCATCCCCCGCTGTCGCATTAAAATTCCCCTCGCAAATTTTGAAATAAATTGGAAATCGTATTCGTCCTACCTTTCGTCAAATCGATTTAAGCACCCCGGAGACGACCGGCCGGGGAGGAGAAATCACAAAAGTAGATATGATTTAAAAGGGAGAACAAACTTGGCACTATGACTTTCTCTAATATATTCTTAACGGTATTTCCTTTGAGGCATCTAAAGGATTTTATTATTTTATCTTAAAAAAAATCTGATAATATCACAGCAGAGATGTTTTCGAAATCGTGTATTTTTTATTTTATTTTATCATTTTGTATTTAAAATGATTTGAAGTGACGGCTGTCCTATACCAAAGTTATTTATACTCTTCATAATGTCAAGCAATCCTGATAGCAAGTTATAGCAATTAAACTTCTAAAAGAATATAAACTCGTTAAACTTAATTTTATTGCGAACGTAATTTATTGCAATATTTAATTGCGACAAAACGAGTTCCGTTCAAAACTTTGTAAGTAGAACCTTCAGCTTAGTTAATAACATATATATCATTACATGGTATAAAACAAATTAACTTTCCACTGTCTGTCCCCTTATATGCTAAGATCTTTGAAACTACGCAACAGATTATGGAGCAGTTTTTTAATAGAAAAGCGATTTGTATATATAATGTGGTAATGAAAAAGCAATAATTTTCTGTAAAAATCTGTAAAAAATGCTTTTGATGCGGAACAAAGTTCGCCGGGTCAGCAAGTTAATAATTAAATATACTCACTCATTGGTGACGTCATAAACGGTATAATGTGCAGTGAAGGTCCGCCTGTACACCTGTGAATTATTATAAAAATTTAAATACAATCTACACAATTACAATGAATTTACACAATTATAATGATATATAATGCTTGGAATTTTTCCAAAATATGTGTATCGTATCCCGCGGAGGCTTACTTTGGCTATTCACTCGATCCTAGACACCACAGATGCCTAAAAACCACCTGCTTAGACATTCGCTATCCACATTCATACATCTCATCACAACGTTACCATCGGTTTTGAGTAGTATGCGTTTTCTATTTTTTAAACATACTTCAATGCTTTATTTAAAACGGTTATCGTAGCCCTGTATTATCACCTTAACCCTGGGTAAATATCGTTTTGGTTTTCATTTAGATATTATTTAACCTAATAATAGTTCCCGAAATAACATTAATTATACTTTTAAATTATTGAAAAATTTTGTACAAGAAAATCATCCTTACCTCCTTGATGTTGTGCTGAAAAAGAACGAAACGTAGATTGGGCGAGCATTCGTAGCCGCGCACATTCAGCTGTCTCTGTAAAAAAATCCAAGCTTGTTAAATAACATAACATAACTTCACACCTTTTTTTACCCGAAGCTGTAGGTAGTGGCTGTTAAGCCTCGACTCGCCGTTATGTTTACTTCCCAAATGGAATAGGTGGCGGACCTATTGGCCATACCGGGCACAAAGTTTTCAGTCATCGATATTTATTACACATAACTTTCGAAAATAATTTCCAAAAGTCATTCGTGTGAGCCAGGATTCATAATCGCGACTTCTTGATTCAAAAGCAGGGTGCTCGACCACGGGACTTAGTAACCTAGTAGTAGTTACTAACCAGCATCTTAGGTCCTCGTCGTCAAGAAAAATAAACAGCGCTAGTTAGCGATGTAGTATGCAATGACTCATGACTTAATTCAAGGTTTTGTCATCTACTTATGTGATCCATCATCAAAGTAACTCAGAGTTGTAGAAATTGTTAGGTCCCACATATATTTCAACTAGTAAATACGCCTTCGCGCCAAAATCTTGGATATTTGCATAACTAGATAGATCTTCGTAAATTTAGATGTTGGTATAGGGTATTGTATTGTATTTATAACTTAATATTTAATGTTATATTGAGCTAAATTTATAGACAATATAATATTTTTATTCAGCATGAGGAAAACAATAGACAATATCAGGAAAATTCGACTCAAATTATAAACATGTTGCACGGCTGTAGTTCATTATTCTTTGTGGATTAGTGGTGGATAGGCAGTGGTTGTTTGCCGCTGTAGATTGGTCCAAACTTTAATCCTACCATAGACCGACTGTTATAATCGGAACGGTAATAATAATGCACGCGGCTGGCAACACTGGCTCTAACATAATAAGCCACAAATAGAGGAGAGATTTTAAGCGGCTTATCTTGTATTATAGGAAAGGTTGGATGAGAAAAAGAATATCATGGAATAGTCTCTTAAAATTTGCGTATACTCAAATTTTCATCCACTGAAACAGGGTTACCAGCGTAATAACACTTTTAAAGCTGATCGCGAATGTTCTTGTAAATTTTATAGCAAATAGCGGTTGATAATAATACTGCGGGTACTTTTTCTGGGTACTAACACGAAGATAATAAGTATACATATGCATAATATTTTTACATTTGCCGAGTAAATAGCAGCTGCTAAAGAATTAGGATGATTGTCTTTTATATATATCTATAATTTTGGATAATATCACGTTTATTTGAGTTAGTTAATTATCTTGACGATACCCTAATATACGTAAGATCCTTATGTAAGGATTTTATTTATTGCATAGTTTTTTGTACGAGTTTCTTGTTTTTCTTGATAAATCCTTATTTATATTGCAACCGGACAGCGTAAAAACTTAGTAAATTATACTTAAGTATTCGGTGCTTGCTTGTTTTCTTTACAAAGCGTCGCCTGTACATCATGTCCAAAGATATTAACACTTACTAGTGTGTGATTTGTGACGAGAACAGTAAGAGTGTTGTTGAAGGTGTCCAGCGCCAGTAGTCCTCCGTCGTCCGCCTGGTACACGAGTTGGTGTGAGCTCACCCACGTGGTCGGCAGCCGGTCTCCAGTCAGGTCTCCATGCAGGAACTCGTCCAGACGCATACGCCGACCCGACCAATACAACAGCTCGTCTACGTAACTAAAAAAATAATACTTTTTGACACATACATAACTTTACAAGTCCCTTTAAAATCCCTCGAATCCTTTACTCGATTTTTTTATATTCTCATTTTAAAATACCCATTTATAACCACTCTATAGTAAAATCACAACAAAATGATTAAAGAAAAAATATCGATAAAGAGATAGTAATCTTAGCCCAGCGATAAGAACGAGAATTGCCTTGATAGATGCCAACGAGTTTTATGCTCAAATCTACACGTTATTATAATAAAAATAACAAAATAATAGATAGTCATTTTAATATACTCACCCTAATAGGTAAATCGCAGTTACAATACCGGCAATAACAAAACTTATCACCATTAATGAGAATATGATGCTCCTCCAGTTGTGGCCATCCCCTTGGTACAAATCCTGCAATGACATAAACTTAAATATTACCTAAGTATTATGAAAATTTTAATGTAATACCGCAGAAACAAAAGTGAAGAAATATCGTAACTCAGTTGATATTACAATTGTCAACAATATCAAAATCGTTTTGCTGAAAACAGCCGAAGATATCAACTGAAATTTGATTTACGACGAACGGTTGATGTTCAATTCGGTGCGGCAATATTACGTATATTGCATATAAAATACCGATAGCTCGACACGAAAATATGGCAAAATTTCTTAAGGATTTTATTATGAACGTATGGCGTAGTATCAATTATTATATTTTAAATTAATCATATTATATAGTAACTAGTAATGGATGATGGAAATATGATGCCGAAATCATCATCTTCAATACAACAATAATTACGTTTAAGTAAATGCATTCAATGGTTGTCATATTCTCCCGGCATTGATGGTTGCAGATTTTTGGTGGCACAAGTTTTGAGACGTTAAATCATCTACAATTATTAACTTATCATTAGTTTCCATATACATCATTACCCGTTTACAATTTAAATTCAACTTTATTTAAATTGGGATTTTTACATTAAAAAACACAAAACCCAGTTTCCTATAATACTTAAATTATAGGAAATTATTATATTATTGTTGCAATCACGAAATATAGATAAGTACAAGGAGTCCGAACGGTCTAGGCTTTTCCATAGTATTAATGTACGCAATAACAAAATGATATCATATTTCTCTTACCTGTTACTGGCTGATCCTAAAACTAATCTTGGCTAAAATTGGGGATCATTCGTTGCAACGTTACGTTCGGACTCGTTGCATCTATACCATTAGATAACCATCTGCCATGTTCCTAATAGTCCATATACAATCACTCCAAGTAGAGTTCGTTAACTACATAGCTAAATTATTCAGTATTTTTACGAGACTAGGTTTTGTGTGACAGATAATGAAGATGGTATGTGGTCGTGATGTGGTGTTAATTACCTCCTCCTTGGCAGACTTGGGGTCGGCAACTTGCAGCGTCTCGTCGGGCGGGAGGCGCCAGGAGCCGCCGCCGCCGCCGCCGCCCGAGCGGTCCGTGTGGCCGGTGGCGTGCATGCGCCGCCGCCGCCGCGCGCGCACCCGCCACCGCGCCGTCCTACGCGCCCGCCCCCGCTACCACAACCGCCGCCGCGGGACCGCCACGCCGCGCGAACCGCCCGCACAGCCCCATCACTGACAAAACATACCACATCTTCATCAGGTGGAATTTCATTACATGTCATGCATTTTCAGATTATAAGATTAATATGATATATATGGTTCGGACATGTGAAATACCACGACCTCTCAGAAGACCGACGTAAAGTGGCTCATGCCGCGTTTCGTTCGGTGAGAGAGGTACCTGGAGGCCCACCCCCTTCCTCATTCTTTCCTATCCCCTACACCTTAAAGGTTGGCAACGCAACAGTAACACTATATGTGATGCTGATGTCTATGGGCGGCGTTGGTTGCTTACCATCAGGTGACACGCCTGCTCGTTTGCCCTCCTATCCCATAAAAAAAAATGTAGAAAGAATGGATGATGTAAGATTGACTAAGCAGATATACAATGCAAAAGCGGATAGATGCAGGAGTCGAGGACGGCCAAGACACACATTCTATGACCAAATAGAACGTGTTCTGGAGGAAAGTGATGTTAGGAACCTCAAAATTCGACGCGCGTGCATGAAAAGAGTTATGAAACTCAACGAAACAAGTGAGGTGTGTAAGAATCCCATTTGGGACGTAACGTAACGATTCGGTGTGTCGAGGCTTAACAGCCGCTGCCTCCACCTTCGGGTTAAAAAAGTATGGAGTTATATGTATGTTATTTTGTCATGAATTTATCCCTATATCGTGGATAACCACATTTCTTTAAAGAAATATTTGTTTCCCGTCGTCAACAAAGCGAGTCATCTATTAGCATAGAAAAAACACAATAATTAACGTGTTATTTAACAGCCGAAACCGAAACGCGAGTTTTGCTATAGAAGATTGATATTTCAATCAATTTCTACTAAAGCGTGCCAATAATCAATCCTTGGATTGATTTTGTTTGGGGAATCGATCGACAGATACAAAATAAACTTAGATTGTAGATAGATTATTGGTTTCGGTCGTAAATCAAAGTCTACCTGGCTATCTGAATAAAAGTCTTAAGTCCGAATTCTAGTTCACACTAATGACCTTCCGGAATCATTTTCGCTGATAATCGAACGATATATTTAATGTAGCAATAATATTGACAATTACTAGTCTATTACTTTTCATCTCATATTTATTGACAAATATTAAACAGTTTGAGGCGTGCAATTTTTTTAAAATATTGGAACGAAGTTCCTTATCGCGCGTTGTGAAAGAAGGCTAGACGGAAAAAATTGCCATGCCAAACTGCACTTTCAAGTATAGGCTTATTTAGCCAAAGGCATATCTACCCAAATGATCTAGTGGCTGGGATACCTTGCACTCATGCAGGGGGCTCGGGTTCGGAACTCGGTATCGGAACATGGAAAATTTTATTTTCCATGTTTTCATATTTTATATATGTTTTTTTTTTAGTTCTAAAATTTTATTACAATTCCTTCACTAATTAATTGAAAGGAACTTCGTTCCATCCGGGTGTCCCTTGACAACTCTCAAGTTTTTAATTACAAAAGATCGAGGCATGTCATAAAAATAAAAGATTCACTTTAAAAATGTACGCTCAGTAAACGTGACATTTGAATTAAACTTCCTATACAACACATAACACTGCGTAATTTAACTAAACACAAGTATTCCGTACTTGTGTTTAGTTAAATTACGCAGTGTTGTGTCTATTAACGGAGTTTCCTTCAGCGAAAAGTAATAAAATTTGCATTACGCGATGTACTAGTGTGGGTTTTAACTGAATTTTCAATTTTATACTCTGTGGAAAGAAACAAATAGGAACCGCAATGCGTGTTACCGACGTTGCATTCTGGTACACTATTCAGATGCTCGTAGCTATTGTGGTCAAAGAGACTGGCGTTGGTTTGGAAAAAAACAAAAGTATTTAACCGCTTTCCACTTATTAGATTTACAACTGGTCACGAGGCTTTTCAGTATTCGAAATGAGCAATTTAAATATATATGCAGTATTTTCCAAGAAGTTATAATTTAAAATACAACATAAAAACAAAAGTTTAACTTGCGTGTATGACAAGGGTTATGAAAGACGAAGAAGAAAATAAGGTGTGTAAAAATTGTGCTTTATGAGCCTCTTCTCTCTGCCTACCACGCACTAGACTTGCCGTGAAGTTATGTACAAATATCATGCTGTTACAATTTTATTACAAGCATAAGATTGAAATATAGATAAGACGTCGGATATTTTTTTATGTGATAGTGGGACAAACGAGCAAATGGGTCACCTGATGGTAAGTAACGTCTCACCGCCCATGTACACCGTGATGCGTTGCCGTCCTTTAAGGGAGTAGGAGGGGAAAGGAATGGGAAATAGGATCAGGCCTCCGGATACCTCTCTCACCGAACGAAACGCGGCAACAGCCACTTCACGCCGATATTCTGAGAGGTCGTGGTATTTCACCGGTTGACCGGCCCATTCATGCAGCGAACTGCAAGACTCCGTTCGGGTGCCAAAACATTTTTTTTATGGGATAGGAGGGCAAAGGGTAAGCAACCAACGCCGCCCATGGACACCAACAACACATAGTGTTACTGTTGCGTTGCCGACCTTTACGGGATTTGGGATAGAGAAGGATGGAGAAGAGGGTGATCCTCCGGGTACCCCTCTCACCGAACGAAATGCGGGATTAGCCACTTTGCGTCGATCTTCTGAGAGGTCGTGATATTTCACCGGTCGAGTCGGCCCATTCATGTAGCGAAATGCTCTACTACTGTTTAAACTGAACATAATTTTAGTATACTATAACTGTAATAATTAAATAAATATCGGTATGGGGGTAGGCAGCGTATAAACACTAACGTTGTGAGATCTTTGGATCATAGCCAACTCGGGAGCACACCGCCAATAATTCATTTTTTCAATTTTTACAACTCAATTTTACTATTATTTCAACTATAATTTCGTTAAGTTTTTATATAGACGCCATTTTATTACTTCAATGTTTTGATTGGTTAATTATTATCTCGAATCTGTTAATGTGATCGTTAATGAAAATAATAATTTTGCGAAATTAATGTGTGGATAAATTTATAGTGCTACTTTCGTGTGAGCTAGGCAGGATGCCCATGGGCCAAGATGGCGTCTCATATAGTATTAATATTTGGCAAGAATACACTAGATATATCTGGACATCTTTTAGTAGAATAAGATAGTGTAGAACTAGAATGCTACTTGTGTGAATTGTTGGCTACACTTTAATAGTTAATCTTTAATGTTAAATTTTAATCTTAATTTAAATTATTTAGTTCAATTTATGTCATTATTAATTAAAACTATTATAATCACCATAAAAAATAATTTAAATAATGTAATTGAAGTCAGAAAAGGCTCGTTGCTTCGGAAAAGGCGACAAAATCAGTGTTATCAGGGTCTTAAAACCTGCGGGACTAGTCCAGCTATTCTAGACTACTCAACACTGACTAGTCGGATAAAGTCGTTGATAAATAAAATTTGCAGTGAATTTGATAGTGACTACTCATCACTGACGACTTTGCAAGGCAGCGCGTAAGCTGGCTGGAATTAAGGTTTCATAATACGCCAGCAGAAGGAGAAAACGTTCTATTTAGTGACATAAATAGAAAGTACCAAAACTTCACCAACCGATAATATTGATGACAAATTCTCAAAAAGATGTAATAAATATAATGAGTGACCCAAAGGTTTACATCCCAAATATGTGGCGAACCTATTGCCATACACCGGGTGCAAAGTTGTCAGTCATCTTTATTTAATTTTAACGCACTTATCTTCCGAATAGAATTCCGAGAAATATTTGATGTGAGCCCAGTATCGATCCCACGACTTCTGAATCAGAAGCTGGGAACTCGACCACTGGACCATCGAGATTATTTGAAATAGAAGATTATGTGATACTGATAAAGCGTACACACCAATCTTCAGACATTATCTAGAATAAAATTTCCTTTACTTGAGTAATAAATAAATACTTATACATAGTTCCTTAAATTACAGGAGAGTAGAGGTAGAAGAGTTTTAAACAGCTCTAAAAACAGCTATATAAAGTCCGCCATCTTATATTTGGACAATAAATATGTAGCTTGTAATTAACTCACGGCTTTGAAATGTTTCAGCGGAGCTTTTTTTTATAGCCTCCGCGAGGATTTGCGAGATTGACTCTGCTGCAATGCGGACAACCGAAGATGAACCCACAAAAATTTGATACAACATTTTTTTAATAAAGTTGCGAGTTACTTTTTTTTAAATACTTGTATAAGGTATAATATTATAATTCGTTCAGTTTAGATGTGAAAAGTACATTACTTAGAAAGTAATATTCGGCGTTTTGATTATAAAACAAACAAAGTTTAAAACAAAGTCGCTTTCCTCTGTCTGTCCCTTTATATGCTTAGATCTTTGAAAATACGCAACGGATTATAACATAACATAACATAACATAACTTCACGCCATTGTTACCCGAAGGTGTAGGCAGCGACTGTTAACCCTCGTCTCGTCGTTATGTTTACGTCCCAAATGGAATAGGTGGCGAACCTATTGCCATACCGGGCACAAAGTTTGTCAGTCATCGATATTTATCACACGTAACTTCCGAAAATTTCGAAAAGTCATTGGTGTGTGCCAGGATTTGAACCCACTACTTCTTGAATCAGAAGCGGGGTGCTAGCCACTGTGCGTTAACGGATTATGATGCGGGTTTTTTTTTAATAAATAGATAGAGGGTGTCAACGGGGTGGTTTTTATGTACAATTCATGTACAATGTAGCAAAGAAAAAGAAATAATTTTCGAGATTTAGAGTTATTCATTTATTACTTTTGATGCGGCAAAAAGTTCGCCGGGTCGGCTAGTTACATTATCGGCATACTATATAGCTGTCATGTAAAACAAAATAAAACATTCATATCACCATTACCGCTCAAATCCAATATTTGTGTAATATATATATTTTTTACATGAGTAGGTGCGTCCATATCTATCCGTGCATATCTGCAGTGCGACAAGTATCACCTGCTAGCCGTGTGTGGGATGGATGAAATTATATGTATTAATTAAAACAAGCGAGGATTTGTTTTCATCCCCTGTACGGTAATTTGACAAGTTTGTTGCGAAACGACCTCTCAGACGGATCCTGTTTAAGGTTTGTTCTCGTGTACCATGTCTTTATGACTGAACTTTATGTAGTGTTGGAAGTTACCACGGTCTGGAGGTACCCACTGGAGACCTTACACATCTTCTGTAAACTTTACCCGCAGCACATAAACGAATCATCTTAAACGTATTTACTTGAGTGAGTATCACAACCATTTCATTCTGAGCGATATAGATTTTAAATTTTAATCTTAGGTATTTGTAATTTTGATGAGTTATGTAAGTCAATATGTATACCTAAGTTTAATTTACACATACTACATACTATAAGCCCGAAATATTTTTAACACTTTTATAAAATGAAAACTACATAACAAATATTAAAACATACATATGGCTTTATTTCTTCTAAATACGTACTATTTATGGTAAAAATGACCCAAAGACAAAGCTTTATTTTCGTAGGTCTTCACAGACACTTAAAAATAGGCAATGTACAAAAATTAACTTATTATTTAAAATGAAATTCTTAAACACAACTTAATTTTTAAACGCTTGATAAAATTGCCTCTGTGGAACAAGAAAACACGGACGCAATCGCCACGAGCGGCCCGATTCCGCGTGTACGGGCTATCATGAGAAGAATCGGACAAGAAACTCATGCGCCAATGCTCTTTTCAAAACCATTTAAAATTAATAACTATAATATTATTATCACTACTGAAAACATAGCAGTAGGCTCGTGCATAAAAGATGAAGCAGCCAGAATACTCGACGCTTCGCAACACGATCACAGTTAAAATCCAACCAATTTAAAATCATCGTCCTACGTCCCAGACGTCTATATGAATGATCATCATAAATATTTGTACTCGGTTGGTAGTCGAACCCGCCGACCTCTACTCAGCATTAGATTGTATTAAGAAGGTCCCAAGAGACGAATAAGACAAGAGAAAATTGCAGTATTATCTCCAGCAACACAAGTTCAAAAATCTCATCGTTAATTTTGTTTTTTTGTTTGTGTTTAAAACTCTAGAGACTTGCCAGTCCAAATGGTCGTTCTTTTTGTAAGAATCGATGGTCCTTGTAATTAGAGGAATTGACATTGAAAAAGGTGTTACAGAGTCTTCTAGATGCTTACTGTTGTAATTAGATCGTCCATTTTTTTACAGAGTCCAGAGATTGATGGTCCAGAGCTGGAGCGGCTCGATTCTGAATCCACAAGTCGGGATATCGATTCGGGGCTCACACCTATGACTTTCGGACTTCTTTTCGAAAGTTATGCGTGTATGTCAATGGGTTGCCAATTCCATTTGGGATGTAAAATTTCGCCGCTACCTTCGAATAGAAAAAAGCGTATTTTTTTTCAATTGATTTTTTTATTACCCCGGCTCAAAGTCTTTTTACCATCAATCATGAGTTCACGTCCATCATTCCGAACTTGGCGCATAGCAATAAGGGGGTTATGTTTGAAATCTACCCTCACACAGCACATTATTATCCTTTAACATCTAGATTACTGATAGTGTGCCAAGGCCAAGGCCAAGTTCATCTGGGCCTCTTGCCAACACACAATTCAATTTGTATCCAGGGCTCATAGTACATTTCACTGGTTATTTTTTATGACCCCATAAAAGTTATTAAAGCTTGTTCATCTAATTTATTCCGTTTTAACAGCATCATTTTGCTATTGTGAAAATTTTTACTGTTCTGTAGATTTTAATGTGCACGTGTTCAATAAAAAGTTTTTTTTTTTACAAACAGCCGTTATTGTTTGTTATTTCGTTTTTATCGCGTAGGTGTAGACAGGAATACTTCTCTAATACGTGAAATCAATTTAGAACTTAATTAGACGCCATTTTATTTACAAGCTTGAAAGTTGTGCCAATAATTTTGCGTGGTATGGGCATGTAATGAGGTGGGATGATACACATGTCGCGAAAAGAATAATTAATCTGAATGTGGAAGAAAATACGACAAGAGGAAGACCCAAGAGAACATTAATGGATTGTGTGAAAGACATGACTAAGAAGTTTGTTAGCGTGGAAGAAACGAATGATAGGGAAGTATGGGAGAGAAAGAAACTGTTGTGCCAACACAAAATGATGAAAACAGGGCAGAAAAAACAAGAGGACTCCTCTTGTTTTTTCTCAGGCATCACTATGCCAGTCAGTCAGTCATCATTAGACATAATAAAAAACTTAAAAAAATATCCAATAAAACATTATTAGTGATTCCTTGTTAGTTTCATATTCTCGTAGAGTTAAAATATGTGTTTGAATAGATTATGGGGCTAACGAGATGCCTTAAATCTTCTCTTGTAAACAGAAAGACAAGAGTGTTTACTTAAAAGTTATATTAGATTTAATGTGTTTATTTATTAGAGCAGGCTATAAAAATCAAACATGTGCGCTTACATTACTCAAATAATTTTAATATGTTGTTTCATACAGATGAAAGAATATCAAACCTGATGCAGTCACTAGATTTGTGCTGCGTATAAATGGTACGGGTTCAGTTCCTATTGACGTTGAATATTTGAGTCTTATATATTATTAAATAAAAAATAAATAGTTTTATATCGACTAAAACATAAATTTTAGATATTTTATATAGTTTGATTGTTGTTGCTGTTGTCGAGATGTCTTTTGTTTTGGTTTTACAAACACTTATAATTATTATCAAATAAAATGTCTAACCAATTAAATTTTAATTACTATTTAATTGTTAAATTAATAATTTTAATAATTAACAAACATAATACATAAAAACATAACTTCACGCCTTTTTGTTACCTGAAGGTGTAGGCAGCGGCTGTTAAGCCTCGTCTCGCCGTTATGTTTACATCCCAAATGGAATAGGCGGCGAACCTATTGCCTACAATTTTAATGTAATTAACAATTACAATTTCATTATTAAAATTTTAGTAATGAAACATTTTAAGTTCTTAATTTTTCAATGTTGATTTTCCAAATTATTACTTTTAATTAAATTCGTATAAGTAATCTATTATCATTAAGATATTTTATTCATCAATAGCCTAGTGCTTAAAGAGACCTCACTAACTAGACCTGTTCATAGATATGCTTATTTTCGGAAGATTAATTAAATTATGCCCAAAATAGGTCCGTCAAATATTATGTAAAAAATACCTAAACCAGTTCATAAACAAGGAAGATAGGCCTAAACGTCCATAAAAAGCAACAACTCTCTCGTTTACTGTAGTTTCAACAAAGAGAAAACTGCGAGTATTCATATATTAAGTATATTTATAACATGATAAGTTACTTTCTGATGAGGATAAGGCCGAGTTTCACTGTAGGACGACTGCCAGAAAAGTAAAAAATATAAAAATATATGATTTTACTTTATTACATTTTTATAAAACGGCGACAAAATTAATAAATTTATAAAAAAAATTATAAAACGTTCTCTCTGCCTACCCGCAAGGGATTTGGCGTGAAGTTATGTATGTATGTGTATGTATAAAACGGCGAAGTGTCGGTGGCCGGGATGAAAGGCTTTTAAAACGTAAGTCTCGGCTTAGCTGCTGGCTTGGACACGAATGACTTTTCGAAATTCTATCGGCAGTAAAGTGTAAAAATTTTTTGATAGATTGAAAAAATATTATTTTTTTTGTTTAGTAGCCATATTAAACTTTAACAAAAAACTGGTCCAGTGTAACAAACAATAAATCTAGTAGTTCATGCCTTAAGGCGTTCAAACAAATAATTATGTATTTATGGGCCATGTTGCCTGAAATAAATGATTATTATTATAAAAAGATAAAATAATGGAATGTCTTGACTTCTTTTCCTCTAAATAAAGATCCTTTACATTATTTTTTCTCCAATATATAGAAATTATCCAGATAAAGTTTGTCATATAAGCTAAATACATAATGTTACATTCAATACATAGAAAGTTTCAATACATTCAAATGCCTCGTATGCATTGAAACATTCACCTAATGTCCGTTAATATTGATAGATGACGTTTAATATCCTGCTACGAATAGTAATAATTTACACGTTCCTGGGGTTTTAAACAAGTTGTAAACACATCGTATCGATTCCATTTCTAATAATAAAGAATTAACGTTAGTACTTCAGCAGATTTTATATAAACTTTCACGCAAATTTTGAATTTACTAACTAAAAAATAATTTATTAACTAACTAAATAATTTGTTTTTGTACACATTTAATAGTATAATAATAATATCTTGGACACAATACACACAGCGCCCTCTAGTTCCAAGCTAAGCAACTATATATGCTTGTGTTATGGATACTAGATAACGGATATTAATACATATATACTTTTCTTTTGTAAATACATACTAATAATACATAGAAAAACACCTAGACGCCACACAAATATTCATGTTTGTCACAAATATTTGTGCTCGGGTGGGAATCGAACCCCCGACCTCATTGCTGCAGCCGGTAGTTTTACCAATGCGCCACGAGGCCCGTCAAACTAACTTGTTCTATTTTATTTTATTGTATATTTTCATCATTTTAAATCTAGAAAGTAATAAAATAATTGAGAATTTAACGGCAGAATTGTGACAATAATCGGCTGATTAATATTCACTATATTGTAGCGATAAAATTTTTTACTTTAAATTACTACCACTTACCTGTCGCAATCAAATGTTAACTGTTCACTCACATTACTGTTTTGATCATGACGTATAGAAACACAGGAGACCCGTCTCTATTTAAGGGAAGTAAGGCGCAGCCAATGGTAGGAAAGAGAATTAAGATCTCAGTTTATTATTGTGTACATTATTACTATAGAAAAGCCTAAACCACTCTTCTGTACTGACTTCTGTACTTCAATACTTCGTGCGTTAAAAACGTTAAGAAATAGAATCTATATGGTGAGTTTGTAACATGTCTAAGGCCTCTGATTCCTATAAATTTAAATCCCTAGAGGATTCGACTGTGACAGTCGGTGGCGTGATCTGTCGACTTTTCCAAGAACTACAAACTTGTGTACCGCAAGTCCGAAGTACATTTTGTGGGGCAAATTGATTGATCACTAGTAGATTGTATTTGATAGTTGAGAACAACTCGCAACCGAAGTTTTTGGGTATTATTTTTAATTATATAGGTAGTTCTGGTAGTAGTTAAGTTGAAAGTAGTAGATTAGCGTGGTATTCACTTGTTATGAGAAAGAAAGGCAGTCATGTAAATAGGAGAGTGATGAAAATGAATGTACATGGACATGTCGGTAGTAGAAAGCGAAAAAGAGATGGAAGGATTGAGTGGATATGAATATGAAATGGAAAAACATAATATTTAGCTTTAAGGAATAATTAGTCTTAGTTCAAAAGTAGGTTTATTAAAATAAATTTTCATTTAGAATTTGTACCTCTGTTTAATTTTCAATTCAACGTTTATCCGATATGAAAGTGATTTGCATGAAGCAGTGATTTATATAATGATCCACGGGCGGGCCGAGCCGATCTCTCTGTTAAGTTATGCTAATCTGTCTCTTGAATATTATTATCCAGGTATACTTATAATATATACCTTTAAATCATGTCACTGCCGTTTCCGCGTGCAAACGTTTTGCCTTTTTTATTTGTTCTGTAAACTTGTTATGAATTATGACTACATATATTTATATTATTTTTTTGTGTGCATATGACCCATAGATATAAGAATAATAATAGATCGGCAATAGTCACCCAAACAACGAGACCAAAAATGGTTTGTTGATGTGTGAGTGACTTATCAATGTGTGGGTAAAAAGCGCTTCAAAGTGTCAACTTTTATATAGTTATTGTTCATGTGTTGAAATGTAAATATCCTGAAAATCTAATAAACGCGGTTGCGCTGTCAGTGATGAATATTAGTACATTTTTGCTGACATGTGCCATCTATTATAGTCTATGCTAAATCTATGATATGACCAATAAAAGCGATATAGAAATTATACTCAAGAGACTAGAGTATTTCTACCTCTGTAGTATGTTTTTTTTTCATTAATTGGCCGTGTTATTAATATCACAGTAACCACACGCTGAAAATAAAAATTTAATTATAAAAATGTAGTAAATTTTCAGTATGAACATTGCATAACGAGGTGTATCTGGCCATGTATTTACGTCAGTTTCGTCAGTATATTGCCTTTTTTAAACGCGGTTGCGCTGTCAGTGATGAATATTAGTACATTTTTGCTGACATGTGCCATCTATTATAGTCTATGCTAAATCTATGATATGACCAATAAAAGCGATATAGAAATTATACTCATTTTTGAACTTATTTTCACGTTTTTTATTTTATTTTAACCAGTTGTAATTTTTTTTTTTAATACATTTTTCGACAAATATATTTCTAAGATGGCAACATCAAGAGACTAGAGTGTTTCTACCTCTGTAGTATGTTTTTTTCTCATTAATTGGCCGTGTTATTAATATCACAATAACCACACGCTGAAAATAAAAAAAATAATTATAAAAATGTAGTAAATTTTCAGTATGAACATTCAACGTCTCAGTATTAACTAAGCTCACGCCTGTAACCCATAGGGGTAGGCAGTGACTTTGGCTTTCCACAGGCTACAATTCTGCCACACATCTTTCGCCTCATCCACAGTCACTCGACACCAACACTCCCGAAATCGACGTGAATGCATAACGAGATGTATCTGGCCATGTATTCACGTCAGTTTCGGGTACTACGCATATTGCCTTTTTTAAACAGACCATCTATTTGGTCGTGAGAGCTCCGTCTTAGTCTTCCAATCCCGAACCTGCCACTCACGTTCGCTTCGTATACTTATTTAGTCAGCCGGCTTTAATTTATTCTTACAATATGACCAAACCATCTTAACATACTTCTCTCCACCTTGGTCACCACATCATCCTTCAACTTGCATTTCTCCCTTATTACGCTAATTTTCTTTCGATCTGCAAGGGTGACTCCACACATACTTCTCAGAGAACGCATTTCCACAGCATTCACCTTACTTCATGCTTCGCCTGCCACACCCAACACTTACTCCCGTATGTTAGAGTTCCTTATATCTCAAATCAAATGAAATACAATACTGCTAATTGGCTATTTTCGTTTTCAACGTGCGAATTATTATTAATCAATCACCAAATATTTTTTCATTTAAATTCAGTAACATCATACAAAGAGAATGAAATAATTATTACGAACAAAATAACTAGTTTTCATTAAAATAAAACCAATTACATTTGTTGAATGTTTCAAAACCAGGTTGGCGTTTTGTATTAGCCTTTATCCTGGGAAGATTAAAAAAAATCCGCTAGTGGCAGCACCGGTGGGGGGGTACATTTGTTTGGAATTTTCATGACAACAACGTTAAGTATATAGAATAATTATGGAATTAACGGAAGATGATGTACCTGGGGCGAAATTAAAATTTGCAAAAGTGCAAGATCATCTTGTCCAGGACTTAAAACGATGGCTTGCATGTCGTGGTTTAACCGTGTCAGGTAATAAAAATGTCCTAGTTGAAAGGTTAGTTGGTTTCTAAATTTTATCCTATATGTCACTGTGTGGTTTGAATTTTGATTATTTTAAATAAATTTTCATTGGAATTGATGGTGGTAAATGTCTAGCAGATAAAAAGCTACGCATGAAATTACTTAATCCAACCCTACCAAGTTCAACATCCTGCACTTTTCCTACTACAAACTGGGCAAATTTTCCATCCCAAGCTATCCCTCGTTCTTTTTGCTATACTGTCATGTATAATTATATAACTACGGGTCCTATTGATACTTTAGATTTAAATGCTACTTTATCTGACGATGATGAACAGCTTCCGAATTGTGGAAACTCGAAAGCACTTCAAAGAGGACGACAATATTGTTTGAGTGACTTTGTGTTGAATATGGAAGATAATGCGAATGATTTGGTATATTATTTAAGAGCAGATGTACAATCTTCTTTTAGAGTTACTGTGAAATATAAAATAAGTATAGCTTTGAATAAGAATAATAGCAACATTATAAATGCTCAGTGTCAGTGTCCAGCATCCCAATCAATGGCAATGGATTAGGATTTTCTGTTGTGGGCCCATTTGGATTAATAAAGTGTTTTGTACAAATATAAGAATGTTTTTTTATTTTCTCTACTGTTAAGTCCGCTCGTCGTGATAAGTTGATCCACTCCAAACACTTTTTTTTGTCAACTTGTGGTTTTATAAAAGGCACGAATTTTACACTATCCTGCTTGTAACGACTATCAGACGTACAATTAGCAAAAGCACAATGTTTTGTAGGCATAATAACTTTTTAATAATGTTTTTGATCACAATATATATCTTTATTTTATTAGTAATAACACGTACGTTTAACGTTGTTGTCAATAGAAAATTCAAAACATATGTACCCCCCCACCGGTGCTGCCCCTAGCGGATTTTTTTTTAATCTTCCCAGGAAAAAGGCTAATAAAATATTAGGAAAATATTCCACCACTACCCCTCTCGAATATTGCAGCATTTCATCGCGCTAAAGTCGTGGCGCGTTGGGTTTTAAATCAAATTTTTAAATTGCACGCTACGTGGAATGCATATGAATTATAAAACCGTTTTGTCAGTCAGCAGTAGTGTGTTTTGTAACTTTAGTGCATGGAGCGACTGCGTTCAGTTCCATACTCAGAGGACCGCATACATATTTTACAAGCAACGGGAATACAGAGAGGATCTTGTTGTTAAGTATCTTTCTGAATACGATATGTCAAATGTAAAATACAAGTGTCTAGTAAATTTTATACTGACGTTATACCTAACTGATACTTGTAAAAGAATTTTTGGTTTTAACATAACATAACTTCACGCCTTTTGTTACCCGAAGGTGTAGGCAGCGGCTGTTAAGCCTCGTCTCAAGGTTATGTTTACGTCCCAAATGGAATAGGTGGCGAACCTTTTGCCATACCGGGCACAAAGTTTTCAGTCATCGATATTTATCACACTTATCTTCCGAAAACAATTTCGAAAAGTCATTGGTGTGAGTCAGTGTCAGGATTCCAACCCGGATCTCTGGATCAGAAGCCGTGTGCTCTACCACTGGACCACCGAGACTGTTTTTTTGGTTTTAATGTTCCTTTTTTCCATTATCACATTTTAATGAAACTGAAAAATTGTCTTTAAAGTCTGTTTACTGACGACAGTTGAACGTGACAACGTCATAAGAAAACACTAATGGAACGGTTTCCATTAACAAAAAGTAAAATTCAATGTAATGACTGGACGTAACGCCATGTCGAGGTAAAACCGCATCGAGGTAACGCCGTATAGGTTATATTTTTTCATGCATAAATAGAGTGGCAAACAAGAAAGCGTGTTACCTTATAGTAAGCAATTATCGCAGCCTATGGACACCTGCAACACAGATAGGTTGTATGAGCCACTTTACGTCCATATTCTTAGAGGTCGTGGTATTTCACCGACCCACTCATGCAGCGTACACTACCGGTGTTATTCTATATTTGAACTTTTAATATTAAAGGCAAACTGAATATAATATTTTTATCATTTTATATAAAACTTTACATCCGCGAAGAAAAAGAAAAGGGGCTTTTATAAAAGATCATAAAAGCAGCAAAACAATTCAGCAAAAAGGTCTGTAAAAATTTAATATTATCCACCTCATGTTTCTATTTCGTATTAAAAATAACCCGAAAAAATTTGTCTCCATATTTGTATTGTTCAAAAAGGTTTTTTGTGTGCCTTTTGGGACCGTCTTGTTTCATCACAAAATAATGTACTTATTGTTTTGAAAATTTTCGCTGGTCCGACTGGATTGTTACGTGGAATAATGATTCTCAGTAAAGGTATGTGAATTCTAAGGTCTTCATTGGTATCCAGATCGTCACACTATGGTAAGCAACATGGACACCAGTCTTACAGTTGCATTGCCGGCCTTTAAGGAAGCAGGATGGAAAGGTTTAAGGTTTGTTTAAGCAAGCGTCTTTTTATACCAATATCATAAACCTGAAGAATTTTCAGGAAATACTGGTTGGAATTGAAAAAAATATAATGCTAGTCTATAGTATAAAGGCTTTGGTCAATATACCATCACGCTATGTTGTATGGGAGCGGAGTAGTAACTTTTTAGTGGTCAACTTATGTAATATCATTTTGTTGACATATTTGACATATTGCTTAACGCTTCAACATATCTGATAACAAGGAATTAGACCGGCTCCCTGTCAGAACCAGTCCACGTTGTAGCTACGGACTCCCCAAATATACTAGTCCTACCTAATATAGTGGCACCAAATTACTGGGGTCAGCTAGTATTGCAATTAAATTTATATGTAAGTAATGTTTAAGTATAATGAATAATCATGTTTCCATTGTCGATACAAATGGTTTAGTTTCCCAGCGAGACAGTAAATAAATTAGTAGTTCTGTAGTGGATTTATGAAGCACCGTTCACTAATTTAATCAGGAATAACTTATTAGTTCCTGTTGTTATATTTACATAGGAATGATATTTTAAGCAATGTCCACGTATATATCTTGCACATATACACATAAATACATTTAAAACTTCACGCTAAGTACACGAGGTGGGCTGCAGACAAACTATAGATTCCTATTACCTCACTATTTTGTTCATTTCTTGGTTTGTTTAATTAAATATCTATTAAGGTTGTTTCTTGATAATAGGTATTCAAAATTCATATAATACTATGTTGTTTTAAGATTCTAACAATCTTAAATTTTGGTTGCGACATTGGTAATCAGAATCAGAGGAAACTTTACCTTACACTTTCAAAATACTGGTCATTGACAATAAGAAAGATTTTGACGGGACGTAATCTAGAATTAATACCGAACCCAAAAATATGGTTTTTAGAATTTTTGTCTATTTATCTGTTTGTTATGGAAAAACTCTAAAAGTATTGCATGCTTTTACGTCAAATTTTGCATAAATATAGCCAAGAGATCGGGTCAACACATAGGCTAAATATTATTACGCTATCACTAATTGGGGGTGAGCAATGAACCCTTATAATGGCACAGGCACAGTATTTTTCCTGCATTATGGCTTCCACGCAGACCAAGTAGTGGGCAACAGACAGTATTGTCATAAAAATTAAATATTTTTATAGTATTATCATTAAAACAGACCCATGAGAAGAACTAGTCTTTAAACATTTAACTTAAAAAAATAGTACCTAGTAGTTGATAGAGCCAGCCAAAATCACGGTTCATTACACGAAGCTCCGTCTGCGGGCTCATCCCACTCAGCTCTCAGTAACAAGATCGTTAGCCCGTTCGAGAACCCCCGTGTACATCTCAACTTACCCCGTATTACAATTGTAATAACATTCCACGATCCCTTAACGGAGATTGGTCTTGTTGCAACTCGATATCGTGATCTCGATACGGTCTCAGTCGAATCGATTTCATATTATCTTAATTCTGAATCATTAGTTGTGAAGTCGACGCGAGGAATTTAATAGATTTCCGAGTACTTTATTAATATTAATTCTAGTTAAGATGAGATGAGTTTATAAGTATTAAGTTTTACCCCGTAGTTTTAAATTGTAAAATTTATGGCAGAATGGATGTTAGTAGAACACGGTGGTACAGTGGTCGAGCACACGGCTTTTAATACATATGTCGAGGGTTCGAATCCTGACACTGGCTCACACAAATGACTTTTCGAAATTAATTTCGAAAGATATGTGTGATACATATCGATGACTGAAAACATTGTGCCCGGTATGGCAATAGGTTCGCCACCTATTCTATTTGGGACTTAAACTTAACGGCTAGACGAGGCTTAACGGCCGCTGCCTTTTCGGGTAACAAAGGCGTGATGTTATGTTATGGCATAAGATTTTGTGAACAATGAATACTTTCTTTTTAAAGTATTATTAATATGTTATTTTTCTTATAGATATCCAAGGTTTCCTCATTTGAATTCAATCCAAACAGTAGTGGTTTGTTTTTTCAATTTGTTTTCATTTTTAATCTGGGCGTATCGAAAAGTTCTTTTACAAGTTGCCAATACTCCAAAGAGATACTCTTTTATTAAAATAAATCACTCGTAGGAAGCAATATTTCAACAATTTGTTGTGAAACCTAACTAGCAGATAGCGTAGCGCTAGCACATTGAAAATGTAAGTCTTCAATAGCTTGAGTTCTAAAATTAGAGAAACTTGAAATGTAATAGGTTGGGGAAAAAGTATTTTCGTATTTTTGTATGAAAAGTCAAGACATTTTTTTCAAAGTTTATTTACATTTATTTACAATATATATGTACCGTTTTGTTGAATAACTTTCTGCCATTTTGTGGGCAGAGACATTATCCCGTTACTGTAGAAACTTTGGGACTTCTGATCAAAAAAACGGGACAAATAGTTTTGGCAGTCCTCTCTTGAGGTCAACCTTACAGAACCTAAAGAATTCTGAAGAGACCGAAACAGGTGAAAATCTGAAGGCGCAAGGTCAGGGCTATATGGTGGATGCACTAGGACCTCCCAGTCGAACTCTCTTAATTTTTGCTGAGTGGCTAAAGATGTGTGTGGTCTAGCGTTATCGTGATGAAAGACCACACCCTTCCTGTTGATCAATTCCGGCCGTTTTCTCTCGACTGCTTCCTTTAATCTCATCGGTTGCTGGCAGTAAAGATCAGAATCGATGGTTTTGCCGGACGGTAAAAGCTCATAATGAACAATGCCCTTCCAATCCCACCATACACACAGCATCACCTTATTTCGTGTTAGGCCAGGTTTGGCCACAGTCTGTGAAGCCTGGCCAACTTTCGACCACGACCTTTTTCGCACGTTCTTGTCGTACGTGATCCACTTTTCATCGCCAGTTATCAATCTCTTCAAAAACGGCTCGGTTTCATTACGTCTCAATAATGAATCGCAAATGAGTACACGGTTCATTAAGTTTCTTTGAGTGAGCTCGTGTGGCACCCAAATATCGAGCTTTTTTGTATAACCAGCTTTCTTCAAATGGGTCAAAACTGTTTTGTGGTCAATTCCCAGTTCTTCAGCTACATCGTAACTACTAATATGCCGATCTTGCTCCACTCTTTCAAAAATGGCGTCCATTTTATTCGTAACAGGGCGACCAGAGCGAGGTGCATCTTTAACATCAAAATTTCCGGACTGAAAACGTTTGAACCAAATTTGTGCTACTCTTACTGACACTGCATCAGGTCCATAAACATCACAAATTTTTTTCACTGCTTGAGTTGCATTTTTGCCTTTTTTATAATAAAATTTTAAAATGTATCGAATTTCTTCATTAGATTCACTCATTTTTACGGAGAGAAAAACAAATGAAAAATAGCGGGAAACAACTTTTTTTTATTTTTTTCTTTTCTTTATAATGTAACCTTTTTAATGTTACCAAAACCAGCCAGACACAAATAGTACAGTCAAAGAAATTTTATAATAAGTTTATACCTACGTTATGCGAAAAGACTTTTTCCCCGACTTTGTCTTTATTTTACTATCATTACGTATTATACGTAAAATAAAATATTCAGAAAGTTGAAACTGTACTTTGAATATTTTTTTAGAATACATGGGACATGATCTACAATCGATACTGGACTCAAAAATATGGTTTTAAGAATTTTTGTCTGTTTGTTTGTTACTGATAAACTCTTAAAGTACTACATGTTCTTACGTATAATTTCGCATAAATACATCCAAAATGTCGGGTCAACACATATGTCCAAAATGTCTAAATATTATCACGCTATCACTAATTGGGGGTGAGCAATGAACCCTTATAATGGCATAGGCACAGTATTTTTGTTGCTTTATGGCGTCCACATAGACGAAGTAGCGGGCAACAGCTAGTTTTATATAAACTTATTACCAAAAATTTCATATTGCCTTTTGTGTAATATATTATCTTGCTAAATGCTTGAAAAGTTCCATTGATCGTAGAAGGTTGTCGAAAATATGTAATCATCACAAGCAATCATCACAATCAAACTTTTAAAAAGTTTCATTGCACAGAGACAATCATCTTGATAGCAAGCTATATAAATTTGGATCAAGATTTGTTCATGATCAATTAAAAACTAACGAAAATAATTGCGATTAAACATTCGTTTTAACATTGATCTGATATACATCTTTAATACCTGAAGGAGCGGGCAGAGTTTTCTTCTGTCACCAACTGAAATATAGGGTCATCCGTTTGAGTATGTATCTGATTTGATTAAGAGCCCTTTAAAATTGACTGCTTAGGCATCAAATTTATTGATTCGAGACTGCAATAATACTTAGGAAGAACTTATGTCATGCGCCAAATTAAATTTATATACTTGCGTAATAATAAAAAACAAATAATAGTGATTCTGAATTTCAAGTTTTAGTAGGGGCTTTAAAAGATTTTTTAATTTCTGTTAGCAATATTTCATTCTTCGGTGCAAGTTTTTCTATTATTTTATTAAAAAAGGTATCGCTCAGCTCGATCTGTCTTGAAAAACCTGCAAAAATTCACCTATCTGAGTTAGGTTATCTTTAAATGTTCCATTAACTCTGAAAAACACCTAAACGGAATTACGTGAGGAGTTCACATGTACACAAGTTGCTGTCCATTGTTATTTCTAACTCTGAACGATCACCCTGAATGTTGGTGTAGTTTGTTTTGATTTCCCCACGGAACCCTAACAATACCAAACAGCCTGTATTTCCTATATTTATTATTTGCAAGTAAATTAATATACCTTGATGTTGATATAATAATATCAACATACACCATATACCCAGACAATATATACTTCTGGACACATCTATTGGCCCACCTTACATTTTCAGTTTCGTTTGGTCCTAGCTAAAGTTTTATATTAGGACGAGTAAAAAGTTTTTATGCAGTTTTGAACCTGGTACATTCATAATGTCATTCAATAGTCTCAAATTCTGTGTTCGAAAGAAAACTTATATACTTTATTAGTTTACTTGGATTATTATTAGTTATTAGTTTGTATATTTGGGTAGTGTGTTTACCAGAGACGGAAAGTGTGAGGAAGATATTGAAAGGAGAGTGACTGCTGGTAACAGAGTCAATGGTGCTTTGCATGCCCTGATGCGTAGTCAGGCTGTGTCTGAAAAGGCACGGTTGACGATTCACAGTGGTGTGTTGGTACCAACTCTGACATATGGGAGTGAATGTTGGGTATGGCAGGCGAAACATGAAAGTAAGGTGAATGCAGTGGAAATGCGTTCTCTAAGAAGTATGTGTGGAGTCACCCTTGCGGATCGAATGAAAAATAGCGTGATAAAGGAGAAATGCAAGTTGAAGGATGATGTGGTGACCAAGGTGGAGAGAAGTATGTTAAGATGGTTTGGTCATGTTGCAAGAATGAATGAAAGCCGACTGACTAAAAGAGTATTTGAAGCGAATGTGAGTGCAGAGTCGGGATTGGGAGACCACGACCAAATAAATGGTCTGTTTAAGAAAGACAAAATGCGCAGTACCCGAAACCGGCGAAACCGAATGCATGATAAGATGTATGACTGTGGATGAAGCGAAAGAGGTGTGTCAGGATCGTAGCTTGTGGAAAGCCAAAGTCTCTGCCTACCCCTATGGGATACAGGTGTGAATTTATGTATGTATGTATGTACTTGGATTTAATTCTTAAAAGTGTGATTGATCTCTTTGGTTTTGCAAAAAACATTACTTATTCTTAACATTAAGGTGAGGTTCTATCAATAATCTATGGATACTTCGCCTGAAGTCGCCGCCCAAGCTGTTGCATTTATCCAGGCCGAACACAGCCAAAGAAATGTGAGTGTTCGACGTAATTTAAGTCGATCTGCGGAATCTTTTATCGTAGGTACCGAGAGACTGGCGGCTATGTTCGTGGGCGAGGAAGGCCACGATTTCGGGTCGACCAGCTTGAGAAATCGTCACCTTACCTCCATTGAGATACAAAACCAACTTCGCGACTTCCACGGAGTATCTGTAAGCGCTCGAACTATTCGGAGGAGGTTAAAAGATGCCTAATTGTATATTGTATTGTGTGGTAGATGCCCATGGAGGCAACACGCATTATTAAATTAAACCTTTATTTGATAAAACATGTTTTTTATTAAAAAATCAATTGCCATTATCAAGGCGCGTACCCGACTTGTTAGGCGTAGCTCCCTATCGTGTGCTATTCTGATTTCAAATTTAAAACAATATGATGGAAAAAGATTGTAAAATATATCAGGTTTAAAACTGCATCAATAATTTTTTCTCGACCTAATATTAAATTTTAGCTAGGACCAAATGAAACTGAAAAAGCAAGGTGGGCCAATAGATGTGTCCAGAAGTGAATTTGATTAGAACTATGCAGGTGGTCTGGTGGTTTCGATGCAGAGGTCTTTTGTTAAAATCCCAGTCCGACTTATAACTCAGACTTACATATATGTGATCATTACATAATATAAAACAAAGACACTTTCTGTCTGTCCCCTTATATGCTTATATCTTTGAAACTACGCAACGGCTTTTGATGCGGTTTTTATTTATAGACGGAGGGTGTCAACGGGGTGGTTGGTATCTATAATTTATGTATGATGTATTAAAGAAAAGGTGTTAATTTTCGAGATTTAGGACTTTAATTGCAAACTTTCAACATTTATATAATAATCGGGGAAATAATATCCCCGAAGTAAATCTTCACGAAAAATTTTTTTCAATTTTAACCAGATCTCAGTCCTGGGAGTACAAAAACCATCAAACTCGTAAGTTTTACAATATTTGTACAGATTTTAATGGTTTGCAGTCCGACAAAAACAAACTGGTGTTTAATATTACAAGGCCTGATAAGATACAAGGAGATCGTGGGTGTTGGAACTAATATTAATGTGATTTTAATGTGACATAATACTGCTCCGAACAGAATCGTTCACACGTTCAGTTGGCTGAAATGTCCCAAGGCGCGATATTTGAACACGAAACATCCCAGGGGAAAACCAATAATAGCATTTAAGAAGGACCCCTTCGAAATGTATTACATTTTTATATAAACTTTTAACAGCCTTTTTAAACCACGTCGGTTGATTTGTTACCTAATGTAATAATATTATGTGCAGATGAGCAATGTACAGTGAAAAGTAATATAATGTAGGCATACACTTATGTTTTATGATAATGCGTATTTTATTTTATTTATTATATGTGTAAAAATACATTATGTGAAATGTATTTTTATGTTTATACTTTAATGTTTCGTAGTTTATTAGCGTTATGTTCAGGATATAAATTATTGTCGTACCTGTTCGAGTTATAAATCATAATTTATATACAAAAATAATGTATTTATATCTTTAATACTAATCTACTATCTTTAATACCTAATGTAAATTTTTCGTATAACAAGTGTATATGGGGAGAGAGAAACCAGAAACAGATAGAACTATATGCAAATGAGTGTAATGCTAAGTTAAATTTGCTCGATCTACCACAAGAACTCTGTAACTGCTGTGGGTTGACATGTAATATCAGTAGCCATACAAATGCTATAGATTTATTTTATAAGAGTATTGTGAACATTATTAGTGAGGCAGCCATTAATTGTTGTAAAACTAGATGTACTAACAAGAAAGTCGTTGGTTGGAACAGGCATGTAGCCGATGCACATAGGGATGCGCGCCATTACTTTATGTTGTGGGTTTCGTATGGTAGACGAGAATCCGGTTATTATTACAAAAAAATGAACGAGACTCGAAAACTTTTTAAATCTCGACTGAAGTGGTGTCAGGATCATGAAAATCAAATAAAAATGGACACCCTAGCAGCATACCACTCTAAAAACGATTTTCGGTCTTTCTGGAAAAACACAAATAACTTATGCAGTAGGCCGGGTTTTCCTGTGTCCATTGGCGGGATGACTGATCCGGCCGATATAGCTAACCACTTTAGAGAGCGCTTCTATGTAAAGTCCCCCTTAGGACCATCACGCACAGCGCTCAGTGTTGAGCCCGGCAGGACACTAGGTACTCAGATTATTAAGGAAGATATCAGTAATATAATAACATCTATGTCACGAGGTAAATCTCCGGGTCATGACGGGCTGAGCATTGAGCATCTTCGGTACGCCGGTGTACATGTTTCGAGGGTTTTATCGCTGTTATATAATGCATGTTTGGCTCATTGTTATTTACCAGATGAGATGACGCGGACAGTAGTCGTCCCTATCGTTAAAAATAAATATAGTGATCTCGTGAATGCATCGAACTATAGGCCTATCTCTCTTGCCACTATAATAGGTAAGGTCTTTGACGGTGTGCTTAATAAACAACTGAATAAGTTTATAAAGCCTCATGACAACCAGTTCGGATTTCGACCTGGACTGTCAACGGAAACAGCTGTGTTGAGTCTTAAGCACACCGTAACATACTATACAAAACGTAGAACACCTATCTACGCTTGTTTCCTGGATCTGTCCAAGGCATTTGACCTGGTTTCCTATGATATACTTTGGAGTAAGCTTCAGAGTATAGAAATGCCTTTGGAAATTCTAAATATTTTAAAATACTGGTATGGTACCCAGGTCAATATCATACGATGGGCCGGATCATTTTCTGATGCATATAAATTGGAGTGTGGGGTGAGGCAGGGAGGGTTGAGCTCGCCTATTCTCTTTAACCTTTACGTCGATGGATTGATAAGCGAACTTTGTAAATCGCGGCTCGGTTGTCACATAGATGGGGTGTGCGTTAACAATATTAATTACGCCGACGACATGGTTTTGTTGAGTGCATCGGTTTGTGGTCTGCGTAGATTGGTAACTCAATGTGAAAGTTATGCTAAAGTACACGGACTATTGTATAACACTGTGACAAGTGAAATCATGGTATTTAAGGCCGGGAACAAATGTCCAGATAACGTACCAGCGATAAACCTATATGGCACGCCATTAAAGAGAACTTACAAGTTTAAATATCTTGGCCATGTACTGACTCCCGACCTTAAGGATGATGAGGACATAGAAAGAGAACGGAGGGCGCTGTCAGTTCGCGTGAATATGCTAGCACGTAGGTTTGCGCGATGTACAGTTGCAGTTAAAGTCTCGCTGTTTCGTGCCTACTGCACATCTTTTTACACGTGCAGCCTGTGGGCTCGGTATACGCGTAAGGCTTACAGCGCACTCCGTGTGCAGTATAACAACGCGTTCAGGGTGCTGGTGGGGCTGCCACGCTTCTGTAGCGCGTCAGGGATGTTCGCTGACGCACACGTGGACTGCTTCCAGTCCACTATGCGTAAGAGGTGTGCTTCCCTGGTGTGCAGGGTGCGGGGCAGCGCTAACAGCATCCTGAGCATGATTGCGAGCCGCCTGGACTGCACATACATGGGTCATTGCCCAAATATCTCGCATGGTATACCGAGTCGGTGACGCATGTGTGTGCGGAAATAGGTCGGCTGAATAATTTAATTATTATGTATTGTATTTATATCTATATGTATATTGAAATTATGTATTGTAACTATGTATTGTATTATAACTTCATATGTATTTATGGGCCATGTTGCCTGAAATAAATGATTATTATTATTATTTATATATTGAAGTACTTTAATGAATTTATTTAACAAATGTCCCCATAAATATTCTTAAACACACATTAATCCAGTCAATGCTTGTTTGTTACACCTATATTCTTAAACTACACAACAAATATCGATAGCATCTCACATTAATTATTGGTTCATAATCTAAGCTGCAGAATATTGCCTAGTTATTTTCTATCTAGCTACGATTGGCAAATACTAAAAAATACGCTAAGCTGTTTCAAACATTGATACAGATGGATGAATTTTTCAAAAACAAAAAAGAACACAAAGAAAAGAGCAAACATTGTTGACTTGTTAGACATGTTTTAATAAGTTACAAACCAATAATAATATACTATCAAGACCCACGAAGTATAGGAACACAGGCGTCCGAACGGCCCAGGCTTTTCTATAGTAATCATATACACAATAATAAACTGAGATCTTAGTTCTCTTTTCTGCCACTTTGCAGACGGACTTTGCGTTTATTATTAAACAAAGCGATCAACGGCGACAAAACTTCGTAAGGATTTGAACGAGTGCTTCTCGAATAATGGCGCCCTCTACCAGCGAAAATTCTTTCCCCTAAATAGAGACCATTCGTTCAACATTACTTTCGGGTTCATGAGTTTCTATACTTCGTATCAAGACCGTTGAAGAAAGAATAGTCATTAAATATCAACAAACCATGGTATCTAAAGTAATAAAACGTTCCCTGGTACAACTATTGGTACTAGTACGTTCTAACAAAGTACCAAATACTTGTTATATGTATTTACCTAGTATTGACTTGTCAGAGACCACAAATTATTCCAGTATTACGCCTACAGCGGTGTTCTGTACAATTGGTTGAATCAACAACTTGTTGCATTCATATTGCACCAAATACTGTATAGGTATAACATACCTTATATTCACCTAGTTGTTTCAGCTTTTTTTTACCGCCCATTAACATGGACATTAAACTTGACAACGTAATTTTATCGAGTTACGATCTTCAATTTTATTGGTAAATAATTAATTACCAATAAAAGATTGAAGATACGAGTGGGTTGACTTTCCGTAATAAATTACTTATATTGAATGTGTTTGGTTGTTTTTTCTAAAGCTATGGTGGAGCTACGAATGAATCAGCATCATCACAGCTCTTAGAATATAAACGTAAAGTGGCTTTTGGCGCGTTTTTATAGATGTTGGTGATAGCCTTAGCCCGCTCAATTAACCCCTTCCCCATACTACCCTTATCCTCTCTAACCCACCTTAAAAGCTTCCAACGCTACTTAGACCCATTTGGTGCAAAGGTCCATGTGCTTTGCTAGCTACTTACCACCAGGTGACGAGATAATATCCCTGTGGAAATCTGCGGGTTAAGTGAGCGGTTTTCACAAAGCGTTATTTATAGAATTTTAAAGCTAAAAGGATCCAATCTCCATGGACCTGTTTCATCAGCTAATATTATAACAGCGAACATGAAATGTACGAAATGTGTAAAAAAACATACTGCATTGACCCTTTCTAATTTTGAATTCTAATTCATATACATAAAGGATGCCTGATTCCTTTCCCCTCCCACTACCATAAAGGACGGCAACACACCACGGTGTTCATGGGCGGTGAGTAGTTGCTTACGATCAGGTGACCCATTTGCTCGTTAGCTTACAATCCTACTATCCCGTTAAAAAATAGAACTCTGCTCACGAATGTGAGATATGGACACTACACAAAAGATATACATTAAAAGCTATTAAACTAAGTAACTTGTTTTACATATTTATTTCTATTTATTTCTATGTTTTACATATTATTTATTTGATCAATAACTTGTTTTAATTAGGAATCAATAAACGTCATTACTTAACCCCACTTTATCTGGTGGTAAGAGTCGTCGAGGTCAGACCAGTCATTATATTCGCTGGGGACGCCGCTGCAAGGAATTAATTAAATTTATTTAAATTTCCAATGATAGAGCCACGCAGCTTGCTGCATAAATGGGCCGGCTCAACCGGCGTTTGGTGCTCACCATCAGGTAAGACGCCTACTCGTATGCCCCCCTTTACCAATAAAAAAAAATGAAAATAGTGTGTGCAAGTTTTAAACACTCTTAATTTAGTTTGTAGCTGATTGATCAGGTCTCAGGTTCAAATCTCGTGTTAAAACAATGCATCTTGTGGTAAAACACAGCCTTTTTGTTTGAAAGTTAAATACAAATGACCAAACAATCACTTGTCAACTATTCAGTGTGAATCGCTTAAACTTTGCCTACACTCTCTGTTGAAGACGTGAATATATAGTAAGATTACAAATTGGCATTTTTTCTTAATACAGTTACTCAAACACGATCATTCTAAAGATTTATAACAGTCCCAACGAAGCATTTGTGTTCGGATTCACATTGAAAAATAAAATAAAAGTGAACGTGAAGCCAGTGTACTTAATGGCCTTGCTGGGCCACAGCAGGCCTCTCAGGACAGGGGCGGCAACAAACCTTTTGCGGGATCCGAATTTATTAGTCGTACCCGTGTCCCAGAGCGTCCCGAGTAAAATCGACCACAAACATTTTACAACCTCAAGTCTGTGAAGTTTACATAACATAAGTATTTATTTCGAATCCTTACGAATTATTTTTTGAAAACCATTATCAGTACGGTTAGTTTTATAATTGTACTTTACAAACATGGATTTTGATTTCCAATAGAACTTTTTTTATAGTATAGGGGGCAAACGAGCAGGTGTGTCACCCGATGGTGAGCAACAAACACCGTCCACGGACACCTGAACACATAAAGTATTACAGTTGTGATGCCGGCCCGTATAATGGGATACGGAAGGGATCGGAAGTGGGATGGGAATGGGAGGAGGAAAGGAGGTGGGCCTCTCACCAAGCGAAATACGGCAAGAGCCACTTCACGTCGATATTCTGAGAGGTCGTGGCATTTCATCGTTCGCGCCGGCCCATTCATGCAGCAAGCCTCGTGGCTCTACGGTAGAGCCTCTACCACTGTAATATTGCAGCTTGTAATATAGTTATATTCGTTCGTTCCTCTCTATGTCATAAACATTTTATTTAAAACAACTTAATGTAAGTATTTTAATAAATTATACTAACTTCACCTATCTTGTATAAGTTACTTGGTTTTGTAGTTAACTAATAAACCAACATTATAAAAGTAAGCAAACTGATCATCCAATAGAAGTTTGCAATATTGTTTTCGGAAAATGTTGAGTTATGAGGTATTAAGAGAGATATTAAAAATGACTAGAGATCCTAGAGGCTCTGGTTTGGCTCAACAATTATAGATTGATAAAACCAAGTCAATGTATTTTCGAAAACTTTTCCGAACGTATGGGTGATCAAGGCAATAGATTTGAGGTTCAAATAACATTGCATACAACTATATACAAAAATGAATGGTTTCAAATAAAAGTTGTAATAGAAGAAGTACTATATCAGCTCCACGTAGCCGTGAAATTAACAAATTTATAAATGAAGTTTAAAGCCTGAACAACTTCCGATATATTTTTTATCTGTGACATTTGATAATTGGAAGGTATAATAGGCTGGTTCGCTCCAATCTATTCATCTATGTATAAAAATAAAATTGAAATGTCTGTTTGCAGTAATATTGAGATAACTGCTATCTACTTTATTCATATGAATATATATACGGCACGTACATCAAAATATCATTTTTTAATTGTCAGGTAGCTGGGGTAGTAAGCAGTATCGTAGAAAACTTTTTTTTCGAAAAAAAAAAATTGTTTCCCTGGCGAAACAAAGTTCGCCGGGTAAGGTAGTTTAATAATATACCTATAGTTATATTGCTGTGATACAAAAAGTATATAGTTATATTTTAAATTATTTATTGCTTAATAAAGCATTCATTAGGCTTTGCGTATCAACAACTCGAATCATGAATAAATTGTGGAGACCATAATTAAAAAAATGTAAATTATATTCACGCTATCGCATGACAAGAGTTACAGTTGTGAAATTCAGTTGTGAAATTGAACCTGTCTCTCGAGGGTGATGGTGAAAAGGGTGATTGATGGTGAAGATAAGAATTTCAAGCTTACAATCCTTCATTGTTTACAAACTTGGAATTATTATATTAAAGATTAAAAATCACGGTGATGAATTTATTTCTGGACACCATTTTTAATGTCCTTTTTACATGTTTTTTAATGCAAACGGGGGAAAATAAGCAAGAAAGCCTCCTGATATAAAGGCAGTAGCGCCGCCCGGCATGTAACCAAACGAAACGCGGCATGAGTCACCTTACGTCAATTTATGAGAGAGGTCATTGTAATTTCACCCGTCAAGCTTGCCTGAACTGCGTAGTTCTGTCACTATAAAACATATAAGGACATCGAGCCTCGTGGTGCATTAGAAAAACTACCGACTGCAGAATCGAGGTTGGCGGGTTCGATCCCCACCCGAGTACAAATATTTGTGACAGCATAAATGCTTGTATGGCTTCTGGGTGTTTTACTATGTATTATAAGTATGTATTTACAAAAGAGAAGTATAGGTATACTTATAAACAACCGTTATCTAGTATCCATAGCACAAGCATTTATTTGCTTAGTTTGGAACTAGAGGTCGCTGTGTGTATTGTGTCCAAGATATTATATTATAGAGAAACACTGTAAAACAATATATATCCCACGCAAAGCTAGTTTGTCAAAACAATTTTTAAATTAAAGGCGATACGTGCCATTTATTTTGATAATTATGAAAGTAACACAGTAATTACTCACGTGTAACAATATTAACATAATATTATTTTTTATACATAAACATAACTTCACGCCTTTTTCTACCCGAACGTGTAGGCAATGGCTGTTTGCAACACATACAGTGTTACTGTTGCGTTGCCGACCTTTAAGGGATAGGGGAAAAGAAAGAATGGGGAAAGGGGGGTTGGCCTCCGTGTACCTCTCTCACCGAACGAAACGCGACATGAGTATCTTTACGTCGATATTGTAAAAGGTCCTGATATATCACCGATCGTGTCGGCCCATTCATGCAGCGAACTGCGTGGTCTACCACTGATAAGTAAAAATTAACAATATTCATAACAAAATAATAACAATTAATTAAGATTTGTTAATTTTCATACACAGTGGGTAATTTTAATTTAATGCACGCACTTTATAGTATCATACAATGGGGTGTGGTACCTGTACTTAACTATTGTTGAGTCATAACTACATTGTGGACACTGGACACTTACATTAACATAACATAACTTCACGCCTTACCCGAAGGTGTAGGCAGCGGCTGTTAAGCCTTGTCTCGCCGTTATGTTTACGTCCCAAATGGAATAGCCGGCGAACCCATTGCCATACCGGGCTCTCAGTTTTCAGTCATCGATATTTATCAGACTTAACTTCCGTAAACAATTTCGAAAAGTCATTGGTGTGAGCCAGTGTCAGGATTCGAATCCGGACCTCTGGATCAGAAGCCGTGTTCTCGACCAATTGACCACCGAGACTATTAAAGGCCTACATGCCTAAATATACAAGGAAATACAAAAAAAAAATATTCATTTGAAAATATAATTCATTTGAGCTATCGTCGAATGTGAACATCGTCTGTTTATTAAACTGTCTAGTTTTAAATAGACGGAACTAAGTTACAACTGGCACATGTAACAGAATAGAATGTTGTTACTAGTACGTCCATACTCCGTGTTGTCCGGCCACTTCCCGAGGCCTACTTTTTACTTCTGACCTATTGAACTAATGTTTTAAATATCATAGTACTTGTAATACAGGGCGTGGGCAGCGTTGTTTTAAAATCACTTCTTTTTTGTAGGAAACGCATCGTGACGCACACAGAGGCTTAATACGCTTGGCTGTAAATCTGAAATATATTTATGTTAATAAAGAGCTTATGCGAATAGAATTATAGACAATAACTAGCTCACCCGGCAAACGACTTGCCAAAAAATAAAATTCAAAAAATAAGGGTTGATCGTACGGGGTTGAAAATTTAGGGTTGTTTGTATTTTTGTATCCCGTTTTATAAAAAAAATAGGAAACAGAAATATATCGAAAAATAAAAAAAAAATATTGAGGGGTAATTTGTATTTTTTTTTTATGGGATAGGAGGGCAAACGAACAGGCGTGTCACCTGATGGTAAGCAACCAACGCCGCCCATGGACACCAGCAACACATATAGTGTTACTGTTGCGTTGCCGACCTTTAAGGGATAGGGGATAGGAAAGGATGGGGAAGGGGGGTGGGCCTCCGGGTACCTCTCTCACCGAACGAAACGCGGCACGAGCCACTTTACGCCAGTCTTCTGAGAGGTCGTGGTATTTCACCGGTCGAGCCGGCCCATTCATGCAGCGAACTGCTTGGCTCTACCACTGTTAATTTAGGGGGATGAAAAATAGATGTTGTCCTATTCTCAGACTTACCTGATATGCACACAAAATTTCATGAGAATCGGTCAAGCCGTTTCGGAGGAGTATGGGAACGAAAACTGTGACACGAGAATTTTATATATTAGATTATTATACCTTATCATGGTAATCTAGCCATGTGTAAATAGAAGAGATAAATATTTATTTACAATATTAAGAAGAAATTAAATTAATTACAATTGAAAAACTAGCTGAAATAAAATTTCTCCGCATCTCGGTCAACTGGCACCGTGCCCAGCAGACTGGGTGAATTGCCACGCTGGATGGCAATGCTAATTCTCTGTGCAAAGAATAGACCAGCACTTTGGTCCCGATAGGCCTCGATCAGTCTCTATGCAAGATCTTTATAAAGTGCACCAGAACTCGGAAGCTATGTCCCCAGAGTCTCAACCCCAAACGGCTTAGATACATAATCACCTACAAGGTTTTACATACCATGGGCATGTAATGAGGAGGGATGATACATAAGGATAAGAAAACACAGGAAGAGGGGGATGGATTTGCAAAAGATGATATGATTAGGAGGAAAATTAAGATGATATGATAAGGAAGAGTGGAAGAGAAAAACCTGTTGTACTACCGCAAATGGCGGGAACGGGCGCAGGAAGGTGATAAACCAATATACCTAATCGACTTCTAAAATGTATGGAGGGTCTGTTTGTGATATTAAAATGACTTATTTTTACTACTATGTATGAAATAATGGTTCACGTATTAAAGTAATATTTTTATTATTTTTTTATGAATAATATTTCTGTCCGTCTATCTGTTTCGACTAATCTGTGAAACGGTTAAATCTATTTTCACTGAAAGCTAGCTGATGTAATGAGTAGTAACTTACTGTAGTAACTTTAGGTACCTTTTATTTTTTCTCAAAGTCACATCTGGTTTTTGTTTTATGGGATAGGAGGGGCAAACGAGCATGCGTGTCACCTGATGGTAAGCAACCGACGCCGCCCATGGACACCTGCAACACATATAGTGTTACAGTTGCGTTGGCGAGCTTTTAAGGGGTAGGATAGGGACGGCAGGTAGGTCTCCGAGTACCTCTCTCACCGAAAAAAAAAACGCGGCTTGAGCCACTTTACGTCGATCTTCAGAGAGGTGGTGGTATTTCACCGGTGGAGCCGGCCCATCATTCAGCGAACTCCTTGGCTGTTATATATAATTCCTTATTCCTAAATCCTTTATGATTTGTATTCGTATGGTTAACGATGTTTTGAGTTAGAACAATATACAAACTGGCCCAGGTTATCTTTAGCTATCGGCTCTGAACAAACCCTTTCTAATTACTTTGCTGTTTAATTTGCTCTAAAACGTTTAGTATGTACATTGGTTATGCAAATATTCCGATATTGCTACGGGTATTCGTGTATGTGCTTTACCTTCTCAAGTTTGTATAGGAACCAGGGAATTTTGCTCCTAAGTTGACACGAAGTCGTTCGGTTTTGGGGACGATATTCAGGAGACGGGATGTTTAGTTGAAAACTATAGGACAGGCCTCCCGTCCAGCAGTGGACTTTAAAAGGCAAATTATGAAAATTATGAAGATGGGTGTATGGAGGCGTAAAGTTATAAAGCGGGCCCATTCGTGCACCCGAGCAATTATTTTCATAATTACTCGGGTGCACGAATGGGCCCGCTCGACCGTTGAGATACTACGACATTTTAGCAAATCGTCGTAAAACAGCTCACTATGTCCTCTTTAGCATACCTTATCATATCTTAAAGATGGGCAAAGTAACTGTGACCCTCGCAGTGTTGCAAATATCCATGGGCAGCGCTAGTCACTTACCATCCCGTTTTCTCCTTTCTTTGGTCCCAAATCCCATAACGCCAGGTCCGCTATCTATCATTACCAGAGATAAAAAAAATCGTCATTTTGAGGCATAATTACCTACACTTATAGATATTCAGCGAGTAAAGTTGCAGTTTTTAAAACAAAAGACATTGTAATAAATTATTACCGTTTTCTAGACTCTTAGAAACATTAGCGAATTCAGAATGACATAAAATGTGTGAAACATTTGTAAATATTACAAAGATGTTGTTAAGCCAATTGAAAAAAAAAACTCAAATTGTTTACACAGCTCCATCTGTTTAGAAAAACATGTCATAACACGCAAATATTTTAGACGCTCGCGTAATAATTGTGAAGATTCATTAACAATATGCATAAGAATTTTAAAAGTAAACATTTTCGAAAATGTTCCGAGTGAATATTTGTATTTCAAATAAGTTTTATACTGTTTTAGTTTTAAAAATCAACTTGGTATTTTTCTTGACTTCCTACTTTCCTGATTCTTCTGTTAATTTCACACCGATATTATCAGAAGGTAGAAGTCATTATTACCTCGACAGGCTCAAATATTTTTTTATTCCTATTAATAAAAATCATTCAGTCAGTCAAGTCAAAGAAGCTTTATTTTCATAGGTCTTTACAAACACTTCACAAGTGTCAACACTTTAATCTCACTCATAACTCACTATATCACAAGCAGCTACCTACACTTACGGTTATTAAAAGCGTGAACGTAAATGAAACCATGTTGCGCTAATAAATGTTAGACAACATGTTATGTAGATGCATATTAAATTGAATATAACAAAGCGGGCACGACTCTTGTCAAAGAAGTCGTCGATAAATGTCCCTTGCAAAACGTTTTTGAATACGCGCAGAGTACATAATTTTGTTATTATAAAATGTAAATAGCATAACTACGCTTTTTTCTACCCGAACGTGTAGGCAGTGGTTGTTAAGCCTCGTCTCACCGAATGAACTTATAATTCGTCCGATAAAGAATAGGTGGCGAACCTATGCCATACATGGGGCACAAAGTTGTCAGTCGCCGATGTTTACCATACATAACTTCCGGAAGGAATTCCGAGAAATCATTGGTATGAGCCCGGAATCGATGCCACGACTTATGCATCGGAAGCAGGAAGCTGAAAATATAAATATATAATTACCTAAGTACTTTTTTCACTGATTTTTTCTAATCGTGGAAGTATCACTTAACAATAAATATGTGATTAGATTATCAGTTTTTTATAGAGAAGAAATGCAACATATATATGTACATAATGTGAATTATCTCTTGCATCAAGTATCGATGGCTTCGTGGTGCAGCACCCTGACATCTAGACCTGAACTGCCGACTCTTAATCCTGGCTGATACTAGGTAATGATTCCCTGGATGTATAGCAATAGGTTCCGCTACCACAAATTCTGCATGTTTGGAGGTGATTACCGCTGCTTACACCAACGGGAATTTAAGGTTTGAAGCCATGATTGATTGCAAATAAACATACTTAGAATGAATTGTTTTCCTATACATTTTGATTAAGTTTTAACGCGGTAGAAATATAATTAATTAATATAACCACAGACAACAAAGAGCAAACGAAATAAGATTGATACAAGCAATTACAAATCAAACCGTAGCACCAAATGCTTCCTTATAAATCATGAATTTCCATAGACACAAATGGTTCGGGTGCAAAGGAATTGGGCAATAAGTCTAATGTCAAATTCACCGATAAAGTCGTTAGTTAAAACCGAGGCTGTTGTTTTTAATCAATGAAGCGAGATGACGCCATTAATCAGATAAGATTTAATTTAACAATTAAAAGCATTAATTGTTTTATTTCGTAGACCAAATCTCTAGTACTAAAACTATTCGATTTCAATATATAAAGGTAATATGTTCCGTATGTATAAATATATTCGCCATAAAAAAAAAACAATTCTATAAGATTTTTTATAACTTATCAATTTTGCCTTTTATAGCAATAAATTTATAACTTGTCTGCCCTTGTTTGTTCCTAGAAAGGCTTTAGGACAGGCACACAACTTTCATCCCAAACGTCGCCGTCGCTTATATTTCATAAATTAAATAAGAAATTAATTAACGAAAATGTTCACGTCTAAAGTTGAATTAAAGTTGTTCGTGGCCTGATATTGTTATCAAACCTTTAATAATTTTTAACCAATTGAGATTTTGATAGTATAATGTAATTTGGCAGGAACGAATTTCATGAAACATGAAGTGGGATCGAAGAAGCGTCAAAAACATCTTATTCAAGTAGTAATGGCTTCATAGGTATAAAACTTGATAAATATATTATTTCTGGCGTAATAATAATCACTAACAAACTCCTCTATAATGGCTTGACCCATTTTGATAACATTTTGTGTACGTATGTGGATAGGTCTGAGAATCAGTCAACATGTATCTTTAATTCTCTTTGATGTTAGTAGTGGTCCATCGCCTATTTTTTTAGACAAAACAACTTTTGCCGGTCAGCTAGATTACTATATTTTGATGGCGGTGTAGTCACGCAATTTGATGCGCCCTCCTGGATGATTCTACCGGTAAAATACCGAGCCCTCTCCAAAATTTGACGTTTAGTGGCTCATGCCGCGTTTCATTCTGCGAGAGAGGTATTCGCAGGCCCAGCCATGGATCTAGGACATATATACACATATATATATATATGTATACTTATTCACGCTTAAGATATAAAACATAAGATAAAGAAAATACGTGTTATTTTCGAACGATATTGGAGGCAGTATTTTCCTCACGAAGGCGTATTGCTAATGAAAATGTATGTCAGTGTTTGTAATAAACCGAGACAAATTTGTTCCCAGTTCCTATTAGAGCGACGTGGAGGGTCTCCAAGTCAAATAATCTTGCCATAAATAGTTCAAAATAATAAATCATGATCAGTCCGCAGTCGCCATCTTGTGTCGAATAGGAACATTCTCAGTTTGTTTTGAGTTCCTTGTATTGGTGTAACTCGAGTGGAGTTCGTTATTTAAGGATTAGTATATCACTAAATAACGTAATTTTCAAGATATTTGATAGAATCTAATTAGATTTTTTATTTTATTATTATCTATACACCTTTACATATAAATAAAATTGGAGTGTCTGTTTGTAACATGGAATTAAACGCTTTTTACTACATGCCAATGTAAAAAGTATACACATAAGTAAGTGTATTTGCCAAAATATCACTTTTTACAATTTTTGTCTGTGTGTCTGTTCCGGCAATTGGCTCTAAAATGAATGGGCCGATTTTGGTGCCAAATTTATTGGCAGTTAGCGTATGTAATAATCAAAGGAGAAACTTAGACTACTTTTATTATCGAAAAAAAAACTTTAATTTACTCATTTTATGCTTTTGAGGCGAAACGATGTTCGCCGGGTCAGCTAGTACTAAATACGAGTGAAATACAAAAGAGAATTATGAGAGGCCAAAATGTATTCCAGTGGTGGTCGTAGTAGATGCAGCTACGTAATTTAATTAGGCGCCAATTCGGGTAGGCAGGCGCCCCGGCTCCGGGCACGTGGGACGAATGCTTCCCGTGTTCGACAAATTTCATTACACCTCTTGTGCACGCCGACAAGAGAACCGTTGAAGCAGTAACTGTAAACGTGCTCGTTAATTTAAAAGCACTTCACCCTGAATAATTTCTCTCAAGTGTTGCTATAAAACAAAGAGATTTGTGTGCAGAGAGATGTAGATATCTGCCATCTAGTGAGTAAAAAGTGAGACTTGTCCTATTAAACACTTCACACAAAATTTTTATAACAAATTTGTATTGTAAATATTTAGAAAATATTTTAGTTTGTACCGGTTTAAAATAGAAAAAATATATATTGACAGATAGCAATTATATATTTATTTGTTTAAGTGTTCCGCTGCTTGCTAAAAATAAATATATGCTTGCTCGTTTATGTATGCGTTTGTGCTGATCTCTTGGTCAACAACTCTTACTACTCTGCAGGGCAGTGCCAATTTTTTTTTGTAAACGTTTTTGCGGGTCTGGTACTAGCTCTTTTGAGCGATAAGAGTGTCTATTATTCACATGCATTAAATATGCACCCTAAAAACAACACCCGCTTGTTGTTAATGTAATTTTTCGCAAATTTTTTAATACCGGGACATTCAATCCGCTCTTTCTGCAAAACAGCTTTCAGCATTGATATTTGTCTATTTACCCTGGCCATTTATGCTACTTTGCAGCTTTAACTGATGATGAATGAACTAGATCTAAGACAATCATTATTTTTATTATCATCACTACTCGATGGTTCACTAATTTTGATAAGACAAACTGTAAAACAAATATAAAATAACCTTCACGCCTTTGATACCCGAAGGTGTAGGCAGCGGCTGATAAGCCTCGTCTCGTCGTTATGTTTACGTCGCAAATGGAATAGGTGGCGAACTTATTGCCATGCCGGGCACAAAGTTTTCTGTTATCGACATTTATCACACTTAACTTCCGAAAGCAATTTCGAACAGTCATTGGTGTGAGCCAGTGTCAGAATTCGAACCCGGACCTCTGGATCAGAAGCCGTGTGCTCGACCACTGGACCACCGAGACTCAGAAAAAAACTATTAAAACTATAATATATTAACTATTCTCTATATAAATATTGTTTATATAATTACTGTGTTCTGAATTTTACTGTGAAATTCTAAATTTCAGTATCCAATTTATTATAAAATTGACGATTAGATATTCAAAATTATTTTTGAAAGCGAATAATATAAGAAAAAACCAAATACTATTTCTAAGCCACTACCTTCAAAGTTTGCACAAACACAAATATATTCAGTAATTAAGTATTATCGCATGAACTGCACAATAATAATATTAATAAATGTACATAAGTTATGAACAACATTAATTTTTATTTTCAAAATCCGGATTTACTTTCCAAACCCGCAAAAATAACTACGTATTTGGCCCGTAGTTAGATGCTGCTGTTGTCCCTTCTATAATTCCTTCCAGCCCTCACCTTTGTACCCGCAGTCCCTTGAGACCCCGAGGACAAGTTTTAATAGATTTCCTATTCAAAATATAACATTGAAGTCATGAAAATAAAAGAAAACGACATAATTTTTTTTTTGTCATTGAGACTGGGTATTTTTTTTCTTTTATTACGCTGTTAGAAAAACATTTCAAAAATTTTGTATCAAGATTCATTGACACCATAATGTTTCAGTAGACACCTCAATACAGTATTGACAGTGGTAGAGCCACGCAGCTGCCTCAATGGGCCGGCTCGACGGCTCGACTAATGGCGCATTTCACTCGATGAGAGAAGTATCCCTTTCCCATCACCCAACTCTATCACACTTCCAACCACTTGTATATCCCATTTTAAAGGCCGATATCGCAACTGTAACATTATATGTGTTGTAGGGTCCATGGGCGGTCCATTTTTATTATCCCATAAAAATACATATGCAATTGGTAACTCAACAACATTACATGTAATCATTTATTGAAAACCAACCAAATTTGCATTGAAAAGATAGCCATCGCAAATATATTCAAATGTGATGCGTGCCTACAGGGATTTCCAACCCCCCAGTAAGCCCTTATACGAATTTATATTCTCAAAAGTTGTTACTGATAACTAAATGCTTGAAAGGATAAATCGAAAACGTCAGCTGCTAAGTGATTGAGTAAACTGTAGCACTTTGTTGGATCACTATCTTCTGAATAAAAAAAGCACTAAGATAAATAAGCATCATAAATCGTTGCGATAAAAAAATAGCGTTTGCCGGTAATGCTATCATCGATAGAGGGCACATCACGAAACTTTAAAACTACCTATCTACTCGTTTACTTTTAACTAACAGTAAATAGGTTTAAAGATTTAAGGTTGCATGAAAAAGCTATTGCTATGAACGATAATAATAGCTTTTTATCTATATTCCTGTTTTATCTGTTTATAGGTTGGTATTAATTAATTAAACTGTCCACTGAATCCTCAAGAGTCTACATGAAAAGAATCTATTCAACACGCTTATACGGATTTCTTGGCGCCTTGGGTTTCGTTTTCAATTTAAATGGATTAAAAAAAGTTAGAACTTGAATTAATTTGAATTTGGAATTCCATGCCGTACAAAAGATATTGACGTTGGTTTTTTTTTCTTTTGGCTTATGCGATACTTACATTCAGCCAGATTACAATTATATATGGTTATAAATATGTTTCTTCTATGAATAATAAAGAAAAATAAGTATATAGGTAATTTAACAATACAGATTTCTAGGCCAATCTCAAGTTTAGCGTCGATGAAAAATAAAAGCAAATAAATTTTATTTATTGCCTGAGAATGCAATTTATGTCTAGTAGGTATGTGGGAGCATCTCGTCGGACACTGAGCTTTTATCAGATTTCCATTCACGACAATCCGTGGCATGCGAGTGCATGCGACGGGGGTATAGTGCTCCTAACAGTGGGTAATCTCTGAGCTCCATAGAATACCAGACGCGCTTTATTGTTTGATATACAAGGAACTTGCTATGTTCTTGTCAGTAAAGAGTGTAACTATATCACAAGATTATCTAAGACTTCACATTTCATAGAGTTCTACCACCAGCTATGTATCTTGTATTTTTTGATTGATATGAATTGGAAGAAAAAAAAGGCATGTTTGTTGTCGTTTGAAAAGAAAATTCATAAAGGTATAGGAAGATAGATAAAGGTAGGTATGGTACGTGATAAATTTCACACAGATTCTGGCGCTGAATTTCTCTCATGCATTTATTTAATTTTAAAAATATTATTAATACTTTTCATTGTAAAGTAAAAAATTAAGTAGCTTCCCGCTGTCTGTCTCCTTACATGCTTATATCTTTGAAACTACCCAATGAATTTTGATACGGTTTGATTCGGTCAACTGGGTGGTTTTTATTATTAGTGGTTTTTATTATTAGTAGTTATTATTAAAAATTTACCCATTTATACTAAATATTTCATAAATTATGCATATCGTTGTTTGAATATTTAAATGAACTTATATAATAAAGCGTAAGAGTTTGTTTGTTTGTTTGTTTGTTTGAACGCGCTAATCTCAGAAACCACCGTACCGATTTCAAAAATTCTTTCACTGGTGTATAGTCCATTTATCGAGGAAGGCTTTAGGCTATATTATATTTTCAAATAAATTAGGGATGTAGTCAACGATGATCAATATATAAAACGTTTCATATAATTTTTAAACAATACAAATTAAATTTTATATCGACTTTAGGTTATCGACTATCGAAGTTTAGGTGGTTTAATCTTAAGATTAATATTTCAATTCTTGTTATATTCATTGCCAAATTTTCGAATTCAATAAAATAGCTTGTAGATACTAATCGTGCAATTATGAATAAATGAAAAATATAGTTTGAAAACCATGTTGAAAAATTAAAAAAAACCCCTAAAACCTTCGGGAACTAAAGATGTGAGATTATATAAGTATTAAAATTAATGTAGAATTCGAATATCATCACGTAGGTATACGCAACATATGTTTACAAAGACGTACATATTTTTTATATTCTCTTTGCCAAAGACAATCTGTTCAAACGTCACTTTAACAAATAGTAGCAACATACCTACCCGCGGTTACGTAAAACGAAATAAGTTTAAGAAAAATATTGCTTCGAAATGAAGAATTTGAAATAATGCCAAAATGCTTTCTCATATGAATCGATTTTGCGGGCTTTTGTGATTTCAAAAATAGAAAAAAGTACCACTGTCTTTGAATCAATCTACATCCGGAGTCTATTCTCTATGATACCATTTGAATTTGAATATAGAATACAAATTGAGCTGAAACTATAACAAGCAAGGATTTTTGTTTCCAACTCATGCTTGATGTTGGCACAATATTCTAAAATTTTCGCTTGACTTACTTACAATTTGTCTACCAAATTCAATTCTAGCCAAGCTACTTACACAAAAGCTTATAGATCGGGGATAAGCCACTACCGAGTAAGCTTGAAAAATTTCATAAAATATCTACGTGATAAATCGTTTTTGAAACAATAATTTCGTTACTTTTTTCTACCAAAAGATTTGTGGTAGAATTTGAAAAGTATGAAGGTATTTCTCACGACTACGCGATATCTCATCTCATATGAAGATGGAGATCATATATTATGCACATAAGGATCAGTTCAGGGGTAATGTGGATATCGTATGAGAAATCTTCTCGTAGCTCGAATATTTTTCCGAACCGAATTAGAAATTGTTTACTTTATATAATACTTAAATTTTATTTATTTTTAGAAATTTAAATAAAGTAGAAATCTTAGAAGAAAAGAAATTGACATTTTAAATAGTCTCCTAGGCTATGTGTAAAACATTATTTGTTGTTATTTTTTGTTCCGAAATAACCTCCATATTCCAGTGTCAAACTCAGACAGTGTCGAGTAAGTACATGGCGGATTCAAAGTCTAGACATTTCAGATGTCGGAATGTTAATCAATCAGATCTTGCTATGATATACTGTTACGTCCAAGATTGTAGCCACTTTCCTTGAATTCCGCACAATTGCTTCGTAGCAAAATGCTTGTCTACCATCGTATCTAATTACGGCTGTTATTCAGCAGTCACTCTCGAATATATTCATATACATCCATTTATTTATGTTTTAAATTATAAATAATCTTGGATGCAAAATATTTGCGTTAAATTTAGACAACCTCGTTAAGAAGTGCTACACGACCGGGCAAGTATACAAACATATAACAACGAACTCTGAACAAAACTAAGTATTGTAACTCAAAGTAAAATAGCAAACAGTCATATAGAGAGAAAGAACTTAGCACTTTTGGTCGCCATCCACCGTCATATAACCCGAGTAGGTTTTGAATAAAAATAGCTCATATCTTTACAAGAAACTTGGCTGGAGATATTAATTATGGATGGGTACTATAGGTACCTGTTGCTCAGCTACTTTCATTACATTAATACATTATTATATATTAGTTGATAGGTACTGGAGCACAGTGAGGCACAAATTCCAAGTGAATTTAAAACTTTGGAGCAAATTTAACTTTGTATTATACAAGCTATATTGTTAGTTTTACTTTAACACAGATTTTTTTACAGCGTACGTGTTGAGACTAAATGATAATGATCTGGAGAGCTTTGTATCAGACAGTATTTACAGTTACAGAATCAGTAATTCTTTTTTTTCGATCCAATTTCTCGTAAGTTTTTATGACTACTGCTGCTAAAGTAGCGTTCTCAATAAATAGGCTGTATATTAACTTCACAGATTAAAATTACGAGTCTATAGTTTTATGACCTAATATCTAGTATCTATTTCTGACTGCTGGTTTCGTTATGCTGTTTAACATGAGATCGTAAAATTTATATTGCATGTCGACTAGTATCGAAATAACTCATAAAATGTTGCGAACATTATGATATTAGTAATCAGTTGCCTTTGTTTGTGGTAACATTATCTAAGTTAATATGTTAGTTGTGTATTTTTCTGTATCATTGATTTTTTAGTAAATTTCTGAACGCATTTATAAACGAACTTCGAATTTCGGCTGTCAATTCGGCTTGTATTCTTTTTTACACATAACTTCACGCCTTCTGTTACCCGAAGGTGTAGGCAGCGGCTGTTAAGCCTCGTCTCGCCGTTATGTTTACGTCCCAAATGGAATAGGTGGCGAACCCATTGCCATACCGGGCACAAAGTTTTCAGTCATCGATATTTATCACACATAAGTTCCGAAAATAATTTCGATAAGTCATTGGTGTGAGCCAGTGTCTGGAATCGAACCCGGACCTCTGGATCAGAAGCCGTGTGCTCGACCACTGCGCCACCGAGACTGTAAAGTAGACTGTATTCTTTTTTTGGACTCTCTTAGGAATTAGTTCTTTCTGAAAATTCAGAGACAAGTTGGTAAACCCTTTAAGGTCATTATCTTCAGACAGTGGTAGAGCCAAGCAGTAACGTAAAGTAGCTCATGCCGCGTTTCGCGCGCGCGCAGTGAGAGAGGTACCTGAAAGCCCAACCCCCTTCCCCATTCTTCCCTATCCCCTATCCCTTAAAGGTCGGCAACGCAACAGTAACACTATATGTGTTTGCTGGTGTCCATGGGCGGCGTTGGTTGTTTACCATCAGGTGACACGCCTGCTCGTTTGCCCTCCTATCACATAAAAAAAAACTTAAAAAGAAAGCGGGTCCGTTAAATTGATATTAGTGGGATACGATGCCATCAAAAGAGTTTTCAGGTCAGCTCTCATTCGAAAATAATGTAGGATTCCCCGAGGAATAGTACCAATGATGCGACATACAAAGATATTGACTTTGATTTGATATATAATATATTTTATATTACTTATCAACGGATGACACAAAAAGAGTTTTAAATTATTTGAAGGTCGCTTCTTCTTCTTGGTTTATTAGAATACACGAATGATGCGTGTAAGACCCGTGTAATACGTTATGGCACTCTGTTCTCTCTGCCTACCTCACAAGGGATTTGGTGTGGAGTTTTGTGCAAATTATAAAACTTTTCAGGATAATTACAGTCAAATATATAGGTAATTTTAGAAAACAAAACATGACATTAACTCAAATGAATTTTATCAATAGATCACAATCAACACATATAGGATGATTTAATTAAATGTATTTTTTTTATTCATGTCATTAAAACAAGATAAATATGCATGAATGAGAATGAATGTGACTAAATAAAAAATATTTAAGAATTAATAAAAGTTATTTATAGAAAGCACCGACAAACGAGCAAACGTGATAGTATTATTCATGTACATCTGCAACGCCAAACATCCTTTAGAATGGGAGCGGTAGAGGGTAGACTTCCGAATACCTCTCAAGGTTGGGCCGTACCATTCAAGCTGTGCGAAGTGTCTTGTGTAACACTACCACTGATAGCCAGCGTTTGGGCATTTATATATTTACAAAAAATTGATACCAGTTATTTTAACTCCATAACACAAGCATTTAATTGCATTGCTTCAAAAACTAGACGACGCCTATACTATTTAAGATAAATTAACGTTAATTTCTCGTACGTTTACCAGGTAAGTACGTGTTTACTTGGCACTAAACTGGAACGATGTATGGTTTTAATGTTCTAACAAGCAATTAAGAGCGATGCTCCACTAATGAGGTGATGACACGTCAATTGGTGTCAGCGATACAGGTTCAGACGAGTCTGGATATCGTAAATAAAGTCACTTAGTTCTATCTATAAATATGAACTTTCTCTCTTGGTGGTCTGCTCTTGGTTCCACCTGCTTTTCAAACAATAAATTTGAACCTGGAACCAATGCAGCTCAGAATAACCATCGATAATTCAGAATATCATGCCCGATATTTGGTAATGGAACTTAAAAATTCGGCGAGTTGAGATCTCCTACAAAACAATGACTTTTCTTTTCATGAAAAAAAAATTATAAAAATGATTTGATATATTTAATTTTTAATATTTTATATTAAAATAATTGATTTCTCATCACAGAGAGGTTAATAGATTCACCATAAACAAAAGAGAAAAAAATACAAATATCTATAAAAGAAAAATGATATTCTAAAACATTTTTAATATTCCAACAGACATCTTCCATCTTGCAAAAAAACAGCTCTAATTAGAAAGTCGTTTAATGACCTGTTTCAAGTATTTTTTCGTCTCATTATAATTAACCTTGTTCAACAAAGAGGGGTAGGTAGACACCGCACACCCACTCGAGCGATGTTATGGAAACGTTGGCACTTCCCCGATAATCGCCCGCTTTTACTTCCTGCCAACATTAAATTACATTCACAACCGTATCACAAGCTAGGTGACGCAATCGTATTCATAAATACATAAGGACTACAATCGAATAACCGGAGAACTCATTAATACGAAAATGTAACTGTGTAAGTGCACATTCATTCGGTTGAATGCTCTGAAGACAGGTTCATTAGCGCTTACAGACCCATGCATTCGTTGATACTAGGATAAAAAATGAAATTAAGTACATACATACATAACTTCACGCCAAATCCCTTGCGGGGTAGGCAGAGAGAACAGAGCGCCATAAGGCACGATTCTTACACCCCTCACTCGCTTCGTTGACTTTCATAACTCTTTTCATGCACGCGCGTCGATTTTTGAGACTCCTAACGTCACCTTCGTCCAGAACACGTTCTATTTGGTCATGGAATGTGTGTCTGAATTAAATAAAGTGTTGATGTCATAATGGTTCAGTACGTTACTTCCAAAATATTTAGCATTCAATAGCTTGGGATTCGAGGACAAATTAGTGTTATTTTTTAAAATCAAATTTGATGTACCTATGAGTGACAAAGCGTCTGAAAAAATGCTAGGGAAAGACAATACTAAATAAAAACTGACAGCATTGCGCCTGGCCGGTGTATGCTAAAAGGTTCGCTATATTTTCCATTTGGGATGCAACATAACGATTTGGAGAATCAAGGCTTAACAGCTGTTGCCTATACTTTTGAGTAGGATACGTCGTGAAGTTATGTTAAGTACTTAGTCATCGTATTAACGGGTAGTTAAAAATATTTATACTTTTAAATTGAGAGCGTAAAGGTACGTAAAATTTAACAGGAAAAAGCGGAACTCTGCAAAATATCAGCGAATATGAATCGGAAAATTCTCTCCCCTGTTCTGTTTTTAGGTCGTTCCGGAACAGGGGAGATAGATATGTTTAAAATACGTACCTCCGTTGCTCTTTTTTTTACTGTGTTCTGCTTTGACTCAATTGTGTTACAACTTTTTTTAGAAAACACGGGATTCTGCGATAACGGAAAATGCTTAGTAGAATTTATCCAGTTTAATCAAATTACAGGCCTATACAAAGATATATTTAACAATACTTAGTATTTTATTATGTAGTTTGTATTAGGGTTAATATTTTGGAGTATAGGTTAAAAATAATATATAACATACATAACATAACATAACATAACATAACATAACTTCACGCCTATTGTTACCCGAAGGTGTAGGCAGCGGCTGTTAAGCCTCGTCTCGCCGTTATGTTTACGTCCCAAATGGAATAGGTGGCGAACCTATTGCCATATACCGGGCACAAAGTTTTCAGTCATCGGTATTTATCACACATAACTTTCCGAAAACAATTTTGAAAAGTCAATGGTGTGAGCCAGTGTCAGGATTCGAACCACGACCTCTGGATTCAGAAACCGTGTGCTCGACCACTAGACCACCGAGACTTTCTCCGGGTACCTCTCTCACCAAACGAAACGCGGCATGAGCCACTTTACGTCGGTCTTCTGAGAGGTCGTGGTATTTCACCGGTCAAGCCGGCCGATTTAAATGTAATTAAATTGTATTACAATAAACCCATCTTATACACTAAACAAATACTGACTATGCCCTAGATATAATATTATGTATTACTAGCTGACCCAGCAAACGTTGTCTTGCCAAAAAATAAAATTTAAAAAATAGTGGTTGATCGTAGGGGGTTGAAAATTTAGGGTTGTATGTATTTTTGTATCCCGTTTTATAAAAAAAATAAAAAACCGAAATATATGAAAAAATAAAAAAAAATATTGAGGGATGGACTCATATGCATGTAGTAAAAAGCGGTTATTTCAATATTACAAGCTGACCCACATTTTATTTATATGTATAGATAGATATAGGCGAGACATGACTTTTACTGTTAAAAACTATAAAATCTCAAGGAATCTACATCCTCAACTCTTAAATTCATCACAGACCCATAACATCAGTCGAAGATGCGGTTTGACTATTTACAATACGATGCAACCTTAAGGAGTAACTTTGAATCCCCGATCAGATGCTGCAATAGCCTTTTATTAGCGAATACAGCATAAAGAGAGGCGGCGAGAGACCAACAGAACTTGGTATTACCAAAGTTTAATTAACTGCCGAGTGTTAGTGGGCAGCGTGGGTCTCAACTTGCATTGAACGGCTGATGAACTTCGATCTTATGTTGTGGCAGCAAACCACGCAACAATGCATCATTGTTAGCGGTCTGCAATTAGTTTTGATACTGAACTTTTAATTAATTAATTAATCTATTTGACATACATACATAACTTTACGCCTTTGTTACCCGAAGATGTAGGCAGCGGCTGTTAAGCCTCGTCTCAAAGTTATGTTTACGTCCCAAACGGAATAGATGGTGAACCTATTGCTATACCGGGTACAACGTTTTTCAGTCATCGATATTTATCACACATAACTTCCGAAAACAACTTCGAAAAGGCATTGGTGTGAGCCAGTGTCTGGATTCGAACCCGGACCTCTGGATCAGAAGCCGTGTGCTCGACCATTGGACCACCGAGACTTATATATATATATATATTATTTTTTTAAATACTTGGGACAGGATCTACAATAGATAACAAAATCTAAAAATATAGTTTTTAGAAATTTTGTCTGATTGTCTGTATGTTTACTACGTAAGCGATTATTGCCACCCATGGACACCAGTAAAACGGGTATTGCTGCAATCGCGTAGCCATCATTGAAGATTGGATAGAAAAGAAATCGGTGGTGGGATGGAAACATCTTTCAGCGAACGAAATGAGGCATGAGCCACATTAACTCAATTTTATAACAAGTCATGGTATTTCATCGGTCGAGCTAATCCATTCATGCCCGATTTGAAATCTGCGTTATGTGTGTTAAATATCTCGAAAAATGTAACTAGTATAGTAGCTTGTATCTAGCCTGAGCATCTAGAAGCTGGAATAGGCTTCGCCACCTGTTACATGAGACCAGATAATCCAAGTATCAAAGCGGCATAATCTCACTGAACACCTTTGAGTATTAATGTACATTATAATAATAGTACAGTTTCATAGAGTAGTCATAGTTGAGTCTCGGTGATCCAGTGATCGAGCACCCCGATTCTGAATCAAGAAGTCGCGGGTTCGAATCCTGGCTCACACCAGTGTCTTTTCGAAATTATTTTCGGAAGTTATGTGTGATAAATATCGATGACTGAAAACTTTGTGACCGGTATAGCAATAGGTTTCATCTCCTATTCCATTTGGGATATAAACATAACGGCGAGATGAGGCTTAACAGCCGTTGCCTACACCTTCGGGTAGAAAAAGGCGTGAAGTTATGTTACGTTGTTATAGAGATTAATTATAAGCCTATACGATATGATACAATAAAATTTTAATTAAATTTAAATACAAAAAGTTACTGAATTAAGTACTAACCTATATTAAAATGCTCAATCTATATTTTGAATTTAAACTATCAATTAATCAGAGATATTCAATATACAGTCATACACTATCATTTATATTTATTATATTTTTCTGCGCCCTTAAAATCACAAGGTGAACTTAAATATATGAATGCAATAGAATCAATTTAACTTATTAATTCGTTCATAAATATTCATATAATATAGTTAATGATAGTTATTCTTTGGATTACATCAGAAAACGTACTTTAATGTATTTACTTATGAGATAGGGGGGCAAACAAGCAAGCGGCTCACCTGCTGGAGAGCAACTAACGCCGCCATTGAATACCTTTTTTTTTTTACACGAGGAAATGCTTTATGCACACCCCCCGCCTGGGTACGGCAGGGTGTAGTGTGGGACTCCCAAAACAGTAAACTGCAATCCGATCCTAGGGTTACACACTAAAACCTCGCGGCGGCCTTCCTCCGGCGTTGGGGTGGCCCAGGACGGTGCATCAGCCCTCTGGTCCACCCCGCCGTCGCCCCCCCTCTGTCACGAGGGGATACTCATCCTCGGGGAGCCTCGGTGAAGCTCCCCCGGGCGGGGCGGCTACCACCGCGCGCTGTAAAGAGGCGCGCGGCCGGTGGCACCCGCGACGACCCCCGGCCGCACCGGGGGGTCATCCTTCCCGGGCCGCGACCAGGGCGCACCCGCGGGGAGTGCGCCCTCGCGGCCCGCCGGCGGCGGCGATCACTGAGCTCGCCGCCGCCGCCTTCGAGCGGGATCGGCTCTCTCCCGACCCCGCTCGGCGGCCTCCTTCTGGAGCATCACAGCTTCGCAGAAGGAGACCACAGCCCTCCACTCCTCCTCGCCCGCCAGAATTGCCGCGACCAACGCCGGCGGGGACAAGTCTCGCCCGATCCCGTCGACCAGGACTCGGCGCTCGGCCGGCCAGGCCGGGCAGACCTCCAGCGTGTGCTGGCCCGAGTCCAGGTCGGATGCGCAATGGTGGCATCTCGCCGTCTCTTCACGTTTTATTCGACTCAGATACTCACCGAAGCACCCGTGCCCGGTGAGTATCTGAGTCAACCTGTAGGTGACAGTACCCCATTTACGGAGCACCCAGGCCTCGAGGTGGGGCAGGATGGCCCCGACGGCGCGCTGACGCGCGCAGTCCTGGAGGACCAGCGCGTCACGCCAGTCCCGCAGGATCCGCCGGAAGGCCTCCCGCCTCCGCACCTCGTGACCCCGCGCGTCGGGGCCCCCACCAAGCTCGCGGGACAGCCGTGTCACCCATCTGGATCCGCGAGGCCGGTGGCTCCCGGCCCCGAGTGAGCCGGTGGAACCACAGCGCCTCACTCTTGTGAGGCGCCACCTCCAGGCCCAGCCCGCGGATCCGTCTGACGACGATTGCCACCTCCAGCTCGGCGAACCTGAGCGTACGCTCGAAGTCGGGTCCCGTGGCGACCACCAGAGTGTCGTCTGCGTGACACACGACACTCACGCCACGGGGACGCCATTGAATACCTACAACACAGATAGGTCGTGTTACATTTGCGTTACCAGCCTTTTAAATGGGATAAGGAAGTGGTTTGAAGTGGAATAGGGAGAGGAGAGGTTGGGCTTCCGTATTCCTCTCTCTGCGAGTGAAATGCGGCATGAGCGAGTTTTCGTCGATATTCTGATAGGTTATGGTGTTTAATCAGTCGAGCGAGCCCATTTATGCAGCAAACTGTGTAGAGCTGCCACTTATACCATGCTGATGCTGATGACCACCAGCTGCAAAATAATGTAGATACATATAATATATGAGTGATTGACTTCACCAAGTCTAACATCGACGGGAAGCTCTTCGTATCTCCCCCCTATTACCAGCAATATTATGAATAATTTAAACTTCCTACTCGTACTTTCATAACTGAATCGGTTCACAAACTTCCACATCGTACATGGAAATATTACGAATTCAGTTTGACTCCGCTTTATTTCTCTTAAGTTTAACTTGTTAATTGAAAATTTTACTATCTTATTGAATCATCAACTATACATATTTCAGTCACTAGAAACTCAGATCATGTATGGGCAGAAATGATACAGATGTTGATACAGAATGATAAGCCCGAGTGTAGAAGGAAATAAAAGAAGATCCATTAAAATATGAATGGATAGTGTGAAAGAGGACATGATTAAAGGTGTTGGAGTGGAATATGCGAATGATAGTAAAGTATGGTAAAGAAAAACCTGGTGGTGCATTGGTAAAACAACCAAGATGGTGTCCAAGATATTATTAATGTTATTTTGTATTTTTTTTATTCACATTAGATTTACTATACAAAGCAACGTAAAGAAATACTTCATAAAAATAGATAAAAACCTATATGACACCAATAACAGGGTATAAAGTGATATTTTTTCCCCATAAAAATCCCACAAAAGCTGTATGTCAAACAGAAAACACGTCATATTCTGTTGCAGATTGTGAATGTCATAACGCGCTGAGGTTCATGATTGATACGGTGTCATACGAGCCCCTGACACGACACTGAACGGTCTGAGCGTCGGCAGATATGATGTTCGCGACGTTATTTAGATAATTATTAACGTGCGAATATACCGATAAATATTTTGCTTTTGTGAATAAGTGTTACTTATTTATCCTGCTCTTATTGCACTTTCAGTGGAGTCGGCACAACATATCATCCTTTCGAACCTTCCCGACGTCAACCCTTCTTGGGAATGTTTTTGGTGGTGGGATAAGGAAGAGGTTGCAAATGGGATGAGGAGGGTAGAGGTGAAGGGAATGGGCCTCCGGATACCTCTCTCACCGAGCAAAACGTGTTATGAGCCACTTTACAGCGATATTTTGAGAGGTTATGCTATTTCACCGGTCAAGCCTATACATGCACCGAACTGCGCGGCTCTACCATTATTCAAAAGTGTAGGCAGCGAAATGGCTGATACATCTCGATTAGTTTTACGTCCTACATGGAAAAGGTAACGGGACCTATTGCCATACATAAGGTACAAAGTCAAAAATAACTCATATTCTTTTATCAAACACAATTTCCGACAATAATTAAAAAATGTCAATGTTGTGGTAGGTATATGATCTCACGACTTCTTGATTCAGAAAGAAGCACACTTCAATTTCCAGACCATAGAGCCTTTAAAAATTTTGATGATTGTATAATCTTATAAAACAGTAGTAAATTTGATACATTTACAATAATATTACTTACTTATTCCTGTCCTCACTTGCTAGATAGACAGGTTACGAATTATGATTTAGAAACCTACGTTTGAATGATAAGTATCCTATAAGTAAGTAGTAGTAAGTAACCTTTTTTTTTTTTTTTTTTTTTTTTTTTCGCGAGGAAATGCTTTATGCACACCCCCCGCCTGGGGACGGCAGGGGGTAGTGTGGGACTCCCAAAACAGTAAACTGAAATCCGATCCTAGGGTTACCCACTAAAACCTCGCGGCGGCCTTCCTCCGGCGTTGGGGTGGTCCAGGATTCGGATAAAACCCCTCTGGTCCACCCCGCCGTCGCCCCCCCTCCGTCACGAGGCTCATCCTCGGGGAGCCTCGGCGAGACTCCCCCGGGCGGGGCGGCTCCGACCGCGCGCTGTAAAGAGGCGCGCGGCCGGCGGCGCCCCCGACGACCCTCCCCGGCCGCACCGGGGGGTCATCCTTCCCGGGCCGCGACCCGGGCGCACCCGCGGGGTGTGCACCCTCGCGGCCCGCCGGCGGCGGCGATCACTGAGCTCGCCGCCGCCGCCTAGTAGTAAGTAACCTATCCTGTACATAATGCCTATAGTTATACTATGGTCCGTCTGCATGTGGAACACCTACTTTCTCTATCTACCATCCGAGATAGTAGTCCGTTTTATATGACCCATAAAAATGCATCTCATCCCAGGTTGGTGAATGATTCTAAATAATTTACTTTATTGCTCAAGAAAATTAGAAACAAGTTATGTCTTGCTATAATTAAATACAATATTTTAAAGCAATTCAAAGAAGTTTTTTATAGCAAAAAATATATTTATAATAATTTTTAGACGATGTTTTCTATTAATATTTAAAATCGCTGACCCTTTGAACTTACTAAATAGTACTGCCTTACTCAATTTTAATTTACATTTTAACTTTGATTTATATTAAAATATTCAGATAAAAATGCATTAAAATTTTCGTTGTGTATTTAAATTTTTTATATCATCGAATGGGAGCAACTTTATTTTGTACTATTTAAAGATAAATAATAGAGACGAAAATAAAGGAGATTAAATTTACTGTATTCTTAAACAAGAGATAATACATTATTTTCAATATATACAATTAAAAACTAGGTGAAATCTAATTTATCTCTAACTTGGTCTACTGGCAGCGTGCCTAAAAGAATGGCCGCTTTTCCACGCTGAATGGCAATGCTAATCCTCTGTGCAATGAATAAACTATCCCTCTGGTTACAAGAGGCTTCAATCTCAAGCGGCATAAATACAGAAACCTTGTAGGTTGAGCTGTAGCAGGTGGTTTTGAGCCATTTGGGGTCGAGACTCTAGGGACATGAGGTCCGAAGGCTCGTTCACTTTTTAAAGATATTGCTAAGAGTCTGATCGCGGTCAATATATATTTAGTAAAAAATAATATCAGACTCTCGTATAAAAATATCTAAACATTAATTAAATAGCTGTGTATCCAAATACATAACTACAGGAGGGTTATAGCAATGATTTATTTAATTTATTCATAACATAACATAACTTCACGCCTATGTTACCCGAAGGTGTAGGCAGCGGCTATTAGCCTCGTCTCGTCGTTACGTTTACGTGGATGGAATAGGAAGGAACTTCCGAACTATCAGAAGCCGTGTGCTTGACCACTAGACCACGGAAACTTTTGTTCATATATATTCATAGTAAATATACACAAAAGACAGCGATAGTCCTAAATCTGTCTCGAAGTATTCCTTTATTTCTTAATATGTAAATTTACCATCATATTTCATTGTACATTAACCAAGTGGAACTGTCACAATACTCACGTGATAATGATACACAACACGCCTGTGATCATGAGAATGTTAATTTTGCACGTTTTAAAGCAATCATAAATTCGTGCAAGTTTTTCGCAGCAACTAAATTAACACCCATTGTGTAACAGGCTTGCGTGCTCCGGAAATGGCGTTTGTTGAGGAGCCAGGGTCACATTCATGGCTCAGCTACCTCCCCTGCAAACGGGTGGTAAAGAGACCCTCTCTTAATATTTAAATATCAACCCTATATTTACGCTTTCGGGGGCGTTGCTTGTTTTCATTTTTTTAAAAGACTTTCATTGTAGACATTAAACCTCAACAGTGAAAATAAAAATTGCTAATATTATTTAGATATGTGTCAGGAATGTTGCTTCAAATTAAAAGATCAACAAAAAAACTGAAACGTAAAGATATAAAATATATTTTATAATATTATATCTATACAAATTACGTGTCTTTTGTCAAATAGGAACTCCTCAACAGATTTTAATATAATTTTGTGGAATATCTCGATAGTACAGTGGTCGAGCGCCCCGCTTCTGAATCAAGAAGTCACTTATCCTGGTTCACACTAATGACTTTTCCAAATTAGTTTTGATAGTTCTGTGTGATAAATATCGATGACTGAAAACTTTGTGCCCGGTATGGCGATAGGTTCGCCACCTGTTCCATTTGGGACGTAAATATATTATAACGGCGAGTCGAGACATAACTGCCACTGCCTACACCTTCGGGTAGAAGAAGGCGTGAAGTGTGTGTGAATGTTTTGCTATGTTTTGTACAATGTCTGCAGTTTTATACAGCTTGGATTTTTTTTTATTGGATAGGAGAGCAAACTATCAGGCGTGTCACCTGATGGTAAGCAACCAACGCCGCCCATGATGGACACCAGCAACACATATAGTGGTAACACTAATAACGCAACGCAACAGTAATGTTGCGTTGCCGACCTTTAAGGGATAAGGAATAGGAAAGGATGGGAAAGGCGGGTGGGCCTCCGGGTACCTCTCTCACCGAACGAAACGCGGCATGAGCCACTTTACTTCGGTCTTCTGAGAGGTCGTGGTATTTCACCGGTCGAGCCGGCCGATTCATGCAGCGAACTGCTCGGCTCTACCACTGTTGAAATTACTATCTTTGTAAATGGAAATCTGTCTTAACAGCGAGTATATAAATTAATATAACATAATAATTTTTATACACCCATTCTTTCTATTATTCCGAACAACCCCATTACATAGAACTGATAAAAGTTAACCTGTGGTTGCAACAACATTTATCACGAAATCACACCGTACCTACCCCTAATTAGAAAAACGAATTTTGAATTTATGTTACCAAAAAAGTGCCAGCGACACGCAATTCAGTAATCTAAAGATCATTTTTAAAATGTTTATTGTGGAATGTGACAATATAAATAATTTATGGTTTCATAAAATTAATTGAATGAATTCTCAAGATTAGGTTACATGTGACTGACGTATTTGACTGATCCCAGAACCTGATCAGGGCTCGATACGTCCGTAAATAGTTGTATTTTGCAATAATTGATTGTTGACTGGAGGTTATAAACACAATCATACATAACTTTATCACATATAAAAATTTACGCTAAGTTCCTTGCGAGGTAGGTAGAGAGAATAAAGCCCCATGAGGCACGATTCTTACACACGTCACTCGCTTGTTTACTTTCATAACACATGGCTATAGCTGTTTAGCTAAAATGCTAGGGTGAGCTAGGCTGACTTTCAATTTTAGTCACCCTATTTATGGGATAAACGAGTAGCTGGCTCATCTGAAGGTAAGCGACTGTTTGATGTTGTTATAGCGATGTACGAGTATACGCAAGATTGGCAAATAAAATATATTTGATAGTAATAATAGGTTGGGGAAAAAGTATTTTCGTATTTTTGTATGAAAAGTCAAGACATTTTTTTCAAAGTTTATTTACATTTATTTACAATATATATGTACCGTTTTGTTGAATAACTTTCTGCCATTTTGTGGGCAGAGACATTATCCCGTTACTGTAGAAACTTTGGGACTTCTGATCAAAAAAACGGGACAAATAGTTTTGGCAGTCCTCTCTTGAGGTCAACCTTACAGAACCTAAAGAATTCTGAAGAGACCGAAACAGGTGAAAATCTGAAGGCGCAAGGTCAGGGCTATATGGTGGATGCACTAGGACCTCCCAGTCGAACTCTTTTAATTTTTGCTGAGTGGCTAAAGATGTGTGTGGTCTAGCGTTATCGTGATGAAAGACCACACCCTTCCTGTTGATCAATTCCGGCCGTTTTCTCTCGACTGCTTCCTTTAATCTCATCAGTTGCTGGCAGTAAAGATCAGAATCGATGGTTTTGCCGGACGGTAAAAGCTCATAATGAACAATGCCCTTCCAATCCCACCATACACACAGCATCACCTTATTTCGTGTTAGGCCAGGTTTGGCCACAGTCTGTGAAGCCTGGCCAACTTTCGACCACGACCTTTTTCGCACGTTCTTGTCGTACGTGATCCACTTTTCATCGCCAGTTATCAATCTCTTCAAAAACGGCTCGGTTTCATTACGTCTCAATAATGAATCGCAAATGAGTACACGGTTCATTAAGTTTCTTTGAGTGAGCTCGTGTGGCACCCAAATATCGAGCTTTTTTGTATAACCAGCTTTCTTCAAATGGGTCAAAACTGTTTTGTGGTCAATTCCCAGTTCTTCAGCTACATCGTAACTACTAATATGCCGATCTTGCTCCACTCTTTCAAAAATGGCGTCCATTTTATTCGTAACAGGGCGACCAGAGCGAGGTGCATCTTTAACATCAAAATTTCCGGACTGAAAACGTTTGAACCAAATTTGTGCTACTCTTACTGACACTGCATCAGGTCCATAAACATCACAAATTTTTTTCACTGCTTGAGTTGCATTTTTGCCTTTTTTATAATAAAATTTTAAAATGTATCGAATTTCTTCATTAGATTCACTCATTTTTACGGAGAGAAAAACAAATGAAAAATAGCGGGAAACAACTTTTTTTTATTTTTTTCTTTTCTTTATAATGTAACCTTTTTAATGTTACCAAAACCAGCCAGACACAAATAGCACAGTCAAAGAAATTTTATAATAAGTTTATACCTACGTTATGCGAAAAGACTTTTTCCCCGACCTAATAGAATGCACAGCGACAGAATCTATTTGTATTCACTAAATTCTTATCGAGGATGAATAGGTTATAAAGTTAGTCTCATACTACTTTAAAAAAAAGAACAACTTGTATCATGCGCCATCTATCTGTTTTTGTTTTCATCTTATTCTTGTTAGTAAATGTTACATTGAATTATAACTTACAATACGAATCGTTCCTTTTTAGCGGTAGCGTGTTTCTCATTCATTGGTTTGTTGTTATTTCTTACCTGAAAATAGAAAAATAAATAAATTAAAAAATGCAATTTTCAACGCCATTTCGCAGGCTTATAAGAAACTCAGACACTTAAACATCAGAACTTCTCTATGTAATTTTGCTATCTATCAAGAATTCCAGTCTTTTATTAGCGAACACAACGGAGGGAGAGGCAGCGAACGACCAACGGCGCTTTGTATTATCAAAGTTTAATTACCAGCTGAGAGTTAGTGGTTGGTCTGAGTCTCAACTTGCACTGAACGGAGAAAGAACTTGAGGGCTTTAGTCGAGTCACTAATATACCAAACAATGCATCCTCATTGGAGATCTATCCACTGATTTAGCTGGAAACTATGATAATATTCAAAACAACAACAATAGACTCTAGGGGATGGTCAGAAGGAACTGGGTGCCATAAGTCAGGGTCTTTAGACACCTCACCTGTTTCTTTGACTTTTATAATTCGAGTCACACATGCTAATTAGTTTTAAGTCTGTTGTTTTAGTTTTCTGATAAGTAATTCAGTCATGATATGAGCGTCAAAGCCTTCTTCATTTCCGGTTTCTATATCAGTTTAGTTGTTCTTTTCGAGTTCGAATCTTTCAGTTTTCAAATCGATGATTTTCCAAAAAAGTTGTATTACTACTTACATAAGATTTATTGTTTTCAAAATACTAAATTCCATAAAAGCTTAGGTTACTTGTTAGGTTAAACAAGAAAATGTCTCGGTGTTCCAGTGGTCGAGCACCTGCCTACATCTACGGGTAGAAAAAGGCGTAAAGATATGTTATTACTAAACAATAAATGGCAATAAAAATTCTTATGCTCTTTGCATCTTAATGTAAAACAGAAAGCATAATAGGTAATAATATATATCATTTATGTTGCCTATCAAGCAAGTCATAACTTGGAGTCAGCGTGTTTTGATTGATAGGGTGTCACGTGAGCCTGACACGACACTCGACTGTCTTGAGTGTCAGCAAGATCTTATGTTGACGTAATTTATGTACCTACAAAAATATGCATGCCATATCGTTGATCAAGACAATTGCTTGGATCAGAATTGATGGAGAGTTGTTTTGACACTCAGCTACTAAACGAGATATTTTAATATCTCTTTATGATATTGATTTTTGATTTATCTTAAAAGTATATTCAGTCTCGGTGGTCCAGTGGTCGAACACACGGCTCCTGGTCCAGAGGTCACGGGTTCGAATCCTGGCACTGGTTCACACCTATGACTTTTTGAGATTGTTTTCGGAAGTTATGTGTGATAAACATAAATGACTGAAAACTATGTGCCCGGTATGGCAATAGGTTCGCCACCTATTTCATTTTGGACGTAAACATAACGGCGAGACGAGGCTTAACAGCTGCTGCCTACACCTTCGGGTAACAAAGGCGTGAAGTTATGTTATGTTGTTAAGTTAAAAGTATATTTCTAATGAGAAAGGGAGCAAGCAGGTCTACTGGTAGAAAGGGACTAATGCTGCCCATGAATATCTGCAACCCTAACGACTTTTTATTCAACTTTCTGACGATTTTCCAAGAGTTGTATTTGACCGGTAAAGTCAGCCCATTCACACAGCAAATGTCAGTTCATATAACCTCTCTGGTCTATAAGAATACTGCATGATTCACTTTGCGGTTAAAAGATTTATTGAACTTGGCATAATTTGGCTTATATTAATCAAATTCTGATTGATCTGAAAATAGTTGTAGTCAAAAGCCACGCGTCTGAAGATGATTGTAATACATTTTTAGTAATAATTATATACAATAATATAGAAAACAAGTATCTTATAATAGATATCTATTAAATGTCTAGATGAGGGAAGTCGTAATGTTCACAATTTAAACGGTGATTCGTCTCGAAGTGAAACACCCGCTGTTCCTCCTACCGTCGGAGTGCTTACTTCGTTTTTATGTGTCTCATAAAAACGCATCTCGCCTCCAACGGTGATGATGGAAAATAATTAAGTTTTACGCTTTCAGGAAATTAGAAATTTGTAATGTCTTGTTGACTTCTTGACATAAGTGATGAAAAATTTAATTATTATTAAATTACCAAAAAGGGTATTAAAAAATTATTGAATAACGGTTTGTAATTATATCATAAAAACGTAACTTCACGCCTTTTTCTACCTACGAAGGAGTACCTACGCAGTGGCTGTTAAAACCTAGAGTTGCCATTAAGTTACCTCCCAAATTGAATGGAATAGGTGGCAAACTTATTGCCATACACCGGGCACAAAGTTATCAGTCATCGATTTTTATCACACATAATAATATTTAATTTATGAATTCTCAGGAATCATTGATGTGAATCGAATCAGAAGCGGGGAGTTCGACCACTAGACCTTCGAGTTAATATACCACGCTTTTAAAATTCGAAGATGTCTACAGCGCCCATCACTGACTATATAGATACAAGTCAGTCTTTATCTGCTGATAAAGACTTCACACATGTTAAACGCAAAGGTGTGGGAGTGGAAGTTATGCTTCGTCTTGTCCAAATTTTAACTCCCAGATTAAATAGATGACGACACCAATTATCAAGTATTAGACACAATTTTATCACACATAACTTCCGCAAAATCATTAGCGTGAGTCGGGCCTTAATCTTCTTGATTCAAAAGCGAACTTCGAATCTTCTAGGCAAGCGAGATATTATTTATTTAATATTATATTCCCATGAAATATATGTACACGATTAAAGGACAGTGAAAGTAGTAGATTGTTCACAATGTAGTACTACCTTCTACTTCATCTAATATGTAAATCTAACATCATATTTCATTGTACAATAACCAAGTGGAACTGTCGCAATGCTCACATGATAATGATACACAACACGCCTGTGATCATGACACTGATAATTTTGCACGTTTTAAAGCAATCATAAATTCGTGCAAGTTTTTCGCAGCAACTAAATTAACAGCCATTGTGTAACAGGCTTGCGTGCTCCGGAAATGGCGTTTGTTGAGGAGCCAGGGTCACATTCATGGCTCAGCCGAATGGGAGCTACAACCCGCTATTAACAATAAAACATCATTCTACCATTTATACGTTTTAAGGCCATAATTTGTTTCCTTTTATTTAATGACTTTTATGATTGACTTCTAAACTGTATAAAGAAATTATTTATCTATATATATTGTGTAGGGGTTTCTACAAAGAAGGTTTATATTAAACGTAAATTAGGCTTGAAGCATTGCTGATGTGTTTTATTCTGCCTGAAGAATAAATGTTTCATATTGCACACTACATTCGGAATCTCGCTGTATTTTTGTTAGAAGCAATGAGAGGAAAGGAGCTTCGAGAATATTGATATGAAATGGATACTTTTTTATTTAAGTATTACAATAATTCAATAAGACGAGACTATACAATCCTAAGGTAAGTTAAGGTCTGGTGTTTAGTGTAAGTGAAAAAGAATCAAAAGATAATGAAGTTGATACAGAGTGCATAAATAGAAAGATTTAAAAGTAAAAGGCTTCGATACACCTTCCATGATAAAACTCACCGTTTTTCAAACAAAGGACTCTCAATCCAATACCTCATATCACACGTATCCTTTTTATATCTTGAAATATATTATTTTGTTACATTAGAGTAATTTCTTAGTGTACATATTGAAAACTTCTTCGCCGACGAACTTTGTACCGCTATATTTCGCATTTTTACAATTTTAAAATTCATACTAAACCAATAATACAATACAGACATATGCTGTCGCGAACTTGTTTTTTAGAATTAAAGGGGTAAAGTTTTCTTTAACATATTTTTTGGAAAACTTTAACCGTTTACGAAGCGCACGCAACGGAAAGCCATTGAAACGAATAATTTGTTGGAATAACTGTTTTACAATATTCTTCGTTGGTGTTATTTCGTTGTCTATGTCGATAAACGCGCTATGTCTCTACTACTAAAAGAGTTTTTCAAATCACCTCAGCTCTTACTTTCACCATACAAACTTTCCAGCTTTATTTTCAAGCTTAAAGAGAACTTAAAATTGTCAAACATGAGTTTTTTAACATTTATTTTTCTATATTTATTCTTAAAGCGACGTCCGTTCTGTGCTCCTATTTTCTGTAGAAAATTAATGTTGAGGTGCTCGATGTTAAACGAGGTCTGCTGAGTCTGATATTGATCAATCTCCAATAGGTACTGGAGGTATATGAATCTTCGTTCAGATTCAAAAACAAATTTGTGTTTACAACGGAATTACTTTATTTCATTATTATTTTTATTCTAAGTCTTGTTTTGTTATTACAATTCTTTTATAGCGTATTTCATTAGGTACATTTTAAATACATTATTTTTTTGAAATTGCTTTTAGAAAAAAAGTTAAACCGACTTCTAGAAACGTAAACCACAAAATCTTAAGTATATGAAAACAGTACCTCTATAACTCAAAAGCGATAAATAACGTAATTTACTAATTTGTATACTTAATCTAATATATAAAATTCTCGAGTCTAGATGTGCGTAATTGAACTCCTCCGAAACGGCTTGACCGATTCTCATGAAATTTTATGTGCGTGTCGGGTAGGTCTGAGAATAGGACAACATTTATTTTTCATCGCCCTAAATCACAAGGGTAGCCTACCCCTCATTTTTTTTTTTTAATTTTTCGACATATTTCTGTTTCTTATTTTTTTTATAAAACGGAATACAAAAATACATGCAACCCTAAATTTTCAACCCCCTACGATCAACCCCTATTTTTTAAATTTTATTTTTCGGCAAGACAACGTTTGCTGGGTCAGCTAGTACAATATAAATTTTTGTCACTCATTATTGAAGACGGTGCAACACTATAGAGTACGTTACCTATGCTGGCACCGACTCCAAAAATAAGTGACCGAATGAAGGCCAATAGCTGATGGAAACCAGGAGAAATCGAAGGCATCTACCAAAAATGGTGGGGTATGGTGTTTTTGTTACGTTAAAGTGATTATTATTTATTGATTATTTATATAAATATACATACAGATAAATTGAGACCTCCTCCTTTTTTCGAAGTCGGTTAAAAATGTCTTGTATTTAGATGTGTTCTACATTTTTTTTTTCAAATTTTCATGATAAAACGAATTACGATAAAACTTTTCTTTTAATTATAAGTATCTGCAGCAAGGAAACAAACTAGTGACGTTCGGTTATCGAGACCACAACTTCAATTCGAAAATTTAAGAATATTTGTTATTGAATCAAAGCAAATAAATATAAGATTTCTAAACTAATACCATTACTTACAAGTTATTTATACACAATAATGTTTGCGTGTTGCGTCTAAGCTCAGTGATAAAACAACAAATGCATCAATAAGATAGGGTAGGCAGAGACCTGATTAGAATTGCTAAACAATAGCAACCTGCCCTTTATCGTTGAGGCCACTTATCAATGTTGCATGCCACTAAGAAAATTCCACTTTAAAAACACAAAGCCACTATCTATTTGTCTCGTAAAGACTACGTTTTTACGAGAACAGGAAATCCAGATAAGGTTATACGTTTTTTACGGTTTCGCGTTTCAAACATTTTCATGCCGGAACTGTGAGCCATACTTCTCTATAAATAAAACCTCTGCTTAATTTAAAATTCTTATCAATTTACTGCATATCAATTTACTGCATCTTTGAAGGTTAGCAAGAGTATATTTAAATATGCAATAAATCTGATGCTCAAAATTCTCAAATCCACTTGACTGATATTTATGCAATTTTCAATGTATAATCAGTAGGTGTAAACTATTTTTCATACCTCCAAGTGCAAGAGATAGGTCTTTTTTACGATTTTTTATTAAAAAATACATAAAACTGTAAATTTGCACCCCCTTATCACCGATCCCCATTATCATGAGATAGCAAGTTTGCTGTGTCTGTTACAGATATTATAATAAATTTAAATTTGATGATCCGTCAACTGAGTGGTTGAGCACGGTGCCTTCGCGTAAAAAAAGCCTATTTCATGAGACGTACTATTTCCTTTGTAATATATGACCAATTAATCGATCCATATTCCCGCCAGCGCAAACATGATGTATAGATTTGTATTTATTGATTTAAGGTACTCCGTAATGAATAGCTTAATTTCATTTAATCTGGATTACAATCTGTTAGTCGCAAGGATGACAACAGATGCAATAGCTGGGGCAAACTGATAGAGCTGGATACTATCTCTCTTATAAACAACCAAAAGGTTACAAGAGTTAATACCAAGAGAGCATGGGCTTACTTAAATGACTGTAGAACCCGAGTTGAATTGCAGTGCTATTAGGCGGTGGTAAAAAGTCTAATAGTTAAGTGGCTTAATATGTACACATCTCTTGGATCCATATTCCAAATTATTAAAATTAACGTAAAGTTGCTCATAGCACGTCTCGTTTTGTGAGAGAACTAACCAAAGAATTACCGCGTCTATTCTCCCCTCTCACACTACCTCTCTACCTCTCCTCCCCATTATACCATATTAAAGGCCAGCAATCCAACTGTGACTCGCTGAGTATTGCCGATGTTTATAGGCAGCGCTATTCGCTTACCATCAGTTACTTACAATTAGTGTCCGACCGAAGGTCTATTTTTGGCCGAAGCCGATTAATCGGCAATCTCCACAACCTTCGGCCGAAGCCGAAGCCGAAGGTTATAAACTGTTAGTAATTTAATAATTTTCTTCACTATTATCCACAGCTAAAGAAGAATATGCCGCTTTTTTCTCGGTGATCTCGGTGGTATCCGCACTGAACTAAGGGCAGTCCGGTCCGTCAGTCACTCACTCTTTCGTAACAGTTCATTTAATTCCGACTGTTTAATTCGGACCTTCGGTGAGAACTTCGGCTTCGGCCAAATTCTGGGCCGAAGCCGAAAGTCCTGCCGAAGTATTTTTGGCCGAAGGTGGCCGAAGGTGGCCGAAACCGAAGCCGAAGCCAAAGCTTCGGTCGGACACTACTTACAATGAATATACAAATTCATTGTAAGTAGTGTCCGACCAAATCGTCAAATAATTATTTTCGATTGAGGCACTTGCTGCTTCAGAGGTTCCAATTTTGCTCGAAAACATTCCGTGAGCCATCTCATTTTCCTAAATGCATTTTATATGTGTGGAAGTAACGGGTAGCAATTTGACTCGTTCTGTCATCACAGGAAGTTACGTCTGCCAAATACCTACATAATATTATTATCATTTACTGTTTGATAGAGATCTATACATCTTATTTTTTTACGTCATTTTTATGACTTCCTTCTTTTGTATGTTATTGTTTATTTACGTAACTTCATGCCCCTTTCACCCAAAGGTGTGGGTAACCGCAGCTAAGTCTCAACCTGCCTAATCCCCAAATTACCAAACAGAACATAGTTGTGGAGTCCATTGCATATGGGTCTTCAATATTAATTTAGACGTGAGGTGCTCAACCTTCGCCAGATTTTGCCTATGTTATTATAACCTCCTGTTTGTATATTTTCGTTGATGGTTTATACATCAACAACAAAAAATATGAATATTGCAGAACTTTTTCGGATATTCATTTTTTTTTTAAAGACTATCATTTGTTGCAAAGTTTATGTAAACTATATTAATAGTTTACATAAACTTTGCAAAAAATAATAGTCTTTTTATTGTGCTAATGCCTATCTAACGTCTAATATTTCACTGTATTTCATATAACCTAATGGATATTAATCAAAATGAAATAAAGCTAACTATGCATACCAATTATTATAGTGATGCACTCGATTGATTGGCAATTAATCTGTTGGCCGTAATCGAATGCATATCGACTGAATGCATTAATGTACGTTGCGATTGTATTTCCATTCAGATATTGGACAACAACTGTTGACAGTTAAAAAACGAGTATAACTATATTTATAATTAATAAAAAATACCAGAGGAATATTATGATGTCACGTGTATCTTAAACAGGGTTGGCCAGACAGTATATTCTACTCCTAGAAAGGACAATTAAAACTACAGAAAAGGCAGTATGGCTGAATCAAAATAATAAGAAAAAGATACAGATTACGTATCAGATTACGGGCGAGTCGTAACTCAACTTTTTGAATTGGTACTTAGTAGTTACTAGTTGCTAGAAAGACTCAGGGTAAGAAACCACGTGACTGACGTGATTGACGGTGGTCAAATGTAATTTTATGAGGTTTTCAGATTGGGCCAGGACCAAGTACGCTGGTGACAGCAGGTCATGAACGGGATCACAATTATCAACACTTGAGAGACCAACTAAGAAGTAGGAGAACATTCCGACACTTCTAACAGAGGCGTATCGAGGTAAAACAATAAAAAAATTAATTTTTGTTATTTACCTAAGTGTCTATTATTTCAAATACTGGTCCCGCTAAAATATTGGTTTTTTTTTTATTAAATCTGTAGTCAGAAATCGGACTAAGTAATTGCCACCAAAAAAAAAGTTGTAGACATTAATATTGTTATTATTTGAATGTTTTTTTTAACAATTTAATTTTCATTTTTCATTGTAATCAAATTTGATTTCAGGTAGTTTTTTAATTTTATATATTGTAAATAATGTTATTAATTTATTTCTTCTTATTATTGTTAATAAATTATTTTTTTTAAATTTAATTTAAGAAATGCGTCAAATGATCAAATAAATTTTACAATCAGTAAAGACATTTACAGTCCAAGCTGGTGTAATTTGTCTATACCCTTGGAGTGTAATTTAACCAGGAATTCCTGTAACAAACCGAATTTCCCCTCGATTCAACAAATTCTGAGTTATATGTCGCTTTGTGAACTATGTTGCTATTGTTTTTTTCCTAAACGAATTACATCCCGCTGCTATGTGATTTATTGACAATGTTTACAATTGAGTTACGACTTATATCTACTTAGTCGGCATGCGGTCGAGAAAACAGCTGAATAGTTTTTTTATTACCACCGATAAAAAAGCTTGATAATAGGCAGTTATGTAATACATTGATGATGTTGTACAATGTGCCTTCTTAATGGCCCAGTATTTTAACAATTCCACTTCTGATTTCTTTTACGATCTTGACTTATATAGAATTCGAGTACACATAAATGACTTTTTGAAAGTTATGTGTTATATATATTATTCACTGACTTTTAATCGATGTATGTACCTATTACACTTACGACCAAGTATTTCAACGGGCGTGTTTCGCGTAATTACTACCTTTCTAAACGCTTGCACATACAAACAAATAGTTTCAGATTTATTATTCAGTATTGAAAAATGTTCTTTTATATCCAATAATAATAGAAATAAACTTGTACAAAATTGAAACCAATCTATATTTATTGTTAAAATAAATTGACAAGCGGCGCGTGCACGCCCTGATTTTAGTAACTTTTTCATTTTGTAGACGTTGTATTAGCTCCTTCTGTAATTTAAACAAGTTAAACAATAAAACAAATGAATTTGGAGGGGAGAGAGAGGGTACCGAACCGCTTTCGTTTATTAAAATTTCAGGTAGTAACTTCACATTTTCGACACGACCGGCTGAGAGACATTTTGTAAAAAAAATATAAAAAAATGGCCGCTTTCAAACTTCAAAATAGTACTTTACGATTCAGCTTCGGTACAACAGATTTTTATGAGCTAACTTTTCTGATATAATACACCGGCCCCCCCGAAAGCTGGGGACCGTTCGGGTGGAAGAGATTAAACATGAAATTTGCATTTGAACAAACAGACGTCTAGTAAATGATCGAGATAGGTATTAAGTACTTTTAAAATAATAATAAAGTTTTTGATTTGTATAATTTGAAGTTTCTGTACCAACGTCACGTCTCTAAATGCTTAGTTTAGTGGTAGATTAGAAGCCTTAATTGTTGTTAGGTAGTGATGATAACTATATAGTTTAACTGGAATGATATGTATAGATAACTGTTGAATAAGTACTTTACTTACGAAGTATAGATACACAGGTGTCGGAACGTAATATTGAACGGTTGGTCTCCATTTAGGGGAAAAAAATTTGCTGGTAGAGGATGCCATCCTCCAGAAGCACTCGTTCAAAACCACGACACGACAGCTCTGTTTAATACTGAATGCGATGTTCGTACGTAATCATCCGAAATTTTGGCGCAGCCAGTGGCAGAAAAGTGAACTAAGATCTCAGTTTATTATTGTGTATCTACATTAATAACTATGGAAAACCAGTCCAAATGATTTAGGGTTTTTCATTTACATTTTGAACTATGTATTTACTAATTATTTAACCGTTTTTAAACTATTATTTAATAGTCTCGGTGGTCCAGTGATCGAGCACACGCTTCTAAGGCTTCTGAATCCAGAGGTCTCTGTTTCGAATTCTGGCACACACCAATAACTTTTCGAAATTAATTTCGAAAGTTATGTGTTTACAAGTAAGTAAGTAAAGACATAAACATTTTTATTTTTCTGTCTATCTGTTCTCCGAAATGATCATCAGAATTTGTACACTTGCTTTATCGAATCAAATGATCGAACTTAACTTGGATAATAAGCTAAATTGATTAAAAAAAAATCACTATTAAAAATGCGGCATATACGAAGCTGCCGGTAACAAACGGTATAAAATATATATGTAGAACTATCCAATTGCATTTTACAATGTCACAATGGACCATTTAAACTGAATAGTCGCTGATTGCTGGGTTGCATCAGTGAAATGCCTCGACAAAAGACAATAGTTTTTTGTTTTACTGACTTAGCCAAAGGACCTCGTTGCCTTTGTCGTAAAAGGTGATGAATAGTGGATAGTCATTATACTTCAAGTCCACTGAAGAAAACTTCTTAACTTTCAATTCGGGCTTACTTACTTGACTGAGAACGAGAATATAATATTAATTACAACTGTGGTAGAGGGCAGTGTGGCAGAGTGGGAAGGCTCGACTAGTGAAATACCACACCTCAGAATATGGACATAAAGTGGCTAATACTGCTTTCGTTTTGTAAGATAGATATCCAGAGGCCAACGCCCTTTCCCCCTACTTTCCTATCCTAATCCCTTGAAGGTCGGTAACGCAACTGTAACACTATTTGTTTTACAGGTGTCCATCACAAGTTCTGTTTAACTTATTCCTTATAATTTGAATAACTTTGACTTAAAACTATAGATGAAGCTGTATGCAACCAGTGTTTGATTTAAAAAATCGAATATTTGATACAGCTGGGTTGAGAAGCATTTGGGAAATTTCGTCGAGTTCTTTCATCGCCTATCAGTCTACAACGAGTGCGTCCTACCCGTTATGACTTGCGGAGCCAACATTTTATCACTAATCCACCAATTTAAGGTCACTGAGAGAGCTATTGAAAGGGCTACGTTAGGAATTTCTCTGAAGGATATTATTAGAAATGATGATATGCGACAGAAAACTGAAGTCATCGACATATTGCCCAAAGAATAAACAAACTGAAGTGGCAGTGAGTAGGCCACATTTGTCACAGGTCTGATTCCCGATGGGGGAAACGTGTTCTAGAGTGGAGACCGCGTCTCTGAGAACGTAGGCTAGGTGGGGCGACGATATACACACAGTGGGCAGCGGTTAGAAACGAATGGCCGAAGATTGAGCAAATTTGCGCGCCAAAGGATAGACCTAGTAGATAGTCCAGCAGTGGACGGAGATAGGTTGATAATGATGATGATGATAATGATTCGAACCTCGATCCCCGAGCGTATTTGTAATATATACAAGTCTAGTCACTACAGAGGTGAATATTCTCATTAAAAGTTAAAATGATATATTTATTTGGATCTTTATGTGTGATTGTAATATATGAAATCTGATGTAAAATAAATATTGACTTGGCGACATTCCACATCAAACAAATCTACTAATAGAATAATCGGATATCATTCGATATTATTTTTATTAATATATTTTTTTGTGTCTTAATATCCGATGGCGGCTATGCATCGATTAGCTGATATATTTCTCTATCCTATTAATTTGGGACAGAGATCGATATTTATCATGCAAAATTCCCGAAAATATTTCAGGATAAAAATTCGTTATACCAAGATTTGAACTCAAGACTTCATCAAAATTGCATTATTAATTTAATCTCTATAAATTACAAAACCCATTATCCAGTATCATTTTATCAGTGTTATAGCCACATAGTATGCTGTATGAATGAGCCGGCTCGACCAGTGATATACCACGACCTCTCGAAGATCTATGTAAAGTGGCTCATGCCGCGTTCCGTGAGAGAGGTACCCGGGGGCCCACCTCCCTTCCCCATCCTTTCCCTTCCTACGCCCTTAAAGGACGGCAACGCAACTGTAACACTATATGTGTTGCCGGTGACCATGAGCGGCGCTGGTAGTGACCAAACGAGCATGCGTGTCTCCCGCCCTCCTATTCCATTACAAAAATGTATTACAGATGTGTCATCACCAAAAAAACAGAACCAAAAACACAACTGGTCCGTAATTACAAACTATTCTTTATACCCTCCATATTCTGAATCCTGAAAACTCTGGTGTACACTAATTGCTTTTGGCAATTATAATATGATATACTTAATTATTACGTGAATAATTTGTAAAATAATTAAATTGTGCACCATCGTTTAATTTACTTAACTCCCTTTTACGTGGGAAACCATTAGCACGACCGTGTTAGCTAGGAGACTGTCTAAAATTTGAACCAAAAAAGACTCAAATTTATTTGAAAAATAAATGCAAAATCAGAAATAATACCTTGATAAAAATTTCATTTGACATTTGTGACAAATATTTTTGGCAGATAGAAAAAAAAATTAAAAATATTTTAAAACGTGAACAAAATTCGCCTTTGAGATGCTTTTAGGTGAGAATTTAATTAATTTCAACATTCCAGCGCTATTCGTCCTGCGGAGTGGTTCCCATAAAACCTAATGGACTTTCGCTGTCTAGTATAGGGTAATTCTGATGGAGACCACTCCCCTCCCTGAATTGCAATCTCGCCAGGATTTGCACAGATCATTGTACTTGAAGCTGGGGAATTATATACGAGTCCTTCGTATGAAATTTCTATCAGACCTCTTCGCTTTGAATGCTAATGTTATCTTGTACAGAGACGCTATTTCAGGAATTAAAAGTACAAGGTATATTAACATTTGTCTAGAGGTATAAATGTAAATCATCTGCCTGGACAAATAAAGAAAGAAAAATATCTGACTCGAGAAATGTCATTCAATTAATATACTTTTCATAATTTATATAAGTATAGATGTCTATAATAAAGTTTTCAATATCCAGGTCAAAAGAAAATTTAATCAGCGCCTCGGTGTTTTAAAAGGAGTGATTTTAATGCGGGCGAAAGGCCCGTTGGCTGTGTCAACATTTTGTTGATTGCGTAATTTTTCTATTCAACATAGGCACGGAAAGCGCGGGAAACTTAAATTTGGCAGGACGTGTTTTTCACATTTTATTATAATAAATATTGAAATTACTATTTATCTTGTATAAATTGAACAGTGAGGAGTTTAAATATTGCTAGAATAGTTTGTATTTATGTAAATTTTCTTTCTTTTAGTTTAGTAGTGTATATATTTTGAAGCTGCTATAGGGTAAGTTTTTTTTTTTATATATTAGTAGTAAGTAGACAGAAATGGATCCCCCAGGGGATCCTGGGGGGACCATTCCCGATGTGGGCCATACTATTGTTATTCAAGACTCCAGTATGGACACTGATGCCTCTTGTAACAATAAGGATGGTACTTTTAGACGGAAACGTTCAGCCATACGTACTTGCAGACATTGCAACAAAAAACGGTCAAAACGGCGTTACGGAGAAGACAAAAAGTTACGCGATGATGACTGTCATTGTCCGTCCGATAATAACACAAATGACAAATCACTGCTTTCTTCCACGTCCCATTCGCTTAATGATAAACCGCATTCACAGCTGCCTTTGAATAATCCATTACCTGCTTCAACTCAGCCAATTGCTAGATTATTATATCAGAAGTCTGATGCTTATCCATATCTAGTACACGTCCAGCGCAACCAAGTGTCTCCAAATGACGGCACCACTCTACATCCTATCACTTTAGGAAAATTTCTAAAAAATAATGATTTCTCGAATATAATTAACGGTAGCCTTAAACGTATTGGAAGAAATAGGTTAGCCATTTCTTTTTCTGAATATAAGTCGGCAAATGATTTTATCGAGAGTCAACTATTAGTAGCAGCCAACTACAAGGCATTTGTTCCTTCATATAATGTAACGCGTGTTGGTATTGTGAGAGGAGTGCCATTAGAATGGACAGACGATGAGATTATAGAGAATGTAACTGTTCCTGTAGGTTGTGGACCTATATTAAAAAGGCGACGAATTAGGAGAAAAGTAATTGAAAATGGGTCTACTTCTTTTAAATGCACTGAATCGGTCGTACTGACCTTCGACGGACAGATACTTCCCAAAAGGGTTTTTGCATGTTATACGGCCCTTTCTGTTGATTTATATATTTTTCCAACAATATTATGTCATAAATGTTGCCGTTTCGGGCACATTCAATCACAGTGTCGCTCGACACCCAGATGTTTTAGGTGTGGTGAAGGACATTCGGGAGAAAGTTGTACTGTAAATGAAGATAGTATTAACTGCTGTAATTGTAAAGGTCATCATCTTGCAACAAGTAAAACATGTTTGGAATTTGAAAGACAATGTGCTATTAAAAAGACTATGGCTAATAATTGTATATCCTACTCTGAGCCTTTAAGTTACACCCTCCAATCTCCAAAGTATCATATTCTGACGCTCTCCTTACAAATCCTAATCCATCTGCAGTATGTTATGAACCAACTCATAGTACAGCACAAAATCCGCAGTTTCAATCACAAGAATCTCGATCTTATAAAAAAACTATAGTCTCCAAACGTAACACTAGTAATGTACCTCAATCTAAAGGATATGATATAACAGCTCATAAATTGCTAACTAAAGACTATGATATGATGACTACAAACAATAATGGATGTGCTCTTAACATGAATAAAGAAACTACAGGTATAACTGATATTATATTAATGCTCATCAACTTATTATCACAATCTAATACACTCACACCGTCCAACGCTGAATCAATAATTACATTTTTATCTAAATTCTCAAATCAAACCAATAAATACAATCCATCAAAAATCCTACAGTGGAATTGTAGAAGTATAGTTTCCAAAAAATCTGACCTCATTCATTTAATTAATAAATATGATCCACATATTATTTCATTACAAGAAACTTGGTTAAAACCTTCATCCAATTTTAGGATGACTGGTTTTGCATGTATTAGGGAGGATCGGTGTGATGGGTATGGAGGTGTGGCTCTACTCATCAAACGTGGTTTTCCATATTCCCATATTCCTGTTTTATCTCACAGTAATGATTTTTCAATCATTGCAGCAACTGTAAATAACATTTGCTTCATCTCATTATATATTCCACATCCTTCTGCCAGCATTTTTCAACAATTAAACAGAATCATTTCAAACATTCCTAAACCATTTATTTTATTAGGTGATCTAAATGCTCAGCACAGTTCTTGGGGAAGCTCAGTTACAAATTCTTTTGGTAATTTTGTGATTGATTTACTAGACTCACATAACTTATGTATTTTAAATAATGGCTGCCCCACCCGTCGTACTGCTCCGAATGAAGGTAATAGTGCTCCTGATTTGTCCATATGCTCTGCCAACTTAGCATCAACAATAAATTGGTCAGTTTTATCTTCTTCCTATGGTAGTGATCATTTCCCTCTCCTTTTGTCCTTGCCATTACAGTGTAGATTATCTAAAAAACATCCCCCACGACTAAAATATAGATTAGCTAATGCAGATTGGAACAAATATAAAGAAAGAGTAGGTAATAAAATGTCTTCATTGCCTGAGATAGAGCAAAATAATTCTGAAAAATGTAGTGAAGTATTTGTATCAACCATACTTGAGATAGCCAATGAAATATTCCCAAAGAAAAATTTATCTTTAGGATTGATTCCTTCTCCTCCATGGTGGGATGCAGAGTGCACCACTGCTGCAAAAAATAGGAAAAATGCTGAAAAACTTTATAAAGAGCATTGTTCTAATGAGAATTTTGAAGAAGTTTTAAAAGCTATGAATTATGCTAAGAAGCTCTTTAAACAAAAGAAATTTGAGTCTTGGAAATCCTTCTGTCAATCCATTTCTCCAAACACTAGACCTTCTGTAGTCTGGAATAATATAAGAAAACTAAGATATTCTTTTAAAGATTCCAACTCTGCTCCTGAACTTCCTACATCCTTAGTTAATTCATTTTTAGACAAGCTTGCACCACCATCAGTTCCTGAGTTTATACTTCTACCTTCAATTAAAGATTTTACTGGATTAAATAGCCCTTTTTCTATTGAAGAATTAAAGGGTGTTCTAGCTAAAACCAAGGACTCAGCACCTAGTCCAGATGGGATCCCTTATTCCTTTCTTTCTCATCTCAATTCCTCTTCTTTGTCATATTTCCTCAACCTTATTAATTCAATAGTTACGTCTGACAATATTCCCCAGACCTGGAAAAGTCAAGATGTTTTTCCTTTTTTAAAACCCAATAAACCTCCTTCAGAAACCTCATCTTATCGCCCTATTGCTCTATCTTCTGTATTAATGAAAATCACTGAATGTCTAGTTAAAAATCGTTTAGAATGGTTCCTAGAAAGCAATAACTTGTTATCTAATAACCAGTTTGGTTTTAGACGTGGTAGAGGGACAATTGATAATTTAAGTATACTAGTTACTGATATTACAGCTGCATTTTCAGATAATAAATGTTTAATTGCTGCTTTTCTCGATATTACTGCTGCTTATGATAACATAGTTATTTCCATTCTATATAAAAAGTTAAGAATACTTAATATCCCTGATTTATTGTGCAACTTTATTGTGAATATGCTTTCTGGTAGAAAAATAAATTTGTGTATAAATAATATAAACAAGCAAAGGATAGTCACCAGAGGACTTCCGCAAGGTTCTGTTCTTAGTCCTATTTTATATAATATCTATAGTTACGATTTAGAGACATCGTTAGGCCCGGATGTCAACGTTCTTCAATACGCTGATGATTTGCTTATATACTGTTATCACCATAATCATGTAACGGCAACTGCGACTCTATCTGCTTCACTTTCCCGATTAGAATCATGGTTAGATTTGAATGGACTAGAAGTCTCTCCGTCGAAAAGCGTAGTCATTCCGTTTTCTCGTAGAAAATCTCCCCCATGTGTAGCTGTGCAATTGAATAATATACCAATTCCCCAAAAAAATTATACAAAATTTCTAGGTATAATTTTGGATAACAAGCTTTCCGGTGTCTCTCATTGTGAATATGTTGTCAATAAGTGTGAGACTTTATTAAACATCATGAGATGTTTATCAGGGGTCTGGTGGGGTTCCCATCCATTTTCACTCAAAATTGTATATAACGCATTAATTCGTAGTGTACTTGATTATGGCTCTTTTTGCTATCTCCTTGTAATAAAAATAGTCTTAACAGATTAGATGCTATTCAATATAAAGCTTTACGTTTAATTTGCGGAGCTATGAAATCCAGTCCAATAAACTGTTTACAAGTTGAGACTACAGAATGCCCTCTACACATAAGACGCCAGTATTTGTCTGACAGGTATCTATTCCGGTGTTTTCAACTATCCTATCACCCACTACGCTCTAAGTTACAAAATCTTTACAAATCAATCAATTTATCTAGTTACTGGTCTAATAAAACTCAACCCTGTTTAATTTTAAGCTATCAGAAATATACCGGTCTAAATGCTGCTTCTTATAATTTTGTTTTGTATCCACTCTTCATAGTTAATTTTGGTGTATTGACATTGTCTCCTGATATTAATTTAGATCTGGGAATTTGCAAAGATGATATAGACGCTAATATTAATTTCAACATAATCAAAGACCAGCTTTGGCAGCAGATTATCATCATATTTATACAGATTCATCCAAACACTCTGCTAAAGGTATAGTAGGAGTGAGTGTTTATCACTCTCAGTATAAAATTGTACAAAAAGTTAAACTGCCTCCAGAATCGTCTGTATTTACCGGCGAGTGTTTTGCTCTATTTAAAGCTGTTGAGTACATTTTGGTAGCAAAACTTAAGAAATCTATTATTTTCACAGATTCCAAAAGCGCTTTACAAGTACTCCAAAAATATCCATTTAACTGTAAAGTAATTTTTCCTATAATTATTAATCTTCGTAATTTGTTATTTGAGTGTAAGGAGCTCGGATATACGATTAATTTTGTATGGATCCCGAGTCATTGTGATATTACTGGCAATGTTATAGCTGACAAACTTGCAAATAAGGTAACTGAGGATGGCGATTTGTTTCCTTATAAAAATTACTCTCATGATTTAGCATCTTTGGCCAAAGTATCTCTTATTTATGGACACTTGGAAAAAAGAATGGCTGAAAAGTTCCCAATCTAAAGGCAAATTTTATTTTTCCATCCAATCGGATTTAACCTCTAAACCTTGGTTTTCTAAAATGTTATTTAGTAAAAGAGTTACAACTGTTTTAATACGTATGCGATTGGGACATGTAAGTACAGCTGCGCACCTAGCTAAACTCCATATAGTTGATTCTGCTATGTGTGAGTGTGGTTTGGATAGTGCAGAATTAAATCACATCTTTTTAGCCTGTCCTCTCCGTAATAACGACATAATTTATGAAACAATCCTTAGACTAAATATTCCTTTACCTTCTTCTATTTCTATTCTGTTAGCTTACAATAACTTTGAAGTATATAATAGTTTAAGTAAATTTATCAACTTACATGATATTAGAATATAGTGTGTATTTAAATCAATTTATTATATTTATATTTAATTTGTCGCAATCCTTACTGATGTAATAAAACTATCGTCAAAATTATTTTTAAAATAACGAAGTTTTTCCCTACCTTTGTCAGTGGCCAATACGCAAACCGCGTTCGCCATATTTAAAAAAAAAAAAAAAAAACATAGGTACCAGAGACCCCACAGGGCAAGCAAAACTCCATTCTAGATTCTCTATGCAAAGTGTATTATATGATTGAAGCATCTATAATCATAAATGTGCAAGTAATTTTGTAATGGAAGACATTTTTTGTAGCATTTTAAATAAATTACCAAATAACCCTATATAGAAGAAAAATATATCTAAATCATTTTCATCATTTAGTGTCTCGGTGGTTGAGCACCCCGTTTCTGAATCCAGAGGTTGCGGGTTCGAATCCTGATACTGGATTACGCCAATTACTTTTTGAATTTGTTTTCGGAAGTTATGTTTAATAATATCGATGACTGGAAATTTTGTGCCCAGTATGGCAATAGGTTCACCACCTATTCCATTTGGGACGTAAACATAACGGCGAGCCGAGGCTTAAGAGCCGCTGCCTACACCTTCGGGTAACAGACGCGTAAAGTTATGTTAAGTATGTATGTTATATATAAATCATAAATTAGAATAGTTATGTCAAAGAAGAATGAACTACCAGTCCACACCACATTACCTCTGTAAGAAGGAAACCTTGCGAAACTCAATAGTTTCGCGAGCTTCGTCGTGAAATTCATATCTACCTACAAAATATTACACTCTACTTAGTCTGGCCATAAATACTGTTAAAACTAAAAATGAAAAAAATATTACATTTGAATTTGGAATCTGTCATTTTTATACGATTGTTCATTGTGTTTTCTCGTTTTGGCGCCAATACATTGTACAATATTTTGCGATATTAAAATGGAGTGGGGTGATAAAGAAAACCGAATCGCTGTGATTGCATTACACAAAGTAGGTATGGAGCCAAATGCAAAATGCAATTTTTAAAACTCTCCATACACTTGGTATTAGTCAAATGATTGTGTACCGGGCTATTAATAGGTACAATGAGACCTCCTCTGTTTGTGACAGAAAAAGACCTGGCCGTCCACGTAGTGTTCGTACGAAAAAGGTGGTCAAAGCAGTAAGGGAAAGAATTCGAAGAAATCCTGTCCGCAAGCAAAAGATTTTATCTCGGGAGATGAAGATAGCACCTAGAACAATGTCGCGTATTTTAAAAGATGACTTAGGACTTGCAGCCTATAAGAGGCGCACTGGTCATTTATTAACTGATAATTTAAAAAAGAATAGGGTGTTAAAATCTAAACAACTACTGAAGCGGTACGCAAAGGGAGGTCACGGAAAAATATTGTTTACGGATGAAAAACTTTTTACAATTGAGCAACATTTTAACAAACAAAATGACCGTATTTATGCTCAAAGCTCTAAGGAAGCTTCCCAATTAGTTGACAGAGCGCAACGTGGGCATTATCCGACTTCACAGATGGTTTGGTGGGGTGTTAGCTACGAAGGAGTGACTGAGCCATATTTTTGTGCAAAAGGTATCAAAACATCGGTACAAGTGTATCAAGATACCATTCTTGAAAAGGTAGTCGAGCTCCTTAACAACACCATGTTCAATAACGAAGTATGGTCCTTCCAGCAAGACTCGGCACCGGGTCATAAAGCTCGGTCCACGCAATCTTGGTTGGAAGCGAACGTTTCGGACTTCATTAGAGCTGATGACTGGCCGTCGTCTAGTCCCGATCTTAATCCACTGGATTATGATTTGTGGTCAGTTTTAGAGAGTACGGCTTGCTCTAAACGTCATAATAATTTAGAGTCCCTAAAACAATCCATACGATTGACAGTGAAGAATTTTCCCATGGAAAGAGTGCGTGTTTCTATTGATAACTGGCCTCAACGTTTAAAGGCCTGTATTGCAGCCAATGGAGACCACTTCGAATAAGCTTTTTATATTTTATATCGTTTTATATTTATGTATTAAATAAAGTAACACACTGTAAAAGTAATAAATGTTATTTGCAATTAAAATTTTTTTTTCTTTGTTACAATATTTATGGCATGACTAAGTATTTATGGTTTTCTATTCAACTTTTTTTTTACTTTTACCCGAAGGTGTAGGCAGCGGCTCTTAGCCTCGAATAGGTGACGAACCTATTACACCACCGGGCAGAAAGTTTTCAGTCATCGATATTTATCACACGTAACTTCCGGAAACAATTTCGAAAAGTCATTGGTGTGAGCCAGTGTGCGTCTGTGATTTGAGCCCGAACCTGTGGATCAAAAGCCGTGTGCTCGCCCACTGGGCCGCCCACTTTTACTACAAGTTTTTCCCAATGGAAAAACTTGTTGAATGGAAAACCATAAATAGAGTGTATATTTTATGGGTAGATATGAATTCCACGTTTGTTATCTATGTTATGTGACGTCACGGCTTCGGCGTCTTCTATTTGCGTAGCTTTGCGTGCAAGCGTGGCGTGCTACTAGACAATATCGTACTCTGGTCTTCGAAGCATCCATATATAAAGCACATTTTATAAAAGGTTTAAAAACTTTACACCGGAAAAGGCAAAGTTTGCGAGAACAGGCAGAGTGAATAACACACGAGAATAGTGAAAATATAAATATATTTACTGTAGATTATGTCATAGATATTAATTACAGTATAGAATTTAATTCAGAGATAGATCATGATATTGAAAGCGATAAAAAAGGTCAAACACGCATTTAAAAATCGGGAAGCTGATAAAAATAGCACTTACCTATAATATAAACTATAGCTTTGAAACACAACCGATAGTAAATCGGCTGGGTATCGTTTCAAAATGAAACGAAATCCACAATACAAAATTAATTATTGTATATAAATAAAGTGTATTAATTAAAAAACACAATATATTTTAGTGTCATGTTACTATCAGCAGTGGATATAGTGGGACAATAATATTTGGCAAAAACAAATTCATCGATGAACAAAAAACACGATATTACAAATGTTAATAAATAATTGAAATAGCTTCTAAATATATGTTGTAATATAATAATATAAAAACACTCTTTTAAGTGTGTAATAAAAACGCAGTTTTAAAATTAAACACGACACGTTTAGGTAAATATTATTTACCTTGATCAATGCATATGTTACGGCGTTACTTTTTAAATCAATTTGAGTTATTCTATAACAATCTTCTTCTTTTGCTATCAGCCAGTGTGCGATAATAATTGATCATGTTTTACAAAGATTAGCTAAAAGAAAAACAAAAACTAACTCGACCAAATAAATATAAATGTAATGTAAAACAAATATCTATCGGTTCGACACAAAGAACAAAATACATTCATATTTACGAGTAAACCGTACAATCGCATCCCCAGTTGCAGACCAACAATAAAGAACAACTTTACACAAAATACACAGAGGATGCAGTTGTTTTAGCATATTCTGAAATTGCTAGAACATTCCGTGTACATCGTGCTACACGTGTTGCCGTAGTACAGCCTTAAGTTTACATATAAATAGGCTGTACTTGAAATGCATAAGAGCTATGCGGAACCAATTTTGCAGCCTACTTCTGCACATTTTGCAGTTGGCTTCTTTTGCTTGTTCTTGGTGTTTCTCTTGCTTTGAGTAGAAAAAAGTATCGTAAATAATTTGGCTACACATAGATGTCATTTTAAATAAGCTATTGATAACTATACTTTTTACAGATGATAGAATAAGCACTGTTTTTTGTAAGCCGATTCAAATATTTGGTTTGGTTGTTTGGGTTTGTTGTATATTTTATTTATTTTTTTAAAAGAATATTATATATTATGACCCAACAAATGCTGTCTTGCCAAAAAACAAGTTTACAAATAGGATGGCGTTATGTGATTTGTGTGAGATAATTAGTTATTATTTACTAGCTGACCCCGCGAAATTTGTTCCACATCAAAAGTATTTTTTACAGTGTTTACAATTAAAATACTCGAAAATTATCACTTTTTCCTTACAACGTTTAACATGAAATTATCTACTAAAAACACCGCATCAAAATCTGTTGCGAAATATCCAAGATCTGAGCATATATGGGGACAGACAACGGAAACTGACTTAATTTTATACTACGTAATGGTGATATACCTTCTAGTACTGAGTTGGGCAGATATATGGTCAAATAATATAATCAAAAGCCTAAAGAGTTAATTCAAACATGCCTGAATATTTCCCGGTACATAATTCACAAATACAATGTAATGTCATACATCACTGAACGTAATTTAAAAATGAAAAAAAAGTAAAAAGGTCGAGGTCGTATACTAACTTGGAAAAAGGAATAACGTGACTTAAAATTCATTCCATAAATCGTGTGCACGCTGTTCTATAAAAAAAAACGAGTGCCTCGTATTACGGAAATGAAAGATCTCAATGCTTACGGCGGGCATTTGAACTTTCTACATTCGTGAACAGTGAATATAAGAATAACAAATCATTTTACTAAACATATACTAGATATTTAACAAAAAAAAACTATTCTTTTTATAAAAATATCCCTCCATTTTTCTTTTCATTTGTAAATGATATGACATTTTGTTTTTTTTTAAATAGAATGCCGTTCCCAAATAACCATTTCCTGATCGTAACAGAAGATTGTGACCAAACTATGTCTAGTTAATATAACAACAAAGGTTCCACCATGAAGGATGACTTCATAACTCGAAAAGGTCTGGCTAGAGACAACTAAACCATTCAAGAGAGAATGAAATGAAAGGGGGGGTCATACAATTTAGGCGGGTAATAATATACGCCTCTCATACATGGGCTGGGTTACAATACACCCTGGAATTTTCATTATAGTGCTAAATGGTGAAGGAAGGGACCTTTTGTGTAAACGTTAAATGTTGTAATTTCATTTTTATAGCAAAATTCCAACACGTCATATAGATTCAAATATTCAAACTATTCATGACATTTAAAACTTTTAAATTATATAAATTAAAGCTACAAATAATCATGCAGTCCACCTTATAGTGTGGCCTATTACCAGTGACGTCACAGGTTTTTTTATAGGATAGGAGGGCAAACGAGCAACTGGGTCACCTGATGGTAGCAACTACTCACCGCCTATGAACACCGTCGTGCGTTGCCGTCCTTTAAGAGAGTAGAAGGAGAAAGGAAGGGGATCGCGCCTCCGGATACCTCTCTCACCGCACGAAACGCGGCACTAGCGACTTTACGCCGATATTCCGAGAGGTCGTGGTATTTCACCGGTCGAGCCGGCCCATTCATGCAGTGAACTGAAAGATACTACTGTTAAAACTAATACAACCTATTCACTTATATATAGTATTTGTGATGGAACCGTGAAAAGGATAATCTGCAGGATTTTAACATGAGTCGCTTTTCCGCAAGACTAAAAATGTATGCAATAGGATGGGGCTAGGTACTCCATTTTAAAAGAATCTATACCCAAATGTAGATATTCTATAAAATTAAGAGAATGTTTTATTAAACGAGAACAAATTTAATTTATTTACCCGAAGCCCTAAATTAAGAACAAAAACATACAAAGAAAAAATAAACTCACTTCTTCGTTTTTTTTCTTCGAAGAACGAAAAGTTTTCGGGCCGGCTACTCGCATAAAATGTCTTTATTTGACTCTTATAACTGCGCTAAAGTCTCTCGACCGGTTTCCTTTTTAAAAGGTATCGTTTCAAGTTCTTTCGGAAAACTTTAGCAGTTTATCAATCTCCATCCATTTTGTCCTCGGAATACACTAAGATGCATCGCAGTTGTACGAAGATATAGGATAACAAATCATTTTGTTGTTTTAGACATATCTCTCTGTCTGTGATCACTCACTCATTTTGTTTTAGAATTGATATATTTCTATCATTTAAACTCTCTAAATTCTCTATGGATGTCATTATAGATTAGCATAAGAATAAAACGTTCCTAAACGTAATTAATCTAAAGAATTGAAATGGCTAAAAGTCTCATATTGGAGATTCGATTTTTAAAATTAAATAAGAAAAAGCAAACACATCCAATTTTACGTTCCTTTTTTGAATTCGAATACGTACATTACCTGAGCTGATGAATGCTATTAATAATTCCTGTAAAGGTGTTATTAAAAAAAAAGTGTGATTAATAAGCATACCCAAAGTGTATATAGTCCAGGTACCAGGCAGGCAGGTGGTGTAACTCATTAATCTTGCTTCCCGCTAATGAATATTTACTCATGCTAACGAGATCCACTGGTTGGATTTAGTTATTGCGTGCGAAATTTTAGTTTGTATTTGTGGCTTATACGATAACGGAGGCTTGCTATAGATGAAAAAAAATCAAAATCTATCTGTATATAACTATCTGTGTCTTCTTCAATATAATTATTTAACAATGTAACAATAGATTTCTTTTTATCGGTCAATATATTTTTTATTTGAGTAAATTTTATATCGCAAAGATGTCGTACTAGGTAGATTCGAGCTTAACATCCAGCTCTAATACAGGCTAAAGCTAAAATAATTTCAATAGAAAATTAGCTACTTTCTACTTCTAGTCTTCTGAGTCTTCTGAGAAAAAATGAGTAACTACTTCAATTAGTCTTCTAATTGAAGTAGTTACTCATTTTTTCTAATGCTATACTTATACTCGTAAAAGTCGTTACTACAGAACTCCAAAAGACCACAATTTTTATTTAGCATAATATAGCATAATAATACACCTACAAAGACCACAAATAACTTAGGTTGACCTCAAAATGCACGTTTTTTATTATGCAACAAAGTAATTTGATTACGATAAAAAGCAAGGTTATGGCTTAATTAGTGTACTGGCTCCTTGAAATTGCAGGGTTGATAATATTAATAGTGGTATATTTAAAGTTTAGTGAAGTAGCGAACTGAAAGTATACTTATAACTAGGGGTCTTATTTCCAGTTTTTATGATATATTGGGCTTAAACAATGTCCATAAGAATTAATTAACGGGTAGACCGATTTTGTAATTAAATTATGAATAAAATTAGGAATAAAATCACTATCGAAAATGTTAGGTTATTGGATAGTGAATCTGAATTAGAATTATAGAGAATGTCAGTTTTATGTTAACAAAGAGCTTTTTCGGGTTTTCAGATATTTTATATATCTGAAAATCCGAAAAAGCTCTTTGATAATAGGGGAAGACTGAAGAATGACTATGCGGACGAATTTGTCATGACAAAATAGATTTAACATAACTTTACGTCTGTTTCTACCCGAAGATTTGACGCCGTTATGTTTACCTACCAAATGGAATAGGTGGCGAACCTATTGCCATACCGGGCACAAAGTTCTCAGTCATCGATATGTGTCATACGTAACTTTCGAAAGTAATTTCAAACAGTCATTGATGTGAGCCACGATTCAAAGCCACGATCTATTGATTCAGAAGCGGGGTGCTCGACAATTGGACCACCGAGACTATTAGATTTTTTAAAAATTGATTTAGAACTTTTATAGTCTCGGTGGCGCAGTGGCTAGCACCCCGCTTCTGATTCAAGAAGTAGTGGGTTCAAATACTGGCACACACCAATGACTTTTCGAAATATCCGGAAGTTACGTGTGATAAATATCGATGACTGACAACTTTGTGAAATGATATTATGTTACGAATGTTATGTAAACAATCATATAAAAAACTTAAAGATAGGTCTCTCTACAATTGGTACACAGTTTCCTATTAAATGGTGCCCACAACTTAATAAATGTACTAAAATTATCATGATTCTACATCTTGAAGAACATTACTCCGCGATGAAGAAAGAGATTATTTGATATAGCGTTGCATGTTTAGGTTAAATTTCCTTTTAGCACTTGGAACTGCTGAAACTACTGCCGGCACAGTGATGCAATCGTTCCCGAAAGTAACGGCCTGCTCGTAAAATACAGTGACGTGTTGCAAATTACCTATAAATAATTCATTTTATTATATACTAGCTGACCCGGCGAACTTTGTTCCGCATCAAAAGTAATAACTGCCGTCCCGCTATGTTAATACTGCAATATCTTCGAAAATATTTCTTTAAATTGTATGCTGTAAAGGGCCAGGATCATTTATATAACATGCACAATCTATTTAACACACTTAATTGGATGAGAATTAATACTGTAATGTTTAAAATCGCTTCGTAAATAGGCCATTATTTCTCGTAAAAAGTAAACTAATAAAAATGGTCATTGTGGGGTATCCCTAAGAGATAGACATATGCCCTCGCGGACTTTTTTTGTAGATCTTCTGAAGGTGTTTAATAATGTAGAACATTGTTTAGATCTATCACTTAGGGTTCAGGCAGCGTTTGCAATTAAAATGCTAAATCTCGAAAATTATCACTTTTGCTTTACAACATCATATTATATGAAATATAGATCAAAACCACCCCGTTTACACCCTCTAACTATTAAAAAAAAACCGCATCAAAATCCGTTGCGTAGTTTTAAAAATATGCGCATATAAGGGGACAGACAGCGGAAAGTGACTTTGTTTTATACTATGTAATGATTAAGCTTCTAAAACGTAACTCTCCCGTGAAATATGTAAAAAATGTCCCACTCAAATGTATCAGGCGTTTTAAATCTTTTTTAAAGGGTGCCGAATTTTTTATTTTTAATGATTTGTATCTAAGTATTATATTTTACAGCTTGTGTTAATTCTAAATAAAATAGCTTTCTAATAATTAAATAATAACTTGCAGAGTTGTGTATTGTTTTCTCAAATAACCAGAATACGTTCAGAGGGCCACCTATACCATTTTAGGAATTCCAGTTTTACGGTTAGGTTTCTGTATATATTAAATGTTTAATATTATTAATAATGTTAAATATTATTATACAACATAGACACCAAATTTTATTATAGATTTTTGATAATTTTATTGAGATATAACGTGTCACATTTTAATGGGCACTAAACTACCTTTTTGACACTAAAACAACTTTTAGGATTATATCGCGTTTATTTATTAGATACTAATTTTATTTATTTCCCGACGTTTCGAACTCTTTACAGAGATCATTTTCACGAGTGATGAACAAAAAGATGGTATTTGTAAACCAAACTTTTTCTTTAGTAAATATATCTTATAAATAATTTTTTTTTTTTGTTTCATGGTCTGACGTGGGTTACCAATAGTAAAAATCATTTTCAACATCAACTTTTTGATTTTTATTTCCAAAAAGTGGGTGCTCTCTGTATCAATGAGAATAGCTTTTGAACAAATACCATGTTTTTGTTCATTTCTCGTGAAAATGATCTCTTTAAAGGGTTCGAAACGTCGGATAATAAATATAAATAAGTAATAAATAAACGCGATATAATCCTAAAAGTTGTTTTAGTGTCATGAACGTGATTCGTGAAAATCTTAGAGATAAATATGTAAAACTACCTTTTGTCGTATTAATAAAACGATATTTATATTTCTATATTACTTATATTTCTTCCAATATATTTAAGTTTAAATAATCATTGAGAATTATTTATTAATAACAGATCAATAAGACGCATATCTCTTTGCACACTATTGTTTAATTTTTATTTTTTTAGATTTTTTTATCAAAATGGATTTAGTGATGTTATGAGGATTGTTCATATGATATTATGATGAAATAATTAAATTTATAAAGATCATTGTACGAGAGTACAACGACACCGCTATTTAACAAATGCAAGACTTTTATATATGTTCATATAAAACATTTGTTGAAAATTGTCTGAGTCTAGACGAAAATATCTACTGAGTAGCAGCAAGCTTTTAGATGAAAATTCTACTCCTCAGCTACTTATAATATTTTCTTTAAGACATTTTATAGATTTTTTTGTGTAAAATGAATAATACTATTGTCTAGAAAATTTCTTTGAAAAAATATCAAAAGATTACTTTAAAAAAATATAGAAATCAATGCGACTATTTTGGCAGATTGAATTTCCTCAAAAAATAATCGATTTCAATATCGTTTCAATTGTAGGCGACAAACCGGATTCGATTTTTTTCTTCTTCCTCTTTCAAACTAGTGCATACGTAAATTATAAGAAGATTTCGGTCCTAGATCCGTACCAATCGGATTTGCGTTCAATTTTCCAAGACTTTCGGACTGACTGAATTTCACCCGAGCAAAATTCGAATGGAATATACCGACGATGTTAGGAAAAGTCTGAATTCTCTATACGCCAACGTAACTTAGAACTTAAAAGATTTAAATCTCCACAGGCTTGTCGAGATTCGACCCGAATCACACACTCTATATATTCTTGCCGAATAATAGGGACCACCTATAAAAATATCTTCGCCTACTTACGCTAAGGAAATTTTACTACTGCTTAAATCTATGAAACATGCGCTCTATGCCAAAATTTTATCACATATATATAACAATATCGATATTTTAGGAAAATAAAAAAGTGACTATTAAACGGAATTAAAATCGATTTTCCGATAAACGAGTAGTTTAGAAACGTAAGTTTTAGTTCGGAGAAGACAGAGAAAGGACAAAGGACACTTCACACTAATGACTTTTAAGTCCTTTGTCTGTCTTCTTCAACTTCACTCAAATCATTTTCTTTGTTTTTATACACAAATAATTCCCATAGTAGCATACATACTCTCTACATAATCAGTTAAGGAACTGAACATTTCATTTAGCGACACAAGGAAACTGAGATATATATATTCTGGTATAAAAAATTATATAAGAATATAAATGTAACAGTTTTGAATCATCAAAGGCTGGATGGAGGGATAGGAAGGATGGAGTTGCGCAGGTGGATATCACCTGTCGGTATGGTGGCGTTTCCGTAACGAAGCGTGAGCACGAGCGGTGGCGAGGCCCGCCGAACACCCCCGAGCGCTCCCAGCGCCCCCTATATTTGTTACCTTTACTGCTATCATTTATTATCGTTCCCGGGCGCTCGATGCTCGGCGCTCGTCTCAGTAAATATACTTAATTAAAATTACCACACGCCACCCTCTCCAAATTTCTTCTTGTAACAAAAATATGTTATGAGACACTTAGCAAGAACTTTAGCAAGAACCAATTAGGGTGTACAAGATATTTTATTCATAACAAAATCTCTTTTAACAATGTGCAACAAAGGCTACATTAATTTCATAAGTAGATAACTTTAAGTAACTATATAATTATATTCCTTTACACTTACACCGTTTATACTCAAGAGTATAGACAGTCATGTCTTTCTTCAAGTCTATAAAGACTCAAGGTTTCTTTATAAGAACCCTTGACTAATATATCCTTTTATGAACACAATAAAAGTATTATAATTTAAATAATACTTCTATTGTGCCTATTCTGCAAGGGATTTGGCATGAAGTTATGTATGTATGCATAATTTATATACGTTTCTTGAAAACACGATGAAAATATAACTATATTGTTATAACTTATTTATGCGACAGTAACCGGATTATAAATTTAATAAATAAGTATTTTTTTTAACGATAAATATAACGTGGTGATACAAAATGTGATTGGTCATTAAATTTACTTAATTATAGTATTTTATTAGTAACATAACATAACTTCACGCCTTTTGTTACCCGAAGGTGTAGGCAGCGGCTGTTAAGCCTCGTCTCGCCGTTATGTTTACGTCCCATAATGGAATAGGTGGCGAACCTATTGCCATACCGGGCACAAAGTTTTCAGTCATCGATATTTATCACACATAACTTCCGAAAAGAATTACGAAAAGTCATTGGTGTGTGCCAGTGCCAGGATTTGAACCCACTACTTCTTGAATCAGAAGCGGGGTGCTCGCCACTGCGCCACCGAGACTATAAAATTATTAGTAAGTATACAAAAATACTCAAATAACTCCAAGAAGTTATTATAAAAACAAGAACTATAATTGAATTTGACATTTATTACAATAACGTTGTATATTACCAACAAAAAAGAGGAAAAAAAAACTGAAGGGAAAACTGCCTATTCCTGAAAGAAAAAAACTTTCATATATGGTTTCTTTTATGCCTACCTAATGAAGTTTATGCAGAAATATTTTTAAGTGTTATAAAAAAGCATACGAATGCGTATTTTTACTGATTTGTAACTAACCACTCAGAAGATCGATGTGAAGTGCCGCGTTTCGTTTGGCGAGAGAGGTACCCGGAGGCCCTACCCCCTTACCCATCCTTTCCTATCCCACACCCTTAAAGGTCGGCAACATAACAGTAACACTTTATGTGTTGCTGGTGTCCATGAGCGGCGCAGGTTGCTTACCATCAGGTGACACGCTTGCTCGTTTTGCCTCCTATCCCATAAATAAATAAAAAAATGTAGTTTGATTACAAAGTCACATGTTAGAGATATTATTTTTTCTTTTGTAATAAAATGATTTCACGGAGAACTTTTCGGAGGCTATTTGAGATAATTATTGGTGACTATCAACTTGGCAATAGGTTTGCCACTTATTTCATTCGGGACGTAACTTAGTGATTTGGCGAGTCGACACTTTAACAGCCGCTGCCTACATCTCCATGGTAGAAAAAGACTTAAAGTTACCTTTTACGTTTATTTTCATAGATTTTTACAGTCACAAATAGTTAATAACTACATTTTTTATGGGATAGGAGGGTAAACGAGCAGACGTGTCACCTGATGGTAAGCAACCACCGCCACCCATGGACACCAGCAACACATATAGTGTTACTGTTGCGTTGCCGACCTTTAAGGGATAGGGGATAAAGAAGGATAGGGAAGGGGGTTGGGCCTCCGGTTACCTTTCTCACCGAACGATACGCGGCATGTGCCACTTTACGTCGATCTTCTGAGAGGTCGTGGTATTTCAGCGGTCGAGCCGGCCCATTCATGCGAACCGCTTGGATACCACTGATCAAAGATGAAATTATAAAAAATATTTATTTTCAGTTACATATTTACACGTGCGCTTGTATACCTCCGTAGAACAAGAAATACGGACGCAATCGCTACGAACAGCCCGACTCCAAGCGTAGAGGTTGTCTTGAGAAGAACTTGGCAAGAAACTCGTGGGATAAATACTACCAATTATTATGAATATAAAACAATTATATAGTTATTAGTATATTTAGCTACAGGTGAAATGAAAAAGTGCATCTAACACCAAACATCAGCATACTCGACTATTAAAATTATGTATGGCGTATTTATTACAGCAATAGAAGACCAAAGAACAGTTCTTAGATTTTTTATCTATTTGTCTGAATGTATGTTATATTGAAATTATATAAAATGTACTGTATATTCTTTAACAAGATTCTCATCTGTGTATAGTTTGAGGTCTAACTTAAAATATGGGCACGGTTTTACATAATTAATTTCGTTTACTCAAATGGAAAATTATTATCAGTACCTAGTTGCTGTTTTTTTAAAAAATACAGTTTAATTAATCTGGATAAAAGGTATCTTTATTGGAAGTAAGTGAAGATATGACGATGTGATGACATGATAACATGAAAATGCACTTAGCGAACAAAACTCTTAATCTTAAGTAAGATTTATCTCACTTGAAATAGAGGAGCTCGTGCTGTCTGATAGTTACTGCAGCTTTTACCACGAAAACCCCAGCTTAATGATATTACACTTTAAGTTTCGGTTTTTCTAGATGTAGAACACACTGCTTCTGAATCAAGAAGTCGTGAGGTCGAATCTGGATTTACACCAGTGACTTCTGAGGGATCTTTTCGGAAGTTATGTGTGATAAATATCGATGATGACTGACCACATTTGGCCCGGTGTCTGGCAATAGGTTAAATATTAAAAAAAATATATATATAGAATAATAAATACAAAAGTAAAGTTATAGAAAAGAAATCTCTTTCTGATAGTACTGTGTCCGGCAGAAACTATGGCGGGGAAGAACTCAGGGCTCCATGAGGAGTCATGACTTCAGTATAGCATGATATTCATGTCTTATTGGTGACTTAGTTAATTCTAACAGCCTCAGCGGCCTCGTGGATCAGCATTCGCCTCCTGATACAGAGGTACCTGATACAAATTCGAATGCGAATGCACCCTACTGACTTGTTCATTTTCAGTTATGCACAATAAATTGGGATTTTTTATGGGATAGGAGGGCAAACGAGCAAGAGCGTCACCTGATGGTAAGCAACCCGCGCCGCCCATGGACACCAGCAACACATAAAGTGTTACTGTTATGTTAGAGGAGTGGAAAGGAAAGGATTGGGAAGGGGGTGGGGTGGGCCTCCGGGTACCTCTCTCATCAAACGAAACGCGGCATGAGCCACTTTACGTCAATCTTCTGAGAGATCATGGTATTTCACCGATCGAGCCGGCCCATTCATGCAGCGAACTGTTTGGCTCTACCACTGTGTAAAATATACGTTAGGTATATAATACACTCGAGAGCAATGAATCCGGGTCACTTAAAGAATCCTAAAAATCTCGGAAACTAAAAATGCTAGGTTAATGCAATAAATTGTATTTAATAGACAATGTAATACTCCTTAAATGAAGGTATTAAAACTTCTTAGTTATTGTAAAGTTATATCATAAAAAAATCAAATTTGAAAAAGGGCCACTTTCGAAGATGGAACTACGAAATTACAGCATTTGGTTTTGCTTTTGTTTGTAATCTGTCATTTATGTGGGTACATAAACCATGTTGATAGTGCTCTATATTCATTATTCAAGCTGAAATTATGTCGCTTACGCCTGAAGAATGCACCAGAATACTTACAATGCTGGAAACCGGCCGGAGTCAGCGCGATACAGCCAGGACTGTTGGTGTGTCGCTGTCAACAGTACAAAGAGTTCTCCGACGTTACGAAGAAACTGGTTCTAACCTACACAGACCAGGAACGGGCAGAACCAGGTATACCACAGCACGAGAAGACCGATACTTGGTGAACACCATGCTTCGAAATCGCTTTCTCACAGGAACTGAACTCACCAATCAGTTTCGACGCCTCGGAGGAAGTAACCCAAGTGCATGGACAGTAAGACGTCGGCTTGCTGAATCTAACTTAAAACCCCTTAGACCTGCAAACGGCCCTAAACTGGAGCGTGGGCATCGTATTTCAAGACTAAGATATGCCCAGAGCCACGTAAATTGGAGTATTGAAGATTGGTCAAAAGTTATGTTCTCCGACGAATCAAAATTTATGCTCTACAAGCACGATGGAAGACACAGAGTGTATCGAAGACCAGGGGAAAGATTCAAGCAAGCATGCATCGAGGAAAAAGTAGCCTACGGTGGTGGGTCTGTACTTGTGTGGGCCGGAATTTCTTCTGAAAGTCGCACAGAGCTGGTGATCATAGAAAACGGCTCTTTAACTAGCGTAAGATATGTGGAAGAAATCCTCAATGATCACGTTGGTCCATTTATGGTCAATTTAGGTGAGGATGCTATATTTATGCATGACAATGCCCGACCTCATACAGGTAGGATTGTGAATGACTACCTTCAAGAGATGAACATTACTCGTATGGAGTGGCCAGCGCGCAGCCCGGATATCAACCCGATCGAGCATGCTTGGGACGAGCTAGGCAGATGCGTAAAACAACGAAACCCTCCCCCAATCACGCTTCGTGAGCTCAAAATTGCTCTCACAGAGGAATGGGAGAATATTCCCCAAAATCGTATAAGGAACTTGGTGTACAGCATGCCAAACCGCGTAAACGCAGTAATGGAAGCACGAGGAGGCAATACGAAGTATTAAAATTCAAGAAAATCGTAATAAAGTTCAAAAATTTCATGTTTCCTATTTTTGTTTTAAGGAGAGATCAGCAGATTTTTTCTTTATGTAATTTTGTGTTAATAAAATGTATGGTGACTCATTTTTTTTTACTTTCATTTAAGGAGTATTACATTGTCTATTAAATACAATTTATTGCATTAACCTATCATTTTTAGTTTCCGAGATTTTTAACATTCTTTAAGTGACCCGGATTCATTGCTCTCGAGAGTATAAGGTATATAATTCGTATACAATAGTCTCGGTGGTCCAGTGGTCGAGCACACACTTCTGTGGCTTGTAAATCCAGGCTAGCCAGGCCAATGAATTTTCGAAATTAATTTCGAAAATGATGCATTTACTATGTATTGTACACATTATGTATTTATAGAACTGTACATTAATATTACAGACAGTTGTGGTTTCCTTACAAGCCTCTGAATGGCCGCAACATAATAGGACACTGGTCGGGTCACTATTAGATAATATAGTTTCAATATATAACTATGTCTAATAAACATAGAGGCTAACTAATGACGTCAGAAGAAGGGGATATTGTATCCCACAATTTAAGAAAACCATAAGTAAGTAAAAGCTACAACAATTAGCGGGTGTGAATCCTGACTCGCAACAATAATTTTTCGAAATAATTTCGAAAGTTACGTGTGATAAATATCAATGACTGAAAACTTGGTGCTGTGTATGGCAATAGGTTCGCCACCTATACTATTTGGGACGTAAACAAAACGGCGTGTCGAGGCTTAACAGCCACTGCCTACACTTTCAGGTAGAAAAAGGCGTGCAGTTATGTTTACGATATAGATAGCTGGTCAATATTTTCCACAATCACCAGAAAATATTATGAATACTTGAGAAGCATAATTGATTTAATTAGTCGAATTTCTTGCGGCGATATAGGTATCCGAGGGCTCGCTCTTTTACCCCACCTTTATCCTTCCACCTCCTTTTCTATTCCCCTCTCTGCATCTTCTTAAAGACCAGCAACACCACTGTGACCCTATCGGTACTCCAGATGTCTTGTCTTATAACCAATAGCATAAAAAAGGATAATGTTATTCGAATCTGATACTAGAGATAGTTCATTAATGTGTCGCACATCATCTCAAACTGCACCCACACCCTGAGGTTATCCAGGTAGGCACCAATATCTGAGGGAGTGCCACACACCGATAATGGAACTAACATTCTATATAGTTTAACCTATAAGTTAAATAAACAATCACTAGATTTGTTTTCTTGTTTGTCTTGTAAAACTTTTAATTGGGCAAACAATTTACTGTTAACGAAGCTACGCGAAAGGTCTTCGCTAAAAATAACACCATAATTGATTAATGTTTATGTATATATCTACCAGGGGGCTCTCTCGATGTACCAATATTGTTTTAGTTCTCATTTATATATTGATTTTTTATTTTTTTTTGATCCGCTGTTGCTTTCAATTTAATTAAAAATGTCGAACCGTTTTTGGTTATGGATTTAAAAAAAATTCTTGCTGTGGTATTAACACCCGAAATATCAAACAAGAGGTATTTTTGCCATTGTTGGAATATTATATATAGTAGAGAAACAGTATTATTTTCTAAGTTTTGCGCTTTAATTGCAAACACTGGCTAACCGTATGCGATAGATCATAACAACGTACAATACCCCTAAAAAGGTACAAAAGGTACAAAAAGTGAATTATGTAATATTGAATTGAAATATACAATATTGAATTTAATAAAATCCAAAATTTACCAGTTTCCAGCTTTTGAGGCGAAACAATGTTCGCCGGGTCAACTATATATTAATATAATTAATATTGAATTATATGCGTAGTAGGTAATGTGTTGAATTTTAGCATTAGTAATAATTAAGATTCCCATAACTTTGATTAAACTGCCTATAACTTAAGTGACTATAGCTTTTTTCTATTTTTATTTATTTGTTTATAGTATAAAAACCTTTTTCTTGCTCACAAAATGATGTAAGAATATATAACATTAACTAGACATACTGTTTACAACTTGCCAGTGAAATTTGTTTGCAACAAATTTGAATGCAGTAATGTCACAATGGCAACGTGGCAGAACAGTGTAAGACAAACTTACAAATGTAACTGTAACTTTCGTAAACTTAGCATGGATGTTTGTCATGAAGTCTCGACTTACACAAACTCTGCTTCGACTTTCATAACTCTTGTCACACATACTCGTCGGTTTTTAAGGCTTCTTCTTACATCACCTTCAAGACTTCTTCAATTTTTAGATTGAGAGCCCTCTGCGCTCACCAAAAGTCCGCGTAAAATTGTAACAGCCGTCAGGATAACAATTGGAAGTCACTAAAAAAAAATCACCTTCAGTTTAGTCATGGTGTTTTAAACATCTTTCCGCATTTGCAGTGAGTAGCTGCTTAGTCAATCTTGTATCATCAATTCCTTCCACATATCCGAACCACTCTTAAACTCTTAAACTCGAAACATTCTTATTTTAATACTGACACTCTCTTTCATTGCAGCTTAGTGACTTTAATAAGACAGTAGCATACTATTTTATATCACAATTTTTATCAACTTGTATGAAATTAACTGATGAATATCTCACCAAATGACTGAGTATAAAAAATGCAGCCATACAAATATGTTCACATCAAAGTACCCAATACTAAATTGTTAGGATTTCTTATTATCGCTTAATCAAATAATATTTCTCGAGACTATTACTCGTATAAAAATTCATGAGCCGGTATTGAGTGCTTGCCATTCAGAACATATCTTTGCGATTTTATCGTTCCGTCGTGATATAGGCGCCAAGATCGTGTTTCGAATATCTACTGAAATGAACTGAAAATAAAAAAAAAAAACATATTTCGCCGATCCGATTCGGAAAATTCAGCGACCAATCGCGTCTCAAATCGTACTCATTCAGTAGCCACAAACACGTCTGTAAGTATTCATTTATATTACAGATACATTTTTGTTGAGTAACGGCTATTGCTTGCACTTTTCAAAGGTACGATTTATGTATCCAAACGACCTCTTAAGTTGATTGGATCGTCTGTTTAATATTCTTTACATTTTCACTCGAAGAAAATATAAGCCCTATTTTACGGTCTGATAATTTGCAACGTCATCTACCTATATAGAAAAAAGAAATATCCGTGTCGAATTCTGATAGAGTAAAAATAGCTCAGGGTTTGGCTAAAGTATCGGTTGAGGGGGTGTATTTGACTACGTAACTGGTAGGTCGTAGTCAGTAGCAATGGATTTACTGACTATACGCGTGACGTAACGGCCACTCCTCCCCCCCTAAACCCATCTTCCCCCAGTGTGTGCGTCACTCACCTCACTCCACTCAACACGCAAATCATTGTCTAAAATAAAGACCGATTTTGTGCTGGTTGTGACAGATGCTGGATAATTTTAATTACAATACCAGCAGCTGTACGCTGCTGACGGAATTTGATAACTATAATTTATTAAATGCTACTTGATATATCATACTATTCCTCAAGAGTCTTCGTCAGATTTTATATTAGCCTTTATATGGTTAAGTTAACTCTCGGTAGTCTAGTGGTCAAGCGCCCCTCGTCTGATTCAGAAGTTGTGGTTTAGACTTCAGACTCACACCAATGATTTCTCAGATTTTTTTCGAAAGTTATGTGTGATAAATCGATGACTGCCAACCTTGTGCCCGGTGTAATGGCAATAGGTTCGCCACCAATTCTATTTCGGCCGTACCGTTTTGGCGAGTCAGGTTATAACATTTTCATGTGGAAAATTATTAGTTATATTAGTTACAGTAGTTTAGAAATCAAACGCAGAAAGTAATGTTTTTAGAAAGACAACATTGGCAAACAAAATTCGAAATAGGATAGTGTATCCTATTTCGAATTTTGTTTTAAAGAAGAGTCAATTTTCGTCTTTACACTATTTGCATAAAAACAACATGCAAAAAAATATAACATCATATCAACAACAACATTATATTTTTCAGCATAATATTTACAGATCATTATATTTTATACTAGCTGACCCGGCGAACTTTGTTCCTCATCAAAAGTAATAAATGAGTAAAATTTGGTTATTAAAAAGTTCAATTTGTGCTATATATCGGCACGCGTTTTGGCGCGCAACGCAACTACTGTGTCCCGCTATGTTAATACTTTAATATCTTCGTAAATATTCGTTTAAATTACATACTCTAAAGGGCCATATTGATCTATATTAAAAGCACAATCTCTTTAACATACTTAATTGGATGAAAATTAATACTGTAATGTTTAAAATTGCTTCGTAAATAAGCCATTATTTCTCGTAAGAAGTAAAAAAATAAAAATGGTCATTATGGGTTATCCCTATGAGACCTTCTGAAGGTGTTTAATAATGTAGAACATTGTTTTGATCTATCACTTAGGGTTCAGACAGCGTTTGCAATTAAAGTGCTAAATCTCGAAAATGATCATTTTTTTCTTTACAACATCATATAGGAATTAAATCAAAACCACCCCGTTGACACCCTCTAACTATTAAAAAAAACCGCATAAAAATACGTTGCGTATTTTTAAAGATATAAGCATATAAGGGGACAGACAACGGAAAGTGACTTTTTTATACTAGGTAATGATGAAGACAAATATATTTATTACAGCTAAGAGAACGGCGAACGAAGAAGTGTCATTGCACATTGCGTTCTGAAGTTGTTATTCTTGTATTATATTTGTTTATAAATATTTTCATAAAATATTGTTTCATTGTTTACGATGTCAAATAATATTTTCACGATGCTCTTTAGTCGATTGCAAGGGATGGTCTAAGTGAATAGCGACATACAGTGTATGCATAGAATTACATTATACTTGCAAATTGTTGTACTTTATGACTGTAGGTACCATAGGGTGTGTCGTGCTATGCAATTTTTAAATAAACTACTGGAAAAGTGTTGAAACCGTATATATTTTAATTTTAATTAGTAGTAATAACTATACATCTGTGAAAAACATATTCAAAATGTTGCAGTTATTTTACGTGTTACATGTACAATGTTTATGGTTTGAAAAAAGTGTTTGGTGTATGAGTTTTTTGTCCCGTTTTTCTCATGATAGCCCCTACACTCGGAATCAGGCCGCTCATGGCGATTGCGTTCGTGTTTTCTTGTTGCTCGGAGGCACTTTCCAAAATTGCGTGTTGAAATATGTAATTGAAATATAATAATAAATTTAATCTCATTTATTTGTTGACTAATTTTTAAGTGACTGTAAAGTTCAGTAACAATAACGCTGATTTCAAAAATCTAAATTTTTTTCTGTCTTTTGTTGTGATAAAAAAGAGCAGATCGTTAGTTTTTTTCCAGTGTCTCCAGTATATATACACATACCGGTTATGTTATGAATTCAAATGCTCGAATGAAACTCTGTAAAAATATTCATTTCATTTATACGTATTGAATGGTTCAGTCTCGTTTTCATGTAAATAAAACAAAACTCTTTTAATTTTCGCGATTATGTTACATTGAACTTTTATAAGAAAAAAATGCACAAAATACTCCGCATATAGATGTATATATAATTGCCGCTGTCTACACCATTGTTTATTAATGGCATAAAGGTATATGCATTTTTACGATCACCGAGGAATAAATAGCACATACATGCACACACATCTCTAGGGAAATTTGTACCAATTGAAGTAAAACAAAAAACACCATTGTAGCTTTTAGCAAATGAAAACCTTAATGTTAGATTAATAACCGTCATTTACATAATATTAAGTGCCACTTGTAACAATACTAATTAGTAATTATGAAGAGAAAATATTAAATTAAACTCCCGTAAAACTGCTACCGATTACGGCAAGTCAATTGCTTTTTATGGCCAGTAAAACAAGTACATTAAATTTGTTGTTATGAAAGTAAAAATGGCGATCCAAATGGATTAGTTTGTTTATAAGTATACCTATCTCAGTAATTAATTATTGTGAGATTATTACAAGAGCTTAAGTCTTAGAGAAAATATGCGGGAAAAAAAATAGTAAAAAGATTCATTTTCAGGGATTATATAAGTAAATATCGAAAAACGATAGGAATAACGAAATAAAGAACTGTAAGCGTTATTTATTTAGCGGGTCAAATGGTACTTTTACGTTAGTATTTATGTTTGAGAATAGTTGTTTTTCATATAAACACAATACACAATTTTATAAATTAAATGCCTTAAATATTATTATAAATAAAATGGCAGATCGATTATGGTAATTAAAGATTGTTGATGATGATAATGGAATAAGACAAGTTGTTGTTGTTGTTAAACCGATTTAAAAAAAACACGTTATAATCAAGTTTGGTTACTGGGTAGAATAAGTATCCAATAGATGGCGCTATGTTATACTAGTATTATATATTAATAATAAGAAATAAAAAAATATACAACCTAAGTTTAGAGCATTTTGAATGTATTTATTTATCTGATGTTTGTAATACAGTGCTTAACTTTTATTAGAACAATACCTCTGGGCATTGCTTTGTTAGATACGCGACGTGCCAATTGTCAAATTCCCAAGAGAGAGTCACAACGACAGTGTCGACAATGGCAATATCGAGTGTACAAATAATTGACTTTTACATGTTCTCATTTAATATATCAAAATTTAAAGCTTGTAGCTAGTGTAGTAAATTTATTTATAATCAGTTAAATAATTTATAGATTATCTTTAATAATTAATAATCTAACTAAGCAGATACAGTGCAAAAGCGGAAGGATGTAGTGGGACTAACTTAACACATTTGCCATGACCAAATGGAACGAGTCCTCGTAGGAGGTCCTCACAAGAGCCTTAAAACCGACGAGCGTGTATGATAAAAGTTATAAAGTGATAAAAGTCGAAGAATTCGGAATCATCCGAACAGGGACTTGGCCTGAAATTATGTATGTAAGTAGCAAACAGTCATACATAAAAAACACTATTGCGTAGTTTAGGATCAGCGACATCTATATACAATACATGCTAACATCTATTAAATGTTCTGAATGTGTAGTCTGTTCGAAATAGTTTATATATAATTATTATATTTAGCTCAAATCACATGATACAATTTATAATATATATTTATAAATGCAAGTGGGTCGTTAGATTTCTAAATATATACGTAGATACATGTCTGGTTGTCATCTAATCTGTACGCGATGCGCGCATGTTGATGTCGTTAAGGAAACACCCTGACACTTGTCTCGAGTGCCAAAAACTAATGCGCCACACGACTACTAATAATTCACTGGGAAATTTTGCTATCAAATTAATTGCATTAACTATAATGGTCTCGGTGGTAGAGTGGTCGAGCACCCCGCTTCTGAATCCAGAGGGCGCGTGTTCGAATCCTGACACTGGCTCACACCAATGACATTTCGAAATTGTTATCGCAAGTTATGTGTGATAAATATCGATTACTGAAAACTTCATGCCCGGTATGGCAATAGGTTCGCCACCTTATTCCATTTGGCACGTAAATATAACGGCGAGACGAGGCTTATCAGCCGCTGCCTGCACCTTCGGGTAACAAAGGCGTGAAGTTACGTTATGTATGTTATGTTAACTTTCCGATTATTTCTAAGATCCGATTATTTCAAACTTGTTAGGAAAGTTGCCAATGTAGATAAAAACTACTGCCAGATAAAGAGATAATATATGGCGTTCATACGTATGCAGTATCAGACACAGCGATGCTACGGAGCGGCTGCGTTTTCCAAATACACCCCCCTTTGTTCCACATATGAAGTTGTCTAAAGGTTGTTTGTAATACATATACCGGATATGTACGGACCGATTGTTCAAAAATACTGCAATAACCTTACACGAATATCTGGCCGTATTACCATAGTTTTAAATCGGATAAATCATTCTTATTTTGAAATATCCATCGTTCATTCATTCTCCTGCCCTTATCCCAATTGAAATGGGGTGGGCACAATATGTTATACTTTTCTATCCATGTGGTGAAATGATTTGGTAAAGGTTAAATTAAAGGTTAAAATGTATCTTTTTATGGGATCATCTAGTATTACTACCCAAGCCCATGGATATCTGTAACGTCGAGAGAGTTGACCTGCCAGCCGTTGAGAATGAATGTCGGGGGGAAGGAGCAAGGGGACAGGCCACCGACACTTCTCTCACCTACCGAAACTTTACATTGATTTTCTGAGAGGTTATGGTATTTCACCGGTTGAGCTGGTTCATTCATGCAGCAAAACGGTATCATAATCAGACTAAAAATCCAATAAAAATGTTGATCATATTATAATATGATCAACATTAGATCATCATACTATGAGACCATTAAAAGTAATCGAATTTGTTAAAATTACAAAAGAAAAAAACCGATTGATTGTCAAACATTTTCATCATATTGCAATCATTCTAACCGATACGATACGATACGATACAATTTCAATTAAACACGATAACTAAGCCTATAACCTAGTATAATACCAGTTATTTTTAAAACAAGGCTATTTGTCAAAAGGAGATATTTTTTAAAATATTCTGATGAATTTCTTCTCCTTCTTTATTTAATTGATTTTCATTATAAATTGACGTTTAAGAAAGCACAATTAGATTGTGACAAGCAATCAAAAACAATGTATCACGCTGCTACATAATGGCACCTTTAATTCTATACGTATATTAAAAGCTCCGCACGACGTCGAATATCAGACGCGATAATAGGAATTACTTCGTATTTCCTGGCCGTGATTGAAATCTAGGGTTGTCCCCGCCCTCTATTTACTTTACAATAGCTATAGTTAATATACACTAATATACACGAACATCAAGCAAATGAAAACCACTTTTATGATTGATTACAGTTCCGTGTTAAATTATTGTACGATTTTAACACAAAACAAATTATGTATTGTACGCGAATATTCGTCCAACCCTATGTAATTACATATTATAGCTATATGAAAAAAAAAACATATTTTACAGATAAAATCTTACACTTAACTTATTTTTTTGTATTATGAAAAATTCTGTAATCGCTCCTGTAATTAACTTAGACTGAGTTGTAATTGGATATTAATTAAACGCTACAATAGTTCAGTAACAGTTTTGGGATGGAAATACTTGAAACAGACAGCTTATCTTCATCCACTCCATAGATATACAATTAATATCGGATGGATGAAGTTTAGTGAAACTCTATCTAATCAAACGAGAGATAACCATTGAATTATATGAATATTAACTTGTAACTAACTAGTAATGCGGATATATACTGTGGTTATGTATATAGAATCACACACAATACTTCACGCCAAATCAATCCCTTGCGGGGTAGGCAGAGAGAAAACATAGGCACGATTCTAACACGCGCCACTCGCAGTCACTTGCATATAGAATTGCTGTTAAAAGTTTATTTCGAAGTGAGTAAAAGGGAGAATAGAAAAAAGCAGTATCACTCTGGGTCGAGTCACTGCTCAGCACTCCATTACTACTTCAGAAGTCTCAAATTCGATTCCATCAATATTACCCGGTAAAAACCATTGGTATATATAAAAACCATTAATAAATGACTTAGAAATAAAATTATACCCGAAAATATGCCAAAAAATATTCATTAGATGTACTCGTAGCTAAGTCTACAGGAGTAGGAAAGAGTTGGTGGTTCATAAGGCATTAAGTATATACTTATACGAATATACAGGTCAAAGTATATATATATATATGCTTTGACCTGTTATGTAACATAGCGGGCCAAGAAAACAAAATTGCAAAAAAAAAACAGTATATTGGATTTCGGTATTTTTGCCAAGAAATTTTCAGTTATTACACAAAACAATTTCTTATATTGTAGACAAGAAATTTTGCTCATAATTATTGCTCTACTTACAACTGTATGATACATAGATTAATACTAAGTATCAACCTCCAAAAAGGCCAGGGTTATTGTCTCGTGTATTGGATGGACGCCAATGTTACTAAGTGGTGAACTATCTGTGCTGATTTTTATAAGTGACAAATAAACAAGGAAATTAAAATGTAAAATAAACACATCGTCATTGAGGTGACGTTTATTTTTAAAATTAAATAAACATGACCCGTTATTACGGTTAGATGTTTAAATGTTATATTTTTATTTGCCTTAATTGTTTTATTACATGCAATTTAATTATTTTATTTTATTATTTTTAGTCGATGGGTTATGCACAGTTTTTCAATTGTTTCATCGAAGTATTTGGTCCTATACAATAGTTAGTTTTAGTATTTTATTAGCTTTTTATTAGCTTCACCTGTATGTTTGTAGGTTTGTTTGTAACCGACTTCTTTTTTAGTGTTCATAATTCACAAATCGCACCATCTAGTGGCAATCAGCGGAAAGTTTACGTTATCAACTTGAAACAAGTTCATTGTATAAGTCACATATGGCGCTATTCCTTAAATTCGAAACTAAGAAACGCGCTTGTTATAGAAAACCGAACTAAAAAATATAAAATAAATAATAGTTTAAAAAAACTAAAAAACACGTTTTTTATAGAAAACCGAACTAAAAAATAGAAAATAAATTTTAATGAATTTAAATTAAGAAAATAGTGTTAAAAATTTCAATGAGTATAAATTAAAAAAAGCGTGGGGTGCATGGTGTCAATAGTTATAAATATTTTATTGACAGATATGAGTAGAGTGATTATTTCGATAGATTAGATTTCGATAATATCTTAAAAAGCACCCCACGCTTTTTTTAATTTATATTCATTGAAATTTTTAACACTATTTTCTTAATTTAAATTCATTAAAATTTATTTTCTATTTTTTAGTTCGGTTTTCTATAAAAAGCGTGTTTTTTAGTTTTTTTAAACTATTATTTATTTACATACAAGAAACGCAGTTTATTCTTTAAATAGTTGACCCGCGAACTTTGTTCTGCATCAAAAGTAATAAATAAATAAATTTTGGATTTATTACTTTTTATAGGAGGGCAAACGAGCAGACGTGTCACCTGATGGTAAGCAACCAACGCCGCCCATGGACACCAGCAACACATATAGTGTTACTGTTGCGTTGCTGACCTTTAAGGGATAGGGGATAGGAAAGGATGGGGAAGGGGTGGGCCTCCGGGAACCTCTCTCACCGAACGAAACGCGGCATGCGCCACTTTACGTCGGTCTTCTGAGAGGTCGTGGTATTTCACCGGTCGAGCCGGCCCATTCATGCAGCGAACTGCTTGGCTCTACCACTGTTAGATACATGCATTATAACTAAAAACCACCCCGTTTAGACCCTCTATCCTCGCATCTATTAAAAAAACCGCATCAAAATCCGTTGCGTAGTTTCAAAAATACAAGCAAGTGGACAGACCGCGGAAAGCAACTTTATTTTATCCTATGGTATAAAAGTTACATGTATGGTATGATATAAAACCAGCATAAAGGCGCGGATTTGAATCCGGGATTCCTTAAACCGAATTACACTCGTTAAACAAGTTTGCTAATGAGATTAAAATAAATAATTAAAATAAATTTCATTTATAATACATAAATTAAATAGTTAAATTAAATTTTCAACTCACCTTTATATCATAATCGGTGAATAACCAAGCCGCTGTAAAGTAAAATACAATCTGGCAACTTTGATAATATAAATGTTTAGTTAGAAATTATCTGCCAGAGAGACCAAGTTCACAAACACAACACCTATAGACTTGTCAATTATTGTTTATCTATGAAAGAAACTTAGGCACTTCGTATATGACTGATGGAAAACTCAGTGTTCACTTCTAATGTCACACTTCTAAGTTCGAACGAGTGAAGTCGCACCTGGAACAAAAGTTAATTATTTAATTATTAATTTTGTAAGAGACGTAACAGATGTGCCCTATTATCTCTGCCGTTATATTGTGAGGAAACCAATTTGTGTATAATTGTGTTATAAATAAAAGCAAATGATTATTATATTTAGTTATTTCAAAAGTTATAGAAAATAAAGATAAAAGAAATAAATAAATAAATAATGTCTGTGTTTCCGTACGAATGTAACATGGCTGCCCGTAAAGCGAAAGTAAACACAATATGCTTAATGTTATTGATATCAAATGCAAAAAAGCTAATATTTGATTGAAACATCCTATAAACTGAAACTGATATTTCATTATTTTTTTTACGACATTATACCTAAGTTTAATGATAAAAGTTAGATTACAATCACGCAGTTTGCCAAACGTTGTAATTTTGTTTCTAAAACTGAATCGATTTAGCGTATCATGGACGAATTACCATAAAAATGTTATGATTACACAACAAATTGTGATGATTGTTTTGTCAGAAACTCGATATTTCATATATCGATATACAATCGGAGTGTAAAGCTCATTGTTTACTGCTAGGGAATCACTCACATAGCTAACAAAATGACTAAGCCGTTTTCTCGACTGGAACGTATCTGGACTTTGCAATCATAGGAGCTCTTTCGGACCGTATTATCATTCATACAAAGCCTCTTTCCAAGTATTAGACAGCGATCAACATCTAAGAAAATTTCTGCTAAGGCGTCATCAATCTTTACCGAGCAAAAAGTTGGCAGAAGTTGATTTATCTATATGAATATTAGCTAGCCACATTGTCGACCGATCATGCTCGTTGATAAAACGGCTACTATGTACATAATATTTTACTAACATTTTATATATGGTTCATGTATTTTAATATAAATACTGCAAAAATTAAATAGCTAACTAAAAATATGCGCGGTAAACATAAACGCGTTAATATATGCCGCACGAGTTTTTTATTTTATTTAAGCGACGTCTATCTAATTGGCTCTCGAACTCGAGACATATTAAGCAGATGTGACGTGCCGAATCACTAGCTCATAAAGACTGTTAGGAGTCATTTGGAGTCGTTTGGAGTCATTGCATTTAAAATTTGAAAAATTGTTGGAATGTTCAATAAAAATATTCTTTTTCCTCTTACTATTTCAAAACTAGTCTGTGAAAATTGGTTCTACTGTTACTATCGACTTAAACTTTTACCATCTTTCATTATAATTTTGAAAAAAAAAATTGCTCCATTTAAATGCGAGCATTCCTTCTCATTACAGAAGCATTTACTATGCATTTGTGTGTTTTATTTTTCAAGATAGTGCCAAAACATCCATCTAGTCTAGACCTTCATCAAGATAGTGCCATCTAGAGGTCAGAATAAATTTGAAGCACAGAAATACTATCATTGTAAACATATTAGTAACAGATGTATCTTTTTACGAAATATTTTTCGCGAACGAATCCAACAATATTTAATCCTTGAGCTGATACTAAAATTAACTGAATCACTCATTTAAAAGTAATGTCAATCTTTTACACCTACGTGAAAATGCTAGGTTTTTTTTTTGTTTTCACATCTATGAAACACATCTACGGTAACCTACTTTAAGGAAAACTGCGTATTAGTTTCTCATATAAGTGACTGACTAAGCAGATATATGGTACTTGCAAAAGCGTAAAGCCGTAGGAGTCGAAGAAAGTCACATACTTATCATAAAAGGGAGACATAAACTGACGAGCGTGTTTAAACAAGAGTAATCAAATCGAAAGAGGTAAAAAAATGGGAAAATCAAATAGCACTAAGACTCTTTTATATACTCTGCAAGAGATTCAGCGTGAAGTTTAATTTAAACGAGTGTAAGTAAAAATAAAACATCTTTATTTAATGAACTGAATAAAAACACACAAGTTAGTACAAGTCTTTAAATGAAATTGGCATGATACCTTAAAAATGTGAAATGTATTTTTGATTTAGCAAATGTACTTTTATATAATTATAGCCTTGAAAAAGTGAGATGTGAGTTGAATGAAATAAGAGAATCTCGTTCTCGTAATATCATTGGTGTTGACGTCCGTCCTCCTGGACACATAATTGATTGGAGTGGAGTCGACACAAGCGCTCCGTGGGGCAGTTTCCTAACTAGCTTTGTAGCAGAAAGCTTTGGGAGCAATTAAACGGATGGGGGTAATTGCATCTCTCGGGTATATCTCACGTATTACCCCCTCGTCCCAACCTTCATCTGGATAGTACTGGATGAGATGTAATCACAATTTGCTTTCATTGATAGGTACTTGTACGAATATTACAAGCAGACATTTTTTTTTTATATTACACGTGGTATTCATGGAAATATTTTTGGGAAATTATTAATGAGAGTTAATCAAAAGGAAATTAAACAGTTCAGTTATCCGACTGTGTCAAAAGAAGGGTTATTTTTATATCTTTAGTGATAATCGTTACTTGACAATTTAATCAGAATTTTTTATATTTATACGATATAAAACATATATCTGTTATGGATTTAGATATTTTCAACAAATCGGGGTGGGAACAATTAGTAAAATCTAAGAAACGTTGCCCCATTTTGAGATTATCCCGTCATCCTGCAGACGTAGTATGCCTGGCCACGTCAAAAGATTAACATAACTTCACGTTTTTTTCTACCCGAAGGTGTAGGCAGTGGCTGTTAAGCCTCGTCTCGCCGTTATGTTTAAGTCCCAAATGGAATAGGTGGCGAACCTTTTGCCATATCAGGCACAAAGTTTTTGGTCATCGATATTTATCACACCTAACTTTCGAAATTATTTAATTTTTAAAAGTCACTGGTGTGTGCTAGGATTAGAACCCACGACCTCTGGATTCCGAAACCGTGTTCTCGACCACTGGACCGCCGAGACATATTATAATTCCAACGAGACTAGAGATATTATTTTATTAAACATATTTTTGATGTTATGTATTGTATATGTATTCGGATTCGAACCTATGACCATCACCTGAATCGAATCTCACATACACCATCGACTTTTTACACTCGATTAATTATTACTGAACAATTCCTGTCCTACCTAAGGCAGAGTAAGCTTGCCAAAATATTTCATTCAAAAACGCGAGAATTTATCATAGGTTTTAAAAAATTCTTTATCTGATAATGAACGACAGATATTTGAGATTGACTTCGAAGGTAGTAAAGGCATCCGACAAAACATTTTCGACAACGACGACATCAGGGAAGTAACCGTCCGTAAAATTTAGCTGTGCCTCTGGAATTAAATACAATATTTCTTTGTGATTGCTTTGAAATAAAATACCTTCATCCTTTAAATTTTGCTTTAAATGCCAAAAGGAACGTAATCAGGAACGTATTAAAATAAATTAAAATACCTGTTTAACTCTAAGAGTAGGTATAGGTACTGTAATGTTTTTGAACGCAATTCAAACAAAAATGCTTATGGTGTCGTAACAGAATGCATAAAATATCTACGTAAATATTTATGTATCTGTAATACTATCGTACACCTTGATGAAATACAATCATTATAAGTTTTTCACTAATATTAGTTGTAATAAATAAATGCTCTGCGGCCTTACTAGACTCAGCACAGGCCAGTCGTTTTGATATCTTAGTTTGAGATACATTATTGGTTTCGTTAAGACAAGGGGTATTTTTTAAATTATCCTAAATAAGTGTAAATATATACTATATACTTATATATTGTTATTGTCATTATTACTAGTACTTATAAATGAAATACTAACTTATAAATTTTAAATGTTTTAAATGAAAAATAAAAGATCAGTTTGCATTGGTTCTATGGAATCAGATCACGATATATGTGTAATTAATGAATATGGATATGCTGTACTGAGGATTGTGGGTTTTTTCTAATGAATATTCGTAAATAATGTCTCTGATATTTGAGAGATTTTTGAGTAAGTGAAAGATCGCGGTCGGCATTTGGCAGCAGGCCAGTCAGTGCTTTGCTGTTTTCTCCGTCATGACAACTTCTATAAGATAAAATGAAGCGCACTCACTGCGTATCAAAAGATTACAAAATTATTAATGCCTAAGCTATTAACCTATTTTGTGTAACACTGTGATGTTTAGCGAAATTTTTCGTTATATTTTCTCGATTTATATTTTACCCGGCTGCCATTAGAGTACTTACGCATGGCTGTGTCTACTTTGTTACGGACATGAGGAAACAGAAAAAAAATATATTTAACTGTTTACTCACCCAAAACATAAATTTTGATATGTATGGAATATTATTTTTAAATTTTGTCCGATATTTAATAATGAGTAAAATTCGCACAATCGGCCAACGGTCGAATCTAAGATTCGGATGCGTCTAATAGTCCGTAATACGATGGAGCGAAAACGTGGAGAGATGAATGAAAAATGCACGCAAATGTGTGTGTCCATGTGCAATGTGGGGGGTGTGAGCGCGTCGCGTACCTTATCGCGAGAGATTGCGAGCGCAGCGTTGCACCGGTGCAGCGGGAGAGCAAGGGCGACGCGAGCCGCCCGCCTGCCTCCGAGCGACTGGCGCCCGGGCCGCCGCGCCCGCCCCGCCACGTGGCGCGCCACTCACACGCCACACGCCACTCGCCACGCCACGCGCCACCACCTGCCCGGCCGGCACACGCACCACGCGATTATCGATGTATTCTGCGAGATGTGTCTTGTGGCAGGCCAGAGAGGGGCGGCGGCACGCACGAGCGCGGGGAGCCGCTCCTGCGCGCTGCGTCACGCATCTGTCTCGGCGTTTTCTTGCGTGCTCCCGCAGCCCGCAGCCCGCCATCTGCAGAGAAGCCCGTGCCGCGCGCCCCGCCGCCTCCGGCGATCTGCACCCCATATTGCGACGGTGTTAATGCCCTCCAACAAACTCTGACAATTACATCCGTAAACTCAATAAAGGAGAATTATTACATCTTTACTCTCGTCTTCGTATATTTTAATTAAAAAATCTAACTTAATTGAATGTCTTAGACAAAGTTAAGATTGTTCAACAAGCGCGAGGCCGGACCACGGGAGGATAACTAACTCATACAAAATGAAATTATGAGTTTGAAATATTTCAATCAAAAATAACCGCATCACGAGTGTCCCTTTTTATCTGAGTAAATAAAAAAAATACTCATTTTGTCGAGTAATATTTTTGTTATATATTTATTATACCTACACGATTGATATAAAAATACAATAAATATTGTTAGAAAAATATGATTTTGATTATTTTATTAGTAGCGTGATGGTTTACCAGTCCATTTGTTGATCAAGAAGCCTCAGGTTCGAATGGAGTCCATCAATTGTTTTTTGGAAGTAATGTGTGTTACCGATATTAAATTTATCGATAACTGTCAAAGTTGTGATATATGGTAACAATAGGTTTCTCCTCCAATATTTGGAATTCAAAAATTCGGCAACTACATACAACTGCCGCTGTGGTGTTTTAACAGTAATAGAGCTACGCAGTTCGCTGCATGAATAAGCTGGCTCGATCGATTAAATACCACAGCCTCATGGAATATCGTCGCAAGCGTTTATGAAGCGTTTCGTTCGGTGAGAGAGGCAGAAGAGTTCCCATCGTACTCCCATAAAGGCCGGCAACGCAACTGTAACACTATTAGCTGTCCATGGGCGAAGGTAGTTGCTTACCATCGGCTGACCCGCTTGCTCGTTTGCCCTGCTATTCCATAAAAAGTCTACACCTGCATATAACAAACTTAGACTTACAAAATCAACTAAAACTCATACTCGTATATTCAATTAATGTAAGCTTCAGTAATAGTCTCGGTGGTCCAGTGGACGAGCATACCACTTCTGAATGAAGAGGACGCGGGCTCACACCAATGACTTATCGTAATTATTTTCGGAAACTTTGTGCCCGGTATGGGAATAAGTTCGCCACCTATATTCCATTCGGGACATAAACATAACGAGATGGGGCTTAACAGCCGCTGCCTACACCTTCGGGTAGAAAGAGGCGTCAAGTTATGTTATGTAAGCTACATAAAAACACAGTATTTTTCAGTGTAGAATTAGTATTAAACAGTTTGATTACCTGATTTAATAATATCTTATAGAAGAGTCCATTTTGCGCGTTTCTGCGATTCAAGTAATCCACCAGACAAATTAATATGCCAGACAAAGTTAAGGTTCTTAAATCCACTTGTTTAGAGTGGAATAATAAAAGGTTAGAAATGGACATTTAGTAGTAGATACATTAATTAATTGTGGATATTATAATATATCGCAGCATTAATTGAGTTATTTATTTTAGTTATTAAATTATAGTTATTTTAGAAATGATAGAGCCGAGCTGCATGAATCCATGTAACGACCGTATCCATGGGCACTGCCTTGGCGAGCACATGGCTTCTGATCCAGAGGTCCGGGTTCGAATCCTGACACTGGCTCACACCAATGACTTTTCGAAAATATTTTCGGAAGTTAAGTGTGATAAATATCGATGACTGAAAACTTTGTGCCCGGTATGACAATAGGTTCGCCACCTATTCCATTTGGGACGTAAATATAACGGCGAGACGAGGCCTATCAGCCGCTGCCTACACCTTCGGGTAACAAAGGTGTGAAGTTATGTTATATTATGTTACTTACATTATGTCGGGCCTTGTGGTACACTGATAAAACTAACGACTGTGGACTGTGGAATCGACATTGGCAGGTTCGATCCCTACCCGAGTAAAAATATTTATCTTTCTAGAGTCTGATTGAACAACAGTTGTTCTATCAAGACTCTACCCAGAGTAGAACTCTGTTTTGGATTATTAGAATGACGTCACATTATTTTTCAAGTTACTTTCAACCATTTCATTTGATTCTCATATTGTAGAAATGCATAAAAAATAAATTTGTACGATTTACCCTATTTATACATATTTACATACATATATTGCAAAATAAAAATAACCGAATTTATGTCTTTGTAATATTAATTATGAGTCTATGTACAGTTTTTAAAAGTCGCTATAAAATTTTTCGAAGTTGGTTAATATATTGATCGGTTTATTTGACCTCTATATATAACTTTATGTGGCCGTAAAGGGGCGTTAAAAGCGTTAAGCGTTTGCAAGAGAGATTAGAAGTTCCACTTAAAAAAGCTAAAATAAATTTAGGCGTAGATTAAAAATGAACGGAATTGAATCAAACACTCAACTATTGCAAACTTACTCGCAAATATCCTCAATGGTATGAAACCTTAATGGTCTATAAAACTTGGCATTATTATTATTTGAATTGGTCTTGGAAATAATAGATAATAGTTCGGTATATCATATTTTTGAACATTTACTCATCATTTTAACTCAGGATAACTAGTTAATAATATAACTTAGTCGTAACTTTCCATAACTGACAACTTTGTGCCCGGTGTATGGCAATATGTTCGCCATCTATTCCTTTTGAGACGCAAATATAATGGCGCGTCGAGGCTTAATAGCCGCTGCTTACACCTTAGGGTAAAAAAGGCGTAAGCTTATGTTATTTATGTATAAAAGAATATTTTTTCATAGTAGGTACACAGTATTCCTATTCACTAATACAAGTTTTATTCAAATTTAACAAGGACCAGTCTTGTTAAAAACTTTCTCTTGCCTTTAGCGCACGCCAGATACATAACTAGAAGCGTATTCTTCAAAAATATTAAAAATAAACTTATGAATAAGTACATATTTAGGTAAGAATGTTAGATTCACATCTTTTACAAAATCTCGCTGTGGTTAGATGATATGTATTTGGTGGATGGTTGTTATTTATTTATATAATATATCGAAATTTCCAAGATACTTGTTCAACAAGTGTTTTTGACACAATACAGACAGCGCCCTCTATATAAAGTAAAGCAACTAAATGCTTGTGTTATGGATCCTAGATAACGAGTAATAATACTTTTCCGCTTTTATGTTTGTAAATAGGTACTTATAAAAACACCCAGACGCCATAAAAATAATCATTTAAATCGGAAATATTTGTTCTCGGGTGGGGATCGATCCCGCCGACCTCGATAGTGTTTATAGTGCACTAGGAGACCCGTCGAAATTTCGAGGCAAAAGTAAGTTGATAAATGAGACTGTCAAATTTATTCTTCAAAGACTTGGCTATTTGCTAATGCCTTTTAGTTCTAATTTACCCTTATGGTTTAGTTCTACTTTACCCTTATTGTTTAGTTCTACTTTACCCTTATTGTTGTGTGAAAATTTGAAAACGTATTGAAAAGAGAAAACTCGTAAAAATACTCTAGTGCGTGCCCGAACTTTTTCACCCATCCCCTTTCGAAGACAACTTGTTTCACAGACATAAGATTTAAGAAAAATAGCTGTAAATACTGCAGGAAAATCTTTTAGGTGTGTTGTTTTTCTAGAAAACTCGCGAGTAAATAATAATGCCCATATTAGGCAGAGAAAACTGTTGCTCTAATAAAGAAACTTCAAATTATGTTTTCTACAAACATTCTACGGGTAAATAATATCATAATTGGATATATATATTGGATGGCACTTGAAGATTATCTTACTTAGCAGTTGGACACAATGAAATGAACATGTACGAAAGACAGGAACTGTCATTTTACTTAACGACATCTTTTGTTGTCCACGTCAGTTCGAAACTAATACCATGAAAGTAGCAAAGTTAAACAAGTTTTATATTTTATTTTCGTTAGTCCGATAATAGCACATTTTCTAAATTTTACAAATCAAGATGACTATTAAAGAATTTAAATAAAAAACCATTTATGTTTAAATTAAAATGAGCACGAGAATATACATAACAGTTCAAAACACTATCTCAAAACTAACAGGAGAAAATAGAGTCTGTAAGAGTTCTCAGACAACAAGTTTGTAGATTAGAAGACATGTGACATTCGCGGTTCCGGATATGACTGTCACCAGTTACGAGACAAAACTTTTGAATCATAATTCTCATTTTGGCACAACAATGAGCATACTTGCTTTTCATTCTTTTGACATGTTTAGTTATTTCTTTGACTTTTTATGTTCCTTTTCTATTTTCTCATCTTTAGATACCTTCTTTGATTTATTAATATCTGGTAATGGTGGACCCTTAAATTGCAAAGTCAACTGAACTATACGTTCGGCTTCTCTAATGCCGCTCAGTCGTGCTCCGGATACAGTAGCAAAGTGACCAGGTACTGTCGCCTCGCCAGCAAAGAGCAGTATAGGTGGAATCGGTTCACCTGGACCTGGCAGCGGACACGCTAATTGACGCTGTGCATCACCGTTCGATTTACATGTTTCATATGAGTAGGATCCACGAAAAAATGGATCGGAATACCAATGTGATCTCAATATTGTCATTGGATATGGTATACACGGATTGGACGTGCAGCAACGTAGAACATCTGTTAATCCTTCAGCAACATCTTTGTCACAAAGACCCTCCATTAGTGCAGCTGCCTGTCCTGTTATTTCAGCGCGAATAACGTGCTTACTATTTGGTACAGTTTCTATTGACGTCAAACCTTGAGTCCAATCATTGCGATTCGATTTACACGGATCAAATGTGAAATCCAAATTTCCTTTATGCCAAAACCAAAAAGGGCGACAGTATTCCATGTAGATTTTATTGCAATTCTCAAATCCGACACAACGGATTGCATCATATTTGGAGGCTGGTAGATTTGGACAAAATATTCTTCCCTCATTATGTTTCAAAACACCAAGTGATACCGTTACTAGAACGTAGTCACAGGGAAACTCTTCGCCATCAGTCGTGCGTACTATGGCCCTATGCCCTGATTTGTGTGAGGTTCCCCAGTACACACAATTGACTGGCTTGCAATAACGAATGGCTCCTTCAGGTATTTGCCTCAGTAGTGGAGCTAGTATTCCGACTAATCCTAGAGGAACTCGTACATCCCCACCAGGCATATTCATAAAACACCCGCAGTGATCAACGCAAAGCATACCCACATCATCTCCACATCTTGCTAGAAGCATATGCGATAAACCAAACATTATTCTGGCTGCATCATGTTGCTGGTCTTCAGGATACTCGTGCAATTCTTGTTGTATCCGAATACTCATAAAATTAATGAGTGAGCCGTGTTGCTTATGACCCCCTAAGCAATATATCTGTGCTGCCTCCTCTTCTATCTGTCGAAACTTATGATACGCACTGACTGTTGGGGGAAATGGCATTTTACCTGAAACTATTCTTTGAAAGAGCCCACGTGTATTCTCAACACCAGGAACGCCTGGTCGGGGTGGCTTTTCTGTTGCAGACATCGTGTAAACAGGATGTGTAAACGAATTATCAGCTTTCCAGTTCGAGCCCAACTCTGCTACAATATCTCCAAGCCAACAAGAATGTAGCCGACCACCGGGTCTAGAAATAATGGAATGAACACCAAATTATACATCTATTTCAAATGAATTAATTAATAACAAATACTAACTCCAGGTTATTAGTACTTGGAAAATATTAAGCTATTTTTTGTAGTACCTATATTATCCACAGAATCCGTAAACTCAGCTGTACTCTACATACATATTGTAATACTGTCAAGTTAATATGACAATTAAGAATTTTATTTAGCATACCTTTCGTAGGCTTCAAGTACCACGATATTATTTATCCCCCGCTGGGAGAGTCTGGCTGCTGCGGAAAGTCCTGCCATACCTGCGCCTATTATAACTACACGTGGTTCTTCAAAGGATTTGTCTGCGTCACAAGCCTCCACAGCATAAATACCTCTATCTTCTAAATCGGGACCACAATCGTATGTCATTAACGGACCCTCTGCCATGCTTCATAAAATTAAAATATCAAGTGTAGAAAAAAGCATAAGAAGAAAAAAACCAAGAGCGATTATTATTATCAAGACATGTACATACCATCGTATTGCAGTATCCCTGCATTGCTTACAAAATAGTAATGTATATTTATAAACAGTTTTTGTGAATGCCATAAATTTTTATGCTTTAATAATAATTTAACTAAAATTTCATCACGTCTACCCTCTTGTTACCGGAAAATGTCATTTGCTAAAGTCAAAGTCTGACAGCATTTTTGTCTTCATTTGAAGTTATCGAATGTGATAGCAAAGAGCTAGTAAATGTACCCATTCGTTGTACATATATTTTATAGTAACACTCAAATTATCTGCAAACTGTAATGATATCTTAAAAAAAATATATTAAAAACATGTGAATAGTACCTATATCTAAAAATAATCGTAATTAATTTAACAATAAAAAGGGATCAAAATTGTCGTGTGCAAAGCACTCTCAGTGAAAAATAGCTACAAAGTATATCTATTATCATCATTAGCTAGTTTAAAACAAAGTCGCTTTCCGCTGTCTGTCCCTTTATATGCTTAGATCTTTAAAACTGCGCAACGGATTTTGATGCGGTTTTTTTTTAATAGAAGGTACGAGATGTAGATGGAGAGTGTCAATGGGGTATTTCTTATCTATAATGCAAGTGTATGATGCAATAAATAAAAAGTGATAAATCCAAAAATATTTATTTTTTACTTTTGATGCGGACAAAGTTAGCTGGGTCAGCTAGTGAAAAATAACTTATATAGTTCATATAGTTTCTAATCAAGAAAAGTAAAAAATAAGTCCGTATAATATTTTTTATTTTGCATTATCTTCTTATATTTACAAATTTTAATAATAATAATTCGCCTATATAATAAAAATTAGAGTATTTACAATATAAATTATACAAAAGTTTTAAAAATTAGTGGCATTATTTCGAGAATATCAGAGATCACAATAAAACTTGCATCACATTTTCCACTTTTTCGACATAGCACTGACAAAAGGTGTCTTCAATAATTAGTCCTTGTTGAAGCATCGAGTCCAAAAACGGTCCAGCATGTGGTAAAAATGTCTGCTCACATGCAGTAACGAATGTTCCTCGTCGGCGTAGCTCTGTAACACGCATATAATTCGATCAGGATGCAAGAGATATTCACGTTTCTTGGATGTGAAATAAATGAACTACCTAGAATAAGTACCTCTCAGAATATCTGCATAAACTGGCTCATTCCGCGTTTCGCCTTCCCTATCCTACCAACGAAAATATTACGAACGAGGGTTGAGGTTGGTCAGGCGGCCGGTCGGTCGTAAAATCACAGCCAAATCTTTTGACAACACGGATAGTTCGAAATGGTGACATGTTGTGCCGACCCCACATAAAGTGGCACAAGGGAAAATAAATTAATAGTTATGTCCAATACTAACCATTTGTTCAAAATCAATATCGCTACGCTGCAGTTGTTTCGCCAACTGTATACTATGTTGGAAGTGTGTGTTGTCATCCTTGGTGCCGTGGGCCAGGAGGTAACGTCTTCCGCGCAGTTTCTCCGCCTGTTTTATAACATCGGAGTTCTCGTAGCCAGACGGGTTGGCTTGCGGAGTGTCCATGTAGCGCTCCGTGTACATAGTATCTATGGCAAATCGTTTATCTTAGCTTTAATAGGTACTAAAGAACAAAATTAAAAAATACATATATACATATATATATTTTTAATTATTTGAATTTTTTTTTGTTGTCTTTGGTGGATTCTTTTGTTTTGTCTTTAACAATCAAAGTATTAAAATAGTTCAAAATCTAGGCTATTGGGATAAATGTCATTGCAGTTTTGGTAATTTTTGTTATTTCATAACTCATTAAAAAGCAACTGATATTTGTCTTCAAGAAGAGACAAAGTTTATAAAGAAGTCATAATTTATCCATACTATTAAGCATATTGTCATATCTACGTTCCACTGCATTATATTCTTCTACCACTAAAAAGTTTAATGCTCCCCTCCTATTCATAGAGTGATGTTATATAACCTAAAACCTTCCTCGATTAATAGGATTAATGGGATATCTAACACTAAAATATTTCTTTAATTAAAATCAGTGGTTCTAGAAATTACCGCATCAAAACAAACATATTCTTCAGTCATTGATCAAAACAACTTTTAGGATTATATCGCGTTTATTTCTTACTCATTTATATTTATTTGCCGACGTTTCGAACTCTTTACAGAGATCATTTTCACGAGTGATGAACAAAAAAATAAACGCGATATAATCCTAAAAGTTGTTTTGATCAATGAGTGAGATTCGCGAAAGTCTTAGAAATAAATATATTGTTCAGTTTTATATTAATAGCAGTAGATTATTTACTCTTACCATAATAGAGCCATGAAGTGACTGGTGCTACAGCAGCGGCACATGACAGTAATCTTTCGTCGTCCTTAATCAGCATCATTGTTGAGGCGAATCCACCATAACTCCAACCCCATACACCAATACGAGTTGGGTCAATAAAAGTGTATACACTCATTAAACTCCTGTAATTAAAAACACTTATACCAACTAGTCCACTTGGGACGTAAACGTAACGGCAACTCGAACGTAACAGCCGCTGCCTACACATTCAGGTAGAAGAAGGCGTGAAGTTATGTTATGTTAAAAATACTTATGAGATTTAACACTTAATAAAGTCAGCCTCTGCTATAAGCCAATATTGAGAAAGTAGCTAATCTCAGTGCTGGTGATGGAGCACCACGTTTCGGGATCACCGAGTCGTGGGATCGAATTCTGGTTCATAGCAATGACTTGGGATTTTTTTCCGGAAGTTATGTGAGATAGATATCGATGACAATACAGTGTCCAATGTATGCCAGTTACGCTGCCACACTGTTGGGAAGTAGAAAAGGAAAAGCCGCTGCTTATACTTTCATGTAGAAAAAGGCGTGAACTAACAAAGAGAATATAGATATTCTCTTTTTATTGTATTATTTACTAGATTAATTTAATCTTAGAAATAGAGTACAATTTATATTTACAAACGATTCTCTTGTTTTAAGTAGAGCGAAAACTTAAATTGTATGCACTCAAATGTTGATAATGTTGGACTTGTGATTTTCAGTACAATGCAAAGCCTTTTGCAAGATTTTCAGTGTGTGTAAAATAATTAAAATATTCTACTAGGAAATAACTAAAACCCTGTCTCGCGGATACAACTAATTTAAACTAGCACTAGAAGTGTTATTTTAATGTTATATGTGAATAAGTAAATGTGGACTATTTGTTATCTACACATATAAATAAATTTGAAGTGTCTGTTTGTAATATTGAAATAAATGCTTTCTACAATCGTTTTTTTTATAATTTTTGTCTGTCTCCCTGTCTGTTCCGCATAATCTTTGAAATGGCTGGACCGGTTTTGACAGGACTTTTATTGGCAGGTAGCTGGTGTGATAAGGAGTCACATTGGCTACCTTTTTTTAGAAAAAGTTCTTTTATTTATTGCCTCCAAGATTAGCCGGGCTATCATAAAGTCAAATTATATAATAATGATAAATAATATTTTCACCCGAAGCCGCTGTCGAGTCTCACAATATTACATCGCAAATGGTAAAGCTGGCAAAACCTATTGTAATATACTAGAGACATTATCACACATGATTTCCGAAAAGAATGCCGAAAAGCCATTGTTGTGAGCCCGGAATCTAACCCAGGTCTTAAGATCTTATTGAATTAGAAGCCGGGAGCTCGATAACTGTACCACCGAGGCGTGATTTGGAATTTATAATAATTGATATTTGGAAACAAATTCTATATATAAAGATCCACAGCAACAATATAATGTATATAGCTTTTTTATAAGACAATTAATTATAATTTATTATATTGACCGGGTATACAAGGTCATACAAAAAAGTATATTTTTCGTTCCGTTACGATACGATGACTTTATTTTACCTTTAAGTTTGTTTTCAATCTCTTTGTTGAAAACTAATTTTAATAAAATGCTTCGAGTCTTATAATTGAACAATACTGTTTTTTTATCAATTGCCTTGTTGCAGTCTTAAAAGTGGGGTCACCAAGGAAAGCATTTTTATTTCAATAAGCCAAAAGAGGCATATCAGTGTCTGACCTTCTTAAAATATGGGCAATTTGCACACAGTTGTCTCACACGACGAATATGTGCAATTTCAATCGAAGATTTGATTTGCATTTCGTTGTATGAGTGGGCCGGCTCGACCGGTGAAATACCACGATCTCTCGGAATTTCAGCGTGTGAAGTGTTGGATCGTGCCGCGTTTCAGTGAGAGAGGTAACCAGAGGCCCGATCCCTTTCCTCCTCCTTTACCCGCCTACTCCCTTGAAAGACGGCGACGCACCACGGTGTTCATGGGGGGGTGAGAAATTGCCTACAATCAGGTCACACACGCGTTTGCCCTCCTATCCCATAAACAAAGATACGCGGTACTGCTTAGTCTTACAAATGTTAATGGTGTGAAGATATTATATATATTAAATAAAAGTTAACGTACTTGATAGCAAGCAAGGTGTCCGTAATTTCCACAGATCCAAGTGCATTGTTGACGGCGTGCATGGCTTCGACTCCCATATACCCTGAACCCCGCACGTCGATAGAAGCTATTATAAAGCTTCTGTTGGTTGCCAAATACGAGTTGTAATATTCTGTAATAAAAAAAAAACTTGTAATAAACAAAAAACTTTATAAAGTTCTTACATTTCTTTCTAAACAGAGATTTCAGTCTTTCTCATCTTTTTATCTTCATTCTCAATGGGTAAAGTTATCTTCATTTCAAATTTTATCAAAATACGTGAAACAGTTTTTATGTGAAGAAGCCATATTGTTAGTCTCCCTCCCTTCTGTAATTTTAATAGGAAATAGTGTCGATACAGACAGATGCGTAATTCTTAATTATACTATATAAATGACGGGCTACTAGTAGTAGTAATGCTGTCGCTCCTGAATCGCAGTCGAAGGGTTCGATCCCGAACCGAACACAAACATTTGTGTTACAATAGATGTTTGTACGGCATCTTGGTGTCTTTTTATTAACTAGTTACTCATAATAATGTAATTGAGTAATTAACATACATACATAACTTCACGCCTTTTTCTACCTGAAGGCGCAGGCAGCGGCTGTTAAGCTTCGACTCGCCGTTATGTTTACGTCCCAAATGGAATAGATGGCGAACCTATTGCCATACACCGGGCGCAAAGTTTTCAGCCATCGATATTTATCACACATAAATTCCGAAAAGAATTTCGAAAAGTCATTGGGGTGACCAGGATTCGAATCTACGACTTCTTCATTCAGAAGCAGGGTGCTCGATCACTGGGCCACCGAGACATAAATTTCCTAACATTATTATTATTAAAATATCTTATTTAAATCAACTCTTATCATAAAATATATATAAGGAAGAAGATTAATTAGATTATAACATAAAACATAACTTCATGCCTTTGTTGCCCGAAGGTGTAGACAGCGGCTGTTAAGCCTCGTCTCGCCGTTATGTTTACGTCCCAAATGGAACAGGTGGCGAACCTAATGCCATACCGGGCACACTTAACTTCCGAAAACAACTTCGAAAAGTCATTGATGTGAGCCAGTGTCAGTATTCGGACCCGCACCTCTAGATCAGAAGCCGTATGCTCGACCCACTGGACCACCGAGAGATTATTAGATTATAATTCTAAATAATATTGATATAAATTAAATTAACATTAATTATATTCATATTTAATTAATACAAATAAAAAATACGCAATAAACACAATAATAAATAAACAAAAAACTTCAAGGTTATTGTATTGGTGTGTTCAGTCAACTTTATGTTCGAGTGTGCTAACATATATTTTGAATTAGCAGTAAGAGGTAACAAGTACATCACGAAATTCTTACAGGAGCAAAAACTACGGGTTTTTCCGCGGTCAGTGTATTATTTTTATCGATTTAGGCTGGATAAGTCTCGGTGGTGCAGTGGGCGAGCGCACGGCCTCTGATCCAGAGGTCCGGGGTTCGATTCCAGACACTGGCTCACACCAATGACTTTTCGAAATTGTTTTCGGAAGTTATGTGTGATAAATATCGATGACTGACAAACTTTGTGCCCGGTATGGCAATAGGTTCGCCACCTATTCCATTTGGGACGTAAAACATAACGGCGAGACGAGGCTTAACAGCCGCTGCCTACACCTTCGGGTAACAAAAGGCGTGAAGTTATGTTATGTTATGTTATTTTTTCGCAAATTAAGTATATATTATGGCCTTTCAAATTATTTGGATAAAAATTAATGGATTTCGTATCTCTTCTTGGATTTTATTATATAGATATATGTATATAGTTTTACTAAAAATTTGATCCATCTTACTGACCCACGTCAAAGTGATCGGTGACCCTGGACGAGCCTGGTCCAGCATAAACCCGTACAACCATTGGATACTGAGCCCCTGACGCCATATTTGGCGGCAATAGAAGCTTCACATGAGCCAACACATGCTCCCCTAGTGATACAACGTTAAACAACGCATATGGTAGTTGATACTGCTTCAATAAATCTTTCAACCTTGTGTTTTCTTTGATCAAAGAAAATTTATCTTCCTGTAACATTAAAACATATAAAATTTCTAATAAACAAGTAATTAACAATAGTCAAATTATTTTAGATAATGTTGTCACACGTGAATAACCGATTTTTGTAAAACAGGCATTAGAACTCATATTTATTTTGACATTTGGACGCTCAAAAAATGACATAAACTTTATTTTTCCATAAAAATTGATCGTATCTTCACACTCGTGATTCAGGAAGATGAAGGCAGCGGTGATCATTACTAGACACGACGAATAGACGCCCAAGACTATTTTACATGTATGGGACACGTTGTTGTGTTAAATTTATCACAGATTTTTTTGAATTTAGATTTTGAACTTCATATAATTTTAGAAATTAGTAGCTGTTGCCCGCTACTTCGTCTGTGTGGACGCAATAAAGCATCAAAAATACTGCGCCTGTGCCAATATACGGGTTTATTGCTCACCCCCAATTAGTGATAGCGTGATAATATTTAGCCTCTAGGCTATATTTATGCAAATGTGGACGTAAAAGCATGTAGTACTTTTATAATTTATCCATAACAAACATTCAGACAAATAAAAAAACAGTCAAAAATTCCAAAAACCATATTTTTGGGTTCAGTATCGATTGGAGATCATGTCCCAGGTATTCTAAAAATAATATATACAATTTACAGTTTCAACTTTTCTACAATTTAATAATATGTATAGATTACTCACCAACGTATTATACAGATATATTTTTGGTGGTATATAAATGGAGCTGCACTTGATGATCGCATATTTGGATGACGAGGAGAACGAAGCTTCAGTGACGGAGTGACAAGCTGGTTGTTTACAACTAATGCATCTCACAATACCTTTGGACGTCGCCCACATTTGCCTCATCCAGGGTGTGTTCCCGGGGGAGACAATGTAATAAACCGTATCGATCTCCTCATTCCAACCAACAATTTCAGTCACTGTAGAGTTTCCAGGACTCAAATCTTCCGTGGTCAGCGTTTTGAAGTTAAATTTGGCCGCATGAGCAAACCTCTGGTCACCATGATACAAATTCTGTATCTCTACCATTCTATCACCAGATTTATCTAACAGTGGCGTCGTAACATCAATCCATCCATTTGGTTCCGTATGCTCAATAACTATACTGCATTTATCTCTTTCTAAGTCACAATTGACCAAAACACTAACGTTCTGTCTCCTGTTCAACCATAACACAATAACATTATGATCAGATGCCCAATTGACTCTGCCCAAGTAGTGATCTAATCCGACAAGGTCCACCGGTGCTGGAATGTTCCAAGGTTCACTTCCAACGGCTTCCAATTTGAAGATTCTTAAGATAACTTGAGGATTTTTTCGACCTGCCTGATAAACAATAGATCAGGTATTAAATAACAATTTTTATTGTATTTTTTTTTCAATATATTTTAAATAAGTCTAAATTCAGCTTCTGCTTCACTTTAAAATTAATAATTATGTACGACAGTTTCAGAACCGTTCAAGACATGAACGGTTTTGAAATAAATCAATGCTACAAAAAACTAGCTTTTACTAGAACTAGCCTTTATTAATTACTAGTTCTTGCCTGCAACTTAGTCTGTGCGAAATTCTGTACCCAAGAATCACCATTCATAGTTTGTGCCAGCTTAGTTCGCTCAACTCAATTTGAAATTCATAGTACCTAAACTATATGAGGCTATATTTCAGCCTAAGTTCGGTTAAAACTAAATTACTTCTTATTAAGAATTTAATTTTATATTTTTTAAAAGATAATATTTATTCTTTTCAATATTTATTATAATGTATAGGAATGTTCCAAGGTTCACTTCCAAAGGCTTCCAATTTGAAGACTCTTAAGATAACTTGCGGATTTTTGCGACCTGCCTTAAATAACTAGATCAGGTATTAAATAACTATTTTTATTGTAACAAAGTTTTATATGTTTTCAAATAAGCCTAAATTCAGCTTCTGCTACACTTTAAAATTAATAATCATGTACGACAGTTTCAAAACCGTTTAAGACATGAACGGTGAACGAAGAAATAATAGTTGTAAGAAAAACTTAAGTTTATTTTACATTATTTTTGAAATAAAAATAAAATAAAGTTAAGAAAACCTGTTGGTAAGTATCTACAACCATCACCTGTTACACAGATATTGTTACAGTTGCGTTGCCGTCCTTTAAGGGAGAAGGACGGGAAAGGTCAGGGAGGGCGTGTAGGCTTCAGAATACCTCTCTCACTGAACGAAACGTGGCATTAGCGACTTTGCGTCGATATTCTGAGAGCCTGTGGTATTTCACCGGTCGAGCTCAGCCTTTGAACATCCAAAACATCTGTTAAGTTATTTGGAATAATGCCGATTTTCCTATGGTAATAAATCGTGTATTCCTGTCGTAAAACGGTGCCTATATAATACTTAACACCTCTTACTATATATTGGAGGAAACGGTACGGTACACATACAACCATACTAGCAGAAAATAAACCTGATAACTGATGTTACGGCTTCTGTTACATCAGTGTAGACGCCCGCTGTCTGATAATTTCCTTAGTAGTTGTCGACATGATAATTTTTGTGACTGACACATTTTTTTTATGATTTTATCTACGTAAAACTTAAGATGATTCAAATATACCTTTGGAAATTTCAAATTTTCAGTTTCAGGGTACTGGTTATCAAGATTTGACGGCTTCCCGTAGTAAGGGATCTCGACAGTATCGACTTCTTTGTCATTGAATGACGCCACCGCAAGATATTTCCCATTATTGGAAAACCACATTGCTTCAGCAGCATTGAACATCTCCTCTGAAACAATAGGGCAGATATTTATATTGTTTTGTTCACGTATTAGATTAGCTGACACGGTGAACCTTGTATCGATTTAAAAAGCTTTTGTTTTCTCAATTTTAGAGTATCAACCATCACGAGAAGAACCGGGCAACAAGCTCATATCTCAAATAGTAATAGACTACAAATTAATAAGGCACTTATTACTTAGGGTAACTACATAATTTATTTTAATTGGGTAACTACTAAATATATTTATGAAGAATTATCTATGTTTATCTATTATCTGTGTACGTTATGGAAACGAGTGTTGGGTATGGCAGAGTGTGCATGAAAGTACGATAAACCCGGTCGAAATGAGGGCAGTGCTCAAAATCTGCAGAGTGACTGCGTCGAAAACAAGTCTATATGAAAGAAAATTGAATTGAAAGAGTGTCTGTTCTCTCTGCCTACCCCTCTAAACACTTTACTATATTATAAAATGTCTGTTCTGTTATGAGACAAATAAACTATTGAACGTATATTAAAAAGGAGGAGGTTTCTTTCGGGACTTACCTTCATAAAGCCAATCAGGAACTCCATGATAAATAATTCCAGGAACACCATCCGTGGTAAGCTGTATCACCTGGTCGGGTCTTTTAACATCTGGTACATAGAAGACATTGTTGTCTTTCACGTAGGCTATCGTCTGACGTTTGCTCCATATAACCACCTGCAAAGCTCCTTCACCCAATCTTGATAGGTTTCTGTTAATCATATACAGAACTAATTTAAATGAATTCACAATAAATATTGCTATGCAGTTCGCTGAATGAATGGGTCGGCTTGACCGCTAAAATCTCTATCTCTCAGAATATTGACGTAAACTAGCTCATGCAGCGATTTGTTTGGAATGAGAGGTATACGCCTACGCTACCCTCACCGCCTAGTCTTGACTCTATCCCATCAGAAAGGTCGACAATGCAGCTGTAACACTATGTTGCAAGTATCCATAGGTGACACTTGTCACCGACCACCAGTTACTGCTAGCTATCAGTTATTGCCTAGATCTCCGTGGTCCAGTGGTCAAGCACCCGGGATTAAATCAAGAACTCGTGGGTTCGAATCCTGGCTCACACCAATGAATTTTCGAAATTATTATATAATATTAAACTTATGTGTGATGAATACCGATGATTAAAAACTTTGTGCCCGGTATGGCAATAGGTTCGCTATGTATTCTATTTGGGCTGTAAACATAACGGCGAGACGAGGCGTGAAGTTATGTTATGTTGTTGTGTACTGCTAGCTCCTTTGACCCCATTTCCATAAAAAATCTGTTGTACACTTCTACAATGTTGTATTCTAAAGAAGTACTTTTTAATTTAGTATTTATTATAATTCAAATTATCCTACTTACTTCCGAACAAGATCGTAAACCCTATATTCTCCTGTGCTCGAGTACCTATAGAGCTGAAATTAAAAGATACATAATGAAAAAAAAACAATGTTGAAACAATATGAAACACATTTTGTTGAAAAAAAAAAAACATTTATAATTAAATCATATGTATAAAAAGCTTTTATTAGCATGGCTTCAATTTCTATTCTTCAATATTAAAAAAATAAAATAAGATCCATCTTAATAAAATAATAAAATCAACATTAGCGATTGACTTCCGTTAATAAAATATACAGTAATTGAAAAAATAATTACAATTTGAAATACCTATTACTTAGGTATGTAATTATACTTACGTGGTATATCTATACAAACAAATAAATTCAGCGGAAAATCTTAAGCGGGACAAATACAGAAACCTTGTAGGTGATTATGTTTTTGAGCCGTTTGGGGTTGAGACTGTAGGGACATGGGGGTCCCAATGCTCGTGCACTCTATAAAGATATTGCAAAGAGACTGATGGAGGCCTCTCGTGACCAGAGGGCTAGTTTATTCTTCGGACAGAGGATTATGGTTTTGCCATTTAGCGTGGCAATACGGCTAGTCTTCTTCGAGCCCGGATTCTAAGCCAGAAGCGGGGTGCTCGACTACTGGACCACCGAGGGACATTTTATTTATATTATTGATTATTTGATTTATATTATTTCGTATTAATAGCGATAGTATTATTAAAAGAAAGAAAACAGAATGAAGTTTAGTTTTATTAGTATAATGTAGCTAGAAACACGTTGAGCGTGACGACCGATCGTTCACGATACGGCGAGCATTATCAGTTCACGGTTGATTTTAGCATACGCCTGTCTGATTACACGGCATAAATCGAAAGATATCCGTTTGTTATTAATTTTAAAATAATTAGTATAATTTCCCAACATCAGTCGATCAAACATGTAGAAAGAATGGATGATGCAAGGTTGACTAAGCAAATATACAATACAGGAAAAGGATGTAGAAGTCCTTGTGGAAGATGATATCAGGAGCATCAAAAACAGATGAGAATATATGAGAAAAGTTATAAAAGTCGAAGAAGCGAGTGAGGTGTGTGAGAATTGTTAATTGTGTCGCTCTCTAGTTCTCTCTGCCTAGTCCGCAAGGGACTTGGAGTGTTTGTTTAGACACAATCTAGTTAAATTAATAACATAATATAACTTCACGCCTTTTTCTACTCGAAGGTGTAGGCAGCGGCTGTTATGTTTACGTCGCAAATGGAATACGTGGCGAACCTATTGCCATACCGGGCACAAAGTTTTTAGTCATCGATATTTATCACACATAATTCACGAAATTAATTTCGAAAAGTCATTGGTGTGAGCCAATGTGAGGATTCGAACCCGAAACCTCTGGATTCAGAAGCGGGATGCTCGGCCACTGGACCACCGTCTTCTTCGTCAATTAGTTAAATTAATAATTATATTTTTTGAAACTTTACATGGTTTTCTACTAAAAGGTAGACTACAAGCTCATAAACATGACCCAACATGGATATTGCATAGAGAGCTGTTACATCAAAGAAACTCTAAGCGCTATTTCGTCAAGTCCAAGAGGTACATTGACTTAAATATAATAATTTGATATTGTAACCCCTTAGCTTTCGACCTCTTTGTTCAAAATATGTACGGCATTCCTGGGTTAAGAATTTGTATAAGTATACAAAAGAAAATTAGACAAATGACTTTGAAGTCTGGGCTTGTAGTCTATTAGTGTAGGCAGCGGTTATTACGTTTTGCCTTGTCAAATTATCACGACCGTAAGCGCATAAGTGGCGGAACTGGCCCTTATCGACCACAATGTAGTCAGTCAACAATCTTGACTATACTTTTTAGTTTACAATTTAACACCCGAAGCTGTAGTCCTGGAATAGCCAATTTTTTACGTCCCAAATGAAAAAACTTCCGAAAAGATGTTCCGAGAAGTCATTGGTGTAAGCCCAGAATCATCCCCACAATGATTTAGAAGCTACTCGACCACTGGACCACCGAGACCAAAATAACAGATAAATTCCAAAACTCATTGATATTACTCCTCTTAATCGCCTACATTATTTAAGAAACTTTTTATTTCTCTTAAAAAACATAACATACATAACATAACTTCACGCCTTTTGTTACCCGAAGGTGTAGGCAGCGGCTGTTAAGCCTCGTCTCGCCGTTATGTTTACGTCCCAAATGGAATAGGTGGCGAACCTATTGCCATACCGGGCACAAAGTTTTGAGTCAGCGATATTTATCACACATAACTTCCGAAATTAATTTCGAAAAGTCATTGGTGTGAGCCAGTGTCTGGAATCGAACCCGGACCTCTGGATCAGAAGCCGTGTGCTCGACCATAGACCATATATAGGTATCTATTATGTATTTATATTTGTTCTTTCTGCTTACCACGCAAGGGATGATTTGGCGTGTAGTTATGTATGTATATAAAATAATTATATTTCCTAACTGTATGTTAAATTAATGATGACAGCCTCGTGTGAATATTCTAAACTGTTTTTGCCGATTTTCCAACAGATGAACATTAAAGTCCGAAATTCGTCGAAAATCCACAAACGTATCTACTATTCAAAATGTAATATAATATTATTAACATATTAATTAATATGAATAACATAATTTATTGTTAATTTAATCACAGCAAACTTGTAATCGAGCAATGATAATAATATTTGAGCCTATATTAATTCTTTTGAATTAATAATTAGTACTATCGATTCCGGGCCGACACACCTATGGCTTCTCGAAATTCTTCTGGAATGTTATGTGATGACTTCTCGGATTTTTTTTTCGAAGTATCGACGACTGGCAACTTTCTGCCTGGTGTATGGCATTAAGTTCCGCTACCATTTGGAAGGTAAGAATTCGGCGATTCGAAACTCAACAACCGTTGCCTACAGCATCGTGTAAAAAAAGGCGTGAAGTTACACAACTCATGAATATTATTTTCAGATTTAGTTATTACGATTTAGTTAGTACTTACATAATATGGAAGGTGTTTAACCACAAAAAAAAATCTTTCGAAACTACATACAAGCAGTTCAGTTTTACAAACTTCAATATGTAAATTAAATGTGTAACACGAATATCTTATAAATAAAAAATGACTTACTATATAATATAGTATGTTATTATACAGTGAGAACTGTATATTATTTAATTAATTTAAATAATTGTTGGTAACCGCTCTAGATATTTGTAACACATACCTACACATACAAGTAAAAATATTAGGTAAACAAGTAAAATATAATATTAGTCACACTACACTGATATCTTGAAGAACGATATGTACATATCTTAAATGTTTTGTAATTTTTTATGTCCCTATGTTCTGTAACATCATTATATAGTATGAAAGAAAGCCGCTTTCCGCTATCTGTCCTCTTATATGCTTAGAACTTTGAAACTACGCAACGGATTTTGATGCGGTTTTTATTAATAGATAGAGGGTCTCAACGGGGTGGTTTGTATACATAATTTATGTATAATGTAGTAAATAAAAAGTGAATAATATTCGAAATTTTGCACTTTTATAGGTAGTTGTAAAAAATACTTTTGATGCTGAAATAAGTTCGCCGGGTCAGCTAGTAAGCTATAAATAGATCCCTTAGAGAAGATTACGTCTATTACGAATTCTAAAAGAGATAGAGAGAAAGAGAGAGAGAGAGAGAGAACACTGAATGCAACATTCCTTTTCAAGAGACTTATATCAAGGAGGAGGTTGTTATGCCTTATTTTTTTTTATAAGGCTAAGTTACTTATCAATGAATGCGGAACCGCCGGATGTTATAAACGGTACCTATACTTGACATTTTATTCAATGTCATGAGCGAATTAAAATTCAAATTAAAAAACATATTACATGTAGGTATTTGTAACATTTTTTTTAACGGCTTTAGGCAGTATATAATATTTTTTTATATTGTATTTAAATATGTAGTAAATTTTTCAGAAGATTTTATACTTTTACTTTTGTAGTATAGAGACAGTTGAGAATTAAACTATCTAAGATTTTAGTTTAATTTATTTAAGTCACAAGTTGAATATTTCGCCAATACACAAAATACTCCGATATAATATAACAATTATTAAACACTATAAGTATATAATGTATTTTTTATTAAATGAATAGAAATCTAATGTATAAAATTCTCGAGTCTAGATGTGCGTAATTGAACTCCTCCGAAACGGCTTGACCGATTCTCATGAAATTTTATGTGCGTGTCGGGTAGGTCTGAGAATAGGACAACATCTATTTTTCATCCCCCTAAATCACAAGGGTAGCCCACCCCTCAATATTTTTTTTTTATTTTTCGCTATATTTCTGTTTCTTATTTTTTTTATAAAACAGGATAGAAAAATACATACAACCCTAAATTTTCAACTCCCTACGATCAACCCCTATTTTTTAAATTGTATTTTTCGGCAAGACAACGTTTGCCGGGTCAGCTAGTTAAAGTATAATATTTGCGATTTAAATCGGAAATTATTGAAATTAATTCAAAGTTAACAAGCAATTTATACACTACCTAGAAGGTACAAGGTTCTCATGTGCAATTACAGGTATGAACAATTAGGTTAATCGCTGTTTGCTCTGATGAAACTACGATTAGAAAATTGTAGTAAACATAAATAGCTCACCATTTGCTGTATCATTACATACATAGTATAAAACAAAGTCGCTTTCCGCTGTCTGTCCCTTAAATGTTTAGTGTTACTGTAACGTTGCTGACCTTTACGGGATAGGGGATAAGGAAGGATGGGGAAGGGGGGTGGGCCTCCGGTTAGCTCTCTCACCGAACGAAACGCAGCATGAGCCACTTTACGTCGATCTTCTGAGAGGTCGTGGTATGTCACCGGTCGAGCCAGCCCATTCATGTAGCGAACCGCTTGGCTCTACCACGCTAAGATAAATGATTAGATCTTTGAAACTACGCAACGCATTTTGATACGATCATTTTTAAGAGATAGACGGTGTCAACAGCGTGTTTTGTATGGATAATTAATGTATAAAGTAGTAAAAAAAAGGGATTATTTTAGCTATTTAACACTTGAATTGTTAACGCTGTAAAAATACTTTTGATGCGGAACAAAGTTCGAGTTAAAGGGTCAGTTAGTAGAATATAAAAAATCCAATGACGTAATTCTAAAATTTATCCACCTCGGGTAAAACTCAAAAGGAATTCCCAAAAAGTGTTGACGTAATCTTTGCTTTATTGAATGTCAGGTGTAATAAAATCATCTTAAAATTATAAGAAAAATGATATCTGAGTAAGATATTATTTTTTCTTATAATTTCATGAACACCATATAGGAAGTACGCATGTGTATGCTTTAGTTATCGCATTAAAGCGTAACAAACAAACTTACATTCACATTTATATATTAGTATAGATTTAAATTATTATAAATCCAAAGTTTATTATCGTCTATTAATAAAACGGACGGCCAAGACACACATTCCATGACCAAATAGAACATGTTCTGGAGGAAGGTGATGTTAGAAGCCTCAAAAAACGACGCGCGTACTTGAAAAGAGATATGAAAGTCAACGAAGTCAACGTAAGAATCGTGCCTTATGGCGCTCTGTTCTCTCTACCTACTCTACAATACAATACATAGATTAATTTAACAAAATGTTTCTACACGCTTATTTTCTGTTGAGAGTGTTTGAGATTAGGCGACAGGCGGAAGGAAATGGGTTAAACAAAACTAAATTACGATATAAGGCAATAGATTCCGCCACCTATTTCCATTTAAGACGTAAAGATTCGGCTAGTCAAGTCGTAAGAGTCGGTACAGTAAGGCGTGAATTTCCAAGAAAACTAAGAGTAGAGTCTTAGTTTACACTACATACGAACAAACATACGAAACTACTTTTTTACTTTTTTGCCTTAACGACAAAATAATTGAACTTAAAAAATCTGCAATTGTTTCATGTTAATTGTATATTTTAATTAATAGCTTTGCTGTTGATTGTTATGAAATTACTAACGTATATTTTGGATATTAACATTTAATTTAAATTACATTTGTATGGAGTAGAACATTTGTTGGTTAGGTTTGATACCTATTCCATTTGGGAAATAAACATATTGGCAAGTCGAGGCTTAACAGCCTCTGCCTAAACATTTCGGTAGAAAAAGGCGTGAAGTTATTTTATGTTTGCCTATAACAAACTGTAAAGCATGCCTGCTAATAACTTGGGCTTATTGCTATCAAAGTATATATTGTATAAACAAATATTTAATACTCACTTTTCGTCTACGAGCTACCAGCAATAGATATTTCAAATCCGGTGAAGGTTCTGATGATTCCAAACTAAAATTTCCAATGTTTTTCTGTAAAAATACAAAATACAAATATTATTGTGGTAACAATACATTTATATAGTCTTTATATAGTCTTGCCGAAAAATAAAATTTAAAAAATAGGGGTTGATCGTAGGGGGTTGAAAATTTAGGGTTGCATGTATTTTTGTATCCCGTTTTATAAAAAAAATAAGAAACAGAAATATGACGAAAAATTAAAAAAAAAATTGAGGGGTGGGTGACCCTTGTGATTTAGGGGGATGAAAAATAGATGTTGTCCTATTCTCAGACCTACCCAACACGCACATAAAATTTCATGAGAATCGGTCAAGCCGTTTCGGAGGCAATTACGCACATCTAGACTCGAGAATTTTATATATTAGATAAGACGGTGGTCCCGTGGTCGAGCTTCTAAGCTTCTGGTCCGGGTTCGAATCCTGAGACTGGCTCACACCAATGACTTTTCGAAATTGTTTTCGGAAGTAAGTGTGATAAATATCGATGACTGAAAAACTTTGTGCCCGGTATTGTAATAGGTTCGCTACCGATTCCATTTGGGACGTAAACATAACGGCGAGGCAAGGCTTAACAGCCGCTGCCTACACCTTCAGGCAATAAAGGCGTGAAGTTATGTATGCATGTATGTATATAATTATTTAGGCGTCCTACAAATATCTGTGCTCATCTATATAATATATAAATAAAATTGAAGTGTCTTTTTGCAATATTGAATTAACCGCTATCTACTACATTCATATGAATACGTATACAGTGCATACACCAAAAGAACGTTATTTTCAATATTTGTCTGTCTGTCTGTCTGTTTGTTCTCGGTAATCTCTGAAATAACTGGAACGATAGGCTACTTTTTTTTAGAAAAAACTCTTTTTTGCTCCCGAGGCGAAACAAAGTTAATCATTTGTAGTCGGGGTGAGAATCAAACCTCTGCCGACCTCTACTCAGCAGGCGGTTGTTTTACCGACGCATTATAACAAAAATACTTCAATAAAAATTCTTGATACTTACAATATCTTGTTGATCAAGAATCTCCGTGTATTTATTTGTATCGACGTTGTACTTCAAAACACCGTTGATAGAATCTTTGATTATGTATTCATTGTCTGGAATATTAACAACAGGGAATAAATGTATTATCTTAGGTGATTATTTCTTTAATTTTACTATTATATAAGACTTTACTAGATTAAAACCAATAGCAACGGCACTATCATTACGTTTTATCACGTTCACTGCGTTATGAGGTCGAATTGGTACATGCGTGACTTCTCGCTGGTGCGGCAGACAAAATATGGTTCTTTCACTCTGTGCGGGAGATAGCTACGATAACATTTCTACGAGTATAACAGAGACAAATATACATATTTGATTCTCTCACGAAGCTTAGCCTGATGGCGTAGTTAGTACTATATGAGGTTAAATATGCCCCAAACGCACTGAATAAAAATAATTACCGCTCAGTGCGAAGGAAGGTCTAATCCGCCTCAAAAATGGCAGGTCTCATAAACGCACAGGGCGGGGTGCGGGCGTCGCGAGCACAGCGCATTTTAGCTTAGTGTTGGGACAAGTCACGATAAATAACGATGTAACTCTAGCCAAATATTCGCTGCCGTTTTCATACTAAGCATGACCTAAATATTTCACTACAGCAAAATCTCAAATTCTTTATTCTGCACATATATAAAGTGTTTTATTTCAGGATTTCCTCCTGGCAAATGTGCTGATCATGTGCTTCAAAAAGGTGGTCAGCGAAATCGTTGCATAGTTTGCTATGACAAATTAAGGCGTACCTTAAATAGCAGTCAAAAACCTTTTTGTGTCCATCTTTTTGTTTACCCTGTTTTAATGAAAAATATTTTGTTTAAAGTACTACAATAAATATGTTTTATCTTAGTTGCAACTTCCCATCCCTAGTGTAGATACAAATCATACTTTATTTCAGTGCGATGTGAGGCGTTCTGCCTCACATCGCACATGTCATATATATTTGTGTTGTTTATTCAATACTCAAAAGTAGTAACTGAGGGCGAAGCCGGATTCAATTTTAGTACAAATTAATAAGATACAAATCTACTCAACCGTTCTAGAACTCTACAACACTTCACACCATATGTCAAAGTGTCAAAATGTTCACATTCACCAGGGCGGCCCAATTCAAAGTGTAAGGGCCCTCATGAGAAGAACTGGATTAGAGATATTTTATCTTCATTTTAAAATGTATCTACTGCTATCTATAATAACTTACCTGATATCCATTGTACATACAAATCTTCTGGATAAAATTCGACTGTCAATGGTATCACTTCTTCAAGGCTAAAAGTCTTCAGTCCCCCTTTTAAATAGGGATATGATTCAGTATAGCTGTTCACTAACACAAGTACCAAACTGACGATAGTCTTCATTGACTGAAACAAATAATGATATTTGAGTTTCAAATGGCAAGTTCACGGAATACTTGTTTGTTATTACACTTTTATTAGCTTCACCTGTATGTATGTAATTAAACTCTTTGAGCTCGATTTTCTCCTATTTGATAAGACCCGGTTATATTCAAACTTATAATACCTATCAGAGACCGATAACAATGCAATAATTTGATTAAAATTTACCAATATCCTGAATAGATTCGCCAGGATTCGATAATTTCTTTCCGACTAGCTCTATCTCTCTTACGCTAGAGTTTTACTCTCTAGAGTAAGAGAGATGCCTATGGTAATAATTGCATATACAAGCATCGATATACCGACCAATTCCGTACGCATACTATTGCATTATAATAATATTTATGCTATAATAATATTTTTATTATATTCCGGTGACTATTCACTGAAAAATAAATAAAATTAAAAAATACTATATTTATTTTGTTAGTAAAGCGTGGGGTGCTTTTCTTTTAAAGTTATTTTAAACTAAAGTCTCGGTGGTCCAGTAGTCAAGCATCCCGCTTCTGAATCAAGAGGTCGCAGGTTCGAATCCTGACTCACACCAAAGACTTTTCGAAATTAATTTCGAAGGTTGGACATAAACATAACGGCGAGTCGAGGCTTAGCGGCCACTGCCTACACCTTCAGGTAAAAAAAAACTTATGAGTTATGACTTATATTAAGTTATGTTATGTAGTTATGTTATTTTAAACTTCTTAGTTTATATTTTATTTTAAGGAATCTTTAATAATATTCTAAGACATATACAAGAAATCCGGTCACTGATGGATGTAGAGCCTTGCAGCTCGCTGAATTGTTGCGTAAATATTGTAACAAAGAAAAATTTTTTTTTTAATTGCAAATAACATTTATTACTTTTACAGTGTGTTACTTTAATACATAAATATAAAACGATATAAAATATAAAAAGCTTATTCGAAGTGGTCTCCATTGGCTGCAATACAGGCCTTTAAACGTTGAGGCCAGTTATCAATAGAAACACGCAATCTTTCCATGGGAAAATTCTTCACTGCCAATCGTATGGATTGTTTTAGGGACTCTAAATTATTATTACGTTTAGAGCAAGCCGTACTCTCTAAAACTGACCACAAATAATAATCCAGTGGATTAAGATCGGGACTAGACGACGGCCAGTCGTCAGCTCTAATGAAGTCCGAAACGTTCGCTTCCAACCAACATTGCGTGGACCGAGCTTTATGACCCGGTGCCGAGTCTTGCTGGAAGGACCATACTTCGTTATTGAACATGGTGTTGTTAAGGGGCTTGACTACCTTTTCAAGAATGGTATCTTGATACACTTGCGCCGATGTTTTGATACCTTTTTCACAAAAATATGGCTCAGTCACTCCTTCGTAGCTAACACCCCACCAAACCATCACTGAAGTCGGATAATGCCCACGTTGCACTCTGTCAACTAATTGGGAAGCCTCCTTAGAGCTTTGATAAATACGGTCATTTTGTTTGTTAAAATGTTGCTCAATTGTAAAACCTTTTTCATCCGTAAACAATATTTTTCTGTGATCTCATTTTGCGTACCGCTTCAGTAGTTGTTTAGATTTTAACACCCTATTGTTTTTTAAATTATCAGTAAATAAATGACCAGTGCGCCTCTTATAGGCTGCAAGTCCTAAGTCATCTTAAATCTTTTGCTTGCGGACAGGATTTCTTCGAATTCTTTCCCTTACTGCTTTGACCACCTTTTTCGTACGAACACTACGTGGACGGCCAGGTCTTTTTCTGTCACAAACAGAGGAGGTCTCATTGTACCTATTAATAGCCCGGTACACAAACATTTGACTAATACCAAGTGTATGGAGAGTTTTAAAAATTTCAATAGGCTCCATACCTACTTTGTGTAATGCAATCACAGCGATTCGGTTCTCTTTATCACCCCACTCCATTTTAATATCGCAAAATATTGTACAATGTATTGGCGCCAAAACTAGAAAACACAATGAACAATCGTATAAAAATGACAGATTCCAAATTCAAATGTAATATTTTTTTATTTTTAGTTGTAACAGTATTTATGGCCAGACTAAGTATATCACAAATTTCTGTCTGTGGTTCAATCAGTAAGTGATGTTAACTACTATGAAATTGAAAATGCTAAGATTGTGAAGTAATTGACAATACCGTGTCTTATTAGAAGGTGAAGCGTTGAAAACCTGCAGTGATTACCGTGCATAACAAGAGTTATGAATGTCAAGAAGAACGTGAGAAGTGTGTGAAGGACCGTGTGTCTTATTTCACTCATCTCTTTCTGCTTACACTGGTCGCACTGGTCGCACTGGTCTCGGCGTAAAATTATTTATGTTCTTTTATTTTTGGAAATATATAGGAATCTCGACTATACTCGTTACGTAATACGGATGTTTTGACAAGAGTTCGAAGCCAAGATAATGCTATAGAATTTTATAAAATAATGACATTTTAAATTTTTTTTAGCTATCAACTTAAAGAGCAATTCCATGGTTCTATCTAAGTAGAAAATTAAAAAGTAAAACCACCAGCTCCGGAAGGCAGTCGGATAAATGAGGAATATAATTGTGGTCATTTCTTGTCACTCAACTGACGCCTTACTCTACATAGAAATTAAAACAAAACATAGAGGTCTTATGCAACAATTTGCAATGTACGCTTGTACAACGATTATTCAGTCACTAAACAGATTTGTATTGAATATCGATTTTATAAAATCGATTGATTTGATGATTGATTGACTTCATTTTACGGAACTGATAGATTACATCTGGCATTTAACAATGAAATGGTAAACGTAGCGTAGGACACCCACCAGCCCGATGGTCAGACCACCTCAGAAAGGCTGCTGGTAGAGACTGGATGCGGAAGGCAGAGAATCTGATGTTGTGGCGCAAATTGGGAGAGGCCTATGTCCAGCAGTGGACTGGAATTGCCTGATGATGATGATATAACAATGAAACAGTTTTATCATGGTCATTTTATTTTACTAAAAAATGAGAGTAAATTCTTTATATATTTTTTATCCGTTTTCTTATTTATCTGGCACATGGCATGACATAACTAGAATAGTGCTACGTAATACTTAAACGTAACTTCACTGATTTTTTCTAGCCGGAGGTTAAATCGGCTCTTAAAGCCTTGACTTGCCGAATATTACGCCCCAAATGGAATAAGCGGCGGTACACCTGACAGAAAGTTGACAGTCATCGCATATTTATCACACATTACTTCCGAAAACAATCCGAGTAATCATTGGTGTGAGTCTGGAATCGAACCCATGACTTCCGAATCAGAAGAGGGGCCAGGACCACTGCGCCACTGAGATATTTACATCCTTATACTAGGGTATAAATTACAAATGTTATAACAATAAACACTTTTTATGGATTATATTGCGTTTATTTAGAGCTTATTTTTTATTTATTTGCCGACGTTTCGAACTCTTTACAGAGATCACTTTCACGAGTAACAGTTATAAATGTTAGTTAACTTTTGAGCTGGTTGCTGTTACTTTAAACGTTAATCTAAATTGTACCACCAATACTCAAACCTATCAACTGCTTTACTGTTTAGTTTCTCAAAGACAGATTTCCTCTTAAAGATGGGAAGGGATGTGGGGGTATATCCAAGAAGACTAATTCACCTTTACAAATTTTACGTTACAAAAAAAAAATGTTTCAGAGTTGTATGGATGATAAGAAGAACACAGCATTGACATTTTGTTAAAGTCAGTTAGTGTGTATTTACCTCATTGCCTTAAAATGCGGACAATGGAGTAACCTAATAAGTTTGAAAACATACATAACTTAACATAAATTCACGCTTTTTTCTACCCGAAGTTGTAGGCATTGGCTGTTAAGCCTCGACTCGCCGTTATGTTTACGTCCCAAATGGAATAGTTGGCGAACCTATTGCGCCATGATACATGGATGGTACACATGTTGCAAGACGAATGACAAACCTGAATGTGGAAGGAAATAAGAGAAGAGGAGGACCTAAGAAAATATGGATGGATTGTGTTAAAGACGACATGATTAAGAAGGGTGTTTGTGGAAGATGCGAATGATGGGGAAGTGTGGAAATGGAACGTTACGCGATCCAAGATAATAGGGACGAGGCAGGAAGATGATGATTACATAGAACATAATATTTTTAAACTGGCAATTGAAAAGGGCCGGCCTTTAGTTTCTTGCCAGTTCTTCTCAAGAAGCCCTGACGCTGAAACTGGCACTTAGTTTCGCTTTCACACTCAATATAGCGCTGCTTGATGAGAAGGAATCTTCGCTCCGCGTAGTTTAGTTGATTATGTACTTTCGTTGTGTGACAGTAAGTCCTGTGGGAAGTCCAATAAATAAAGTTTCTTATTTTTATCTGAGGTGAATTTCAGTAGATTTTGTGCATAATGCAAAAAAAAATGCGTGGAGTCCCGCCGCGCGTTGGAAGTGTAACTTCGTGTTGTAGAAAGGAAAATAAAAAGAAGGTTAGAAATTGATTCAGAAATAGAGAAAAATAATCACTGCATGAATAGGCCGGCTCGACAGGTGAAATACCACGAACTCTCAGAAGATCGACGTAAACTGGCTCATGCCGCGTTTCGTTCGGTGAGAGGGGTACCCGGAGGCCCACCCTCCTTCCCCATCCTTTCATATCCTACTCCCTTAGGTTTGCCTTTTATCCCATAAAAAATACCATAGGGTACCTAAAATTAACTATAGTAATATACCAAAAAAATCCGAGAAATCATTGATGTGAGCCCGGAATCGATCCCAGGACTCCAGAATCGGAGAGCTCGACTACTTAACTGGACCACCGAGACTATTAATACTTATTACTAATATACATATTATAGGTACTATTAAAAATGGGACTGATTATAAGAAATGGTAACTAAGTTCCTATCTAATATTTTATTTAAATTTGTGTATAAGAATGCAACATACTGATGAAAATTATTTGAACCGAGTATAATAAAAAGATTATTATATTAAAGTTTTTTTATAAGGTTACTTAACCATCACTATAAATGTGTATCATGTCTTGATTGAAGTTTATTATATTATAATGTTTTATTCGACTCGGCCATAGAGGTCACTATTCGTCAATTTAAAATCGCGCTATGGTTTCACTCCATGGAGTTTATATAGGTATAAGAACATATTTACGGGTTTAGGTAAAATATTAAAAAAATCAGTTCTACAACACTTAATTATAAATGTTTTAAAGGAATGTAGTTGACATTAAAGGCCGCGTTTCAAGTGTCAACTATAGTACCTCCATACATCTAGTGGCGGGTGGAGGGTACTATGATTGATTTTAAAAATCAATTACAGTACCTAAACCTAAACTGATGTCTGTGTAGTAATGAAATTCAAGCTTAACAAATTGAATGGTAGTGGTGGAGCCAAGCAGTTCGCTGCATGAATGGGCCAGCTCTACCGGTGAAATACCACGACCGCTCGGAAGATCGACGTAAAGTGGCTCATGCCGCGTTTCGTTCGGGGAGAGGTACCCGGAGGCGCATCCCCCTTTTCCATACTTTCCTATTCCTTTTTTCTTAAAGGCCGCCAACGCAACTGTAACACTATATGTGTTGCAGGTGTCCATGGGCGGCGCTGGTCACTTACCATCAGGTTACGCGCTTGCTTGTTTGCACTCGTTTGCCCGGTATGGCCACCTATTCCATTTGGGACGTAAACATCGGCGAGTGGAGACTTAAAAGCCACTGCCTAGACCTTCGGGTAGAAAAGGCGTGAAGTTATGTTACTACATGTTCGCGCAATACATATTTGCCTAAAAATCGAATATTTATATCGTGAATATTGCGATATCTTTTGAATGAAATGTCCGAATTAAATAATTCAAAAAGTTCCAGGAAGTTATTGAATCTATCTTGAATTGTAAATAATTTATTTTAAGCAAAATTAACACCAAAGTACAAAATAAAGGACTTTTAAAAATTAAATAAACACTTATTGTGAGATAACTACAATAGTTAGACACATGGTGTCACGACCATTTGTGTAGACAACTATATATTCTGCAAAGTTGTAGTACATTTTTTTGCTCTACAATCAATACTTTTTGCAGCGTACACAATGTAAACATTTTTTTTAGGTGATTTTTAGTAGATTACACCTTGGGTTACACTATCGGACTTTTAGTAAAGATCCTTAATTGTTTAGAAAATATAATAGAACCTAAATCCTTCCTCTATAAATGGACTATCCACCACTGAAAGAATATTTAAAATAGAACCAGCGGTTTCTGAGATTAGCGCGTTGAATGAAACAAACTATTATGCTTTATAAGTATTAAATGAGTGGTATAGTGCCACCACTAGCTACTAGATGTCTATATACAGATAAAAATCACGCTTAAGCAATTCTCTTCCTGGATTTATATATAGACTGGTTCAAATTCGTCTTTTTTTATTATTATATAATATGTTTTGTGGCCGCAAGGGGGGTTAAAAGCGTTAAACGGTTGCACGAGACATTAGAAGTTACACTTCAAAAATAAACTATAAGTTAATACGTAAACGTTTTGTCTAAATTTACAAACATCTGATAACCTTAGCCGTCACGGTCCACGAGTGAAATAAACGTGAGTTCGTCAAGCATTAAATATTTATGTTATAAAAAAACTGGTTTAAATAAAAGCAGGTGAGTGTTATAATTTCTGAACGCTGCTGCCATTGTATAACAAAAAAATATTGAAACTTTTATAATCTTAAAATACAATTCGAAATAACTAACATTCATATAATTAACTAACATTATATTTAAATTAAACTTTTTAACAGTGTGCAAAGTCACGCAGTTCACTACATGAATGGGCACGACGGGTGAAATACCACGACCTCTCAGAACATCGACGTAAAGTGGATGAGAGAGGCCTCCGGAGGCCCAGCCATCCAGTAACATCCCACTTTAAAGGCCGGCAATGCAACTGTAACACTATCAGTGTTTCAGGTGTCTATGGGCGGTGGTAGTTGTTTATCATTAATGACCCGCATGCTCGTTTGCCCCTATTCCATAAAAAAAGACCTAATTAAAATTTTCTATAATATAAATAGTACAACTAAGATCGATGCATGAATGGTCATAAATCCCTCCATATGCCATTTTAAAGGCCGGTAATGCAACTGTAACTCTCTTGGTATTGCTCTCTTACTGCCAGGCGACCCGTTTGTTTGTTTGTTCCCATGTTTCCCATAAAAACAGCAAAAAAAAATTATCTATTGTGATAACTAGCTGTGTTAAGAGGCGCTCCGTGTAGCTATGCAAGATCATGGAAGCCGAAAAGATTTCACTTAACATCACGACATAAAATTGCAATAAGAACCAACACGCGTGTATTGATGACAGGAAAAGTGTTTAAGATGAAATATCTAAGCAATTAGCTGCACATATTGTGTTCTGTATAAAACATATCTCATTGAGAAACGAGCGAAAAGATTGCTTCAGAATATGTATTTAGCGACCGATTTTGATGGGACTTTTATGGGCAGATAGCTGACTTATTAAGGAGTAACTAAGGCTGCTTTTATTTTAGAAAAAGTCTTTTTTTGCTCATTTATTACTTGTGGGAAACAAAGTTCGCCGGGTCAGCAAGTTTAAAAATATATGTGTTTCTCTAACACCAATTTGTTAGGTTATAAAAAATGCAAACTTATTAAATGCAAAATGATTGACCCTTTTCATTATTAGTCCAGGAACGATCCGCTCAAAGTTTCCTGTTCAGAACAACTCTCGTATTAATAATTAAACTCGCTATTTAAAACTTTTATTTGCTTTTTTTAAACAATTGTGCAATATTAATTTTGTAGGATCGAATGAACATTGAAGATTTCATATATTAAAATGATTAATTGTCCAAGTTAATTAGCAGATGACATACTAATGCTTTAGATTAATTCCATATTATTATGTAAATTAATTATAAAATATAATCTTAGTGTGACATAAATAATTAAGTTGGACTTTTGTTGTTGACTCGTTGGTCTGGAGTACTCTACTTCTGGATTGCGATCTGACTCGAAATTAATTTGATAAGCTATGTGTAATAAATAACAATGATACCTCAAATTTTGCCGAGTCCAAACAGACGCTGCCTACATATTTGTGTAGAAAAAGGCGTGAAGTTTTAAAACAATATTACAGTAGTGTGATTAATATAAGGATCATCATCATCATCATCATCAGCCCGTAGAAGTCCACTGCTGGACGTAGGCCTCCCCCATAGAGCGCCACAACTGCCGGTCCTGTGCAACCTGCATCCATCGGCCTCCCGCGGATTTCACAAGGTCGTCTGTCCACCTGGTAGGGGGACGGCCTACTCCGCGTCGACCAGTTCGTGGTCGCCACTCGAGAACCTTTCTACCCCAGCGGTGATCGGTTCGTCGAGCGATGTGGCCAGCCCATCTCCACTTCAGCGTGCTAACCTTACAGGCTATGTCGGTCACGCCAGATCTCTTGCGAATCTCCGTATTGCGGATCTTATCTCGCAGAGAGATTCCGAGCATAGCCCGTTCCATAGCACGCTGAGCCACCTTGAGCTTCGTTATGAGGCCAACATTTAGAGACCACGTCTCAGCCCCGTATGTCATCACTGGTAACACACATTGGTCATAGACCTTAGACTTAAGGCACTGTGGGATTTTGGACGAGAAGATTTCCCTTAGTTTCCCGAACGCTGCCCAACCGGGTTGAATCCGTCGGTTTATCTCTTTCTCGAAGTTGGCTCTACCTAGCTGGACTGTTTGTCCTAGGTAAACATAGTGGTCGACAACTTCGAGGATCGCATCGCCAACAGTAACCGGTACTTGAATGACATGGGCATTGAACATTACTTTGGTTTTGTCCATGTTCATTCTGAGACCTACTTGTTGGGAAAATCTGCTGAGATCCTTGAGCATTGTACCAAGGTCCTCCAGTGACTCTGCCATGACCACGATATCGTCGGCAAATCGAAGGTGAGTGATGTATTCGCCATTGATGTTGATGCCTAGTCCAGACCAATCCAAGAGCTTGAACATGTCCTCCAATGCAGCGGTGAACAGCTTCGGGGAAATTACGTCCCCTTGTCTGACACCTTTCTGCAATGGAATGGGATTCGTACTCCCAGACCCAATCCGAACTGACATAGTGGCGTTTCTATACAAACACTGCAGCACTTCGATATACCGATAGTCAATTTGGCATCTCTGGAGGGACTGCAGCACTGCCCAAGTTTCGACGGAATCAAAGGCTTTCTCATAGTCCACAAACGCCAGGCACAAAGGCTGATTATACTCTTCGGTCTTTTGTATAATTTGGCGTAGTGTGTGTATGTGGTCTATGGTACTATAGCCTTTCCGGAAACCGGCTTGTTCGGGAGGCTGGAAGTCGTCGAGCCTGCGCGAGAGTCGATTTGTAATGACCCTCGAGAACAGCTTATAGACATGGCTCAGAAGCGAGATGGGTCTATAATTTTTCAAGCGGGTTGTATCACCCTTTTTGAAAAATAACACCACCACGCTCCTGGTCCACGCCTCTGGAACGTCGCCCCCGAGCACGACAGAATTAAAAAGTTTCTGAAGGGCCTTAAGGATCGGTGTACCACCCGCCTTCAGAAGTTCGGTAGTAATTCCATCGTCACCCGGTGCCTTTCCGTTCTTTAGCTGCTCGAGAGCCATTCTGATCTCGTACAGACTGACGTCCGGGATGTCTTCGCTGTAGTGCCGAATTAGCTTGGATCTGGGATCTCGAGACAAGCCGACAGCAGGAGTTTTTGTAGACTCATACAACTGTCTATAAAACTTCTGAACCTCTCCCAGAATCTCATCTTTGGAAGAAACAACGACGCCGTTATCCTTCTTCAATTTAGTCAATTGACTCTGCCCATTAGTCAGTTGACAAATGTCAATATAAGGATAAGTAAACTTAAATACTTATAAACTCGGACAAAGTACCAACATGATTGCATTGCAATGTCGACGTTCACTTCTGGTTTGGTTGAAGTCTGTTGGCGTCTGTATATTCAGTCGGAATTGGACTAAACGTGGACCACAATAGGTTCTCTTGGCAATAACAAGCCTGTATAAAATAGAGATAGCATTCGGTTCGTTCATCTCGAAAGATGTCGAAACATATATTGAAATAAATTTCAATGACAGACTACCATTGTTCTGTTTGTCTTATGTACTCGACAAGTTAAAGAATTGGTAGTTACAATGATACTAGAACTGTTATTGTGAAAGTTTCTTTTAAAAATAACCAATACCAAATCAGCTAGCTGTTTATATTTATTTAAATTAGTTAATATACATATGAATAACTTCACCAGTTTTTCTTTCTTTGTCTTCTTCTTCTTCTTTTGCAGTTATGGCCCGTATCCTCAGAGATACTTCTTTATTTGTCTAGGATGGTCATCTTAAAATGACAATGGAAAACTCTAAACATTGTCTTTGGTTTTTATCTATGTCTTTGGTTAGTGGTTTAGAAACTTAGTAATGTATTGAATTATTGATTTTAAATGTCTGCTAATTAAGAAAACGTGTTCATTTTAGTATACGAGACAAATAGTTTCTTAATATTTATCTGAAAATTAAAGCTAAGTCATCTGTTAGCTTCATCAGCTGCTGAGACAGCTGACCCATGTAGTGATATTGATATTTTGATACATACATTTAATGTTAATCTACTGACTTTGCTTTGGTTCGGTAATGCCCATAGATATACCCATATGTCTCGAGACGTCTGTTTAATTTTGTAGTCTAAACTTTAATAGAAGGCAAATCTTCAAATCGTATAAACTATCGTAACGACGATTTATTTAATTTTTAACTGTTATGAAATAATCTGGAACTTTGACCATAATGTACGAGATTTACACATTTTTTTCTATGATAATTATGAATATTATAATTCTCAGGAACTAATTGGTTCAACATTTGGCTTCTGATTCATAGATCTTGGGTTGTAATTTGGGTGCATGTCAAAAACGTCATAGAAAACTTTTAAAAATGATATGTTGAGGTGTCGATAAGTGACGAAATTGTACCTGACTATAGATTCTACCACCTATTTATTTACATAAGGCCATAGGATTCTGTCAAAATCTTCGGATATTAAAGGTGTAAAATTCCATATAGTATTTTGGTTTAGATAATTACTTTTATTTAAACTTCAATCTTGTCGAATACATTGCTCTTTGGCATTTTTAGTATATCTTAAGGACATTGCCCCATCGTTATGCAATAATTGCGAAAATATTTCTGCATTATGTCCGAGTTTAGCACTTAACAACACCCACTTTGCAATATAATTAGCTTACTTACAAGATAAAATACAAGTTTTACCTTCACTCTCTCAATATTATAAGGCATGGACAATGACGTTATGACAATTGAATTCATTATTGAATTATTATGTCAATTGTGTTCTATTCTAGATATAAAACATGTTAAATTTTAAAAAGGTTTTCCAAAAAGAAATTAATGTGCACCCGGTTAGGAATAAGGAATTTGTCAACCAGAAATCAGAGTTGATACAGGCGAATGCATTATTTTACTATCCGACTGATCTATAAGGAAAGTTATTTATTATCTATTATTTGTATAGTATAATTATTATATTATGTATAGTAACTTTTATTATCTTTCATATGGAATGAGTGTAATAAGTAATAACCAACCACAATATTAAAAATATTCATCTTTTAATAAATATTGAAAGAGAAATAAAACTACTCTTATTTTCTTTAAACAAGAAACTAACGGAAAGTCAATTAAAAAAATATAACTATATATTTATAAATCATTTTTGCTTTTATTTATATCCTTATATTTGCACTGCAAATCGAAACTAAACAACAAATACATTTTGATATTTACGAACGACCATGATAGTTAACTGGTTGATTTAAATATGAAAGAAACACTGACCATTTTGCAGGCGTTTTATATGCCAATATAGCACAGGATATGAGGCCGAGACCTCACCAATGAACATCAAATGATCCAATCAGTTGAAAAATCACTACGCACCAGAGATTCACAAGTCGGTCGGCGCACGAGTTGTCGTGTGGGCGCACGATCACTAACTGCAAGCCTCTTACTGCCTATAAACGTTTCCACATGAGTTGTGTTTAACTGGAGTTATACTGGAGTTATACTCGAGTTGGATTCTGTATCACTCGAGTATGGAAGTAAATTAAGTACTATGTGACATGTGACATTTTTATTTTGGTAATCAGAGGCTGTCGTCAGAGGCGACTAAAAGGATGTATCCTGATGTGGACCGTGTTTAACGATATCAAAGATTTTAGTTAATTATTTTAACAGTAATAGAGCCAAACAGTTTGCTGCATGAATGGGCCGGCGCGACAGGTGAAACAACCACGACCTCTCAGCAGATCTACTTAAAGTGGCTAGAGGTACCCGAAGGCCCACCCCCCTTCCCCATTTCTCCATCCTTACCTATTCCTTTAAGGGGTAGGTAAGGATAAGTATACTCCCTTAAATATACTCCCTTAAAGGTCGGCAACGCAACTGTAACACTATGTGTTGTAAGTATCATTGGGCGGCGCTGGTCATTTACCATCAGGTGACACGCCAGCTCGCTTGCCCACCTAGCCCATTAAAAAAAATAAAAATTAAATTGCACTTATGTAAGAAGTCGTGGGATCAAATGGTGGATTAGTCAAATTACATAACGACAAATATAGTGATAAATATTGATTACTAACAACATTTTGCCCGGTGTAGGGTGATAGGTTCTACCTATTCTATTTTATACAAACGTAAAAAATCGACAACTCAGGGCATAAGCCCTGAGTTGTCGATTTTGCTAATAATAGCTGAAACCTTTTGATAGATTACTCGAGGCAACTCGAGTAACGTGCGCCCATCTCTTAATATGTCTTAATATGATCACGTACTCACTTTTATTAAGACGATTGTTTATTTGTTTTATTGTATATTGTACGTGATATTGTGAATATATTGCAAATAATATTTGAGATATGATATTTGGCACGCACAATAATGTATGACGATACCATTAGATAAATGCTAAAATCTTTATATTTTAGATATAGAGTAAAAACGTGTCAGCATCTAGTTACGTCTATTGCATAAAACCATTTAAGTATCATACTGGTTTAATAAATCCAGTAAATCAATTGACTAATCTTAATCTATTATAATAACTATTTCAAATACACGTGGTTGAAAAACAAAATCCCATTTAAAATACAACTTTATCCTTTCACGATACAACAAAAAACTAGCTTAATTTTAACTAGCTTACGAACTGTAGCTCTATTGGAGTACATGTATTTAAACATGCGTCCACTCTATTCATCTCTCAATACTACCGCCCAAAACTAGTTGATGTCTTTGGATAATTGGGACCTCGGTGGTCTAGAGCAGGAGTGGGATAAATATTCGTTCCATGAAGTGATTCAGGGGACGCGAATTATACAAATAATCATGTAAGCAGCACATGCTTCGCGCAGGAAGACATTCGAAGGCGTTACATGACCCATGCGCATTTTGTCCTTTGCCATGCGCTTCTCACCACACCTCCACAATCGTTATTGTGGTTGGCGTTTTATAAAATCTCTACAACGCGTAAGAAAGGCAGATAGCTGCATGAATGGGCCGACTCGATCGGTTAAATACCAGGATTTCACTCTCAGAATGTCGACGTAAAGTGGCACATGTCACGTTTCATGCAATGAAGGAGGTATCTGGTATCCATTCCCCTTCCCAGTCCCTTCACATTCTCTTTTCTTAAAAGACCAGCAGCTCTACTGTAACACTATCTTGTTACAGGTGTCCATGGGCAGATGTAGTTGCATATTATCAGATGTCCCGTTTGTTAAGCACAACCGTTCCACAAGGAACCCATCGCGCGGTGTATTATTATCTATTTATTGTTTTTTATGGGTTAGGTTACCATCATAGAGAAGACCGAGGAATATAATCGACCTCTATGCTTGGCGTTTGTGGACTATGAGAAAGCCTTCGATTCCGTCGAGACTTGGGCGGTGCTGCAGTCTCTTCAGCGGTGCCAAATTGACTATCGATTCATCGAAGTGCTGAAGTGTTTGTATAGAAACGCCAATATGTCAGTTCGAATCCAAGATGGGAGTACAGAGCCTATTCCACTGCAGAAAGGTGTCAGACAAGGAGACGTTATCTCCGAAGCTGTTCACCGCTGCATTGGAGGACGTCTTCAAGCTCCTAGATTGGACCGGGCTAGGCATCAACATCAACGGCGAATACATCACTCACCTTCGATTTGCCTATGATATCGTGGTCTTGGCAGAGTCGCTGGAGGATCTGGGTGCAATGCTCAAGGATCTTAACAAGTTATCCCAACAAGTGGGTCTACGAATGAATATGGACAAGACAAAAGTCATGTCCAATATCCATGTCATTCAAGTACCGGTAACTGTTGGAGATGCGATCCTCGAAGTTGTCGATCACTATGTTTACCTAGGACAAACTATTCAACTAGGTAGGGCGAACTTCGAGAATGAGATTAACCGAGGATCCAACTCGGCTGGGCAGCGTTCGGGAAGCTTAGGCATATCTTCTCGTCCAAAATTCCTCAGTGCTTTAAATCCAAGGTCTATGACCAGTGTGTGTTACCAGCGATGACATATGGTTCTGAGACATGGTCTCTTAATGCTGGCCGTATTAAGAAGCTCAAAGTCGCTCAGCGTGCTATGGAGAGGGCTATGCTCGGTATATCTCTACGGGATAAGATCCGAAATACGGAGATCCGTAGACGTACGAGAATAACTGACATAGCCCATAAAGTTAGCACGCTGAAGTGGAGGTGGGCAGGCCACATCACTCGAAGAACTGACGACCGCTGGGGAAAAAAAGTTCTTGAGTGGCGACCACGGGTTGGTATGCGTAGCGTAGGCCGTCCCCCCACTAGATGGACAGACGACCTCATAAAAACAGCCGGGAGTCGCTGGATGCAGCTGGCACAGGATAGGGAGTTATGGCGCGCTAAGGGGGAGGCCTACGTTCAGCAGTGGACTAATCTGGGCTCATGATGATGATGATGATGATGATAGGTTACCGTTGCGTTGCCAACCTTTAAGGGACTAGGATAGTAGGAAAGCAGGGGGAAAGGGGTTGGACCTCCGGGTACCACTCTCACCGAACGAAACGCAGCATAAGCCACTTTACGTCGATCTTTTGGGAGGTCGTGGTATTTCACCGGTCGAACCGGCCAATTCGTACAGCGTACTTCTTGGCTCTACCACTGTTAAATCGTTCTAGAAAGGTATTAATCCATCTTGAAAATAAATTGAATTTTTTATGATATAAAAATTAATACCATGGTACAAAAAAGAGTTTTTAAAATGACGGCAGTTTAATTATTTTGGAAAAATAAAAAACCACTTGATTCAAAGTAATTATAAAAGTTACACATATGCTGTCGCGACATTTTTGGTCGGTAATGATCTGTTCTGGAAAGTCGTCGTAGATTATTTTATCCTAGAATCGTAATTTAATTTTTTTTTCTCACTTTGAGTTACATTGTTGGAGTTTTAGTATGGATTTTTTGATGAACTTTTTGGAAAATTTAATATAGCCTCTGTTCACCGTACTTACAGTATCGCAATGATACTTGCCAAATAATATGTGCCTCATAATTACATTCGAAATAAAATTGATTCATATATAATGAATTATACAATATAAAAAAAAAAAATTCAAATCTAGTGCGAGACCAGTTTCGCGTATTAGTTCGTCATTTGATACAGTTAAAATATGGATGCTGCAATAAAAACGTCGAAAAAATTATTAACATTTGAATTGAATTAATTATATAATTAAGGAACATTATACATTGATACGTAACGTAAGAAATGGTTTCGGTGGTCCAGTGGTCGAGCATCCCGATTCTGAATCAAGAAGTCGCAGGTTCGAATCCTGGCTCACACCAATGACTTTTCGAAATTATTTTCGAAAGTTATGTGTGATAAATGTCGATGACTGAAAACCTTTTTGCCCGGTATGGCAGTAGGTTCGCCACCTATTCCATTTGGGACGTAAAAATATCGGCGAGACGAGGCTTAACAGCCGCTGCCTACACCTTCGGGTAGAAAAAGGCGTGAAGTTATGTTATGTTACGTAACACAGTGTTATACATTTAAAATGTCAAGAAACTTTAAACGCTCTGACTGTTTTGCCCGATTACAATCAAATGAGTTATGATAATCGCCGTGTAAGTATGTTTTGTATTAATTCAGTTATGTTTGATACGATATTGTAGAAATATTTAATACCATATTATTACTTGGCTTAGTTTTAATTAGTCGTGATATTATCTAATAGAAGAAACTATTTGTTCATTTTATAGTTATGCGATTATTAGGTTATTAAATATAAATATACATAGGTACATACTACAATATATATCCATTTAAAACTGGTAGAGTCACACAGTCCGTTGTAAGAATGGGCCGGGTCGATCTCACAAAATATAGACGTAAAGTAGCTCCTAACGCATTTCGTTCGATGAGAGATATATCCGCAGCAGTCCATGAGCGGCGCTAGTCACTTGCCACCAGGTAACCGGATTGCTCATTTGACCCCTTATCTCAAAAACAAATAAATAGTTAATATATTAAACGCAAGTCAATAATATTTCTCTCTCGCCTAAAAAAAACTCTTTACATAACAAAATCGTTCAACGACCCATAGTCTTTTGTCTCGTGTTGTTATGTGAACACTTACACAAGAATTGAAAGGTTCTTATCAGACGTGGCTAAGTACATGTGATGTTACAAAAGTCTTAAAAACCACTCACCGTGTACGAAATATATACGTACATTACATACATAATCTCAAGCCAAGTCCCTTACAGATTAGGCAGAGAGAACAGAGTGCCATAAGGCACGATTCTTACACACCTCACTCGCTTCTGTGACTTTCACAACTCTTTTATTTTTTATTTATACTTTATTGTACACATAACACAACAGATTTACATAAAATAATTCACAATGAATACATGTACAAGGGCGAGCTTAACTCACTTTGAGTTTTCCACCAGCAAACCCTTTGAGTTATAGAGGAGAAAAAAAAAATGCAAAGTAATTAAGTGTATCAATAAGTAACCAGTTAAACATAAATAAAATACTCTCCCAAAAGAGGGCAATAGAGAAAAAAAAATATATAAAAAATAAACACAATAAATATACATACATTCAGTCTACACAAATAGTTCACATATACATAATATAAGAATAAATACATATCCTAATACATACATTACATATATACATCTCAACATACGTACATAAAAATACATATATATATATATAAATATATATACATACACATTACATGTAAATAGAGATACATATTACCGATCATTCTTTAGAGAGGAAATATTCTTTGGTTCTCTTCTTAAAAACTTCTAGAGAAGAGGCATCTCTTACCGAGTGTGGAAGGCAATTCCATAACCGAACTGCACGAGCTGTAAAAGAGGAATCGTAACAACTAGATGTGCGAGTAGGGGCACGAAGAAGAAGAGAAGACGAAGTGCGACAGGGTTTATTTAAAGGAACAAGATATTCAAAGCGCTCACGTAGGTAGGAAGGCGAGTTCGGATTGTGAAGGATTGAAAAGAGAAGGTTAAGGATATGGGTTTCTCGACGTTGACGAATGGGTAACCACTTCAATCGGGAGCGAAACTCAGAGACATGGTCGTATTTCCGGAGTCCATAGATAAAACGGATACCCAAGTTTTGAAGGCGTTCGAGCTTGTTGAGATGTTCGTCCTTGGCATCTAGAAAAACGACATCAGCATAGTCCAGAATGGGGAGTAGAAGGGACTGGGCAAGAGTAACTTTAGTCTGAAATGGTAGGAATTTTTGAAGACGTTTGAGAGACTGAAAGGCGCCGAACATCCTCCTGCTTACCTCTGCAATGTGAACATCCCAGGAAAGATTGCAATCGATGTGTATACCAAGGTTCTTTGCACGTTTTGTTAGAGTGATAGGCACAGCATCGTACGCAATAGGAGGAAGAGCACTGGCATCCAGTCTATTCAGCATTTGTCTTCCGCCGATAATAATAGCCTGTGATTTAGATGGGTTAACGAGTAGTCCGAATGATTTGGCCCATCTACTAATGCTGTCGAGGTCGTCATTGATGGCAGCGATAGCCCCCACAGCATCTTCTACCTTGAAATGACGATATAGCTGCAGGTCGTCAGCATAGAGATGAAAACGGGAATTAATTATTTTTGTGATGGCGTTTATGAAAACGGAGAAGAGAAGAGGAGAGAGTACGCCACCTTGGGGCACACCCGCAGCCAGGTCACACCAGTCCGAGGTAGCCTCGTTAAGGCGGACCGACTGCGAACGCCCCTGAAGATAAGATTTGAACCAACCAATCGCTGAAGGCGAGACATTAAGAGAGGACAGGATACCAAGCAAGATGTCAAAATCAACTGAGTTGAAAGCACTGCTAAAGTCCAGTAATACGAGAACAGTCAGGGACTTATTCTCAATAGCTAGTCTTATGTCGTCCGTTATTTTTACAAGAGTAGTTACAGTGCTATGTCCAGAGCGAAAACCTGATTGATACTGGCTTAGCAGGCTATTAGACGATAAGTATGTTTTCAGTTGACTTTGAACACCGCTTTCTAGGACTTTGGATAGGATAGGAAGTATTGAGATCGGACGGAACTGAGAAAGCAGAGATGGATTAGGCACTTTGGGAAGGGGTATAACAAATGCTTTCTTCCAAGAGGAAGGAAAGCTGCCTGTGCGCAAGGAAAAATTAATTAAATGAGTAATGACAGGAAGCAGATGATTTAGGAGAGGTCGAATCATTTGTAGCTGAAGGCCGTCGCAGCCCACAGCTTTGGTAGTGATGGAAAGGATGGATTTCTTAATGTCCTCCTCCCCGACAGGTTGAAAGGAGAAAGAGGTACTAAGAGGCAATGGAAGAGTCGAGAGATAGTTAAGAGTAGAAGATTTTACGGATTCAGTAATTGATATTGGAGCATTAGAAAAATGAACATTTAAAGCATTTAAGTCTAAATTAGTTAAATTGGCATCGGTGGACTTACCTATGCCCAGAGATTTAATGAATTGCCATACCTGTGTTTTATTAGAATTTTGAACGGAAGAGTGAATGTGGCTCCGCTTTGCATCTCTACACATGCGGCTGCAGCGGTTACGTAATTTTTTGTAAAGTTGCCAATTCTCCTCGCACGGATTACGCCTATACCCGCGCTTTGCCTTGTCACGTTTAGCCATCATCTCTTTGATTGTACTAGAAAACCATGGCGCAGGAGGATACTTTAGTTTTACCTTGCGAACGGGTGCATATTTATCGTATAGGCCGATTATAGTGTTATTGAAGGTCGTCACTTTGCCGTCCAAGTCACTACAGCTGTAAACAGGAGACCAATCGATACCATCCACGTCATGACACAAACGCTCCAAATTAATGTTTTTGAAACTGCGAAGATTGAGAAAACTACTCTTGCGTTTTGGAGGACGAATTTTATAGGATAGGTAAATGAGGTCATGATAAGAAAAGGATGCTGGGAGTTGTCCGTGTGAGGCCACTTTATGAGGGTCAGAAACAAGAATGAGGTCTAATAGAGAAGAGTTGCAATGAGGAGCCCTGTGTGTAGCATCTAGAGAAAGAATTTCCATATTTACAGAAGAGACAATCGATTTAAGCCTGCGACTGCGCGTATCATTTTTTAAAAGGCAAGTGTTGAAGTCTCCAAGTATAATAACGTGATTGTATAATGAGGAAAAGTTTTCTAATTTTGCTTCAAATGATGAAAAATAGTCGATGTGACATGACGGAGAGTAATAAACGCCTAGTAAAAATTTAGTGTGCTTAAATGTTATTTCAATAAAAAGATGTTCTGCAAATTTGGTATAAACACTTGGTGACTGGTCAACTATAATGTATGGTAGATCACTTCTGAGATAAACACCAACTCCACCATATCCCTTGCCAGTCCTGTCATTACGCACAAGCTTATATCCAGGTAAGGAAAATTGGACAGATGGGAGTGCAGGCTTAAGAAAGGTCTCGGAAACTAGTACAGCATGGACAACCTGAGCATCAAAGGAAGATAGAAGATCCGGGAAGTGAGCTGGAACGCTTTGAGCGTTTATATGTACAGCGTTAAAAAAGTTTGGAAAAGGAGAAAAAATAGAAGCAAGATGGTCGCTCAGGTGGGTGGAATCGTTCCCACTTATTGCACTAGAGAAACTGTTTACGGACTCACTTGAAGAAGAACAAGACTCAAATTTATCAAAATCGGACATAATTTACAATAAAATAAATAAATAAATACAATATTAAAGATGAAAAAAATAATAAATAATAAGAATACTATATGTCTTTCAAATGAATGTTACTCTCAATCCTCCTTACACTCATAAGTGGTGTGATGGTTGCACATAATGATTAAAAGACTATGCAGCTATATAAAAAAAAACATACAAAGAATGGACAAATTAGACAAGTGTCACTTGTCAGTGTCACTGTCAACCAGGCCACACGTAAACACATTATAAAAATAGGTAAAAAGTGAAAACTGAAGGGTATGTTATGAAATTAAAAGTTATAGGTATGATTAACAAGTGAATAAAAAATTTATGGAATTATTTAAATGGCTTACGGGACCTCTTGTCGGGACCAGGTGGTGCTACATTGGATGTACCTTCTGATAATGGAACAGGGAATTTTATCATAAGATCACGAAGCTCTGCTGCTGTCTCGATCTTTCGACGGGAGTCCTCAGTCACTTGGATAACAATCCTGCCTTCAGAGGTCCAACAGCGTCGTAACCCATAATATTTGCGTGCAGATAAAAATATATCGTGTCTGGGTTTCGTTAAAAATTCGGACAAAGTTATACCCGTTCCCTTTAACTTCGTCTTATTACTCCAGACAGCGTTACGCAATTTACGACTTGCGAATCTAATCAGGAGCGGCCGGGGCTTATTAGTGCTTGTTCCTAAAAAATAGCAAGTGCTTATATCATTAGGACCAATAGGTACAGTGACTCTTTCTGTAAACATTTTCACAACAGAGGGGATCAGATTAGTATGGCCATTCTCAGGAAAGCCATGCAGTTTTTTTTTTTTTTTTTTTTTTTATGGGATACGAGGGCAAACGAGCAGGCGTGTCACCTGATGGTAAGCAACCAACGCCGCCCATGGACACCAGCAACACATATAGTGTTACTGATGCGTTGCCGACCTTTAGGGGATAGGGGAAAGGAAAGGATGGGGAAAGGGGGTGGGCCTCCGGGTACCTCTCTCACCGAACGAAACGCGGCATGAGCCACTTTACGTCGATCTTCTAAGAGGTCGTGGTATTTCACCGGTCGAGCCGGCCCATACATGCAGCGAACTGCTTGGCTCTACCACTGTAAAGTGGAAGGATCTTAAACCGTGATGCCATCTCATGCCGGTCCATGCCCAGTACCAACAGATCTAATTGAGACTTCAGAGTGGCCATAGTCTTCCACATGAGTCCTTTGAATTCAGTGAAGTCCTTTGAGAGGCTTGCGATGGATTTATGGGCTGTTGTATCATTACTGGCTTTAGCCAGATCCTCCTCATATTGAGCCATCCTTGCAGTAAATGTTGCAGTTAAATTCTCCATGTTCTTAGACACTTCAGAGTACAAATCCATACTGTGATTAAGCAAGTGCGATTTAGTGATAAATCTGATGAGAAATTGGGAAATGTGATGAGGAAGCTGAGTGTAACAGAGGTAATTAGATACTTTCAGACATAAATATTAGATTGAAAGGTTTTATTTCAATTTAAATTAATATAAAATACAGGACAGTACTTTTTTTAATGTCACTACTTAACTACCCGCAGAGCAAAAAAAAAAACTCTTGATCGGAGCCTTAAAAATCGACGAAGTGTGTCATTCACGTTCGTCGATTTTTAAGGCTCCGATCATCACCTAATAAAGTGAGAATGTGGAGGGAATTAAAAGAAGAGGAAGACATCAGAAAATATGGATGGATTATGTGTAAGATGGCATGATTAAGAAATACGTTTTTGTGAAAGAAGTGAATGATAGGGAAGTGTGGAAAAGATAAACCTGTGGTGCCGACCCCAAATTAAAGTAACTGGGCAAGAAATGAAAAGGATATTTATTTGAGTTTTATATATTTGTGCTCATATATTTGTGTTCGTTCAACAACTTCGAAGTCTTCCAATGGAAAATATGATCGATTAGACACGACTGGTACGTCCCAATTCACAAGACACCATGTAAGGAGGAATACTATTTTCACATTTTAAAAATTTTGCGTTGCCGTCCTTTAAGGGAGTAGGAGGGGAAAGAGGATCGGGCCTCCGGATACCTCTCTCACCGAACGAAACGCTTCACGAGCCACTGCACGCCGATATTACGAGAGGTCGCTGAATGCAGCGAACTGCAAGACTCTACCACTGTTCTCAATTCAAATTTGGAATATTTTTACTGACTACTGTACTTTCTTTTAATAACTTAACTAATATAACATATCTTCCCGCCTTTTTCTACCCGAAGGTGTAGGCAGTGGTGATACTCTTTTCTCCGTACTAACAGTAGTACAAGAGAAGAATTCTACTGTACCTGTTTGGAAAAAAACGAGACTTTACCTTGCGTGCTAATTTTCATTAGCCGTTTAAAAACATCTATCAATATTTATGTTTATACACATTACCCACCCAACTAGTCGGTCCACTAATTAATTATACACGAGAATTATAAATATTAATATTAATTAATGGCACTAATAGTATAAATTAATTAATACATACGAATGGTTTAAAATTAGAGTTCGACCGAAACTGATTTTCCGGCCGAAACCGAAACCGAAACTCACGTGGTCAAGTATAAAATTCCTTAATAAGTAATTTCACGGAGTTTGCTGCATTTTTCTCATTTTGCTGCATTAATTAGAACATGGAATGGAAAAAAAACGATAGGTTTATTCAATAAGTTTGTTGTACCTAATCGTATTTTATTTATATATTTTCGAATTGAGTTCTGATAGCAACTTCTCAAAGGAACCTACATATTCTTAAATCACTATTGAGGTTGTGTATGCCGACAGGGTGTGCATGGAAGTAAGAAAAATGCGGGTGAAATGAGATCACAGCGTAAAATTTGAGGAATGATACTCGCCGACCGAATCGAAAACAAGGTTGTAATGATGGAAGTTTTTATACGTGATTGAAAATTAGTGTCAGTCTAAAAGTAAGGAAGTGCATAATCAGATGGTTTGGACATCTTGGGAGACTGGATGATGCATTATTAACTAAGCAGATGTTTAGTTGCTTCTGAATCCAAAGGTCGCGGTTTCGATTCCTGGCTCACACCAATGATTTATCGAAATTATTTTCGGAAGTTATGTGTGTTAAATATCGATGACTGAAAACTTTATGCCCGGTATGGCAGTAGATTCGCCACCTTTTCCATTTGGGACGTAAACATAACGGCGAGACGACGCTTAACAGCCGCTGCTTACACCTTTGGGTGGTGTGAAGTTATGTTATGTTATTTTTAGTGTTGAAGTGGAAGGATATGGGAGTCGAGGACTCCCATGACAAATTCTTGAGGAAGATGATGTGAGGAGCGCGGCCGAAATCGGACGAAACCAAAATAGAACTTTCGGTTCAACACAATAAATTAAATTCTACTGAAGCTGATGAAGCTGATATTAAACTGAAATTACGGATTCAAGTGCTGCCATGAGACTATTTATTTTGTTATTTCACGCGATGTATACCCGGTGTACCATGAAACGCTGTTTATTCATTTTAAACAGATAATAAATATGTCTCACTACATATTTAATTTCGTAGGTATCAGCTGGGATGTTTTACTTACTAACTTAAGTTCTCACCAAGTCCCGTACAGGTCAGGGAGAGAAAACAACGCGCCATTAAGCACGATTCAAACACACCTCACTCGCTCCTTCGACTTTCATAACTCGACTTTTAAGGCTCCTAATATTACCTTCCATGGAGACGTCGACGTTCAATGCGTCCATCTTAATTTTAATTATTATTGTCTTAGATGTTTCGATGTTTGTGCTGAACCCATGCAAACGAAAATACTTTTTATTTGTGTTGCCCTTAAAATAAACCAAACCAACTGACGGGCCAACTGACGGGCCTCGTGGCGCATTGGTAAAAACTACCGGCTGGAGCAAAGAGGTCTGGGGTTCGATTCCCGCCCGAGCATAAATATTTGTGACAAACATGAATATTTGTGTGGCGTCTGGGTGTTTTTCTATGTATTATAAGTATGTATTTACAAAAGAAAAGTATTTATGTATTTATATCCGTTATCTAGTATCCATAACACAAGCACTTAGTTGCTTAGCTTGGAACTAGAGGGCGCTGTGTGTATTGTGTCCAAGATATTATTATTATTATTACTGAACTCAGTAGGTTTTTGTTTATCTCGCAAAATATTTTGTAATTGGCTCCGATTCTAACTTCGAAGTGACTCTTTGTATTTTTAAAGCGCGCCAATATCTCAGTCAGTTATTGTAGAATCTTTTTTAAATACTTTTTAGGTGACTAGATCAAATTCTCCATTTAGTCATATGCATAATTTAAAAACTGACAAGATTTTTCTTTGGTTAGACTTGAAAATACATAAATATAAGATAATGAATGCAGCTGCGTAATTTAAAGAATTAATTAACACAAAGAACTAGTAACCTACTATTAAACTATATGCAGAAATATTAGTTAGAATAATTATCATTACATAGTCTAAAATCCAAAAGAAAGTCGCTTTCTGCTGTCTATCCCCATATATGCTTAGGTCTTTGAAACAACGCAACGGATTTTGATGCGATTTTTTTTAATAGATATCAACGGGGTTTTAATGTATAATGACCAAATAGAACGTGGGAGGATGGAGTTTTGGAGGATGGTGATGTCAGGAGCCTCAAAAATCGACGTGCGTGCATGAAAAAAGTTATGAAAGTCAACGAAGCGAGTGAGGTATGTAAGAATCGTCCCTTATGGCGCTCCGTTCTCTCTGCCTACGCCGCAATGGATTTGGCGGATGTATGTATATACATACATCCGCCAAATCCATTGCGTACATCATACATACATATATACATACATATCATACATACATATATACATACATATCATACATACATATATACATATATATGTATTCATGTATAATGTAGTAAATAAAAAGTGATAATTTTCGAGATTGAGGTATGTGATTTATTTGCATGCATGCATGTAAGGGGATAGACAGCAAAAAGCGACTTTGTTTTATACTATGTAATGATTAGTTTTAAATTTGTAACTTTGCATAATTTCGTAATCGCTTATTTTAGCATGCAGGACAACGTTTTGCTAGGAAGCATATATAACTAATCCTACTTGGACGAATGTGAAGACCATCTCAAGGTGTTATCTAATAACGTTTCATGCCACAGAACGCATTTGAAAAATATAAACCTCTTTTTGCCGCATTAAGTTAAAGCCCGTACAAATAATAACATACAATGTACAACGTTCCCTGGTTTCGATGCCAAAAGCTTTATTCGTCGTGGGATTTCATTGTCAGCGGTCACCCATTTCACAAATCAAAATGTTACTAACAGATCGAGGTCAACCTCATGGATCGATTGATCAAGCCGGAACCCTCTGGCAATTAATTTATATCGGTCCAAATTTCCCCCCTTTAATTCCTCGAGTTAACTCGGGACCGACATTTGAAATTAATCACTAATTAATTATAACCAGAAGTTATTTCAGACAGTTGTTTCGGTACGTAAGCATAAATTTTATTTTACTAGAACTTTTTGTTTTTCTTTATTGTTTTTTTGATATTCTGTATCTGGTTTCAGTGTTCTAACAGCAAGGAAGTAGTTTTTCCATTATGCTAATAATATATTTTACATACTCACATAACTTTAATCCAACTTAGAGGGATAGGCAGAGAGAACAGAGTACCATATGACACGATTCTTACACACCTTCGACTTTCGTATCTCTTTGTTTTTAGTTGGTACTTTATCCCGAGGCCTTTCCGTAGACTAAAATTATCCTATATCAGGTAAACAGTTAGGCAGTTTGTTGCATAAATGGGCCGGCCTCTCAGAATAGCGACATAGAGTGGCCAAGACCGCGATTTTAGGCCCACCCTCCTTTCCTATCGTATACCTTTAAAGATCCGTAACGCAACTGTAACACTATTTATGAGGTAGTTGTCCATGGACAGCGGTACAAGCTAGCTCATTGCCCCTCTTAAGCCTTAAAGAAGAGCTGAGTGCAAGATGACAGCTGATACCGGAATTACTTTCATAATACTACTAGTTGGAATTAATTTACTTGGAAATGATGACCCTGTGAAGTTAAAGTAATTGAAAGTGAAAGCAAACATGAGGGCAATCACGGTTACATAACTATAAGAGAAGATCAAACTTCAATTCTGTTCAAGAACCACTTAGTCATGCCATAAATTTTGTAACAAAGAAAAAATTTTTTTTTTAATTGCAAATAACATTTATTACTTTTACAGTCTGTTACTTTAATACATAAATATAAAACGATATAAAATATAAAAAGCTTATTCGAAGTGGTCTCCATTGGCTGCAATACAGGCCTTTAAACGTTGAGGCCAGTTATCAATAGAAACACGCACTCTTTCCATGGGAAAATTCTTCACTGCCAATCGTATGGATTGTTTTAGGGACTCTAAATTATTATGACGTTTAGAGCAAGTCGTACTCTCTAAAACTGACCACAAATCATAATCTAGTGGATTAAGATCGGGACTAGACGACGGTCAGTCTTCAGCTCTAATGAAGTCCGAAACGTTCGCTTCCAACCAAGATTGCGTGGACCGAGCTTTATGACCCGGTGCCGAGTCTTGCTGGAAGGACCATACTTCGTTATTGAACATGGTGTTGTTAAGGGGCTTGACCTTACCTTTTCAAGAATGGTATCTTGATACACTTGTGCCGATGTTTTGATACCTTTTTCACAAAAATATGGCTCAGTCACTCCTTCGTAGCTAACACCCCACCAAACCATCACTGAAGTCGGATAATGCCCACGTTGCACTCTGTCAACTAATTGGGAAGCTTCCTTAGAGCTTTCCTTAGAACATTTTAACAAAAAAAATGACCGTATTTATGTTCATAAATACGGTCATTTTTTTTGTTAAAATGTTGCACAATTGTAAAAACTTTTTCATCCGTAAACAATATTTTTCTGTGACCTCCGTTTGCGTACCGCTTCAGTAGTTGTTTAGATTTTAGCACCCTATTCTTTTTTAAATTACAGTTAATAAATGACCGGTGCGCCTCTTATAGGCTGCAAGTCCTAAGTCATCTTTTAAAATACGCGACATTGTTCTAGGTGCTATCTTCATCTCCCGAGATTAAATCTTTTGCTTGCGGACAGGATTTCTTCGAATTCTTTCCCTTACTGCTTTGACCACCTTTTTCGTACGAACACTACGTCGACGGCCAGGTCTTTTTCTGTCACAAACAGAGGAGGTCTCATTGTACCTATTAATAGCCCGGTACACAAACATTTGACTAATACCAAGTGTATGGAGAGTTTTAAAAATTGCATTTGGCTCCATACCTACTTTGTGTAATGCAATCACAGCGATTCGGTCCTCTTTATCACCCCACTCCATTTTAATATCGCAAAATATTGTACAATGTATTGGCGCCAAAACGAGAAACACAATGAATAATCGCATAAAAATGACAGATTTCAAATTCAAATGTAATATTTTTTTATTTTTAGTTGTAACAGTATTTATGGCCACACTAAGTATACATAGAACTGGGATTTGAACTCCGAACCTTTAATGATAATGGTAATCAATGAACATGAAACAAAATTTTGAACCAAAAACAAAAAAGATTGTGTGGTTTTATGAAACCACCGTAAAAGTGAAACTTTTTTTCACATTATAGACATTTAACTAAAAATTTTCGGAATAATATTCCATTAAGGGTATAAAAATTGCTTCATCAATCTTAATTTTATACTTAGAAAATGGGAATGTTAATGGGAAATGATAAAAGTAGACTAGGTCTCCAACTAATATTTTTATTGAACTCTGTGTCTTAGAGTACGACATACATAATACTTAACGATTATTTAGATGATATACACATATTAAAACACTGAAAACAATATTTTATAATCGTTGAGTCATTTTTTAGGCGCCGCCATATTGGCCTCGGCTGCTCTGACGAGCGGCTTTCACTTTATCCCTACTCCGCGGCCGACCGTCACGCGACATGCAACACACAGACGAAAAAGTTTGAGACGATGTAATAAAAGTTTCACTTTAATAACCAGTTTTTCATGGGATAGTAAGGCAAAAGAACAGGCGTGTTGTGAACACCAGTTCAATATCAGATGAACACCTGCAGCATATAAAGTTTCACAGTTCCGTTGCCAGTCTTTAAAATGGAATAGGGAAGCGGTTGAAAGTGGGATGGGATATGGCGAGGGCTAGTAGTTGGGCCTCCGTATACCTCTCTCACCGACCGAATCGCGGCATGAGCTACTTTACATTATTATGCTGAGAGGTCGCGGTATTTCCCATTTATGCAACGATCTGCGTGGCTTCAATTTAACACAATAGTTAAATTCTCTCAGTCAGCCGGGAGCAAAAGAAAAACGTATGGCTGACAAGCTTATATAGAATAAAACCGAAGAATGGCGGAATAACCATTCCGAAAAAAAGGGTTAACCCAAATATTCTTGGTAGGGGCGGGCAGCAGCGTCCCTATCTATAACAGGTTTACCCCTGTGGTCTCCAACACGTCTGCCCAGCGTGGAGACTATGGGCAAAAACCTCCCAACATGAAAAAAAAAACCTCCCAAGTTAATTAAACGAAGTACCGATACTGTAATAAGTTTCGCCAGATTATTATCAATTATTTAATCCAGTATCTACTTCCGGTTATGGTTAATTAGGGCCAGTTATAAAAGCAGAAACAAACAGTTTGTCAGATCACTGAAGGCCGCCTGGTTACTTTTGTAATCGCGTCGAACATTTATCGATAAAAATCTAACTCAGAGCAACTCGTAACTTCAAACCATAATAATACTTGAATGCGTAAGCAACAGTAAGAATACATCAGCACATCACTTTTGGTGGCATATAAAAAGTAGTAGAGCCTGTAACTTTTTTACATCGAACACAAAACCAATAATGTGTAAAAATATACAATTAAAATACCGACTAATTATAAAAGCTTCTAACAGTGGTAGAGCCAAGCAGTTCGCTGCATGAATGGGCCGGCTCGACCGGTGAAATACCACGACCTCTCAGAAGACCGACGTAAAGTGGCTCATGCCGCGTTTCGTTCGGTGAGAGAGGTACCCGGAGGCCCACCCCCCCTCCCCATCCTTTCCTATCCCCTATCCCTTAAAGGTCGGCAACGCAACAGTAACACTATATGTGTTGCTGGTGTCCATGGGCGGCGTTGGTTGCTTACCATCGCCACGCCTGCTCGTTTGCCCTCCTATCCCATAAAAAAAAAGCACTAAAGCAATAAATTAAAGCACCGAGTGACAAGAATAATAGATTAAAAATACATACATACATAAATTCACGCCAAATCTCTTGCGGGGTAGGCAGAGAGAACGGAGCGCCATAAGGCACGATTCTTACTAATTACACACAAAAATCTTACTGATTAAAATTAGAAAATATATTATACACCATGAAGTAAGAAAAATTTGACTTCTGCTTTTGACTAAATATTTTTAGAAGTCGTTTTATTTTATTTAACGTTCGAAAAGTGTGGATACGAACTGCAGTATATCAGTAATAATAATATTAACATTGCATATCCAACGAAATACCAAAATATGAACTTACTCAACAGGCGTTTAGTGATTGAAAAATAACTATAAAGGCTTAAAGCGGATGCTATTGAGCAAAAAACATTTGGAAACTGACCTGGTAGTCGCCTATCATTTATCTGTTTATTCGATATGAGACTGACATTTAATATTATTAATGAACGTTGTACGTTATAATTACATAACTTTTTTTTTACAACACCACGAGTTCGCTATACCTAAGGCTAAGTTTAGATTTGGATTAGATTTATAAGATTTTGCGTATATTATTATGTATTTATGGGCTAGGACGACAAACGAGTTGGGGTGTCGCGTGTGTTCGCGTGTAATGCCGATGGTAAGCAACTAACACCGCCCATAGATACCTCCAGCACAGATAGTGTTGCAGCTGTGTTGCCGGCAGCGAAAATTATGGCTCGACAAGTTGGATTTATATTGTTTTTGAAAAGTGTTGAACCCATATATAACACGCATAACTACTAGGAAGTACCGACCGAAAGTTCGGTTTCGGTTTCGGCCGAGTTCGGCCAAAAATGATGTTTCGGCGAATGTTTCGGTTTAGGCCAAATTTGACCGAAACCGAAATTATTGTCGTCTTAATTCTGTAGTTATATTTGACGAGAGTGTAATATTAGGTCGGGGAAAAAGTCTTTTCGCATAACGTAGGTATAAACTTATTATAAAATTTCTTTGACTGTACTATTTGTGTCTGGCTGGTTTTGGTAACATTAAAAAGGTTACATTATAAAGAAAAGAAAAAAATAAAAAAAAGTTGTTTCCCGCTATTTTTCATTTGTTTTTCTCTCCGTAAAAATGAGTGAATCTAATGAAGAAATTCGATACATTTTAAAATTTTATTATAAAAAAGGCAAAAATGCAACTCAAGCAGTGAAAAAAATTTGTGATGTTTATGGACCTGATGCAGTGTCAGTAAGAGTAGCACAAATTTGGTTCAAACGTTTTCAGTCCGGAAATTTTGATGTTAAAGATGCACCTCGCTCTGGTCGCCCTGTTACGAATAAAATGGACGCCATTTTTGAAAGAGTGGAGCAAGATCGGCATATTAGTAGTTACGATGTAGCTGAAGAACTGGGAATTGACCACAAAACAGTTTTGACCCATTTGAAGAAAGCTGGTTATACAAAAAAGCTCGATATTTGGGTGCCACACGAGCTCACTCAAAGAAACTTAATGAACCGTGTACTCATTTGCGATTCATTATTGAGACGTAATGAAACCGAGCCGTTTTTGAAGAGATTGATAACTGGCGATGAAAAGTGGATCACGTACGACAAGAACGTGCGAAAAAGGTCGTGGTCGAATGTTGGCCAGGCTTCACAGACTGTGGCCAAACCTGGCCTAACACGAAATAAGGTGATGCTGTGTGTATGGTGGGATTGGAAGGGCATTGTTCATTATGAGCTTTTACCGTCCGGCAAAACCATCGATTCTGATCTTTACTGCCAGCAACTGATGAGATTAAAGGAAGCAGTCGAGAGAAAACGGCCGGAATTGATCAACAGGAAGGGTGTGGTCTTTCATTACGATAACGCTAGACCACACACATCTTTAGCCACTCAGCAAAAATTAAGAGAGTTCGACTGGGAGGTCCTAGTGCATCCACCATATAGCCCTGACCTTGCGCCTTCAGATTTTCACCTGTTTCGGTCTCTTCAGAATTCTTTAGGTTCTGTAAGGTTGACCTCAAGAGAGGACTGCCAAAACTATTTGTCCCGTTTTTTTGATCAGAAGTCCCAAAGTTTCTACAGTAACGGGATAATGTCTCTGCCCACAAAATGGCAGAAAGTTATTCAACAAAACGGTACATATATATTGTAAATAAATGTAAATAAACTTTGAAAAAAATGTTTTGACTTTTCATACAAAAATACGAAAATACTTTTTCCCCAACCTATTAATACACAGTAGTACAGACATTCATATCTTCACACCTCTCAAGTCTCTGTGGGGGTAAACAGAGCGCTATTAGGCACGGTTTTTGCATCCCTCACTTCTTTGATTTTCAATCAACATTGTCATACATACTCGCCGGTTCTTAAAACTCCTGCCATCACCTTTCTTAAGGACAGGACCTTTCGGCTGCCCTTCGAGTGCCGGCTTGACCGGTGAAATACCACAACCTTCCCATCTACTTCCGACCCCTTCCATATCCCACTATTAGGGCTGGCAACGCAACTGTAACACTATTTGTGTAAAGGTGTCCATGGGCGCCGATTGTTGCTCACCATCAGGTGAAACGCCTGCTCATTTGCCTCCCAATGCCATAAAAAAGACCTCTCGGAACGGACAGCAATCCACCACGGTGTACATAAACGGTGAGAAGTTACCATCAGGTGACCCACTTGCTGGTTTGCCATCATATATATATATATATATATATGTATATAAAATATATGTATATATATATATATATAATATATATATATATACATATACTCAATGTTTTTCATTTCATGTTCTAATTAATGCAAAACAATCGGGAAAATGCATCAAATTTTTGTATTATAAGGAATTTTAAACTTGAGTTTCGGTTTCGGCCAGAAAACCAGTTTCGGTCGGACTCTACCAGAAAGTCATTGGTGATGAATCAGGATTCGAACTCCAGATCTTTTAACAAGAAGTCAGGGACCATCGACCTACTCTTACGACACTCACAGAAAAAATCGTGTAGCGGTGCCTATTTTGTATTTAATATATTTAATTTGTCATGAAGTAAATGACTAAATACAAGTTTGAGGATTTAAATAAATATTTTTAAGATTAAATTCCAATGCATTGTCTCTTTAAAACAAATAATTTGTCCTCCGGAATAAGCGAAGCCCCCATCTCCTTATTTCGGCCACAATTTCATCAGTCATCGACAATCATCATCATATATTTCGATATATATTACGTATCATCACCATACGTTTCGAAAAAGTTCTTGGTATGTTCCCAAACACAACAGATATTGACCGGAACATCCCAAACAAAAGCACATTAACGTTTACCCAACCATTTAGCTGAGACGGCTTAAAAATTCAATGCATAATTTTGGGGTATTTAATCGACAAAATCAAATACATTAAAAGTAACAAAAACAATTTTATTTAGAAAAATATAAAACTATAATTTATTTTATAATAACACAGAGGTGCACCGAAAGCTGACAAGTTTTATACAAATAGAACAGAATGGAAAGTTATTTAAGATTCCAGGACAGGAAAACAATATGTATAACACAAGTACCGTTAGTGTGTCGGCACAATACAAATATTTATCCAAATATTTAATGTAAGATTTAAACAAAGAATGGACATTAAAAACTTCTTATTGAAAACTGCTTGGATAATATGTCACTGGCTGAATATAAACTGCGCGGGCTTTTATGTCAAAATGACATTTATCACACGTGGGTTAGGAATTTCGTCAAATAGGAACATTTCATAATTATAATAAATAGTTCTTGTAGGTAAGTATTTATGATGTAAATCGATTGTACAAATGTTCTTAAATTAAAAATATTGTCTATGGCATATCCAAACAACGTGACCAGTAGCGGTCCATGGCGTTATATCTGTGTAGATTCACTCCGACCAAACTGTGAGCTTCATCAGGATAAGACTGTAATTAAATACATTAGAATCAATTAGTACAATTTGATACATTTTAATAATAACTTGATGTGTTTGGCTCGAAAAATGTTATTTATTTATGTACATTTTGATGGTTACAGAAATCCAGGATCAAGAAAATTAAAAAAAGTCTCCCAGCTTTAAGCAATGAAATAAACAAATTGCACTTCTTTATAAAACAAAAATAAATATATAACCATAACCACACACTGTTGTGAAAAAGACAACGGATTTGAGACGATTGTCATGACCAAATTGGAAGTTAGGAGCTTTGGAAACCGATGAACGAAATGACCAGATTTATGAAATTCAAACAACAAACAAGCTCTATAACAGTCATGCCTCTCATTTTTTTCTGGATACCCCGCAAGGGACCTGGTGTGAAGTTAACTAAGTATATCGCATGTCTAAAGTTTTAACAAGTTGGTCGTACAACTTCCATTCAACTTTAAAGTTGGTATGACAAGCGACTAGAGTTACTAACCATCTGCTCAAATGGAATATCTTTCTCCTGCAATGCTCGCATCAATTTTGCAGCGTTCTGGTAGTGGACGTTGTCGTCAGCGTTTCCGTGCATAATGTAAAAGTCATGTCCTCGAAGTTTATCAGCCAGTAACGTGACGTCACCAGCTTCGTAACCTGCCAAGTTGTCCTCCGCGGTGGGCAGACCCATGTAACGCTCCGTGTACATAGTATCTATTAATTATAACATAATAAGTATTACAGTATGAATGTTAAGAATATAGAATAAATAAACTTGGCATTTCCTCGCAATAATTGTATGAAAAAAAATAGTATAGAGGATATGGCCCATATCCTAACTTAATATTAGTCAAGATAATTGGTACAACAAAATGACAACATAATATAGATTATATAAAAAATAGCATTCGAAAAAGGGAAAATAAATGGAATAATCTTTTGCGAGTTTATAAATTAATTAATTACAGTTAAGGAAGAAACCATCTTAAGACCTTTCGAAACATTATTATTAAAACTAATCTCGAGGGTTTTGGGGATATACAAAAAAATACATGGCCAAGTTATATCATCTAAAAAGTCAAAATATTAATTGCAATTGCATCGTCCCAAAGCAGAGATCTTTAACGTATAATTACGTTAAAGTTCTCTGCTTTGGGGCGGACTTTGCTAAGTAACTCCGTAATCGGAGTTACTTACTATAGTACAGCCATGAGGTGACAGGCGCTCCAGATACACCGCACTGGAAAAGATGTTCATCATCATGCAGCAGGGTGAGCAAAGTCGCATAACCACCATAACTGTGTCCCCAGATACCGACTCTATCGCGGTCCATAAATTGATACCGGTCAAGCACTTGTCTGAAATAAAAAAAAATATTTTGATGATAGCACTAATTCCTGACTTGACGAATGGCAGTATGAATTCTAAGCTTTTGTCTGTTGTCGAAATGCGTAAATGAAAAAAAAATGGTTTAAGGATAATTTAAATACACATTACATACACGCATTAAAATGGATGAATATCATCTTCAAATAAATGGTATGATTGTTCGGTAATAATATGAGCAGGCCTTAAGGAAATGCTTTTCCTTGTAAGGAATATATATCGGAAGTTATTTGTGATAAATATCGACGACTGAACACTTTGTGCACGGTGTATGGCAAAAGGTTCGCCACCTTATTACATTTGGGACGTAAACATAACGGCGAGTCGACACTTAACAGCCGCTGTCTACACCTTCGGGTAACAAAAGAGTGAAGTTAAGTTATGAATCTATATCAAACCACTATACCTTAAGTAATAAATTATAAAAAAAGAATAAAAGAAATTATTTGAATTTCTTGTAATTAATGGATAAATCTTAAACTAATTGACCAATATAAGAATGTAAAAGAAACTTTTTGAATATATATATTAAAATATCAAATCAATAAATTTTTAAATGATTAAGCTATAAATATGCAACTAGGCATAGACAGCATAAAATAGCTAAATGTTACACAATTATTATTGGCCTACATTGGCGGAAGAAATCAATAGAATCTTACTAGTCTCATAACTCTTTATAATAATTCATTTAAATTTATAACAACAGTGTTCTAGTTTAAATAATAAAAATAAATCTGAATACATTATTTAATATAGCCATACAGTTATGTTACGTATCGCCAATTGACCACATAATTTTTTTTAATTGTAATCAATAACAAGGATATACGACATTTCGTAAGTCGTGAAATATCATAGACTCAATTTAAGTAATTAAGTGCTTGTTTATTATGCATAACTGCTTGCCTTCACTGTTTATTGAATTTATTAAAAAATGGTGTGAAAGTAAAACAAAAATATCCTGTTGTCGTAAAACTAACAGTTTATGTCAAAAAATTTAAAAATATCTATTGGGTATTTTAAGTGTGAAAATTTCAAAATAAAGTCATAATCGCATTTTCAATATTAGTTATAATGCCAAGTTCACCTAATCGATGTGAACAATCAATTCAATGTATGAAATGGTTAAGCATATTATAATTATTTTTTAATTACCTGAGTATAACAAAGTGGTCTTCAACTTCAACAGTGCCCAGAGCGTTGTTCAGTGAGAACAGTATATCTTGCCCCTTCAACCCGGAGCCACGACCGTCGGCCAACATATAGATGACATTACGGCTAGTTGTGAGATACGAGTGGTAGCCTGCGAGAATTATATATATCAGTACTGTTTACATATATTGAAGTGGAACTTCTAATCTCTCTTGCTAGCGTTTAACGCTTTTAACGCCTCAAAGCGAAAGTGCCCCTAAAGTTTCACTTCTTTAGCGCGGAAGGACTCCACGCACTATTTTATACTTAAATATAGGTATATATCTACGGTGACCTAGTTGTTCTAAATGCCCTTGGTATCTAAATATATATTTATGTGTTATACAATCTTGAATTTCTTCTTCTTTCTTCAATATCACAGAGAAATGGTTTCACAGCAACAAAAAAAAATCACTCAATTTGTCAATTCTTGGATAGATGGATTAAAAATATAAATGAGTCTGGAGGTCCTTACCAACAGTAAATGTGTTATATACTGTATTAGTATTCGGCCCTGAGTACACGTAGAACACCACAGGATACTTAGTGTTGGTATCATTAACATCAAGGCCGGGGGGCAGAAGGAGCCTCACTGGCGCTGGGAAGCCGTTCTCAAGCGGGACAGTGGTGATGATGCTGCCCCAACGTGCCTTGCCCACGAGACGCTCACGAACTATCGCGTTATCTTCCCATATCGCTAAAACTTCATTAGCCTATTAAATAAAAAAGTAATGATATCCCAAATGCATTGAAATTAAAATAAGATCCAAAATACTGCCATAAATGCAAAAGTTGAACTAACCAAATTAATATTCTACTACTTTCTGCTTTACTATTTTTAATAACCCGCGCAGATATTCTAGCGGTAGGATTATACAGCTACCGTTACGGCCCTTATATCAAAATGTATAAGCAGCAGCTATTAAGCTTTTAATAGATTATATCCAATAATGCTACTTGAATAAGTGACGGAATCTATGGTTGGACAAACATTTTTAAAGTTATTTTCCTGTTTCGAATTCGGGCATCCTAATCACAATGAATGAATATCGACGTAAAGTGGCTCATAACGAATTTCGTTTAGTGAGAGCAGCAAGCAAAAATTTCAAATATTTTCGGATGCCCATACCATTTCCAGCTCCTTTCCTACCCTACTACTTAAATGGCCGAGAACTCCTTAATGGCAACTGTAGCACTATTTCTGCTGCAGATGTATATGGGCGCCGATCGATTTTACAGATCAGATTAACTTACCCTTGGATCTACGATAAATGTTGCGGATGGTTCCTCTGGGGAAGAACAGGTGATGGTCATAAAACTGCCACCGCGGCTGAGAGTAGCTGTGGCCCATGTGCAGGGACCACCTTGAGGCATCACCAAGTTACAACTGAGACAGTAGCTATTACTGCCTGTAGCGTGGACTTCCGACTGCCAAGGCATATCAGGTACTGTACGAGTGTAGTAGCTAAAATGTTATATTATAACTTTAATATTACACTATCTATCTATATCATCATCTATCATCAGTTATCATCACCTATCTGCCTCGTGGTGCCTTGGTAAAACAACTTACTGCGGAATCGAGATCGACGGCCCACTCGAGTACAAATATTTATGTCAAGCATGAATATTCATAAGGTGTCTGGGTATTGTTTTTGTATACATATATTATAAAGATGAAAGATTTGTATTTTGGTATGTTACGAATAAACTCAAAAACTACTGGACCGATTTCAAAAATTCTTTCACAATTAGAACGCTGTATTCATCCAGAGTAAAATAGGATATATTTAATCATCATCGTTTTGGCTGTTTTGTTTGTACGCGTATGTTTAAGTAAGTATGTATTTACAAAATAAAAGCATATCATCATTACATAGTATAAAACAAAGTCACTTTCCGCTGTCTGTCCCCTTATATGCTTATATCTTTAAAACTACGCAACGGATTTTGATGCGGGTTTTTTTTCATAGTTAGAAGGTGTGGTTTTGATCTATAATTCATATATGATGTTGTAAAGAAAACATGATAATTTTCGAGATTTAGCACTTTAATTGCAAACGCTGGCTGAACCCTAAGTGATAGATCTACACAATGTTCTACATTATTAAACACCTTCAAAAGATCTACAAAAAAGTCCGCGAGGGTATGTCTATCTCTTAGGGATAACCTACAATAACAATTTTTATGTCTTACTTTTTGACGTAAAATAATGGCTTATTTACGAAGCAATTGTAAACATTACAGCATTAATTTTCATCCAGTTAAGTATCTTAAATAGATTGTGCTTATAAATATAGATCAATATCGTCCAGTACAGTATGAAATTTAAACGAATATTTACCAAGATATTACAATATTAACAGAGCGGGACATAGCAGTTGCGTTTCGCGCCAAAACGCGTGCCGATAAATAGCACAAATTGAACTTTTTAACCAAGATATTATTATTATTATTAGTTTCGAATCCAGATATTGACTGACGACTGATTGACGGATCAACCAAGTATACACAGGAGTCCGAACATAATGTTAAACTAATGGTCTCCATTTAGAGGAAAGGATTTTCACTGGTAAAGGGCGCTATCCTACAACAAGCACTCGTTAAAAACCTTACGCGGGAAGTTTTGTCGCCGTTGACAGCTCTGTATAACACACTAAACACGGCGTACGTATTTAATCATCATTGTATCCGAAATTATATTGCAGCCATTGGCAGAAAAGAGAACCCTCAGACAAAATATCAGTTTATTATTGTGTACATTATGGAAAACCCAAGACCGTTCGGACACCTATGACGGATTAATCGGACAGTTTGGTAGTCCTGCGATTTCATTATATCGATTACTGATACCTATTCTAATGATGAACTAAATTAGCGCAATTTCCGCTGCTTATAACTTCTTTCTCCGATAGCGTGAAGGTAAGTACATAATACATATATGTAGATATTCTACTCACTAAAGAACATTGGTCTCATCCATGCCAACGTAGTTATTCACGGTAAACGCTCCAGGTGTAATGGAATTGGAAATGATCTCGCCGTTGACTCTTATGCTGAGATACAGGTGTTGCCAGACGAGTCCATCGGCTTGAGATTCAGACCAACGTGTGGAGACGAAGTATTCACCGCTGGTACTAAATCGAGGGAGTGCTAAGGGTATCCAACCATTAGGTTCACGACGTTCCTCTTCCTAAAGTAAAAAAAAACTTGCTGTTACTACAAAAAAGTAAGTTGTTTAAAGGTAGAGTAGGATACGGTATCATATTTTTAAAAAAGGTCGTAAGTTATTATATTAAAACAGTTATTATGGCCGATACCAAGGTCTACATGACTATGTACTATATCGTCTCGTTGGCCTGGAGGTATCCTGGCACCTACCAATAATTTGTGGCTATCACAAATTCTGTAGAAGCAAATATTTTACTCAGCATGACGATAAAACGTTGAGAATTCAGGTAACTAAGGTTTTATACAGTGGTAGAGCCACGCAACGAAGCTTGCAGCATAAATTGTGTCGGCTCGATCGGTGAAATACCACACTCTCAGAATGTCAAGGTAAAGTGGCAAATATTGCATTTCATTCGGTAAGAACGGGAGGCCCACCCTCCTGCCCCCACCCCTCTCATCCCACTTCCTTAAAGGCCGGCAAGGCAACTGTAACACTGTTGCTGTGTGTGTGGGCGGCGTTGATTGCTTGGCATCAGGTGACGCGAATGCTTGTTTGCCTCCTATTCAATAAAAATGAAACGTACCGTACCTCACAAGCGCCAGTAATAACGTTGCAAATCTTGAGTACAGCAAGGTTTTGCCTTCTATTCTGCCAGTGAGCGGCGATTTCATAGTCGGAGACCCACAGGACTCCGCCTAATATGTGATCCGCGGTTACCGCAGCAGGAGGTTCCATCGTGATGAAAGTGGGCACGTTGGTTGCTTCCAGCTGAACTAAGTTGACAACGCGTAATAATACTGTGGGATTGGTCCGTCCAACCTAGAATAGAAAGAGAGTACCAGATTACATTACAGGACTAATATATAAAAAACTGAAAAAGGTACTTAACAAGCACAGCCATTTTCTTTAATGGTAGAGCTACGAAGTGTGCCGCATGAAAGGGCCGGCCCGACCCGTGAAATACAGCGACCTCTCCGAATATCGACGTAAAGTGGTTGATTGTGCAATTTTTGCTTAATTATATATTTTGATACCAGCATCAAACTATTTAGATAACCAGGGAAGAGTTTAATCTGTCTCCTTACCTTGGGGTACTTTAAGTCAACCAGTTCCGGGTACAGATCATCAGGCTCACTCTTATCGACGTAATAATAATAAGAGTAGCTCTCGACTTCATTGTCATCGAATGTGGCGAAGGCCAGATATGTGCCACCAGTCGAGAACCACGTTGCTTGACCAGAATACATGACGTCCTCTGCAAAATAATACAAAAATATTAATAAAATGGATGATGCAAAACTGACTAACCAGATATACAATGAAAAAGCGGATGGATGTAGGAGTCGAGGGCAGTCACGACACACTTTCCATAGACCAAATGGTCCCGGAGGAAGTAATTCGTGATATTTATCACACATTACTTCCGAAAAGACTTCTCAGAAATGGTGTGAGGCCGGATTCGAACTCGCGATTTCTTGACTCAGAATCGGGTTGCTCGAACACCGTCGAGACGACGACGACGACAGAGTCATGCAATTTCATTTCGTAAAAGTCACGAGTGATGGGAACATTGGCTTATTACTTTAGATACTGGTCATAAGTCATATGCTATACCTTCATACACCCAATCAGTATGTCCATTGTAAAATACTCCAGGAACACCGTCCGTGGTGATCGGAATGGCCTGATCCCTGTTCATTGGCAGATAATATACGTTGTTGTCCATGACATATGCCAGGGAGTGACCAGCGCCGAAAATACATAGCTGCAGCCGGTTGTGATTGGCAATGGTCCTCGTAGTTCTATAATAAGCAAAAAATAGTTAGGTGCATACCTAAATTTTCTTTATTTTTTGACTGCGCACTTTTGGAATACGCATTATAAATTTACAAAAACTATGGGCCTATTAATATTGATGAAAAAAAGAAAGAACTCGTTCATATTTTTTAAATGATATTTTTCTTCTTAAATACAAGAAAAATATCATTTTTCATTAATTAATTATAATTATCAAAATTTTGTCGTCACCATAATTATAAAGCACACTACATATATTATCTGTTACATAGGTACATATTAATTGTAAGCGTGTAAAAAGCCTGTTTTACATGAGCCAGCAGAAAAAGCCTCTTTTACATAAGCCAGCAGAAAAAAACGTGGAAATTAGCTATACATATATACCAGTGTATATACGGTACATAAACCTAAATTTATGAGGTTTCTCGGTGGTCCAGTGGTCGAGCACACGGCTTCTGATACTGAGGTCCGGGTTCGAATGCTCACACTGGCTCACAGCAATGACTTTTCGAAATTGTTTTCGGAAGTAAAGTATAATAAATATCGATGACTGAAAACTTTGTGCCCGGTATGGCAATAGGTTTGCCACCTATTCCATTTGGGACGTAAACATAACGGTGAGACGAGGCTTAACAGCCGCTGCCTACACCTTCGGGTAACAAAAGGCACGAAGTTATGTTATGTTATAAACAAAAATATCATTTTTTACAATTTTTGTCTGTCTGTCAGTTTGTTCAGGGTTATCTCTGAAATGGCTGGCCCAATTTATTGGCAGGTAGCTGGTGTAATAAGGAGTAACTTAGGTTACTTTTTATATAAATTATTTTACTTATTGCTTCCGAGATGAAACCAAGTTCGACAAGTCAGCTAGCTTGCAATAAAAACTACTAATTTTGTCATGCGTTAAATATTTTAAATATTTGGCGAGATTATTTTGGTAAGAGAATAAGTCATAATTAGGGCAGCCTACTTCTTCGTGTAATAGGGGCGTGAAGTTACAACAATGAAAATGCAGTTTTTATAAGGACTTTCATAACTATAAAATACATACTGAGTGCTAATTTCGTAGAGAGCAAATCTGGCCGTTGTAGAATATCTGTACACCTGAAAAAATATTTTAAGTAGATAATATTTAGAGAAATGAAATTTATGGCCTACACTTATAGTCCATTGAAATGTTACATGAGATTTACATTTCTTAAAGGACGCAATTTTATTTTTGGTACATGAGAGGGGTCAATAAAAGCTTAACTTGAAGTTTGTGGGGTTGCCACCCGTGTCATACGGCCGCCATCTTGAAAAAAGCGGTCTAAGAAGCATTTTTGTTGCGATACCTCGAAAGCTATGCTACTTATAAAAAAATTGTCAAGACTTAATTTGTAGCAAATTATTACCCCAAACTGAAAATCAAAGCAATTTTGAAATATAATTGAATTTAAAATATGTAAATGATTCAGAGCGGGGTAGGCGGAGAGAACAGAACTTCAACATTCATAACTCTTGTCATAGGTACATGCTTGTCGATTTTTGTATGTTACGACATCGCCTTCCTCAAGTACTCGTTCAATTTGACTATGGAGAGTGTGTGTCGGTATTGACCGACTCCTACATCCTGGTTTTTTTGGACTGTACATCTATTTAGTCAATCTTGCATCATCCATTCTTTCTACATGTTCGAACAATCGGAGCATTCTTTACTGTGTCAATAGTGTGATATGTATATCCTAATCAGTTTGTAACATAACGTAACATAACATAACATAACATAACTTTACGCCTTTTAAGCCTCGACTCGCCGTTATGTTTACGTCCCAAATGGAATAAGTGGCGAACCTATTGCCATGCCGTGCACAATTTTTTTATTAATCGATATTTATCACGTATAACTTTCGAAATTATTTAATTTCCAAAAGTGATTGCCGTGTGCCAGGATTCGAACCCGTGACCTCAGGATTTAGAAACCGTGTACTCGAGCACTGAACCACCGAGACTATATCAGTTTGTACCAATAAGTAAATTAAATAATTTAAATTTTAGGTACTTATAGTTTTCGTCTGCAACATCTTTAGCAAAACGGGTATTTTATTCCGTATCTATAAATTATTTATTGATCGATATAGTAAATACCTTTATATAATTAATAATATAGATAAATGTAACGCCTAATCATATTTTCGATATGTCTAAGTATGTATTGATATAGATAAGGCAGGCAAACTTACTTGTTGAACTTCACTCGGTGCTAATATGAAGTCGCGGTCGGCTGATAGTATAGGATTGTTGGTGTTCAGAGATGCCTAAAACAATGCACCCCTTTTAAGTATGGAAAGGAAGAAATATATGTGTAGGTATATTATAAAAATGATATTGTTCCAGAGCAAAAAGACGGCACTAAAGTAGATACTTGCGTTAAGGATCACAGTCTCAAATTGTTCCCATTTAACAACTCTCTGGTCATAGCAGTATCCCGTAAACAACATCCTTTAAAATATTGTCTAATAAGACAATATTTTAAAGGATTTCGTTTACGTATTTTATATTTAATTACTCTCTAAAAACTTAGTTAAAGCACTCAATAATTATTTAAATGAATGTGAACCAATACAAACTTTATTCTAGCCATAAAGAGCACATTTGGCCAGTCAATAAAACTACCTAGTCAATATCTATCCATAAGTAACTATTACCTATAGCTGATCCAGTTGAAAACAAGTAAAAGATTATCTAATGATGTCTGAACGGAGACATAAGCTGTTGATTTTCCACTGGCTTAAATATTCATGGCTAACTATGTCTATAGGAGTCCTAAGAAAGAGTGTGAGTAAGCTATACTATATTGATGTTCAGTTAGAACATACAAAATAGAGTTAACACGTACCATAAGTTCTGGCGCCACTAAAACCTCGTCCTCAAGTTGATCCACGTTGAATTTTAGAATGCCAGGTTCACCGGCCTTTGTAAAAGTATATTCTGTGTCTGCAAATTGACAGAGAGGAAAAAACTAAGCTACTACCGCAAAGAATACGTACAAACTCATAAGGAGACAGTTGAAATAGTATTTAATTAATGGACAATTTTAAAAGTAAATCTACCTGATATCCATGTGCCATTAAATCCACGTTGGGAGAACTGTCCCGTCACAAATTCCGCTAAAGTAAATGGGTCGCCACCTTGCCGGGGCACAGCCAGCGGCACTGCAGACGCAGTCCCTATCACGATCGCCAGTAAGCACCACCCAACCAGCTCCTTAATTAAATTAGTTTCAAATTAAATAGGTGAGTAAGTACCTACATCTACGCCTTGCCGATCTTTATTTGCTTGAGATTGTAAGACAGACATATAGTCACCATAAAAACCCTTATGAAATGTTTTTTTTTTTGTTAAATGCTTAAAATAAACGGTGAGAGAACATAAAACAAAACTTAATTCACTCAGTGTCCAAACTCTTCCCCGGTAGATCGAATAAAATCCTTCAGCAGCTAAGTTAATTAAGAAATCAGAGGACTTCCTTTCCCCTCCTACTCCCTTAAAGGACGACAACGCACCACGGTGTTCACGGGCGGTGAGAAGTTGCTTACCATCAGGTGACCCACTTGCTCGTTTGCCCTCCTATCCCATAAAAAAGACTTGCGTTGCTTGTACTTGCTATCAATGTTTTAGTAGGAGAATCCCGATTACAGCCTTTAAATGACAACATAATACTGGAAACTAATAATTATGCTAGGAAATAGCCTAAAGGTATCACTATAAAAACTTTCCTACATGATCTATGCTATAGATTCTTATTCAGCTCCATATCAATGATTATAGGCAGGTTTACGTGATGAAAGATCAAGCAGCAGAAGCAGCTGCTAAGGACGCCATCGCACATGCGTCGTTGTATAGGTATAATATTTGTGAAAAGAATCTAGATGACACTGAACCACTGATGAATCTCTTGGACAAGAGATCAAGGATAACTTCTATCAGTGCAGGTTAGGCCAATCAATATAAACAAATACATATTAAGCAACAAACAATGGAATGAACTACTCAACATCCGAATTCTTTAGGTCCAAAACATTTTCAATCACGCATATCGCCTCGGCCTTGATGGTCAGTCAGACGACCAGCAGAAATAATAAATATATGTGCATGTAGGTACATATAATGTCTTAGAGGTATTAAAGTTACAGGTCACTGATGTAGGTACCTAGATTTTTACAGAGTTCGAAGCAGTTGAAGTTAATAAAATCAGATAAAAATCAACTTACCATTTTTGTTAAACCTAAATAAAACTAGTGGTTGACGATGGTAACTCGCCAACTCAACTGTCTTAAAATTATCGTATAAATTAGAGTTCTCTTATCCCTTTATCGATAAGTCAGATAACGGTCGATATCGAATAATTGAATAAATTTCCAAGATAGTATTTTTATTAGGTCGGTCGACTATAATCGCTTTTGTGTAAAATGTAATTTAATTATGTACAAGATAATGATACATGTACCTATTTTGTTTACAGAGATCCTTGGATAGCCAGCCTGGACATTTAAAAAAATACAAAAAGTAACTTTACGCTTTTAAGTACGCAAAAGTGTAGGCAGCTGCTGTTAAAGACGACTCGTTATGTTACGTCCCTAATGGAATAACTGGCGACTCAATTGTCATACACCGGGCACAAAGTTTCAGCCATTGATAATTATCACACTTAACTTCCAAAATTATCACACTTAACTTCCAAAAAAACATACTTAACATTATTTATCTCGGTGGTCCAGTGGTCAAGCACCCTGCTTCTAAAGCCAGAGGTCCCAGGTCCGAATCCTGGTTCACACCAATGACTTTTCGAAATTCTTGTCGAAAGTTATGTGTGATAAATATAGATGACTGAAAACTTTGTACCCGGTAGGGCAATAGGTTCGCCACCTATTCCATTTGGGACGTAAACATAAGGGCGAGTCGAGGCATAACACCCACCGCCTACTCCTATGGATATAAAAAGGCGTGAAGTTATGTTATGTTAAGTGTCGCCGCATACTCCTAACGCCGTCGAGCATACGTCGGGAGAAGTGCGGGGCGTGAAGAAAGAAGCCCTTATAAACGTTCAACTTCATTTTGTATTAACCATTCATTCATCAATCTCACTCGTATTCACACATTGTTAACATTACTCGTCTATATTCATATTAAACGTCTATTAAATTAAACACCTACGTATTATTTCATATACATCATTCACATTCAAAATCATTAGGGTAATAGAAGATCATTAAGTTTTACATGATTATAACTTCTCACCAAGTCCTTGTGGTAAATGCAGAAGAGTACAAAGCGATAAACGACATGATTGTTATGTCATCTTGTGCAAGTATTTCCGTCGCTTTTTTACTTTCGTAACACATACGGCCGAAACCAATAATCGAAGATTGAAGCTTGATTGAAGCCAATCTAAGATTATTTGAGTATCTGTCAATCGATTCCTCAAACAAAATCAATCCATGGATTGATTAGGTATAAAATTGGCACGCATAATAGTAGAAATGGATTGAAATATTGATCTTAGACAGAAAAATTCGCATTGGGATTGATTATTAGTTTCGAACATTAATCATGCGCGATCACGATTTGTATATGGCTCCCGACAATTTCTAGGACGTGATCATGAAATGTGCTATTGCCTTCCTCAATTCTTGTCCTTCCAGCAAGCCACCAAGCTTCCACAGTAGGTATGTATTTCACACAGACTTTCTTTCATCCTATTAATATTATAAAGGCGAAAGTTTGTATGTATGGATGTATGGATGTTTGTTACTCTTTCACGTAAAAACTACTGAATGGATTTGAATGAAACTTTACCACAATATAACTTATACATCAGAATAACACATAGGCTACAATTTTTGAGGTTTCTAATGTGAGGTCGTAAAAAAAACACATTTTTTGCGCTGACATTGCAAACGCTGACTGAATCCTACAAATAGATTAAAACAATTTACTACAGTATTGTACAACTTAAAAAGGTCTACAAAAAAGTCCGTGATGGTATATGTTTATCTCTTAGGAATAACCCACAATAACCATTTTTTATCCTTTACTTTGTACGAGAAATAATGGGTTATTTACGAAGCGATTTTAAGCAATACAGTATTAATCCTTATCCAATTAAGTATCTTAAATACATTGTGCATTTAATAAAGATCAATATGGCTTTTTACAGCATATAAATTAAATAAATATTTTCGAAGATATCACAGATTTAAAATGCAGAGTCATAGCAATTTCGGCGATAAATACCGTTTCGGTGATAAATACCGGCAGTGGTGCCAGGCGAACGGGGCGTGGGGGGAGCGGGGTAGGTGCGGTGGGGAAGAAGTGGCTCATCGCTGAGTGCGCGACCCGAACGCGGGCAGACGTCGTTGACGGTTGTGTCCGTTTAGCGAATTTTCAAGGCAAAATTCTTCTGTCACAGTGTTTGTCCTCGAACTCCTCCAAAACCGCTAGACCGATTTTAATGAAATTTGGTATACATATTCGTTAGGTCTGCGAATAGGTTTTTATCTATTTTTCATCCCCCTAAATCACAAGGGTAACCCACCCCTCAATATTTTTTTTTAATTTTTCGACATATTTCTGTTTATTTTTTTTTATAAAACGGGATACAAAAATACATACAACTCTAAATTTTCAACCCCCTATGATCAACCCCTATTTTTTAAACTTTATTTTTTGGCAAGACGAAGTTTGCCGGGTCAGCTAGTCTATCTATACTGACCATCATTTCATCACATTTTATTTACACACATAGATTTATCAGCCAGTCTTTTTCTCCTCTTTTGTGACCGGAAACTGAAAAAATGTACCCACCCAATATTAAGCTCTTAACATATCATAACTTGACGCCTTTTTCTACCCTAAGCAATAGTAGGCAGTGGCTGATAAGCCTCAACTCGCCGTTGTTTTTACGGCCCAAATGGAATAGGTGGCGAAGCCATTGCCATACCGAGCACAAAGTTTTTAGTCATCGATCACACATAACTTTCGAAATTAATTTCGAAAAGTCATTGATGTGGGCCTGGATTCGAACCCGCGACCTTTGGATTCAGAAGCGGGGTGCTCGACCACTACAACACGGAGACATCAAAAATGAATTGGCTAAAATTATTAAATGACTTATAGTTAGTGTCCGACCGAAGGTCTATTTTTGGCCGAAGCCGAAGCCGATTAATCGGCAATCTCCACAACCTTCGGCCGAAGCCGAAGGTTTATAAACTATTTGTAATTTAATTTTTTTTTTCAATATTATCCTCAGCTAAAGAAGAATATCGCGTAAAGTGGCTCATGCCGCTTTTCTCTCGGTGACAGAGGTATCCGCACTGAACTAAGTGCAGTCCGGTCCGTCACTCACTCACTCACTCACTCTTTCGTAACAGTTCGTTTAATTCCGACTGCTCTGACCTTTGAAGATGAATTTTTGGCCGAAGGTGGCCGAAGCCGAAGCTTCGGTCGGACACTACTAATAGTTTATATACCTTCGGCTTCGGCCGAAGGTCGTGGAGATTGCCGATTAATCGGCTTTGGCTTCGGCCAAAAAACGACCTGCGGTCGGACACTACCTAGCAGTAAGTAGTGGTATAAGTGAAAATTTCCCATATTAGAGGTTTGCTGCCAAACCTAGGTTTTGTTCCATTAAAAACTAATGCCAAAAAAAAAGATTTCATTCATTAGAAAAGCCACGTGAAAGATGGAGGGAAATAATTTGTATTTATCAAACGAACTCTCGTTTTAAGTTTATCAATTGCATTTACCTGATAAATTTCGCTACAACGCCATCTGACGTAGTAATATAACATTATTTTTATGTGTACTCGCTACCCTTTGCTACCCGAAAGTGTGAACAGCAGCTGTAGTGCGTTCTCAAATCGCTGATAGATAAAAGTGCCGGATTTGATCCCACACATCTCAATTCAGAGGCGACCTGCAGGCCACCGAAATGTCTCAATAAAAGAACAAGGGTAATTATTAATTTTAAGTAGTTCAATTAATAAATAAAACAACAACATAATGGTAATAGTATTTAATCCAACTCGAAACAACAGGATAGAATACTTCACAAAACATAAACATATTAAGACGACACCTGCCTAATCGCAATATATGCATTTTTATTTCACGCTACATGTCTTTCTACCATCTAATAATTGTAGATTCCAATTCTTGCCAAAACTCCCATATCTCCAACTAACATAATTGTAGAATGTCTGCATCGGCAGTTGGATCATTAAAAATCCAGGTACTTAGATTGTATATCCAAAGTATCAGTTTTACAACTTCAGTGTGCTCCAATGACATAATGTTGATGTTCTGATCATTCAAACTCCTTCGAAAGATTTCCAATGATATAATTTACTTTCAAATTTATCATATTTCTCTGCTGGTAGAACCGTTGTCAACATTTTTATTTCTTAATTGTATATTTGTCTGGGCTGCTCTTATAACAAGACCTCAAAATCAGCTGAATATTGTCACATCAACGAAGAGCCATGTGGAATCGATGACTATCGTAGTAGATCAGTGTTCCACGGCGGAGATCCGCCCATGCCCCTCGTCATTTGGTCAAGTGACTGCATCACTCCAACGACGGATAAAATTCATAGCCTCGAAGCGTGCCTTTTCTATAACATTTTGTATAAAATAAATTCAAAATGTCCACAATCCCATCAATTCTTGTCTTGATAGTCTTGAATGTGTCGCCATTAAACCTAAATCGTGAATGGACTAAAATACAAAATATATTATACTTGAAATAAGAAAAAAATATGTATATTTGCTTCAAGGCAATGGCTACCTGGAAAGGAATGTCGTTTAAACGACAAGTATTAATATAGAATGAATACACACACATTGTGTGTGATATGTGTATACCATGTGTGAGTGAGGTGTGTATGTATGTGTGTATGTGTGAGTGAGGTGTGTATGTATATGTGTGTATGTGTTTGAAAGGTCTGTGAGAATATGTCAATGTGTGAGTTAGTGTGCAAATGTGGTTGTTACATTGTTTACAAATGTGTATAAAGATGGATGGATGTGTAGGAGACGGACCGTGCTAATGTCGACGATGTGTGCGCCTTATTTCCTGCAGGCGTCGCTCATGTTCGGCCATATGCTTCCGCCTCTGCTCTTCTTTGATTGCAATCTAAAACAACATATTGTCAAATCGTACAAACATACTCAAACAAATTTCAAATATTCATTTAACAAATGACAAATATCATACATTACCGTTTCTGTTGAGAGGGGTAACCAATATATGCAAGGAGTTGTTTTCGTCTTTCTGAACAAATCATCCAAAAGCTTGGCCGGAGCTTCTTCCTCTTTCTTCTTGAATTTCCGAGCTGTAATTGACAATGAATTTGATGTATTAATGGAAGATTAAAATGCATTTAAATCTATTAGCAATATTACAATTTAACACCAACAAGACTCTCAGAATGGGTAACACACGGGTGAGAAACCGTTTCTGAATAAACTTGATGTAACATTTATTGGTTACTGGGAGGTGTAAAAGTCTATGTTGTTACAGATGGTGTATGAATGCATAAAATAAATCACATTATTTAAAACTAAACCAAATAGAATGTGTTCTGGAGGAAGATGATATTTTTGAGGCTCCTTGGCTCCTTGGCTTTGAGGCTTTAAGAGTTATGAAAGTCAAAAAAGCAAGTGAGGTGTGTAAGAATCGTGCCTTATGGCGCTCTGTTCTCTCTGCCTACCCCGCAAGGGATTTGGCGTGAAGATATGTATGAATGTATTTAAAACTAAACCAACCTGGTTCAGGACTTTTTTCTGGCGAGCGACGCCTGCGCTTGTCCACATGTCTCTCATCTATTCTCAACTTTTCTTTATCCTTGTCTTTTTCATTTTTACCAAGATCCCATTCACGTGTAGTTGTCTTTCTCTCCCATGGTTTATCCTGTAAAATAAAAGTTCACAATGTGCACTAACTGTATCCTTCAGATAAATTAGAACAGTATCCTACAAAAGTATTGGTAGGGTAAAAGATTATGTAATTTTTTTGGCAATGGAGGTCAATAACATAACTTAACGCCATTGTTACACGAAGGTGTTAAGCCTCGTCTCGCCATTATGTTTACGTCCCAAATGGAATAGGTGGCAAAACCTATTGGCATACCGGGCACAAAGTTTTCAGTCATCGATATTTATCGACACTTAACTTCTGGAAACAATTTTGAGAAGATATTGGTGTGAGCCAGTGTCAGGATTCGAAACCATTAAAGCATTGACCTCACTATAGACAATTCTATATACTTAGTAACTATAGTGGACAGACATCAAATGTTGCCTATTAAAATTACTTGTGTAATAATAAATCCAATATTTATTTATTACCCATTGCAAATGTAATAAATCTGTAACATTATAAAGTTACCATGATGTGAAATGATACTGTTCTTATAAAGGTAATGGAGTAAAAACTGATAATGACAAATCTCTATAAAACTATCTAACAGTCATCACTTAGATACACTTACATTTACCACCTCCCCTCGCTCACGTTTCATGTCTTGCTCTCTGAGCCAGTCCTCTACTGTACCAGGTTTTGTTGCGACTGCCACATTGTCTGCTTCCTCATTGTTCTTTGCCTTTTCAAAAGCTTCCTCTGTAGAGAAATCTACTTGCAAAGTCTTTGGATTTGACACTGGCCATGTGACACCATGTAGTGCGTGTCTAGTTTCCACAGCATGACTAAAATAATTAGAAATATAGAATTAATTGTATGAATCTAAAAAACCAATAATAATATTATAATCTCATAATAAAATATAATATCACAATTTTCACTCGTCCATAAAGGTTGTCTGGAAGACTGTTTATGTATTTTTACTGTTTAATCTATTGTGTAAATGTATTGTAATAAATAAATAACTGTAATGTTCTTATATTAGAACAGAACTACTTGACATCTATGCAAATAAGTCTCTCTCAAAAATTTTGAATAAAAATAGCATTCTTACATGCAACAACATTGAAACATTGAAACAACATGCAGCAACTTACATTCAAACCTTAAGAAATTCCATCAATCTTTTCAGATTATAGCATACTAAAATATACCTTAAGACAAACCATATCATACCTTGACTTTAGAAATAGTTATGTTATTATAAAAAGCCAAATTCAAGGGAAAACATACAGAAACTTCAAAACTATTTATATATATACTTACTCTTCACTTTCATATTGAACAAAGCATTTGGATTTGATCCTGTCTATCCAAAAACCATTTTCAACAATCTTTCCAGTTCTTTGTAATAAGTTTTTCAACTGTGTCAGTGTAAATGGTCTAACCAAATTTGTTATATATAAAATACATGATTGTTTATTACGGGGTGGGCTTGGTGGTCTCGTTATTATACTATCATTATCTTTAATTATGGATATTTTTCTGTTGGAAGCTAAATCTCGTGGCTTAATTTCTTTATTTTCCACTTCTTCTTTTTTCTGTTCAACATTATCTGTATTATCAATCACAATTTTAGGCAATATAGGTCTGTAAACTTTTTCTGTCACTTCCCTTTCTCTTTTATGTTTCTTTTCTTCTATTACTTCATCAAATTCTACAGGTTTGACATCAGGTATAATTTCTTTTAAGACATCTGTAGATATTGTTATAGATTTTTGTGTGGTTAGTTTGCTTGTCCTGGATCCCCATCGCCTTTTTCTGCCTACAACTGGAGGAGGCTGACCATTAACAATTGATTCTTGAGTAGATTGTAAAGACTCTGAGGGTTGTAACTCAGAAATATTCTGAACATCAGGCTCACAGTTTATTTCAGACTTTTCTGTTGGTTCATCTTTGTTTTCTACTTTATTATCAGATCCTATTTCATTATCATTTGCTTCTTTAATATTAGAACTCTCTACAACATCATGTTCATTAACTGTTTTATTAATTTCAGTATCAATCACTTCACATTTATCACCTATCATCTCTTCAGTTTTACTTACCTCTGGATCCACTGAAGTTGATTGTTCTTTAGCTTGCTCTTCTTGTGGTGTCTTAGTATCCTCTTTGTATTCTTCCTTTGAGTGACTTACTTCATTATCAGAAGATTCACATTTACTCTCATCTGCATGCAATTCTAGTACTTCCGATTTTTCTATGGAAACACTTCTTTCTCTTTCCCGAGTATCACTTTCCTTGTCTGCTTCTGCACTTTCAATAACTATATCTGTTTCAGATTGTTTGCTTGGGTTTTCAGAATTTGATATTGGTGCATTTTCTACTGGGGTGTCTTGTGTTTCCTCTTTAGTTGAATCAACAGTTGTATCAGCATCAGACACTTTCTCCACAGAGTCCAAGTTTTGACTAATTTCATTACTTTCTTTGACTTCATTACTGGATTCACCTACTTTTGCAGTACCCTCAACTTCCTCCTCATTTGTGGTCGATACAGGCATCTCTGTATCTTTAGAAGAAGAGTCTTCTGTTGACTCACTCTGAGTAACTTCATTATTTGGATTCATTTTTCCTTGATCAACATCATCTTCTTGATCGTCCCCATGACTGTCATTTTTGTCACTGTCATCTTTTTCTTTACCACCTCGTTTACGATGCTTCGACTTTTTTCTCTCATCCGTAATTTCGAAGCTTGGAGTATCACTGGAACTAGTAGCACGGGTGTGCTTCCTCTTGCTACGTGGGGATCTGTCAACTCTTTCCGGAGTAGAAGGGGGTCTTGTCAGACAAATTTTCAATTTCTGAATTTCGCCGACATCGCCTGACCCTTCTGCAGTTTTTACTTGCCACACCTGATCCTGTGCGTCCTCTGCAATATCTTCTTTAGCAGGCGTTTGCGGTAATACTGGCTTTTTTTCACACTCAAGATTCTCAGTCGCACGAGCTGGACTTCCTTCGTCGCGAGTTTCAGTATCAGAGGAGCTAGACTGCCTTCTACGCTTTGGTTTTCCACGTTTAGGTTTTTCAACCTTTTTCTCAGGAGACGCCTTCGGCTTTTTAGTAGTAGTACGCTCACTTTTACGACGCATTGTATATTATTACGCAAAGCAATAGCCCCACAGTATATCAGTTAGAGATCAAATTCGACACAAGAGAAATCTTAGCTGAAAATATAAAGTAAAACATTCAAGTCTGTTGACTTATAGCTAACAAAATAAGGTGGACCATAAAATATCACAGGAGAACTAGATAACACGCTTTCCTATCCGGGCAATCATCGCCATATTTAGTTAGACCATAGAGTATAAATAAATTAAATGACAAATGAAGAGCCTAGTGATGGTCTAAACATGTTACGAAGTCGAGTTCACTCGAGTTGAAATCTGACACTAACCTAAAAATGGTAGAGTCATGCAGTTAGCTGCATGAATGGGCCGACTCGACCGGTGAAATACCACAACTTCTCAGAAGATCAAAGTAAAGTGGCTCATGCCACGTATCGTTCGGTGAAAGAGGTACCCGAGTCCCACCGGAGACCCACCCCCCTTTCCCCATCCTACTCCCTTAAAGGTCAGCCACGCAACTGTAACTGGGCGGCTTTTTAGAAGATCAACAGCTAATGTTCATCTTTCAAAAATAGAAAAAAAATTAAAAAAAGGTACTACCCTCCATATTACAGTTTAGTTTAGTTTAGTATATACTTTATTGTACACATAACACAACATATTTACATAAAATAATTCACAATGAATACATGTACAAGGGCGAGCTTAACTCACTTTTGAGTTTTCCACCAGCAAACCCTTTATATAGAGTTATAAAGGAGAAAAAAAAATGCAAAGTAATTAAGTGTATCAACAACGAGTACAAGATGGGTTAACGAGTATTCCGAATGATTTAAGATAAATAATAAATTTTTCAATTCATCACACTTCACTTCACTTTGAATAAAATTCATGGCGTTTTATTTAATACTAGCTGACCCGGCAAACTTTATTCCGTCTCAAATGTAATCTTAAAGCATTTCCAAATAAAGTGCTAAATTTTGAATGTTATGACTTACTTTACTTTAACATAAATACAAACCACCCCGTTGGCATTGTCTATCTGTTAAAAAAATCCGCATCAAAATCCGTTGCATAGTTTCAAAGATCTACGCATATTCTTATATGCGTAGATCTAAGATCTGCGTAGACAGCGGAAAACGATTTTGTTTTTATATTAATATTATGTAATGACTAGCTGACCTGGAGAACTCTGTTCCGCATCAAAAGTATTAATTAAGTAAATTTAGGATTTATCATTTTTTCTTTACTACATCATACATTAATTATAAAAAAAAAACAGCCTGTTGATTTGATATCCTGTATCTAATAAAAAAAGCACGAGAGACGCAGTAAAATCCGAGCAAGAGACGCAGCAAAATCCGCTGCGTGTGCGTAGTTTTAAAGATATAAGCTTAAAAAGGCACTGACAGCGGAAAGCAACTTTATCATAAACTATGTAATGATAATGAAGTGTTCGTATATGTGTGCAAATGTGGGAAATTGTGTAAATATTGTATGTAGCGTGCTATATTGTTGTCAAAACTACCTTGGAACATCATGCATATATTGCCGCGATTGAACATTTTATGTTAGTTTAGGTTAATATAAGGTAGTTTATGTAAGATTAAGAAGCACGTTACACACGGTATTCACAACATTTTCTACATTTGCACGCTTATTAAATGAAACGCAACGAATTTTATTCAATATTAAGGAATATTTATTCGAATCTATTACGTATTATCTATGCTCTACTCTCTAGTTTTATGCGAAGCAGAGACCGTAGTAAATTTTCATGTTGGCTAGCTAAAAATATATGGTGTGATGTACCTAACTTTATTAACAAACTTTAGCTTACCATCTTAGTGAAGAATTTAGAATAAACTTTAGGTAAAATATTAATGTAGGGTTCTGTTTCAAATAGTATGGTCGATGTAAGTCAGAACTATGTATCGGCTGAGTGCTGACCTTAAAAACATATTTAACCGTAAAACAATGCTCTTAGAATGAAGAACGTAATCGTAATCGAACGTAATCTTTTATGAAAATCTTAAGTATTTTAGACAATTTTAGATGTTTAAGATTAGGGCCTTAGAGGATCCATTTTTGAAGGTTGGGAACCCTGCGCTAGAGTCTTTAATCTATTACGTATTAACTATGCTCTACTACTCTCTAGTTTTATGCGAAGCAGAGACTAGTAAATTTTCATGTTGTATAGCTAAAAATGTGTGTTAACTAGTTATGAAACTGTACGTATAAAGGTGATATAACTTTAATAACAAACTTTAGCTTTCCATCTTTGTGGAGAATCTAGAATAAACATAAGATAAAATATTAATGTAGGGTTCTTGTTTCAGATAGTAAGGTCCATGTAAGTCAGAACTATGTATCGGCTCACCCTAGAAGCATATTTAACCGTAAAACATTGCTCTTAGAATGAAGAACGTAATATTTTAAGAAAATTATAAATATTACAAATATGGGTAACCAAAACAGTTGTTGCTGTTACCAAAGTCCGTCGCCCATCAGAAAAGACATCGTCAAACTAGAAGATTATCTTCCTGAAGGAGAGGTCAGCTCGAATAATATCCAACACATAAGTGAGAGGGAGCCTGATGATGGTGACATTGATCCATCTCAGGATCCCATTGCTGGTACCATTTTTATGGAGCGTTCCAAAGCTTCAATAGAAAATGGTATTACAAGAAAACGCAGCCAACATCAAATTGCAGATAACAAGCTCAAAAAAAGCAGTTCCTGTTCAACTATTTATTTAGATGATAGCACAGTGTCACAGCCTAATCTAAAAAACACAGTCAAATGTGTAGCTCTTGCTATTTATTATCACATTAAAAATAGAACTTCAGAACGTAGATTAGATATTTTTGATGAGAAACTTCATCCTCTTAGTAAAGAAGGTGTGAGTGATGATTATGATAAATATAATCCGGAGCATAAACAAATTTATAAATTTGTCAGAACCTTATTTAATGCCGCTCAATTAACAGCAGAATGTGCTATCATTACATTGGTTTATTTGGAGCGCTTGCTAATATGTGCTGAATTGGATATTGCCCCTTCGAATTGGAAGAGAATAGTTTTAGGAGCTATTTTATTAGCCAGTAAAGTATGGGATGATCAAGCAGTATGGAATGTAGATTATTGTCAAATTTTAAAGGACATTACAGTGGAGGATATGAATGAGTTGGAAAGACAGTTCTTGGAAATGTTACAATTTAATATTAATGTACCATCTAGTGTGTATGCTAAGTACTACTTTGATCTACGTACTCTTGCTGAGGCAAATGATCTGGCTTTTCCGAGTGAACCTTTAAGCAAAGAGAGAGCACAAAAATTAGAAGCGATGTCTCGAGTTATGGAAGATAAAATCACTGCTGAAGTAGTTAAAAATGGTATTAAAAAATGGTCCAGTTTAGACAATGTCAATTCCGGTGCTGGTGTAAGACGAAGTGTAGCAATTTTGTCATAATTTATTAGTTTGCACCAATCGTCAGAGCCAAAATAAATTGCATATAGTATTTGTATATTTTATAGAAATTTCAATAAATTGCAATTTATGCACACAAAATGTGCTGTGTATCAGATAGACCACATTTTCTCCTGGTAGCTGATAAGAAATAAAAAAATTGTGAATGGCTTTAGAAAACATTGAAATGGTTATACCATGTTCGATTTCATAATTTACTTGGTACAAGCTGGCATATTTGAAATTGGAAATAGCATGAAAGTTGTGTAAGCCCTTATTAGGCAGGCTTTAGCTTTGCTTTTGGCACTACAATAAACTAATATAACTGGAAATATCACTTACCAGTTTTATAAAACTACTATATTGTAATAAACATTTAATTTTTTTTGTAAGAAGTAATAGATTTTGGATAATTTTACAATCTATATTAACAACATCTCAAGTAACCTTTTGTTTACTAAAAACTTGCACAATTCTGCTATATCTTACTATAAAGGTTATTTATAAATTTATCAATATTACTGTTTTACAACTTTTTATATGTCTTGTTGCTTAAAACATTACATAGACACTTATTATATTAAAGGTCAAGCTAAACCAAACTACTAACTAAGTTAAACTGCAGTAAAGAAAATGAAGACTTGTCAATGGTGCAAACTTGTAATTGTTTTGTTATTACTTATTCTTCTTTTTTAGCTCCTTTCGAGCTACTTGGTCAGATCTGTTAGTGCCACAGATTTTTAGAGATTTATTGGCATAAATCTCTTAAAACACATATATAGAAACTAAGTCAGTTTTTATTTATCTATTTTGTAAAACCCTTGTATGGTTTAAAAGTCTTGAGTAGTTTTACTAATTGCTGGTTTATATGACAATTGTTTGAACTAGTAATGTTATATAATTTAAATATATTAATTAATAGTTTTGCTTCCAAACTATGCTACTTAGATTTATGGTACATTAATTTAAATAGTAGGTATGTGCAACTGTATTTTGACTGAAATATGGATTGTGATGTATGAATGAATATTAGTCAACTGCTGTTCCCTAAGTATAATTTTACATTGTCATATTATTGCATTTATAAATCAGATCTAGTTTTAAATTAAGCCAAATTGTTATTTTATATATCAAATTATATTAGTAATGATTATAAACAGATATTGCACAATTTGCAATGAATAATATTTTTGTGTATTTTAATATTATTGTATTTAGTGATTTGTCATCTTCCTAAATTGTTTAAATCACATTTTTCTTTTCTTGTTTACTTATTTAAAGAATCCATGCAGATTATGGATGATGTAGCATATGATATAGCATCATAATAATGTATATGCATAGCATTAACAAGTTTTAGCAACTAACTTTTTTTACATGAAAAATATTCCTTTTTCAGAGTTATATAAAATGTATGCCAACAAAAGTAAAACCAACATAAATTTATTAAACAAGGAAAGTGAAACAGTGGTTTAATCCTGTGAATTGTGAATGAATTATACAATCCATATAATTAATTATTACATTTATTATAATTAAGCGAAAATAAACATTTTATATGAGACTTTTATAAGACTTGATTATTAAATTTCCTATTTTTATTTTGGTTCTAAAACTATCAAATATAATTTAACAACATTTTTACTATGGCAAAGGTTTTAAGTCTTTCAAATAATCACTATAGTTTTCAAAAATACTAATGACTTCACTCTTCTTGTTGATATTGTCATCATACTCTGGCCCTACTGACCACAAAGTCTCCAAATCATAGATTTTGCGTGCTTTGTCCGAGAATATATGTAATGCAATATTACCTGAAATAACACAATAAGTTGTTACAATACATTTTGTAATATCCATAAAAATTACTCTATTATTATCAAAATATTACCTAGGTCTAGTGCCATCCATTCATCTGATTCCTCTCCTTCTATTCTAGGTATTGGGTCTGATTTAAGACATTTTTTCTTATACACTCTTCGGACGAACTGTGCTACAGCTAATATATGTCTTTTATTTCTACCACTAACGACACAAATGTAGTCAACATAACGTATATCTTTTGGTACTGTGGCTACAAATACGTCTTGAGCATTTTCCCTATGCAGTAATTCCACAAGATCTTCAATTTCAAATACACCATTAGTACCTCCTGGAAAATAATGATAGTGAATAATTTCATGAATGTAAGTAAGTGTATGTAGGTGATCATGAAAGTACAGACAGGAATTAAGTGGCAAATTTGTTTAGTGACTTTGTCAAACATGGGGCCCAAGTCTGTATGTGAGTAATTAAATTACTTACTTTCTAAATTAATCCCATCGAATTCATCAGTGAGTATGGGATATTTGTCTTCTGTAATTACTTCATCGGCAGTATTCTCAATGATTGGTGAATTGTTATCTGAAATTACTTGGTACTTCGTAGCAATAGCAGGGGACGTTTTATTTGTTTTAGATGTATGTCTAGGATTATATAAGCAAACTCCGCAATGGATTTGCTTTTTGATATCAGTACCACGATTAGATCGCAAGTCAATAACGTTTTTAAAACGTTGACTTAAACTTTTAGATAAAATTCTTCTTAACATTGTTATCGATTTATGTGTTGGTTCTATACCTTAAATTATGCAGTATAAAAAGAGAGTCATAGATATTAAGATAAATACACAAAACCATAAATTAGGTACAATAACATAACCTATAAAAGTTTCTACCTTTAACAAAACAAACGTCGCTTTTTTATTTCAGATTTCGTACTCACTCGATTTGATTATTTGCCATCATTTATTTAATCATTACGCATGGACATGGTAGAGCACAGCGTATATTCGTTTATCTTAAAAAATACCATTGTACTGTATACAGTATATAATACGCATCTCTTCATTGATTTCACTTACGAACGTATGTTAAATAAGTGCGGGAAAAACACACAACATTTTCATCAATTAAACAACTCGCTATGGTACATAATAGACTTTTGAAAATGGTGGTATGATAATGTTAGTAATGTTTCGTTTTTGATATCTTATTTGTAGCTCGCGCTATTTTACCAGGCCATCACAAAGCTTTATATACATATTTTGGTATGTACCTTTAATATATCTATCCTCATCAGTCATCTCTATCTCGAAAACTATTTACCTAACCGAGTTTGATGAGTTACACTATTCCTAGGTTGTAAGTTTCTGGAATAAATTTAATCCAATGAAAATGATTACAATAAAATTCAATGAACAACTTTGTAACAATAACAAATAGCATACATACAGTTTTTATGTAGGTATATTTGTTGTATCTGTGTCGAATAAAACGAGAAGAGACGGCGAGATGCCACCATTGCGCATGGCTGGAGGTCAGCCCGACATGGGCGGCCGAGCGTCGAGTCCTGGTCGACGGAATCAGGCGAGACTTCTCCCCGCCGGCATTGATCGCGGCAATGCTGGCGGGCGAGGAGGAGTTGAGGGCTGTGGTCTCCTTCTGCGAAGCTGTGATGCCCCAGAAGGAGGCCGCCGAGCGGGATCAGGAGAGAGCTGATCGAGCGGCGGCGAGCTCAGTAATCGCCGCCGCCGCCTTCGAGCGCCGACGAGCCGCGAGGGCGCACAGCCCGCGGGTACGCCCGGGTCGCGGCCCGGGACGGATGACCCCCCGGTGAGGCCGGGGAGGGTCGCGAGCACCTCCTCGTGACTGAGGCGGGGCGACGGCGGCTTGGACCAGTGGGGTTATCCGAATCCTGGACCACCCCAACGCCGGAGGAAGGCCGCCGCGAGGTTTTAGTGGGTAGCCCTAGGATCGGATTGCAGTTTACTGTTTTGGGAGTCCCACACTACCTCCTGCCGTCTCTAGGCGGGGGGTGTGCATAAAGCATTTCCTCGCGTAAAAAAAACAAAAAGGTATATTTTTTCTTGTTCCGATGCATATTTGTTCTTGTTAGACAGTTGTGCATTGAACTTCTTTATTTAAGAATATAATATAACAGTGGTAGAGCCAAGTAGTTCGTTGCATGAATGAATGGGCTGGCTCGATCGGTGAAATACCACGACCTCTCAGAAGATCGACGTAAAGTGGCTCCCCATCCTTTCCCATCCTACTCCCTTATAGGTTGGCAACGCAACTGTAACACTATATGTGTTACAGGTGTCCTTGGGCGGCGCTGGTCACTTACCATCAGATGACACGTCTGCTCGTTTGCCCTCCAATCTCATAAAAATACAACATTTCACTTATATTAATAGAATGTGTATGTCATTTAAAACCTTCTTTCTAAAGTAAATTGAAAATCAAATATGTGAAAGTATATATCTAATGTTAGTGGCCACGCTTGTTTCAATTTTCTCGAGAAATTCTCGAATAGTTTTGCGATTCAACATAGCCACAATGAGGCCTTCTGCACCTGTTATCAAACGAGATTGCATGCAAAATAAACACAAAAAAATGTGTTCAAATTAAACCTGACCTGAAACTATGTCATCCTCTCGTTGACTCAACTATACTATCATTGCTATCTTATCAAGTTTATCAATGGGCGTGGGATATGAAAATACTAGATAAAACATACTGTGTACGACTGTTTAAAACAAAACGCATATTTCGTTTCTCTTATAAATATCTCAATTTGTATAAAATTATGCGTATTTCTAATGACGAAAAGTGTGAAACGTGTAATAGATAGACCTTTATAAATATGGTGGTGTGTGAACTCGACAACGAAGTGGCTGGTGATTTGTTAGGATGGAAGCTACCGGCATGGCAAGCGCTATTATTGCACAGAGTACTGCCATCTATCGGTGGTTTGCTGATATATTTGACCTTAATGTGTTTTGATTTTACACTTTTAGTAGAACATTTTATCAACGGTGATGAAGTGTAAGTTTAATAATTAAAATAGATATCTTTGTATCACTGCACTCAATTTTTTCTTTGATTCACTTAAGCCCAAATACTGAACCGCCATTAGACAGAATACGTGAAATTTGAGCAGTAAGTAGCACTTTATTGATTGTCAAATTTGAGTGGCGGTTCAGTATTCGGGCGTTAGACACTAAATTTTGTCATAAATATAAAGAGGTGTTTGACTATTTTCGGACCGTAACCGAATGTTTCTTATGATGTTAATTAAGATACTATTTATACTAATTTTGTTACTGATTTTTAATTGAAAATTTTTACTATACCACTACTACAGTAGAAACCTCCTGATATAATAATAATAATATCTTGGACACAATACACACAGCGCCCTCTAGTTCCAAGCTAAGCAACTAAATGCTAGTGTTATGGATACTAGATAACGGATATTAATACATATATACTTTTCTTTTGTAAATACATACTTATAATACATAGTAAACACCCAGACGCCACACAAACATTCATGTTTGTCACAAATATTTGTGCTCGGGTGGGAATCGAACCCCCGACCTCATTGCTACAGTCGGCAGTTTTACCAATGCGCCACGAGGCCCGTTAGTCAGTAAAATATAGGTATGCTATTGAATCCACCAAGTCATAGTTTTTTAGGGCAGCACGTTATAGTTTTAAATTTAACATAACAAAACTTCACGCTTTTTTCTACCCGAAGCTGTAGGCAGCGGCTGTTAAGCCTCGTCTCGCCGTTATGTTTACGTCCCAAATGGAATAGGTGGCGAACCTATTGTCATACCGGGCACAAAGTTTTTAGTCATCGATATTTATAACACATAACTTATGAAATTAATTTCGAAAAGTCATTGGCGTGAGCCAGGATTCGAATCCGGGACCTCTGAATTGAGTAGCGGGTTTTGGCCTCGATAAGAAATTCCTAACAAGAAAATGACCTTTTCATTATTTTTTCAGTCTTGGAGTATTCTGCACCATACTTATGGTATTACCATCAATAATTGCTTTGGTATTTACATTGGCTTCATCACCCCCAGGACTGCAAACAGATCTCACCGCATATACTGTTTCCGTTCAGAAAAATGATCTACGTTGGCTTGCAATACAATTTTTAAATGCCATTTTCTTTCCGATAGCAGCTATTGGCAGGTAGGTAAAATATTACTAATTTGTATATACCTATTGTGTGGCGCCGGCTTAGAATACCGCCACCCCATCTCTTCCCGTGGGTGTCGTAAAAGGCGACTAAGGGAAAAGCTAGAAGAATGGGCAGCAGCATTCTCTCTGAAGAAAATACAGCCTACTGCGATCGCCAACCCGCCTGCCAAGCGTGGCGATTATGGCAAAAACCCCCCATGATTGAGCGGACCGGCAGTTCTGGCGCTCTATGGGGGAGGCCTATTTCCAGCAGTGGACCTCAAAAAAAAAGGCTAATGATGATGATGATGATGATGATGATGATGATGATATACCTATTAGCTTATTCTTATGCTTATTATGCATATAGTATGGTTAATGAGCTGATTCGTTCTGAAAGGTTTTTTATAATAGTATCTAATTGACTCGTACTCGCATGCAAAGAAATTCTGCTTTCTTAAAATATAGTTACGTGCACCTACTGAAGAAATAATATATTAATGAATATTGTTCGTCTGTTAGTTCCGGGTAATCTCTGGAATGCTTGGACTGATTTGGACGGGACTTTAATCAGCAGGTAGCTGGTGTATTAAGGAGTAGGTAACTTAAGCTACTTTTTTACAAAATATTTTTTTTATCGCCTCCGACGCGAAACAAAGCTCGACGATCAGTGAAAGATTTAGCTCAGATTGGCAATTATTTTATGATATATATATATATATATATATATATATATATAGATATATATTGTTTTTATATTATTCCATCAGATACTGCTTCCTGATATTCTGGTGGATAGAGGCAGTATGTGCATCAAGGAACGACGAGACTGAGAGGACTAAGGATGCCATTTTGAAGGCCAAATCGCCCTCTCCAATGGAACTATATTTGTTCTTGCAGTCCTTCATTCACGCAGCCCCAAATTGTATTGTCAATATTTTGGCTTTGATGGCACGATTTTCGGATTTAAATTATGATAAAGGTAAGTAAACTATAAAAATTTTATTTAGTAGTTTTTTTACACATTACCACCTTGTAGTATGTAGTTATATTATTTTCTACATTTTACAATGGTTCAATGGGAGTATATTAAATAGAATCTAAGTTTTCTTAATTTTAAATAATTAACGTTTTTGTTTACCACGAGATGTCACTGATTCAGATTTTTGTAAAAAAAAAACAAATAAAGAATGTTCCAGTTTGCAAAATAACTTCGTTACAAATACAATGTAATAACGCTGATAATGATTAATAGTTTTCCCAAACTCTTTTCTTTTTTAACTGTTCTTTACTTTGTACTTTACCTACTTAATACATATTATTACTACATATTGTGCTGGAAAAACTCGCTAGTTCCAGGTTTTGCTGGTATTAAGTTTTTCCAAGTGCATTGCTAGACTCGTGATTACTTTAATATCGTTAAGCACGTTGGAAAGAGTTTATTTGTTTCTTAGTCATTTCTACAGAGACAACATATTACTAGATTATCCCATTTTTATTCATCCCACTAATTCATACAAGGCTATAAGCAATAATTTACTTTTTTTGAAGATAGGTTGTAAATATAACTAATTGCTAATGTAATTTATTAATTCAGTTTCAGTTCAAGCTGTGAGTATTATAGTGTCATGTTTTCGAATGGCAAGCACTGCCACAATATACAGAAGATTTGAAAGAGAGAAGATATGCGGTCGAAAATATCCCTGGAGTGATAATCATAAAAAGAATGATACAGAGGATTTGTTAAAAACTAGTAAAGAGCCAGAAAAGGAGGAGAGTCTCTATGAATCTGTTAAGAAGAGGGAATCAATATCATCATCTGTCTCTGACGATGCAAATTATCGTAGAACTATTAGTGATTTTATTCAGTTTTCACCAAGAACTACTGCCGAGATGCCATCATCGCTTTACGATAACGACCACTACACAGATTCATATAATAGTTCAGATTATTTTCCCTCAATATCACCTATCAAAGAAAGACAATCACCAATATACGATAGTGATGACGAATATGTCAGACCATTAACGATCATCGATAAAGTAGCTCCCAGAAGAAGAGATACAGAGTACACAATTGAAAAAGTAGAGATTGTACCTCCACCAGTGATGCTTGCACCACGACCAGGCTCCTTAGCCGTTTGGGCTGAAAAGATGGTAGAAAACGCTGAGTCCATACCTATTTGGTTATCGGCTCCACCTAGATATAAATATTATCAAGAGGTCCACGATGAGCCAGACGTTCCTCGCCGTGTGCCCAGGTCTTATATACGCGGTCTTGAACCCCAAGATCTGACAGCGGCAATAGTCCAATATCTTGGGTGGTACACCTTTTTCGTTGCCCGTTTGCTCTCTATAGCTTGTTTTATAAATTATTTTCCATTTGTTGCGATAATTATTCTCTTCTGCCATTACCAAGTAATGCTGCTGTTCCTTATAGTACCTCAAGCGAGTACGGTCAAGAGAAGTTTTTATATATTCCTTGCGTTTATATATTTGTTCTGCTTGATGGAATTCAAGATACGTTTCCGGCACGTTCGAGTGTGGCATGTGTTTTGGATTATAGTTTGCACCGTGGAGATTATCCTGTTCACTGGTCTATGGGCGTCTACCGGCAGCAGAGTTAATGATTGGTGGAAAGTCTACCTAGGAATGGTGATAGCAGGTAGTACATTGTTAAGTTTCATGTGTTTCCTTGTGTATTTTGTACTGTTAAAGCCGAACGAAACTGTTGTTTACATTAATAAAGAGAATAATAGTTCCTTGTAGATCACCTACTATTTACTTTAGATTAAATTTCTAAGTATTTTACATTACCGAAATAAATAATATTATTTGAATATTTATTAGCAATCAATATGTATGTAAAGCAGCTGTGCACATCCGTGTTGATGTTTCAAAATTTCAAATATTCTATGAATGAGTTTCGAGAAACTAATTAGGTATTAGTTTTATACTTACAGGATGGATTTAATCCAAGAATTAATTGATTCTATTGTGAGATTATTATTTATATTATATATTTAATCATTAATTTTCTATCGTAAAGAGGAAACAATTAGTAGTTTGATATCCTCCTTACGTCTACGATTTAAAGATTCTTAATATAATATTATGTTAGAGGTCGGCTTTACATTTTTTTTTTATTTATTATGGTCTTCTATAATCCGCAAAGAGAAGTATCTAAGGGGATGTAACATAATTGGGTGTGAAACAAAATGCTAATTATCAAATACATTGGTCTGGGAAATTTCAAATCTTATTTTACATGATAAATATATATTAATCAATGTCTTGGTGGTCTGGAGATGGAGAAACCCCGCTCTTGAATCAAAAAGTCTTGTATTAGAATCCTGACTCAGTTGATGTAATAAAAGTCGATAACTGATATTGTTCCCAAGGGAAACAAAAGTTGGGGTTCAACAGTGGTAGAGCCAAGCAGTTCGCTGCATGAATGGGCCGGCTCGACCGGTGAAATACCACGACCTCTCAGAAGACCATCGTAAAGTGGCTCATGCCGCGTTTCGTTTGGTGAGAGAGGTACCCGGAGGCCCATTCCCCCCTTCCCCATCCTTTCCTCTCCCCTATTCCTTAAAGGTCGGCAACGCAACAGTAACACTATATGTATTGCTGGTATCCATGGGTGGCGTTGGTTGCTTAGGTACCATCAGGTGACATGGCTGCTCGTTTGCCCTCCTAACCCATAAAAAAAAAGAGTAAAAGTAAAATTTGGGTAGAAAAAGGCGGAAATTTAAAGTATATAGAACTATACGTATTTATTATCACTATGTAATTAGAATATAAGGAAGGACAATTTATAACTATTATGTAGATAAATGTGTATATGAATTAATGGTATAAATTTGTATTTTAATTTCATAAAATTTTAAGAAGTTTATTTTTTTAATAAAGATAAATTATTGCGTTGTGTTGACTATAAATAAGAATCCTATATATAGAATATTTTGTAATCTAAAATAAATAATTACAAGCAATTATTGCTGTGTGGCGCCGGCTTAGAATACCGCCACCTCATCTCTCCCGTGGGTGTCGTAAAAGGCGACTAAGGGAAAAGCTAGAAGAATGGGCAGCAGCATTCTCTCTCAAGAAAATACAGCCTACTGCGATCGCCAACCCGCCTGCCAAGCGTGGCGATTATGGCAAAACCCCCCATGATTGAGCGGACCCGCAGTTGTGGCGCTCTATGGGGGAGGCCTATGTCCAGCAGTGGACCTCAAAAAGGCTAATGATGATGAATGATGATGATGAAGCAATTATTCTTTAAATGGACCTTCTATGAGTTATAATAATTTTCCTGCTCTTATCCCACTAATTCCATTATAGATGAGGTCGATATAACATGTTATCTTTTCGACTTATCCATGATGTCAAAAGATTTGGCTGTGGTTTTATGACCGGCCGCCTGACTGACTTCAACCATCCTTATTGAGTTATTTATTTACTAACTACTTTATAGTTTAACTACTTTATAGTCTCGGTGGCGTAGTGGTCGAGCACACGGCTTCTGATCCAGAGGTCCGGGTTCGACAAACTTTGTGCCCGGTATGGCAATAGGTTCGCCACCTATTCCATTTGGGACGTAAACATAACGGCGAGACGAGGCTTAACAGCCGCTGCGTACACCTTCGGGTAACAAAAGGCGTGAAGTTATGTTATGTTATTTACTAATAAATACTTCAGTTTATAAAACTGTATGTAGTATTTTAACTGTGTTAAAATGTAGAAGTAAACGTAGCGTAACCAACGTAAACGTTAAAGGATATTAAAATATTATTAAATTAAAATTTTCTATCTATTTCCCGACGTTTCGAACTCTTTACACAGATCATTTTCACGAGTGATGAACAAAAAGATATAATCCATAAAAAGGTTGTTTTAATGATAGGAATGTGACTCGCGAAAATCTAAGAAATAAATACTTAACATTTACTTATAAGAGGGGGGAATTTTGATAGGAATGTTATAGAATATAGGGTCATCTGCTGTTACGCGATTAGCCCCCCCCCATCGACACCTACAATTCAGTGTTACAGTTGAGTTGCCGACTTTCCAGATAGGATAGAGAAGCAGTTGGAAGTGGCATGTGGAGGGGAGTGGAGAAGGGGTTCATCATCATCATCATCATCATGAGCCCAGATTAGTCCACTGCTGTCCACTGCTGAACGTAGGCCTCCCCCTTAGCGCGCCATAACTCCCTATCCTGTGCCAGCTGCATCCAGCGACTCCCGGCTGTTTTTATGAGGTCGTCTGTCCATCTAGTGGGGGGACGGCCTACGCTACGCATACCAACCCGTGGTCGCCACTCAAGAACTTTTTTTCCCCAGCGGTCGTCAGTTCTTCGAGTGATGTGGCCTGCCCACCTCCACTTCAGCGTGCTAACTTTATGGGCTATGTCAGTTATTCTCGTACGTCTACGGATCTCCGTATTTCGGATCTTATCCCGTAAAGATATACCGAGCATAGCCCTCTCCATAGCACGCTGAGCGACTTTGAGCTTCTTAATACGGCCAGCATTAAGAGACCATGTCTCAGGGGGGTTGGGCTACCGGATAGTTCCTCACCGAACGAAACACGGCATGAGCCACTTTATCACCGTCTATAATCTAAGAGGTTGTAGTATTACATCTTTTAAACAGTAGGTACTTATGCTGCATACCCCTTAGAATTACGTTGATTGGCTTCAGAGCTATCCGGACCTAAACACCGTTTACTTGTAAAATCTAATGTTAGTAAAAGGCAAAGGATTGAATTAGTTCAAGGATAAACACCAGTAGTAAGAACTATTTTTATCTGATACTAGCTGCCCCAGTCTCGGTGGTCCAGTGGTCAAGCATCCTGCTTCTGAATCCGGAAGTCGCTTTTTCGCGGGTCCTGACACTGGCCAATGCCTTTTCGAAATTCTTTTCGGAAGTTATGTGTGATAAATATCGATGACTGAAAACATTGTGCCCGATATGGTAATAGGTTCGCCACATATTCCATTAGGGACGCAAACATAACGGCGAGACGAGGCTTAACAGCCGCTGCCTAGACCTTCGGGTAACAACGGCGTGAAGTTATGTTATGTTAACTATCTGATCCGGAGAACTTTGTTTCGCCTCGGAAGCAACAAATAAAAGAATTTCTCTAAAAAAAGTAGCCTAAGTTACACCAGCTAATAAGTTATTAAAATATTACAGACACTTCAATTTTTTATAAACTATAAATAACACTTCAACTTTATATAAACTATAGATAGGATAACCGGAGTGTGTAGCGTCTCTAAAAATTTAAAAATAATGCAACGCTCTTCGGTTATTTCACAATGAAAACCGCGAACACGAGTGTTCCAGATTTTAAAAAAATATCACTTCAAATTCAGAGAAACGTATACAGCATATGTAAGATTTTAACCTATTCTTTTTGTTTTCTTCGACACTTATATAACCTAACGTTGCGTGCTAAACAATAACAGTACACACTGTTCTGGCTCGCTTCAAAGAACGGCTCCACGCTTCAAGCTCAGATTGAGGCATCCCTTTTGGTCGGAACAGCTGCACACAATTTCATTGACTTTATTATTTGTGCAAAGCATCTTATAAGGAACACATACTTCATCATCATCGTCATCATCATTAGCCTTTTGAGGTCCACTGCTGGACATAGGCCTCATACAAACACATACTTAGGTATATCTTATTAATATTGGCAATGCGTATGTTTGAGAAAATGATTGGATATTTGTTACTTTATTACGGGTTATATGATGAATAGGATTAGATGAAAATCGACATATTGATGGAGAATTTGACCACTGAAACGTTGAAATGCTTAATTTTTATACCTTTTGTGTATCAAAACTATAGTCTTTAGCATAGTATTAAAATATATATGACATCCTTAGCGATAGACATACTACTCTGTGTAAAAAATATTGGGAATATGTCAATTAGTGTTGAGTAGGACATACAAGAGGCGCTTCATTTGTCCCGGACATGACGTCAAAATGTAAGAGTGCCTCGAAATTAAAAATTGTACTACTTCAATTTTTTTGTCGCGGTCGTCCGAGGCAGACAAACGGCAAGTACGTCAAGTTACAATCGTCGCGTCTGACATTTCGAGTAGGACTGTTGATATTTTTAAAAATATCGGATTTTCGATATATCGATATTTTTAAAAATATCAATATCGGGGTGTGATATATCGAAAAAAAATATCGATATTTCGATATATCGATATTTTGAAGTGAAACTTCTTAAACGACATGCAAACGTTAAACGCCCCGTTTGCTGCCGTTTTAAATTAATCGCATTTACTACAATGCTTTAAAATATTGTTTGTGAACAATTTTACCCAAATAAAAACGGTTACTCATCCAAGTGTTTACCACGCCCAACGTAGCTTAACTTTGTGATCGGTGAAGACCAGCGAGTCCAATATACTATGGGCGTTGGTTATAGAGGCAGTAAATTAACCAGTCAATATATTAACTATTTATTCTAACGTATCGCCATCTATGTCCATAAGCTAAAACTACTCTAAAGATTACCGATGTAGAATTGATTTCATTTCAGATGTAGTGACATCTATGGACAAAATGTAGTAAATTAAGATCGTAAAAAACTATTTATTAAGATATCTTCTCTTTCATATACCATGTATTTAGTTTTCGGTATCGTTGTCAGTAAGGTCATTTGTTGATTTTGGTGGTAGTAATTTTCGTGATTATTTTCTTAGTATTTATACTTACTCTGATGGATAGTTTTGCAAATGCATGATGGATTTCCTTTTCAAATGGGTTGCTAAATTTGTTGCATTTCCACATCTTTGATAACTTTTCACGACAAAGTGCAAAAAACACTACTTGAATATAATTTCTTAAAATACATGCATATAATAGATTTTTTTTTTGCCGCAGCTGCGTCCAGCAAACATATAAACGTAAATTATATCGTTGTGATAGTTAACAGTGGCTTAACACATTCATTGACAATTGTTTCACTATGAATTTATGACATAACATAAGATAATTTAGGGAAATTAAAATTATAGATACTAATCAATTATGTAGGTACATATAAAAATACATACTCCTAAAAATGCATGTACAGAAAATTCATATGTTACGTCTATTAATAGAAAGAGGGTGTTGTTCAAAGAGTTTTCCATAAGCCCTGCGGGCCCCTGTGAAAGTGTATTTAAGCAAAAAAAAAAACAATACGCGATACCTATAAACACTAATCAGTTATAATTTGATGCAAAATTTTTTCATTGCCAAGAATTAGCTTGAACTCGTAAAGGGGAGCTGTTTTTCATTGCATGGGATGACTTGACGATTGTTTATTAGTTTTTTAAATACAGTATATTAAGATTAGACTAGAATACGCTTTATTGTACGCCATTTTTATACATTACATTGAAGTAATTAGTACATAGTAAATGTCGATCAAGTACAAAAGGCGGTCTTATCGCATGTTGCGATATCTTCCAGACAACCTTAAGTTTGGGATGACGATATAATTTAAGTTATTGTGTCCAAAAAAAATAATATTTTCATAAAATTATCGAAAGTCGATATGTACATTTCAACATCGAATATCGATATATCGTGAAAAAAAATATCGGCGATAAATATCGATATTTTTAAGAAAAAATATCGATATTTCGATATATCGATATTTTATCAACAGTCCTAATTTCGAGAGAGGGAGAAATATATTGTCGTCCATGCGAAGCGAGGTTCCAGCCAGAAGAGGCGTATTTAAAATTTATTTAATAATCTTACGTTGTTTAAAGAGTCAGTGCCATTTAATTAGTATTTTTTTCTGATAAACCATATCGCACAGCACCCTCTAGTCATGCAAATTCAAAGATTTTTTATGTTACTTGATGCTTATCGTTATGTTTTGGATAATTAACACCGCAACTATAAATTATAGCCTATTTGTTATTCTGATGTAATTATAAGTTATATTCTTGTAAAGTTTGATTACAATCCATTCAGTAGTTTTTGAGTGAAAAAGTAACAAACATTCATCCCACATCCATCCTCACAAACTTTCGCGTTTATTTTTAACAGGTATATTAGATGAGAAATTTTATATTCGTAATCATTAGGTTTGAATACCTAAAAGACTACAAACACATAAAATTATTTTTTATACTTGTAAGATTTATAATTACAAAATATTTGTATTACACAAACAAATAACATGACAAAAGCATGTCGCGTCTGACATTTGAGGCACCTGGAGGCGCGCGTATTTCGTACTACAATAACTTCAAATGGTTCAGTACGCCTCGCCTCATTTGAAGTGGGACATTGTACTGTCTTAGGACAAAAACAGGCTATCTTACAAACTCTTTTTTAAGTCGTGTCCTACTCAACACTACATTTGAGGCACCAGGAGGCGCGCGTATTTCGTACTACAATAACTTCAAATGATTCAGTACGCCTCGCCTCATTTGAAGTGGGACATTGTACTGGCTCAGGATAAAAAAGAGGCTACTCTTACAAACTCTTTTTCAAGTCGTGTCCTACTCAACACTAATGTCAATAAAGAGACCCGCGTAAAAGAGGTCGTTCTAATTTTTTTACTGCATGTTGGTAGCACTGTACTGATTTAGCGCGCAAAATTTGAACGGGATCTGTCATTTAATTTGTTTTAAACTAAACTTTTTGTTGGTCATAGTTTTGAGTCCTCGGCGATTTTTACAATGGAAAATATTGTTGAACAAAGAGTGTGCCTTAAATTTTGTATTTCGAATGATATTTCATGTGGTGAATCACTAAAAATGTTGCGAAATACCTACGGCGAATCATGTATATCGAAAACAAGGGCTTATGAATGGTATAAGGCTTTTAAAGAAGGCCGAGAAGTAGTAGTAGACTTGCCTCGTTCTGGTAGACCTTCAACCGCTACGACCAAAGAAAACATCGACAGAATCAAGAAGCTAGTGTTCGAAAATCGACGTATGAGTCTGAGAGAGTTGGCTAGTGACGTGAACATATCTTTTAAGTCCGTCCACAATATTCTCATTGACATTTTAGGCATGAAACGCGTCGCTGCTCGACTAGTTCCAAAAGAGCTCAATTTTGTTAAAAAAGGGCAGCGCAAGCATGTCGCTGAAGACATGGTTTCCCGAGCTTCTACGGATCCGACCTTTATGAAACGTATAATAACTGGCGACGAGACATAGGTTTATGAGTATGACATGCAAACAAGCCAACAGTCTTCAGAATGGCGTCTCGAAAACGAGCCGAAACCCAATAAACCGCGGCAAAGTCGCACCAAAATCAAGGTGATGCTGACAGTTTTTTTTTGACTACCGTGGTGTGGTTCACTCCGAATTCCTTCCAGAGGGAGAAACAGTTGAATAAAGAATATTATTTAGGCGTCATGAAGCGTTTGCGTGAGAGTATCCGCCGAAAACGTCCAGATTTGTGGCGACACAACTCATGGATGCTGCACCATGATAATGCACCATCACACACAGCCATTATATTGAAAGAGTTTTTAGCGAAAAATTCAACAAACGTTCTCGACCAAGCACCCTATTCACCTGATATGGCTCCGTCTGACTTTTTTTTATTTCCCAAGTTAAAATTACCACTTCGAGGAAAACGTTTTGAGTCAATAGAAGCCATAAAAGAAAATTCGCTGAATGAGCTAAAGGCCATACCGCAAATAGCCTATGAAAAATGTATGGAAGACTGAAGCGGATGAAGCGGTGGAGATGTTGTATTGCAAGCGATGGGGCCTACTTTGAAGGCGATAAAATAAATTTAGATGAATACTTAATTTGTATTTTTTGTTTTATTGACAAATTCCCGATATTTAGTACACAGTACACAGTAGATACAGAAGGTATAGTGTGCGAAGGAATTGATAGTATGTCAGGGATGATTTTATTACTTTGATATATTATTATAGTTTTCCATAAAAAAATGTAGTGAACATAAACATGACATAACATAACTTCACGGCTTTTTCTACCCGAAAGTGTAGGCAGTGGCTGTTAAGCCTCGACTTGCCGTTATGTTTACGTCTCAAATGGAATAAGTGGCAAACCTATTGCCATACCGGGCACAAGGTTTTCAGTCATCGATTTGTAGCACACATAACTTTCGAAGTTAATTTCGAAAAGTCATTGGTGTGAGCCAGGATTCGAACCAGCGACCTCTTGATTCGGAAGCGGATGCTCGACCACTGGACCACCGAGTTTATTCCATGATATAATAATTTAGTTTTCCATATAAAAAATGTAGTGAATAAAATTATTTTATACCATATCGACCATCATTAATTAATTATTCTCATTAATTCTTATCACTATGATTATTGAATATATGACAATGGAAAAGCGGAAGCATGTAGGAGTCGACGACGGCCACGACTCACTTTCTATGACCAAATTGAACGTGTCATTGCGGAAGGCAATGTCAGCCTTAAAAACCGATGAGCGTATATGATATACGCTAAGAGTTTTTGAAAGTCAAAGAAGTAAGCGAGACCAAGGTGGGTAAGAGTCATGCTTTATGGCTCTGTTTTCTTTGCCTACTTCGCATTACTTCGCAAGGGACTTGGCATGAAGTTATGTAGGTATGCATGTATCACTATGATGTTTTTTTCTATTACACCTAATAAGTACCTCTCTTGCAAAATGTTCCTTACCATTGGCAGTTAGTAAGTTTTAGTTACAAAATATTGTTCGGATCACTAAAAATCCACAATATAACTATTCAAAGTTCATAGACAAAGTTATTTTGAATATAACACCCTCTTGCTGTAATAAATGTGTTCTTACCACTTTGGATTTGGATATAAAAAATATAAAAGAAAATTTGATAAGTATAATATAAGGTAAATTATCCGTTAACTAGTTTCCACAACACAAGCATTAGTTGCTTAGGTTGGAACTAGAGGGCGCTGTGTGTATTGTGTCCAAGATACTATTATTTATGTAAAATTTGCAGAGACTGTTTGTAATATCAAAACGACTTCGTTTTTTGTTCGAAATTCATATTAATATAAAATTTATGAATATAAAATAATGTTTTTAAATTTTCTTCTTTCTGTTTGTACACTTGTTTATGTTAATATAAGGGGCCTCTTTATGTCCTCCCTTCTAGAATACAGGGATTATGTTTTTTTTATGGTATAGGATGGAAAACCAGCAGTAGGGTCACCTGACGGGCGACCAGCGCCGCCCATGGACACCTGCAACACATATAGTATTACATTTGCGTTGCCCTCTTTTAAGAGAGTACTTAGCATAGGAATGGATGGGGAAGGAGGGTGGGCCTCCGGCTCTCTAACCGACCGAATCGCAGCCTGAGCCACTTTACGTCGAAATTCTGAGAGGTCGTCATTTTTCACCGATCGAGCCGGCTCTTTTAATCAGCGAACTGCTCTACCACTGGATCTACCACTGTTCTTCATTACATAGTATAAAACAAAGTCACTTTCCGCTGTCTGTCCCCTTATATGCTTATATCTTTAAAACTACGCAACGGATTTTGATGCGGTTTTTTTAATAGTTAGAGGGTGTCAACGGGGTGGTTTTGATCTATAATTCATATATGATTTTTTTAAAGATAATTTTCTAGATTTATCACTTTAATAGCAAACGCTGGCTGAACCCTAAGTGATAGATCAAAACAATGCTCTACATTATTAAACATCTTCAGAAGGTCCACAATAAAGTCCGCGAGGGCATATGTCTATCTCTTAGGAATACCCCACAATGACCATTTTAATTTTTTTACTTTTTACGAGAAATAATGGTTTATTTACGAAGCGATTTTAAACATTACAGCATTAATTTTTATCCAATTATGTGTCTTATATAGATTGTGCATGTAATATAGATAATCCTGGCCCTGTACAACATGCAATTTAAACGAATATTTTCGAAGATATTGCAGTATTAACATAGCAGGACAGCAGTTAAAGCCGATAAATAGCACAAATTCCCTCATGATCCAAGATTCCCTCATGATATCCAAAATTTGCTCATTTATTACTTTTGATGCGGAACGATGTTCCCCGGGTCAGCTAGTACGATATAAAAACATAACATAACATATCTTCACGCCTTCTTGTAGGTGTTCTTCCGAAAGTGTAGGCAGCTGCTATTAAAGCCTCGACTCGCCGTTGTTCACGTCACAAATGGGACTGGTGGCGAACTCTAGTCCGTGTTAATAAAAACTAGTTATAATTTTCAATTTTAGTTAGTAAGAAATATTCTTAGTGATGTGCTGATGAAGAGTATGGTGGCAGAGGTCAGTATCCTTGACACTTGATGCAACTTGTATCATAACGCTGATCTCCTTACAAAGGACCATTGATAGGGAACTAATTCACTCATTTCGGTTTAATTAGTAACTGTCTGACCCCAGCAGAGGTTGTCCTGTCGTTCTACATTTGTTTATAAGAATAAATTTATTTGTCTTAATTAATAACATAACATAACTTCACGCCTTTGTTACCCCGAAGGTGTAGGCAGCGGCTGTTAAGCCTCGTCTCGCCGTTAAGTTTACGTCCCAAATGGAATATTGCCATACCGGGCGCACAGTTTTTCAATCATCGATGTTTATCACACTTAACTTCCGAAAACAATTTCGAAAAGTCATTGGTGTGAGCCAGTGTAAGGATTCGAACCCGGACCTCTGGATCACAAGCCGTGTGCTCGACCACTGCACCACCGAGACTAATATCTATCTATAAATGATTCTAGATAACGGATATCAATACATATATACTTTTCTTTTGTAAATAAATACTTATAATACATAGGAAAACACCCAGACGCTATACAAACATTCATGCTTGTCACAAATATTTGTACTCGGGTGGGAATCGATCCCGCCAACCTCGATTTTGCAGTCGGTGGCTTAACCAATGCACCTCGAGGTTCGTCAAATGATATCATTTTAATAAATAAAAAATAGGGATTCAAATTTAAAAGGTAAGAGCCACGCAGTTTGCTGCCTCGTTGCCCGGCTCGATCGCTGATAAACTACGACGTCTCACTATATCGACGTAAAGGTGAGAGAGATGTACGAAGGCCCAAATCATTCCCTTTTCCTCTTCTCAGCTAACTTCCGAATCCATCCCATTTTAAAGGCCGGCTACCCAACTGTAACACTATTTGTGTTACAGGTGTCCATGGGCAGCGTTAGTTGCTTACCATTAGGTGAGACGCCTGCTCTTTTGACTCTCTATTCGCTAAAAAAAATAATTATTAGTGCAGAAAGGGATCGCCACTCGGCATTAACATAACGACTATTTCTACCCGAAGGTGTAGGCAGTGGCTGTTAAGCCTCGACTCGCCGTTATGTTTATGTGTGTCCCAAATTGAATAGGTGGCGAACCTATTGCCATAACGATGCCATAATCGATATCGATTTACCATATCGAAATTAATTTCGAAAGGTCATTGGTGCGTCCCAGGATTCGAACCCGCGACCTCTGGATTCAGAAGCCGTGTGCTCGACCACGAGACCACCGAGACTATTTAATTATAATAATACTAGCTGACCCAGCAAACTTAGTCTTGAAAAAAAATGATGGTAGAGAGATGAAAATATGCAGTTACATATATGTATTTTTTTTAAGTTGTTTCATAAAAAAAATAAAAGCCAAAATTTTATCGTAATATAAAAAAATAGTGGTGGGCTACCCCACTTAGGGGGATGAAAAATAGGTGTTGTCCTATTCTCAGACCTACCCGATGTGAACACAAAATTTTGATGAGAATCGGTCGATCCGTTTCGGGGGAGTTGAATTACAAATACCGTGACACGAGAATTTTATATATTAGATCTAGCGAAGATATCCAAAGTGGACGTGTGTTAAGAAAAAAATAATGAATCTAACGTAACTAGAGACTGCTAAATTTTGTCTAGTGAGTACAAGAAAACTGGTGTATTTTTAATAGGGTAGCAATTATAGCAATGCTGTGAACATCTTTTAGGTCTAGTCGGCAGTAAGTATTTATTCTAGAATAGCTTGCCACGATTAATAATCTTCTTTTGTCTTAGAACTAACAACATGGAATAGACCTGTTCCCTAAACTGCAACAATTTATACATACGCGCCAAATCCCTTGCGGGGTATGAAGCGACAACAGAGAGCCATAAGGCAGGATTCTTACATACATCACTTGCTAATAAGCGAGGCTTTCAATACTCATTTCAAATATCACTTTCCAGAACTCGTATTTGGTTATGGAAGGTATATCGTGATTGTCCTACAAATACATCCGGTTTTGCATTGTATATCTGCTAAGTCAATTTTGCATCAGATTGACAACAATTTATTATTTCTAATAACACCTAAATTGTATCCTAACTATCTTCCTTCGATATCTAAGCCTATGGAGTTTTAGACTTTAATCGTTATGAGTAGGTACACACTTAGTAGGTATACACATTCGTTTAAAACTAAACTGTAGGTCTTTAAACTCTGTCTGAAGATCTAAAAGTCCGCTTCCAGAGAATGCAATGAAGCAAGGTTTAAAAAGGGCCGCTGAGATTGCACGAGCAGAATTACGATTATTTTTTGCTAATTTACCATACATTATTACGATCGAGGGCCGGAGATGAGAAAGCCACAGACAAGTGATTGCGGATCAAGAATTCTTTGTACCTATTATATTAATTGAGGTCATTTGACCAATACATCAATACTTTTTGTTAGTGGCGAATCGTAAAGCCATTAACTCATATTTGAAATAAAAAAAAACAATTTTGAATGAAGAAATAAAAACAAGTTAAGATTGAGAGGGAGAGAGAGAGAGCCAACATTTTTGTCAATTAAATAGGATCTCAAAAAAAAAATTTGCCAGATGGCTGGGATATCCTTCATGATTCAGCAGTTTTGTTTCTTGTATCCCATATCCGTTAATTAGAACTTATTCTTTCCTTTGCTGATTCCGGACAAGTGACAACTACTAGCTCATTTTGTCATTGTATTAAAATATAGGTACAAGCAGGCTGGACTGTTGTCAACTGTGTGATCGCAGAATGTTTTCTATTTATAAAAGTACAACTAATTGACCCGGCGAACTTTGTTCCGCATCAAAAGTAATAAATAATTAAGTTATACATTTATCACTTTTTCTTTACTATATGGTACATGAATTATAGATACAAACCATCCTGTTAACACCCTCAATCTGTAAAAAAAAACCGCATCAAAATCCGTTGCGTGATTTCAAAGATATAAGCATATAAGGGGGCAGAGAGCGGAAAGCGACTTTATTTTATACTATGTAATGAGTAACAATCATTTTCAGGGCTGTTAATTTCACAGATATTTTTAGTATGACCACGGTTTATACATCCTCAAACTATATTTAATATCTGTTATGCTAGAATTATCTTGGAATTATCTAGAATTGAATCTAGAATTATTATATTATCAATTTTAATTCAGAAATGTAGCATAATATGATCTTCTTCTTGATCGTCTTCTTAATGACGAAGTTTCATAAAACTAAGTAATAACAGTATTATAACTTACCGAACCTTTTGAAAAGAGTCGTTTTAAAAAAGTATTAAAATCTGATTTGTTATATGTTATTAATTGATATAGAGTTAATTTTAAAAACGTTAAGAGTGTATTGAATTACATTACAACGAATTTGTAATCCAGATCCATAGCCAGGTCTTTTGCCACTTCTAAATCACTTTGTCAGGCTTATTAAATCATATTTGGTTTCGCGCCATTTCAATTTGCATACAATTAAAGTGAGATTAAATTATGTAATAACCAGAGAGGGAGTTGATACTTTGTTGCTAACATGTTTCATAACTTATAATCGTAGCTGTTAAAATGGTTTATTGATCATAATGCCCTATGTAACCTTAAGCTTCATCCATTTATAACTTCAAATAAGTCATATAAACAAATGAAAAGCTTGTTTGCGATTTTCAAGAATAATTGAATAACAAACAATAAATAAGTGTGAAAGGATAAGTCTCTAAATATCGACCTAGGTGACCCTACCACCATCAAAGCAATGATGTGTAGGAGGTAAGCCAGGTCAAGAGTATCCACAACCGAAAAGCATAATTAAAAGCGATATTGAGAGTAAAGGAACACGTGTGTGCCAGGAAAATTTAAATGCAAAGATTAATCTCTGTCGACCCCCATAGGAAAAGGGTGTGGTCGTATGTATGTACTTCCAGTCCTGTTCCCATTATTTGGGGTCGGCACAATAGGTTTTTCTTTTCGTCAATTCCATATCATTCGTGTCTTCCACACCAACATTTTTAAACCCTTCTTAATCACGTCATCTTTCACACAATCCATGCATATTTCCTTAGGTCAGCCTATGTCTTTCCACATTCAGGTTTATAAATCTTCTCGCAACGTGTATCATTCCTCCTCATTACATTTGAGTTATGTATGTAGGTACATATTTTAATTATTTTCACTCGAAGACTAGATCAACAAGATAAAAATAATTGCTATATATTTAGAAGGTTTAATAATATCCCATATTGTTTCAGAGACAGTACAAAGCCTCATGGTATGGCCGGAGGCTGGGCTAAGGCCCTCATGGCCACAGTAACACGACACCTAATGTATCTTTACTACTAATTTGCGAGCCGTAAGTTATGGTTGTCCGTAACATTCTGATTTTAATTAAAATTAATGAAATTACCCCAAAAAACAGATATTTACTACCAGAGTACAGCTGTTTATTATTTTTAACCTACGCTAAGCAGAATGAATATTTTAAGCAAGTACGTGTCGAACTCAGGCATCGAAGGTTCCGTGCAATAGATATACTTAAGTAAAATATTTTTATTACTTGGCTCTACTAAAATTTAGGCCTTCTGCAATTTCTCTTTATCTGTGGCATAAGACGTTGCGTCGTGACAGATGTCAAAATTCGGAATTTGTATTTTTTTTATTTAATTTTTATTTCTCACATTTCATTCTCTATATAACTTAATTACAACATAAAATTACTGTTATGTATTAAATCAATGTATGTACCAATTAAAAACAGATTAAGACACTAATTACAAAATGTACGGGAGCTGAAACTTTAAGCGTGTCACGTTTACTAAATTAATTGAGTCATAAAATTCTAACTAAGTCGTGTGTTTCTGATTTATTTTGTTTTATTAATATTTCATTTGCCATTTGAGTCGTATTTAATTTGTTACGAGTTACCTGTAGTAAAAAAAATGCTTGTTTTAACGATGCGAGTAAATGATTTTCCCATGCGAGTAAATGATGTTACATACATACTTAACTTCACGCCAAATCCTGTGCGGGGCAGGCAGAGAGAACGGAGCGCCATAAGACACGATTCTTACACACCTCACTCGTTACGTTGACTTTCATAACTCTTTTCATGAACGCGCGTAATTTTTTGATGCCCATAACATCACCTTCCTCCAGAACACGTTCTATTTGGTCATGGAATGTGATTTTCTCTGTTGGTAAATGGTGCCAAGTGTAGTAAGTCTTTCTTTCCCTGACTCGTGACGTTAAACTGGAGTGCTACCATACAAAAGCATGTTAACACTCAAGTTTATAACGAAATTTGTTTTTTCTCTATGGTATAGGTATGAATACAAATGAGCAAGTGGGTCACCTGATGGTAATCAACTCCACCGCCCATGGACACCTACAACACATAGTCTTAGAGTTGCGTTGCCGATCTATACCTATCTTACCTCCTCCAGATACCTCTCCCATGAAACGAAACACAGCATGAACCTATATTGAATTCAATCAGGGATCAAGTATACCAGAGTATCGACGTAAAGTGGCTCGTGCCAATATAGCGTCCTGTCTTATAGTATTAACAACTCATTTTACGAACAAATGAATCTAGACGTGTAATTGGTAAATGTTAGGCAAATACAATAACCTGTCATATCACATGCCGTAATCTCATCAATACAATCTTAAGTAATCAAGTACCAACAAGAAGCTTTATATTTATAGGCCTTCACAGACACTTCAAAATATCAGAGTTTGTCAATTGAGTGACATGTCGTGCAGGTGACAACCCTGCCGGGGTTCTCGCAAGTCCATGTTCGTGGGTAAAGAGGCGGAACCACACAACAGAGTGCGTTGTGTCTGGCCGGCGATAAATCGAATGTGCGACGACAGCGCCGCTATCCGCCAAGATCGACGAACGCGATTACTGAACTTACGATTATATTCAATGAGGAATCTCGCCAGATTCCAACAGAGATTGTCCTATAGTATTTATCCTGGCTACTTATGGAAATTTATCTTATTACCTTCAATACCTAAAGATGGAGGTTAGTGGCTATTAATTGCTTATACACAACGACATAATTATTTTCGGTCCATATTTCCGTAATCCTAATTCCGTAAAATATGTACCCGTATTCGAACCCACCAAGTTTTAAACCACTAAGCTACTGAGTAGATAGTTCGTATACTGTATAATTTGCGAATTAAAAGTTAACTAGGGTCGTCGACATACCTGATGTTAATTAAACTTACACAAATAATACGTATGTTATTTTATAATAATTATAAAAGCACTGGGCTATGCTATAGGTGTTGTTAGAGGTCAGTGGGTTGGATCCCGGCACTGAGCTTAGCCGGGTGTTTAACATAGTACTTTATTCAAATTAAGCTCTAAGCAGTGTAACAGCGGTAGAACCACGCATTTTGCTGGATGAATAGGCCGGCTCGACCGCAAAGATAACTCTCAGAAAATGGTCATATTTTATATTTATATACAAAATACCAGTATAAATTTCGTTGCATTGCATTGCGTTGCAATGATGTTTGACATCTAACACAATTCAGTACATCATACTTATGCAAAAGATAGGTGACAACATAAAAAATAAAAACTTTTTTTTTTTTCCAAAAACGTTTTCTATTCCGACAGTAAACAAAGGCCATTACCGCGTCGAAGTCCAAGTACAGTATTGTTTATTGATTACAAAAACATACGGACAGTTACGTAGTAGGTATGTAGCCGAATGATAAGACGGTACGTGTCCTCGATGTTAGACCAGAACGTATACATTTCTCCGCGACACGATTCCACTAATGTGATAAGGTAATGACTTTTGAGATTGACTCATGTATTTACAGAGTACTACAAAGTGAAGTATGCGCGTATCGAACAGGGATACAGTATTAAAGAACTTCAGTGCGGCGTTCAAATGTATTTTTTTCATCATCAATATGAAAAATCTTCATTAAAAATAACGTATTTGTCTTTACTTTGATAACACGTGAAAGGAAGCAAAGGTCTATAGCTATAGTTCATGAGGTACCTACCTAGGTTGCGCCTTAAAGATTGAGATTTCAGATTTTAAAAATAATAATTGTAGTACTTATAAAAAAAAACACTTGGTCTAATATTACACAGTAGTTGACCCAGCGAACATTGTTTCGCCTCAGAAGAAATAAAAAAATGGTCATTGTGAGTTCATAGCATTGTGAGGTCATAGCAAGGAGATGGATATACACCATCTCACACTTCTAAGAAGATCTAGAATTGTATTCTGAAAACAACGTCATTGGCAAAAAGGTAACTTTTATTAAACAAGAAATTTAAGCCAATCATTTTTGAAAATTTAAATATCCGTATAGTCACTATTTTAACTAAAATATATTTACTTAATTAAGAGCTGAAGATAATATTAGCGTGAAAAGTTATTTGCTCCAATAAGAAACCTAGTATTTATTTGCCTTGAAATGTAATATTTTAATATTAAATCGTCAAATTTTGTTCAGTTATATCGTGAGCAACACGTATTTGATTCGCCGTATTAATTAAAAAGCAACAACATAACTTTACATCAAGTCCCTACTTTAAAAATAATATACGTTTATAACTACATGTTTTCTTTTATTTATGACTTTTCGAAATTGTTTTCGGAAGTTATATGTGATAAATATCGATGACTGAAAACTTTGTGCCCGGTATGGCAATAGGTTCGCCACATATCCCATTTGGGACGTAAACATAACGGCGAGACGAGGCTTAACAGCCGCTGCCTACACCGAAACCGGTAACAAAAGGCGTGAAGTTATGTTATGTTATGTTTTCTTTTATTTTAAAGGTATAGGCCTCTATAGGACTCCTACGCTTTGACACTCCGAATTTGACGTTCCAAATGGTTTAGGTGACTATTGTTATAGATTGGGCGCAATAAGACCTCAATATTTATCTTATAACTTTCGTAAATTTCAAAGTGTGAGCCAAGATTCGAATTCAAGACTGCTTGATTCAGGCTTGTGGTACTCGATCTCCATAGGGAAAATATAGATTCTACCACTTATATATTGTCAAAATCCTTACTTTTTATGTATTTTTGTATAGTTTTCTTAAGGATATAAGAGACTACGAATAAACAGTCACATGGATTGAAACTGAAGTGAGAAAATGTAAAATAGGGTTTTAAAGAACATAAACATAACTTCCCATCTGTTTCTACCCGAAGATATAGGTAGTGGCTGCTAAGCTTCGACTCGCCGTTAGCTTTACGTAACGAATGGAATAGTTCGCGAACCTATTGCCATACCGGGCATTAACTTTTCAGTCTTCGATATTTATCACACATAACTTTTGAAATCAATTTCGGAAAGTCATTGGTGTGAGCCGGAATTAAAACCCGCAACCTCTTGATTTAGAAGTGGGGTGCTCGACCACTGGACCACCGAGACTTGACGTTTTTAAGTTGGTTTATTTTTCTTTGAATTATTTAGGTAATGGGTATAAATTGTCAATTCTACTCCGAATAATTTCCTTATTTCCGTCTCTAATCAGCGAGTTAGGGTTCGCTTCTATTTTTTTCTTCAACAACGAGTTCTTATGAAAAGCATTCATGGAGTTTCTTTGTACATTTCCGACTTGTCGTTTTTAGGGGAATCGGACTTTTATGTACTTACTTTTTCGATATCTCATAAATACCTACTCACTATCCAATTATTTGACTCACTATACATACCTTTTTATGGAATTGGAGGGCAAACGAGCAAGTGGGTCACCTGATGGAAGTAACCAACCACCGCCCACCGTGGTGCGTTGCCGACATTTTAGGGAGTAGGAGGGAAAAGGAAGGGGTAAGGGGATCAGGCCTCCGGATACCTCTCTCACCGAACGAAACGCGGCACGAGCCACTTCATGCCGATATTCCGAGAGGTCGTGGTATTTTTTTTCATGCAGTGAATTGCAAGACTACCAGTACTAAAAGTAAAATTTTCGTAGGCTTAAATATTTTGGTAATAATTGGTAATCAGGCAAGGTGAAATGAGAGAATGATTGTAAAAAAACTTTTTTTTGTTATAATTTCGCCCCTGTTTATGCTAGAGAATGTAGGCAGCGGCTGATAAACCTCAACTCGCCGAATGTTTACGACCCGAATAGAATAAGGTGGAGGAACTTTTGTACATACTCAGGACACAATGTTTTAGGTCATCGATATTTATCATACATAACTTACGATAAATTTCGGGATGTCATTGGTGTAAGCCATGAATCGATTCCATGACTTCTTGATTCAGAAGCGAGGCGCCCATTGATATTCGAATTTGTTGATTATTTTTATATAAAAATAAAAGCTACCTTGACTTTCAAAATTAGCTTAAAAACCAATAATATTTACAAGAATTTCAAATTGGTCCGCAAACATATACATATACTAGTATTCACAAATTAATTCTGTTTTTCAATTATTTTAATTGTAAATAATAATTACTGTAAACGAGCGTGACTATTGACGTACATACATACATAACTTCACGCCAAATCCCTTGCGGGGTTGGCAGATTCTTACATGCCTCACTCGCTTCATTGACTTTCATAACTCATTTCATGCACGCGTGTCTATTTTTAAGGCTTCTTCTAACATCACCTTTCCCTTGAACACGTTCCATTTAGAAATATATTTTACTATTGACGTATTTTATATAAACTTTCTTATAACCGAAGGTCATAATTATTAAGAAAATTCTTTTTTTTTTATGGGATAGAAGGGCAAACGAGCAGGCGTGTCACCTGATGGTAAGCAACCACCAGGTGACACGCCAGCCAGCCACTTTACGTCGGTCTTCTGAGAGGTCGTGGTATTTCACCGGTCGAGCCGGCCCGTTCATGCAGTGAACTGCTTGGCTTTGAGTACTTTGAAACTTTGATGTTAAGCGATCTTTTGATTTTTTCCTTTGGATTTGATCCTATGAAACTTAAACGCGAAATTTTCTCGATTTACATACATCAACATATTTTATGTCGGAATTAAATTATGAGATTGTAAAAAGTTATCACAGTGAAGTATTAAGCATTTCCCTAAATACATATTTGTAATAATAGGTTGGGGAAAAAGTATTTTCGTATTTTTGTATGAAAAGTCAAGACATTTTTTTCAAAGTTTATTTACATTTATTTACAATATATATGTACCGTTTTGTTGAATAACTTTCTGCCATTTTGTGGGCAGAGACATTATCCCGTTACTGTAGAAACTTTGGGACTTCTGATCAAAAAAACGGGACAAATAGTTTTGGCAGTCCTCTCTTGAGGTCAACCTTACAGAACCTAAAGAATTCTGAAGAGACCCGAACAGGTGAAAATCTGAAGGCGCAAGGTCAGGGCTATATGGTGGATGCACTAGGACCTCCCAGTCGAACTCTCTTAATTTTTACTAAGTCGCTAAAGATGTGTGTGGTCTAGCGTTATCGTGATGAAAGACCACACCCTTCCTGTTGATCAATTCCGGCCGTTTTCTCTCGACTGCTTCCTTTAATCTCATCAGTTGCTGGCAGTAAAGATCAGAATCGATGGTTTTGCCGGACGGTAAAAGCTCATAATGAACAATGCCCTTCCAATCCCACCATACACACAGCATCACCTTATTTCGTGTTAGGCCAGGTTTGGCCACAGTCTGTGAAGCCTGGCCAACTTTCGACCACGACCTTTTTCGCACGTTCTTGTCGTACGTGATCCACTTTTCATCGCCAGTTATCAATCTCTTCAAAAACGGCTCGGTTTCATTACGTCTCAATAATGAATCGCAAATGAGTACACGGTTCATTAAGTTTCTTTGAGTGAGCTCGTGTGGCACCCAAATATCGAGCTTTTTTGTATAACCAGCTTTCTTCAAATGGGTCAAAACTGTTTTGTGGTCAATTCCCAGTTCTTCAGCTACATCGTAACTACTAATATGCCGATCTTGCTCCACTCTTTCAAAAATGGCGTCCATTTTATTCGTAACAGGGCGACCAGAGCGAGGTGCATCTTTAACATCAAAATTTCCGGACTGAAAACGTTTGAACCAAATTTGTGCTACTCTTACTGACACTGCATCAGGTCCATAAACATCACAAATTTTTTTCACTGCTTGAGTTGCATTTTTGCCTTTTTTATAATAAAATTTTAAAATGTATCGAATTTCTTCATTAGATTCACTCATTTTTACGGAGAGAAAAACAAATGAAAAATAGCGGGAAACAACTTTTTTTTATTTTTTTCTTTTCTTTATAATGTAACCTTTTTAATGTTACCAAAACCAGCCAGACACAAATAGTACAGTCAAAGAAATTTTATAATAAGTTTATACCTACGTTATGCGAAAAGACTTTTTCCCCGACCTAATATTAACAACTAGTTGACCCAGCGAACTTCAGTCTGCAATAAAAGTTAAGTAAATTTTGGAATTATCACTTTTCCTTTACTATATGATATATAAATTACAGATAAAAACCATCCCGTTGATACCCTCTACCTATTAAAAGAACCACATCAAATTCCGTTGCGTACTTTCAAAGATAAGGGGGACAGACAGCGGAAAGCAACTTTATTTTATACTATGTAATGAAATGAGTTTTTTTAAAGGAACCAGGAAAGTCGCTCATGAGTCGAAGCTCTGAACCATTTGTAGCGCACGCATCTCGCGCCAAATGCGACCACGGCTTGAGACAAGTAGCTATAAGTTCTATGAACTGCAGCGAGCCGATACTAAATTTATGTCACGTGCTATCATTAGAATGAATTCTCTAAGGGCACTCGTTTCCCGGAGCTGTTCGACAGAAGAGGTTAGAAGACCTTATCGAAAATTACTTAACTACAATATTTACTATCATATAATAATATTTTATAGCATCAATACGTGTGAGTTATATAATAATAAAGCTAAATTGTCCTCTAAGAGCTCACGCACACCAGTTCTGAATTAAACAAGTCCCAGTTTTGAATCTTGGCTGCCATTCGAATGCATTTCGGAAGTTATGAGTGATAAATATACGGGGACGGATCTACAGCTTCGGTTAGAAAACGGCGTGTAGTGACATCTAAACATAGATGTTTTTTATTTACGAGATACGGGGCAAACGAGCAAACGGGTCAACTGATGGTGAGCAACCGGCACCGCCCATAGACACTTGGAACACAGATTGTGTTGCCGGCCTTGAGGAGAGTGCGATAGGAAGAGAGGAGTGGGCCTCCGGATACCTCTTTCACCCAACAAAACGATCGTGGTGTTTCACCTGTCGAGGTGGCTCATTCATGCAGCGAACCACTGTTACTAAGCTTAAGCCTAAAAATACTACGCGCAGATGTCGCAAGATATACAAACATACATAAATAATCGCTTCAAAATAAACTTTAACTAAATAATTATAATCTTAGTGTACAACAGCGCAATAAAAACACTGTTTGGGGTGATAGAATTTTATTATGCAGATTCACAATCTCACACAATACTTGATAAATCGCTAGGATTTCACCAGTAAATCACACCTACAACTTACAAACCACAGGTCTTATTATATAGTACAGAGAATCTCTATAGCGCGATTCAGCTGTGAGCTAAATCGCACATTTCGATCTTTCGCATAAGTAAACTTAAAACTAATATGTTATACATTCGCCCACCAAGGACAAATTTATTTTGTTCTTCACATTGAACCAATAAACAAACACCATAAAAATAAACAGTATATCCATGGAAAGTGTGTACCTTCCACCCCTTGTATCAATAAAATAACATATTTATCAAATAACAGTCTTCCGGGCACTTTACCAGTAGTCCATGATGCGGAAGCACATAATAACGACATCTAGTTTTTTAACTGTAAATATTGTAAATAAATAATTACATCATTTGAAAACCAACTACAACTAAACTAAGAGGCCACCGGCAATAAACACAATTTAGATGTTGGCCGTTTGATTAGTGAATTTTTTGTACGTAGCGTAACTACGCGGGTGACATTATCCGCACCTGGATGCTTAGTAACTATTCGGCCCATAAGCCATTTACAAGGGGGGAGACCATTTTCTTTGACTAACACTACATCTCCTACATTCGGTTCAGGGGTTCGGCGGGACCATCTATAGCGATGCAGGAATTGTACCAAATATTCCTGCGACCAACGTCTCCAAAAATTTTGTAATATTCTTTGAGTTAGTTGCCATCTTCGCAAGTTAGTGACATTAGATGTTTCAAAGTTAAGATCGGGGGCAGTTACGAGCGGCTCTCCTACCAAAAAATGTCCGGGAGTCAAAACATCAAGTGCATCCGATTCTGTGTCAACGCGTGATAGTGGTCTGGAATTTAAACAAGCTTCGACTTGCACCAACACAGTCGAGAGCTCTTCAAACGTCAACGTGGTCTCTCCTATAACCCTTTTCAGATGAAATTTTGTAGACCTTACTCCTGCCTCCCACAAACCACCAAAATTTGGCGAATGAGGAGGAATAAAGTGCCAAGTGGTCCCTTTAGAAGCCAAGGCTTGAGCCACATCAACCAACAAACTTGACTTTTCATGAGTAAATAAATCTTGTAGCTCACGGGACGCGCCGACGAAGTTTGTGCCATTGTCGCTCCAGAGATCCGTACAAAGACCCCTGCGAGCAACAAATCTTTTAAAGGCTGCCAAAAATCCTGCAGTAGTAAGATCACTGACTACTTCTATGTGAACAGCTCTAGTGACCATACACACAAAGATACAAATATAACCTTTATGTGATTTGTGACCGCGACCTCTTGAGGTTCGAATGTTAATTGGGCCCGCGTAATCAACACCAGAGCATTTGAAAGGCCTCGTCGGCGTTACGCGGGCGGCTGGCAACTGACCCATCAGTTGATTGTTTGTTCCTGCCTTATAGCGAATACATTTTACACATTTGTGTATAATTTTCTTTATAACAGATTTGCATCCCAAAATATAGTATGTCGAGCTCAAATATGACAACATGAGTCGAAGACCTCCGTGCAAAGTCCTAGTATGAGCGTCGGCAATAACCAGTTCTGTGAACGGTGACTCCTTCGGCAATATCATCGGATGCTTTCGTGCTGCATCCAGCATTGACAGCTCCAGTCTGCCGCCAACACGTAAAATTTCATCCTTGTCGAGAAAAGGGTTGAGGGATCGTAGCTTGCTTCCCTTTGGCAAGTCATGCTTTGTTCTTATAATATCTATGTCTTTACTAAAGTTATGGCTCTGACATTGTCTTATCAAAAATTTCACAGTATTATTTTGTTCTTGTATTGTTAGGAACCCAACTTGTCTTTCCTGTTTTCTTAATTTCAGGTTTCTAAGAAAACGTCGACAGTAAGCCATGACTCTAACCATCCTCGTAAGTGTTGAAAATCTCTCAATTATAGGATTCAGAGTAACAGCGACGTGAGTATTCAGGTTTTGTTTAACTTCTTCTAAATTTGTTTGTTTTATTTTTGGTTTTTTATACATAATTGTTTCAGTTTTTAGAAAATCAGGACCCTCGAACCACATAGTGTTCTTCAATAACTCCGCCGGCGATTGTCCACGTGAAGCTACATCCGCCGGATTGCACTTCGATGATACATATGACCAATGATGAGAATCAAGGTTTTGAATTATTTCAGTAACTCGATTAGCAACGAAAACCTTCCAGCGGCTTGGATGATTATTTATCCAAGCCAAAACTACATTTGAATCTGTATATGCGTGTAAATTGGTTTTCTGGACATTCATCACCGATGCTGTTTCCATCATCAAACGTGTAAGTAACACAGCACCACATAATTCTAGACGTGGTATAGAAATTTGTTTGACTGGGGCCACTTTTGTTTTTGCTGTTAGCAATGTCACATTAATATCCCCCTTAAGGCCAATAACTCGAGCATATATTACAGCGCCATATGCATCTTTCGAAGCGTCACTAAATCCATGCAGTTCTATAGTGTCTCCGATTCGGGTGCCCAACCAACGAGGTATTACAACATTATTCAAAATTTTTAATTCATTCTTATAACGATTCCATTCATTCAAAATATTGCCTGGCGCGCAGTCATCCCAATCTATTCCTGCCAACCATAATTTCTGAATTAGAACTTTTGAAATAATAATACAAGGGGCCACCCATCCAATAGGGTCATAGAAACGACATATTTCGGATATAATATTTCTTTTAGTTCCAGGACCCTGTTCATCTGGTAAATCTACCTTGTAATGAAAAGAATCATCACGGCGTTTCCAGGTAAGTCCGACTATTTTTATTACTTCATCTGTCTTTATTTTTAACTCTTCTTCCAGTTCGTTCATATCTGTCACTACTACCTTCCTTTTCTTCTCACTTTCCTTCATTTTTTCCAGAAGCTCATCGCTATTACTTGTCCATTTCTGTAGGCGAAAGCCTCCTTTTGCTAGTAACTCATTCATCTCCCTGTATAAAACCATTCCTTCATCAATATTTTCGCATCCTGTTAATAAATCATCCATATAAAATTGACTCAATACAGCTTCACGTGCAACAGGGTAATTGAATCCCTCGTCCTTGCCAACCTGTTGTAAAGCCTTGACTGCGAGATATGGAGCAGATGCCACCCCGAATGTAATACGCAACATCCGATAGTGTTGAATCTTGTCATCACTATTATCCCGCCACAAAATTCTCTGAAGGTCTTTATCTTCTTTGTCAACCTTTACCTTTTTTTTTTTTTTTTTTTTTTTTTACGCGAGGAAATGCTTTATGCACACCCCCCGCCTGGGGACGGCAGGGGGTAGTGTGGGACTCCCAAAACAGTAAACTGAAATCCGATCCTAGGGTTACCCACTAAAACCTCGCGGCGGCCTTCCTCCGGCGTTGGGGTGGTCCAGGATTCGGTTAAACCCCTCTGGTCCACCCCGCCGTCGCCCCCCCTCTGTCACGAGGGGGTGCTCATCCTCGGGGAGCCTGGCGAGGCTCCCCCGGGCGGGGCGGCTCCGACCGCGCGCTGTAAAGAGGCGCGCGGCCGGCGGCGCCCCGGACGACCCTCCCCGGCCGCACCGGGGGGTCATCCTTCCCGGGCCGCGACCCGGGCGCACCCGCGGGGTGTGCGCCCTCGCGGCCCGTCGGCGGCGGCGATCACTGAGCTCGCCGCCGCCGCCTTCGAGCGGGATCGGCTCTCTCCCGACCCCGCTCGGCGGCCTCCTTCTGGAGCATGACTGCTTCGCAGAAGGAGACCACAGCCCTCCACTCCTCCTCGCCCGCCAGCATTGCCGCGACCAACGCCGGCGGGGACAAGTCTCGCCCGATCCCGTCGACCAGGACTCGGCGCTCGGCCGCCCAGGCCGGGCAGACCTCCAGCGTGTGCTGGGCCGAGTCCAGGTCGGATGCGCAATGGTGGCATCTCGCCGTCTCTTCACGTTTTATTCGACTCAGATACTCACCGAAGCACCCGTGCCCGGTGAGTATCTGAGTCAACCTGTAGGTGACAGTGCCCCATTTACGGAGCACCCAGGCCTCGAGGTGGGGCAGGATGGCCCCGACGGCGCGCGAACGCGTACCGCCCTGGAGGACCAGCGCGTCGCGCCACTCCCCCAGGACCCGCCGGAAGGCCTCCCGCCTCCGCACTTCGCGTCCCCGCGCGTCCGGGTTCCCCCCTCCCCGGCCGAGATCGTACGCGGCTGCGTACATCTCGGCCAGGATGATGAAGGGGGGGGAACGCGCGAGGACCGTCGCCGCCTCGTACGAGATGGTACGGTAGCCCCGTACGATCCGTATGGCCATGATCCGCTCCAGGCTCCTCAGCAGAGCCCTGGAGCGGGAGGCCCCCGCAAGGTCTCGCGACCAGACGGGGGCCCCGTACAGGGCCACGGACCGCACGACGCCACCGTAGAGGCGGCGAACTCCCTCCCCCGGTCCCCCGAGGTTGGGCAGCAGGCGATGAAGCGCGCCTGCCACCCGTCGCGCTCGGGGGACCATCCGTACGAAGTGCTCCTCGAAGCTCCAGCGGCTGTCCAGGGTGAGGCCGAGGTACTTCATGTACCGCCCCACCGGGACAACCGTGTCACCCACCCGGATCCGCGAGGCCGGTGGTTCCCGACCCCGGGTGAGCCGGTGGAACCACAGCGCCTCACTTTTGTGAGGCGCCACCTCCAGGCCCAGCCCGCGGATCCGTCTGACGACGATTGCCACCCCCAGCTCGGCGAACCTGAGCGTCCGCTCGAAGTCGGGCCCCGTGGCGACCACCAGAGTGTCGTCTGCGTAGCAAACGACACTCACGCCACGGGGCAGACTGCTGCGGAGGACCGGATCGTATGCGAGGTTCCACAGCAGGGGCCCAAGCACGGACCCCTGCGGAACCCCGCACGTCACCTCCTTCCTCTGCTCCGTCCCGTTCCGGTCGACATAGTCCACCCGTCTCTCCTGCAGGTAGGCCCCGATGACCGACCTTAGGTAGGGAGGCACCTCGTGGTATACGAGGGCCTCCCTGATGGCCGGCCAGGGGAGGGTCCCGAAGGCGTTGACGATGTCGAGCGACACCGCCAGCGCGACCCCCCCCGATCGGACTGCCGGTTCCGACAGGGCCCGCACACGACGCACCGCGTCGATTGTGGAGTGCCCCTGCCGGAACCCGAACTGGCAGTCCGATATGTCCGGGCCCACCTGCGACAGGTGGCTGCTGATACGGGCGGAGATAACTCTTTCGAAGAGTTTCCCCGCCTCGTTCAGCAGACATATCGGCCGGAACGACGACGGAGCGTCTCCGGTCCTCCCTTCCTTCCTGATTAGCACCAGTCTCGCCGACTTCCAGTCGAGGGGGAACACCCCGCGGCGGAGGCAGCTGGTGAACAGCTGCCTCGCCTTGTTCCCTAACACTCCCAGAGCGAGCGCCAGGACCCGGCCCGGAACTCCGTCCGGGCCGGGAGCGGCGCTGCGGGAGGCGAGCCGCGCGACGGCTCGCCCGAGCTCGTCCTCCGTCACCTCCAGTTCGTCGGACCACGGAGTGTGGTCTGAGTGAGACGGAGGAACCGAGGGACCGCCCTGGACCCTTGGGAAGAGTGCGTCTACCACTCCGCCCACGACTTCCGGGTCCAGGGATTCCGTCAACGGAGGGACCCACGGGGTCAGCTTGCCCAGTACCATTCTGTACGGGCGTCCCCATGGGTCCCCGTCAACCTTTACCTGTCTATACATTTTTTCAATATCGGCAGTCAGGCAAATTCGTGATATTCTCCACTTCATAACTAAATGCCTCAATTCTAATTGTAGTTTTGGACCCACTAGCAAATTATCGTTCAGGGACTTATTATTGTTTCCTTTACATGAAGCATCAAAGACAGCTCGGATCTTCGTAGTCTGTTTATCTTCACGTATCACTGCGTGATGCGGTAAGTATACAGCCTTTGGATTACTTATCTCGTTCTCCGGTATTAACTCCATATGATTGAGTGAAATATATTCATGCATAACTTCTTTATACTTATTCTGCAAGCCATTAACCTTCAATCGTTTTTCCAGCGAGAGCAACCTCCTTTCTGCTATTTTCAGAGAATTACTTACTTCTGTATTCGAATTCCGCAAAGGCAATCTCACTATATATCTACCTTCTTCATCTCTAGTCGTAGTTGTATTAAATATTTTTTCACAGCGTTCTTCTTCCTCAGTTAGCAGTTTGTCTTTGGGTAAAGGTATATCATCTTCTAGTTCCCAAAATTTCTTTAGTAATTCGTCACTATTTTGTAAACTATGCATTACTCTAAAGTTATTTGTAGTTTGAGTTGAAGCAATCGATCCTGACAACACCCAACCCAAAGACGTGTCTTGTGCCACTAGCAAGTCTTTAGGACACTTTTTTAGGCCAGGACGAAGAATTTGTGCATGAATCTCAGCTCCCAAAAGCATGTCAATTCTATTTGGAGTATGATAGCTTGGATCTGCCAACGCTATCTTATGCAGCTCTAACCATTTTACATTTCGAACTTGTTTACAAGGTAACAGCGAGGTAATAGATTTTACTACATACGCCTTGACTTTAATGACGACACCTGGATGAACTCGAGACGCAATCTCAACAATCACCATCGCCTTACAGGTTAGTGTTTTATTTCCTCCTACTCCAGTGATTTCGACGTTCGAAGGATATTTTTGAGTTCTTATTTGTTGAACCATATTTTCGGTAATAAAGGATGTTTGTGACCCCTGATCCAGTAGAGCACGAATCGTATACATATTTCCTGTATTAGATTCGGCATCCACTAGAGCAGTAGCCAACAAAATCTGATTAGATTTTTTGGTAAAACAAGAAACAACAGAACCAGATGCACTTGAGGATGACTCGAGATTTTCAATATCATTAAGGTCAGTCGTTACAGCGTTAGCAACAACCTCCGCCATTTCATTCGATGTGCTTTCACGTGAAGGGTGTAAAAGTATATGATGTCTGCTTTTACAAATACTACACCTGTAGTTGGACTTACAGTCTTTAACTAAATGATTACTTCCTAAGCAGCCAAAGCAGATATTTTTGGTTTTAACAAAGTTACGTCGGACTTTTATAGAACTTTCTCGAAAGCCTGTGCATGAATAAAGTTTGTGCTCTCCCTCACAAAATGGACACTGAATTGTACTAGTATGCATTGACTTTAATTTACCTACAATTGATTTTGGGTCCAGAAACTCGATGGCTCTAAATCTTTGAGTTAAAAACTCTTTAAATTGTTTATATTTAGGAAGCTCTTCAGGAGAGGTATTAGAATTAACGTAAAGCTCCCATTGCCGATGAGTTTCTGTATCCAATTTCATGCTTAATAAAAATATAATGAATACATCCCAATCGTTTACATTTACATTTAAGTTAGATAATGTGGCCAAACAGTCGTCAGTCGTATCTACCAGCTCCTTTAAGCCACTGGCAGATTCCGCACTCAATTTACGCAAGTTAAACATTTTATATAAAGCCTGGTGACATATATATTTTCTATTATTGTATCTTTCTTCAAGTAGCTGCCATGATCTAACATAATTTTCATCAGCTATGGAAATTCTGCTGATAAGCTGTTCGGCTTCGCCCTTCAAATATCCTTTAAGATACAGTAGTTTTTGAACATTATCTAAATTATCATTATTATGAACTAATGAACGAAACAAATCTCTAAAAGTATTCCATTCGGAATATTTTCCTGAGAAGGGATGAATAATTAATTTAGGTAATCTTACTTGTGTGCTATTACAGAATTTTGTATTATTAGTCTCTGATTTATTGACAAATTCTAGTAGTTTTAATTTTAATTCACACTTATATTCTTCATACAATTCCTCACACGTTTCATATATATCATTTCTAATGTAATCCATCTCATTTAATTTTGCAGGCTCATAACTTCGCATAAGTTCCTTGTGACCCGTCAAAAATTCCAACCATAACTGTTCGAGAGATTCTAATCTACTTTCCATGTATTCTTTTGTTAGTCTTTCTTTTGGTGATTTTTTAAAGTTAATTTTAGCTTTCGAAATTCGCTTGAAAATATCGTTTTGGAAATTAATTAACTTATCCATTTTATGATTTTATGGTAAAAATTATTCTAAGTGTTACAAATCTATCACAACTCTGAGGGAAAACCGTCATAGGTTCCCCGTTCCTCCGTTTTTTATAAAACTATTCTAAGTCTAAAGCATGCACACACATAAATTTACAAGTTAAAGTCAATAAATTTTGAAATTAAGATCTTTTTCTGTTAATATATGATTAAAGTACTCACAGTTTATCCACATACACTCAACACTATAACATTTAAACACACTGCAGCGCCACGCCGTATGTTGTACTTGGACAGCTTCACTCCCGGCACCGTCTGCGTGTTCTTACCAAACAGTGCTGCTCCTAGCGCCGATAGCGTTTTCGCTTGTAAACGCTCCTCAACCACACTCACTTGCGTGGTAGTTGTCTTCCTGTCTGCACCACTGAATGTTACAGCCAGTAATTTGTCGCTGCAAGCACCTGCTGTCAGCGCACCAACCAACCATCCAATTTATGTAGCCGGCGTCGCCTACAAGGTCTGCTCGACCTTGACTCGCGGTAGTAATCCACTACTCGCAAGTCCCGAAGACAAAAAAGTCGCCAATTCTGCCAAGCGTAGGCAATCCTGGCTCCGAAGGACCATTTAATGTACAACAGCGCAATAAAAACACTGTTTGGGGTGATAGAATTTTATTATGCAGATTCACAATCTCACACAATACTTGATAAATCGCTAGGATTTCACCAGTAAATCACACCTACAACTTACAAACCACAGGTCTTATTATATAGTACAGAGAATCTCTATAGCGCGATTCAGCTGTGAGCTAAATCGCACATTTCGATCTTTCGCATAAGTAAACTTAAAACTAATATGTTATACACTTAGTGTATTGGCATTTTGCTCCTTTAAAGAGTTATTCAGGTTAGACAGATAAATTAGTGTTATCAGTAAAGTATAAATAGTGTCAAGTTAATTAGTAGTAGGTAGGTAGATAGGTACTGCGTCGCAATTCCTTACTGAATGTGCATAATTTAAGGTGATCATTAGTTAAGTATTTACACATACTTAACAACCATTAAGGTAGTATATTTCAAGATAATTTTTCCTGCAATAAATCGTTGCACTTTAAAAGCTGGATGGTATATTCGATAGTTAACATGTTCACGGTGATTAGTGTCCTAGATGGCGCTAATGTTAAATTATATAGATGACTAATAAATAAATTGAAACTGGCTGTCTCTAATAGTATTTTATCTGTGAAGACGGAATGTCAGACTGCTTGTCTACGAAGTAAAACTATGATAGTATAAAGCAAAGATTTATCAGTTTACTAGTTGACTCAGCGGTTACTGTTTCGTCTCAAAAGCATTAAATGAGTAAATTTTGGATTTTATTAAATTCAATTGGCGCGCGTCGGCGGGGTAAAGAATTACAGGTAAATTAGTCTCGAGAAATTTTTGCATATGTAGTGGTGTGTATATTACTCAAAACTTAGAGCGCGTTTCCACTATATCGTTCTGGCCTATACAAAAATGTTTCGATATCCTTACATTACTATTTAATTTTATACTTATCACTAGCAACACTCTGATTTTTGTTTTCAATAAAAACAAGTTTTTATTTTAAAGAAAAAGGTTTTGACATTATAAATAAAACATTTCATTCTATTTCACGTCCTTGAGCAAACGACAAGGCGACTACCGTGAAACAATAAAATATCGTGTCGTTTTTTAGATGATAGTAGTTTAGCTATAGGTAAAAAGTTTTGACCATAATAATTACGAAACAAAACAAACAAATAAATCGTCACTTGATAGTGGAAAGTGGAAACACGCACAAAGCAGAATAAACCAGTTTACGCTGTCCGCAGGTGCCACGTGACCATACAATACTACATATGCAAAAATTTCTCCAAGCTTATTTACCTGTAAAACGGTAATTTTGGGTTATTAATAAGAGATAAACATACACCGTCGCGCACTTTTTTGTAGACCTTTTGAGGTGTATAATATACACACTAATTTAATCTATCACTAAGGCAGCCAGGGTTGGCAATTAAAGAAGCGCGAAAATTCCAAAATAATACTGTTTCTCTACGACATCCGTCCGATGCATAATTTTTAAGTTACAAGCTAAGCTACAAGGATATAGGTATAGCGAATTTGTTTTAAACAAATGTACCTAGTGATTTTATATGATATTATATTTTCTTTAACTATCATTTTATGTTCTTAAATGTGTGTAATTAGTAGCACAGTGGTAGCTTCATATTGTTGTACGGATCCCGACTCTGCCACTCACATTCGCTGCGTACAGTTTTTTACTTCATCTGTAGATAAGAAATTATATTTATTTAAATTTTAAAGTAAAAGAAGTTAGCAACGACGATCTTATAACCACTTTTCTCAGCACCTATCTAAACTAGCTTAAAATATATCTAATTTTAAATTTCATCACTTATTTCATTAACTAAATATGAATTGTTATTTCTGACCTGTTATCTCACCAGTTTAATTGATGACTGACTGACATTGCCGTAATCAACGTGTGTGGTCTGACAATGATCTTCCTCTATTACCGAACAGAACGTTTTCCAAAAATGGTAGCTAGTATATTTTTGTTATCATTTGCGTCATAGTGCCAAAAGAGTGAATGCCTCGCAGTTAATAAAACTACTATAAGCGTTTATGATACATCCTCTAAGTTCCGAAACATGATATGAAACCAGAAGAACGTCTTAGAGAGCTAACAAGGATTTATTGATGGTACGTAACTGACTGTCCATGTGTATGTTTAATTATGTTTTTATACATACATATATTTATCGGTTATTAATTTATTAAGTTTTGTTTTTAATGTTTAAGTTAATATGTGCATTGTCTTTTTAACAGTGGTAGAGCCCACTCATTTCTCTGCATAAATGAGCCGGCTTACCCGGTGAAATACCAGAAATTCTCATAGAATATCGACGTATGTTGGCTAAGTGAAGTGCCGGGTTTCGTTTTGCGAGAGTGGTACTCGGAGGCCCACTCCTTCTATTCCCGGTTGAAAAAAAATAACCGAGTAAAACTCGATACTCGTTACGCGCTAAAAGTATTACACAGCGCATCTCTAGTTGAAGGTGTCGGTTATACTCTTACTACCAGGTGTCACCCGTTTGCTTGTTTGCCACTAATAAAAGAGAAATCTTTTTATTCACATCGCTGTTGATCGATAATATTTATCCACAAGACTTGTTAATTTTCTGCGCTAAAATCTCATCCTAGTATGTAATTATTAAATGCCCTCATTAATTTCGTGACGTGTGCTTCAACTTAGATAATATAAATGTACGAGTATATTTATGATAATGTGACATTGTTCATGTTGACTTTCGCGCCTAATCTACACTGATCGGTTATAATGATATTCCTTGTAAGAGGAGTCACTTAAGTAAAATTAAATAAATTAATCTGTAATGAGATATCGGCTTCTGTTTGTTGTAGGAGAAAGCATATATACTTATATATATATATAAATATATCTCTCTCAGAAGTCTGAGAGATATAGTGTTGTGCGAATGTTTATTACAATGTTTGTTTATACATAACTTCATGTTTTCTTCTATCCAAAGGTATAAGGCAGCTGCTGTTAAGCCTCCAATCACCAACGAAGTCCCGAATAAAATATAGGTGGTGGAATCTATTGCCATATATCGAGGCAAATTCTGTTCAGTCCTCGATATGTATCATTACGGAATTTCTCTTCGGAATTTATCATTTCCAGTCCGGAATTAATTCCCCGAATTATTGATTCAGAAGCAGCCCTCTGCACCATCGAGTCAACGTCGACATCGCCCCCCATAAAAAAAACTTCTAAATTCTATCCAATGAATTTATTTCTACCGAGTACCACTACGGTGGCGACATCCTCAATTCTTATTTATTTATTTTTTAGGAGGTATTAATGCCATCATAAGGCATTCTCTGCCTGTCGACTTTTGGGTTAAACAGAGAAATTCTAAGGTCTATGATCAATGTGTGTCACCAGTGATGACATACGGAGTTGAGACGTGGTCTCTGGATGTTGGCCTCATGACGAAGCTCAAGGTTGCTCAGCGTACTATGGAACGCGCTATGCTCGGAATATCTCTGCGAGATAAAATCCGCAATACGGAGATACGCAAGAGATCTGGCGTGACCGACATAGCCCCTAAGGTTAGCACGTTGAAGTGGAGATGGACGGGCCACATCTCTCGTAGAAGCGATTACCGCTGGGGTAAAAAGCTTCTCGAATGGCGACCACGAACTGGTCGACGCGGAGTAAGCCGTCCCTCCACTAGGTGGACCGACGACCTGGTAAAATCCACGGCAGGCCAATCCATGCAAGTTGCACCGGCAGTTGTGGCCCTCTATGGCCTACGTCTCTAGGCCTAGGTCCAGCATTTTTTCTCAAAAAAAGGCTAATGATGAAAATGATGAATGATGATAATTTTCAAGATTAATAAATTGCCTATATCAATAAGCCGAACATATCTAATGTTCCTAGATTTCGTGTTCCGTATTTTGGAGTACTATAACTTTTTGCACTCGTAAATTGTCGGTGTAAAAGTAAGAAAGGGCATGCTCCGATGGTTCGGACATGTAGAAAGAATGGTAGATGCAAGACTGACTAAGCAGATATACAATGCAAAAGCGGATGGATGTAGGAGTCGAGGACGGCCAAGACACACATTCTATGACCAAATAGAACGTGTTCTGGAGGAAGGTGATGTTAAGAGCCTCAAAAACCGACGCGCGTGCATGAAAAGAGTTATGAAAGTCAATGAAGCGAGTGAGGCGTGTAAGAATCGTGCCCTATGGCGCTCTGTTCTCTCTGCCTACCCCGCAAGGGATTTGGTGTGAAGTTATGTATGTATGTATGTATTTTAAAAAACTATACAAGCACACATGTTCATAACAGAAACATTTGCTATGGGTAAGCAGCAGTAAGAGCAGTAACCATGATAACGAGTAACATTACAATTTTTATTTTTTAACTATGTTAAATAAACTTTTCAAATTAATACATAAAAAGTAAGATTGTAATTGATAGCGAACAGCACTTCTCACATATAATGTTTAGTGGCCATTACCTAGATTTTTCTTCTAGTTGTAGAATCTATTTCAGCGTCTGAAATAAGAATATCCGGACATACTAATGTATGAGTATGTGATCTATCACCGAATAATACGTTTGACCTATTTTATATAATGCAAAGTTTGTTCGTAATATGTAGTTATGTACTGTTCTGCTTACATTCTGTTTTGATTATAAGAGTCTGTTACATCTCCCGTTGTGAGTTTGTATACAATTAATATTTAGGATATCGAAATAAGACTGAATGTAGAGTTATTGGAATTAACGAATTAAAAAAAAACAGTTGTCTATTAAAAGTATAGATACTACTGAACGTTTTTGGCGGGAACCTAATACAGATGAACATAATTTTGCTCAATAGTTCATTTAAATAGAAAGGTTCAGGTGCGATGTTAATTATAACGGCGCGCTATAATGAATAGGAGCGATTAGCGAACCACATTTTATTTAGTGGTAAAAGTAAAGGGTAGTTCGCGCGCGATTTTATGTCAATCATGTGTCAATCTTTTGTTACATAATATAAAACTAGATGGCGTTATTTAAATTTTTGACATTATAGATAATATGTCAAAAATAAAAAGCTAAATTTCGAAGTATCCAGGAATCCGGACGGTCTAGGCTTTTCCATAGTATTAATGTATACAATAATAAACTGATGTCTTTCTGGCACTGGCTACACTAGAAAAATAAACTTATATGATTACGTAAGTACGTAGGTAGTTACGATTATTATTATATATATATATATATTATATTTATTATTAAAACTTGAAACTTAAACCCAAAAAATTTCGAAAAAATTATAAACTACAATATACTCGCGTCCTCTATCGGCGAATTTTTTTTCTCCTAATTGGAGAACATTCTGTCAAAACCACGTTCGAACTCCCGTGTATCTATACCTACTCCATGATGTACAGACTGAGCCTAATCTGTGGTATATTTAAAATAGATAGGACACAATAGCAACAGCGGCATATCTTTACAAGGAGAAAACGAAGATATGTGGGCACTTGAGTGGCGTGCGTGCGTGACGGACATGGCCCACATCGGACGAAACAAATTGTGGACAGTGCGACTACTATTGAGTATTCAGGAGGCGATAATTTTATACAGAATTATTCTGAATGTCATTATCATTATTTAACTACTCTATGTTGTATGCTGATATTGTTTCTGGCATTTCTTTTACTAAGTATTATCTAATAATAGATTAAGTTAAGAAACCAAAGTTTCTAAGATTTGTTACATACATAACTTAACTTTACGCCTTTTTCTACCCGGAGGTGTCGGCAGGGGCTGTTAAGCCTCGACTCGCCGTTATGTTTACGTCCCAAATGGAATGGGTGGTGAACCTTTTGCCATACGGGGCACAAAGTTTTAGTCATCGATATTTATCATTCATAATTTCCGAAAATTAGTTCAAAATGTCATCGCCAGGAATCGAAGCCACGACCTCTGGATTCAGAAGCCGTGTACTCGAACACTGGACCACCAAGACTATCGATAAGTTTTTGTTGGTCTCATATATTTATTTAAAACGATTTTGTTAATTACTTTAAGTAACTACGATGTTATGTTTTTTTAATATAAAAGAATATGTTTTATATAGTTATTGTTATAAAATAATATTATTTATATTTTTGCTAGGTATTACCTAATAGTAGATTAAGTTAAAACATAATATAACATAGCATAACTTCACGCCTTTTATTGCCCGAAGGTGTAGGCAGCGGCTGTTAAGCCTCGTATCGCAGTTAATTTTAAGGTCCCAAATATAGGTGGCGAACCTATTGCCATACCAGGCACAAATTTTTCAGTCATCGATGTTTATCACACATAACTTCCATTAGATATTATATATATTATATATATATTCCATTATATATATTCCAGTAGATATTCTGAGAGATCGTAGTATTTCACTCAGTCTATAAAGTGAAGTCTATGATCTAAAATACATAACTTACGTAAGAAGTAATCAAATAAGTAAATTGAATTAAACTCTGTGATCACTAAGCTCACCGCCCCCACCTTCGAGCGGGATCGGGTGATGATCCCATCGACCAGGGCTCTACGCTCCAGCCTGTGCTGGGCGGAGTCCAGGTAGGATGCGGAATAGTGGCATCTCGCCGTCTCTTCTCTTTTTATTCGACTCAGATACTCATCGAAGCACCCGTGCCCGGTGAGTATCTGAGTGAACCTGTAGGTGACAGTGCTCCATTTACGGAGCACCTAAGCCTCGAGGTAAGGTAAGGACGGCGCCGATGCCGCGGTAACGCGCGCAGCCCTAGAGCTCCAGGTTCTTCAGCACAGCCCTGGAGCGGGAGGCCCCTGCAAAGTCACGCGACCAGACGGGGCCACGGAAGGCCACGGATCGGACGACACTACTGTAGAGACGGTTCATACTGCAAATTTTGCGCACCGGTGTGCGCAAAATTTGCAGTATGAGGTTCACCGATCGCAACGAAAAAAATGGTTATAAGGAAGGAAAATTTATAAGAGGATTGGTAGAGTATCAGTGTAAAAATTAAGGAAGTGCATACTCCGATGGTTTGGACACGTAGAAAGAATGATTGATGCAAGATTGACTAAGCAGATGTACAGTATAGAAGTGGAAGGATGTTAGACTCGATGAGGGCGACCACAAACTTTCCATGATCAAGTTAAACTTGTCCTTATGAAAGGATATGCCAGGAGTCTTAATAACCGGCGAGCGTGTATGACAATGTTGATTGAAAGTCGAAGAAGTGGGGGATCATCCCTTATGGCGATTTGTTTTCTCTGCCTACCACACAGAGACTTGGTGCCAAGACTTATATGCATGTACTATTACACTCTCAACAAATATACATAAGAGATAAATATATACTACTGGAAAAAATTAAGGGATCAAAAAAAAATTCCATATTTTTCGGTAGTTTTCAACAGGCCGTAACTTTGAGAGAAATGGTCGTACAGGAAATAAAAAAAAGGAAATTGTAGCTCCAAGTGTCTAGTTTTTGGATTAGAACTTCAAAATTTTGTAGCCTCCGCGGTTTCTGAGTAATCGTAGAAAAACCAGCAGCAAAAAAATTCTCAAATTTTTTTTAGTTTTCTTTATGGTCTACGGGCGTGGAAAAATTTTTTTTAGCTTAACCACCATAAGGATCGGATACTTTGTTCAGTTAGCTTTAATTTCTTTTTTTAAACACCCTGATACTTCCACTCCTCGCTGAGATATCGGTCTTCAAATGGAAAAGGATCTTTTTGTCTTTGATTATCGATATCTCAGCAACCAATGATCGCACAGAAAGTTAGAGGTGGGTTTCAAGAACTTAAATGAATTTCCCTTAACAGCTGTCCATTGTTTTTTCTAAAAAAAAATTTTTTCGTTCTGTCACATGAATTTGAAAATGCAACAAAAAAGGGCTTTTGGTGGTTTTTTGTAAAATCAAGCGCTGGATCGAAAATATTCAGGAAACCGCTAATGTTAAGTGTGCCTTTTACAGTTCAATATGTCCACAAAAACCCTACAAAGAATCAAATTAATCCAGCCAGCCGTTTTTTTGTTTCACTTGATCGAATTTTTGAAAAAATTAAAGGATCACGTTTGCTCTGAAAAGCTCATAATTTTTAAAAATGAGAAAAAACAATAGTTTTTTTCGAGCTTTTTCCACATTATCGTTTCAGATGGACAGCTGTTAAGGGAAATTCATTTAATTTCTTGAAACCCACCTCTAACTTTCTGTGCGATCATTGGTTGCTGAGATATCGATAATCAAAGACAAAAAGATCCTTTTCCATTTGAAGACCGATATCTCAGCGAGGAGTGGACGTATCAGGGTGTTTAAAAAAAGAAATTAAAGCTAACTGAACAAAGTATCCGATCCTTATGGTGGTTAAGCTAAAAAAAATTTTTCCACGCCAGTAGACCAAAAAAAAAACTAAAAAAAATTTGAGAATTTTTATGCTGCTGGTTTTTTTACGATTACTCAGAAACCGCGGAGGCTACAAAATTTTAAAGTTCTAATCCAAAAACTAGACACTTGGAGCTACAATTTCCTTTTTTTTTATTTCCTGTACGACCATTTCTCTCAAAGTTACGGCCTGTTGAAAACTACCGAAAAATTTGGAATTTTTTTTTGATCCCTTAATTTTTTCTAGTAGTGTACATAAGATACAGTATAATAAGAAACAGAAGAACAAGACGAGAAGAGAACCACAAGTCAGATTTAGTACTACAATAGTTTCGGTTTAGGCAAAACTTTCGGCCAAATTTGGCCGAAACCGAAACTTCCGCCGAATCTTAATTTTTGGCCGAAACTCGGCCGAAACCGAAACCGAAACCGAACTTTCGGTCGGACACTAAAATTTACTCATTTATTACTTTTGATGCGGAACAAAGTTCGCCGGGTCAGCTAGTTATTTTATAATTGAAAAACTTTTCATCGTAGTTACTTATATTAATCAAGGAAATCGTCTTAAATCAATATATGAGACCAACAAAAACTTAGAAATGTTGGTTTCATAAGTCTTATTTTTAAAATCCCTTTTTTTCAGTCCGAGCTGATTTTGTACTAATTTTCTTAGTTTTAAGTCTTTCTTTCCAATGAGATGTTTTACCCGAAAACTAAAGACTATATTAGTGGGAATTAAAATGTTGGCCGACTTTAATACGTAATGCTTGGTAAATATATATTCAAAGGAATAGAAATAATTTGATTGATTAAAATTAATACGAACCGTTTAGTCAAGTTTGTATAATAAATTGATTAGTTTTTTTTTAATAGAACCTTTTTTTTTCAATTTCGTAGAAAGTTTATATTTGAAATACCCAAAACCTCAATATAAATAAAAGATAACATAAATTCACTCCTTTTCTAACAGAAGGAGTGGGCAGCGGCTGCTAAGCCGCGACTCGCCGAGTCCCAAATGGAATAGATTCACCTATTTCCATACACCAGGCACAAAGTTGTCAGTCATCGATATTTATCACATTTAACTCCAAAAATAATTCTAGGAAATCATTGGTGTGAGCCCCCGGAATCAATCCCATGACTTCTGAAACAGAAGCGGAAGAATGATCACTGGACTAAAAATCTTATAGCTAAGTAATATTGAGCTCTTAGTGGCTCAATCACAGAAATAGATCAAGATCTTGATCTATTTCTGTGGGCTCAATATTACTTAGCTATAAGATTTTTATAAATTTATTCTCGGAATCTAATTGTACTTTGACATAGATATACCTACAGCTGTAAAATTTACCTGCGATAATTTATCATCATATTATAATAAAAAACATTATAATACAGTCATTAATTAATTTTATAAATCTATAAATCAAAAGTGGCATGCAACTATTTAATTTAATACATTAAAAGAAGTTTGTGATCTACATGATTAAATGTAGTTCTCTAATCTTGAATGTTGAATATATGGCTGGTATTTCCGTGGAGGTTGCTAATCGATAAAAATCGATTCGACACAATCGCTCACAGTCACTCGATTGTCGCAGAAATATTCAGTTTATTCAAGAGATGTAGATTTAGTCGTGTGCAATGATTATCGTCGTTCATGAAAAGAAAGTTGGCTATTCTTGTTGGATATAGTTTTCTTATAGTTACTAATATGTATGCCTTATGCGTCCCATAAAAAATAAAAGTGAAATAATGCCCACGGAAAAAATAATCCGGTACGCTGTGTCCAAATCGACTTTTTATAGTTTTTTTAAGTAAACACCTCGGTCTCAGTATGGCTTAAATATTTACAATTTAAACCAAGGAACGTCGTCTGTACAATTAAATAATACTGCGAGGGTCGGCTTATGATATACATATATACTAACCTCTGTTTCATAAATACATGTGAATACCTACTATGGTATAATTACCGAAAAAATATTAACTTTTCTTTCTTTTTGTATCAACTCTCTCTCCGAAACACATCGACCAATTTTGACGGGACTATCGCTTGTTTAGCTAATAAGTTTAATACTGAATAAAATTTAGAGTTTATGAGCTGATAACTAGATTACGGATAAGTACTTTTTATAGACGATAGTATGTTTAATTGAACTACTAATATAAATGTTGTTCAAGTAAATTATAATAAATACTTCAGTAAGATATAACAGCAAAACATAAAAAGCTGCTAGGCATCTCTTCGGTATTTGATAGCTATCATTGATTATCTACCCAGAACGTACGTCGATAATATCAAGCTACTGTTGGTAACAAACCAAAATAAAATTTCTTCACAGTGGTAGAGCCAAGCAGTTCGCTGCATGAATTCACCGGCTCGACCGGTGAAATACCACGACGACTCAGAAGACCGACGTAAAGTGGCTCATGCCGCGTTTCGTTCGGTGAGAGAGGTACCCGGAGGCCCACCCCCCTTCCCCGTTCTTTCCTATCCCTTAAAGGTCGACAACGTAACAGTAACACTATATGTGTTGCTGGTGTCCATAGGCGGCGTTGGTTGCTTACCATCAGGTGACACGCCTGCTCGTTTGCCCTCCTATCCCATAAAAAAAAAATATATTCACAATTTATATGATAAATATGATTTTTTATGATGATCATAAAAAATTCGTTATCATGTTTATGTCTTAAAAAACATACATACATAAATTAATGTCCGCACATTTATATTCTGATAAATTAAATATTACTTGTTAGTAAAGAGCCCGTGACAAAAGATTTATTTTAGAGATTTGTAAAATTATTGGAAACTAATCATGATTGTAATGTTGTACAGTTTTAAAATTTAATATATAAGCATATTATTAAATCTACAATAAAATTTATGGATCGCCACACAATAGCAAACGGTACATACATACCAGGTCATAAAAAAAACAAATGTACTTAATCAGTCTCGGTGGCGCAGTGGGCGAGCGCACAGCCTCTGATCCAGAGGTCCGGGGTTCGATTCCAGACACTGGCTCACACCAATGACTTTTCGAAATTGTTTTCGGAAGTTATGTGTGATAAATATCGATGACTGACAAACTTTGTGCCCGGTATGGCAATAGGTTCGCCACCTATTTCATTTGGGACGTAAACATAACGGCGAGACGAGGCTTAACAGCCGCTGCCTACACCTTCGGGTAACAAAAGGCGTGAAGTTATGTTATGTGTACTTAATCAGATTTCGTGAAATTAAAGACAAGCGTCACGTAGATATTATAAATTAGAAATACATACAAAGAAATCGTGTTTTATTACATCAGACTAAACTACTTTCATTAGTAAAATTGTTGCAACATACATAACTAACGTAACATAACTTCACGCCTTTTTATACCCGAAGGTGTAGGTTGTAAAGCCTCCACTCGCCGTTATGTTTACGTCCCAAATGGAATAAGTGGCGAACCTATTGCCATACCGGGCACAAAGTTTTTAGTCATCGATATTTATCACACATAACTTTCGAAATTAATTTTGATAAGTCATTGCTAGCCAGATTCAGTCACAGCCAGGAGTCGAAGCAGCGACCTCAGGACTCAGAAGCGGGCTGCTGCACTATACATATACATTATTTTTGAATAAACTGCTGAATGTTTGTCAGTTTTAAAGGTTATAAATACTAGGTACAGTTGAATCCGTTTATAGTGACATCGAAGGGAACAGACAAACACGTCATAATAAGCGGACGTCATACAAAGCGTTTACTAGTGAACATCTTTTAGCAGTATGTACAATGCAAATCAAAAAACAATGCGTGACCTTCAAGCGTCGATTACTCACTGATATTCAAAATATTGAAAAAATATAACATAACATAACATAACTTCACGCCTTTTGTTACCCGAAGGTGTAGGCAGCGGCTGTTAAGCCTCGTCTCGCCGTTATGTTTACGTCCCAAATGGAATAGGCGGCGAACCTATTGCCATACCGGGCACAAAGTTTGTCAGTCATCGGTATTTATCACACATAACTTCCGAAAACTAATTTCGAAAAGTCATTGGTGTGAGCCAGTGTCTGGAATCGAACCCCGGACCTCTGGATCAGAGGCCGTGCGCTCGCCCACTGCGCCACCGAGACTGTTGAGAAAATATACATATTTGAAAAAAAGGGGCCGCAAGTGCGTGCTTGAATGTCGCCGGGAACCAACAAACATTACCGGAGGCGCAAAGAATCATGTCGGTCGTTTTAAACGGTAATAACTTAGTAAATAATAAGTAATAATAAGCAACATGACACTGTAAGGGGATTCATTATATCCGAAGGTTTTTAAAGATTTTTATATGAAAACCAAACTTCGTAGTGTAAGTAAGACATAATAAACGGATGGTCAAAATAGGCGGAGTCATAATAAACGGATTCTACTGTACTTATCAAATCTTTAAGTACCTAGCAATGCATTGAGTACTTAGCATATACTAAGCTTAGCATATTCACCGTAATATTTTAATTTGTTACACGAATGCACCAGCCATGTTGGTGGGAAAACAGCTAAGCGTTCTGTCACGATGCGACCAGTAAATCTCCACGCCACTTGATTTTGTAATGCTGATGGCGACTAATTAATTAAATAAATACATAATACATTAATTCATCATTTAAAATTTCTATAAATACATTTTGTTATAAATATTATTAATCAAATTGCCAGTGCCAATTATTATTTGAGTTTTATTTCAATTGTTCAATTCGACATATTTTCTAAAATTTTTATTACTAATAGATTTTATTAGAATAGAATATATGCTCTTGATAAAATATCGAGGAGTCATCATATTTCTCTTTACTAAGAAAGGAATAATAATAATAATAGTATCTTGAACATAATACACACAGCGTCCTCTAGTTTCAAACTAAGCAACTAAATGCTTGTGCTATGGATACTAGATAACGGATATCAATACATATTTATACATATTTTTCCTTTGTAAATACAAACTTATAATACATAGAAAAACTCCCAGACGCCATACAAAAATTTATCGAACCCACCAACCTCGATTCTGCAGTCGGTAGCTTTACCAATGCACCACGAGGCTCGTCAAAATAGAGTATAGAATAGAAAGTTAATTTGCCTTTCTACTCCTTCGGTTTAGTAAAAGCGTGAAGTTACTATAATCTCATATCTGATCACAAAATGGCTTATTATCTGCACGATGCGATTTATACCAGTGGTTAGAGTTGACTAATAATAGTAGTCTCCGACACAAATATACATCATAACTCTTCATTAAGATTATAAATATTTTAATATCGAAATGTTTGCAACCACTGGCAGGCGTAGTCAACCATTAGGTGCTTGTAATCGGCTGCTGTGGGCAATGTAGCTTGCATTCAGTTAATTTATGGTCGAAGTACATTGTAATCTAGCATTTACGGTAAGTAATTCTAATAAATGCTACTTAACTATCCAATTGATTGAACAAATGAAAGTTTGCAAATGATTATATATAGATAGTGTACGTATACGACGGTCGAGCACACGGCTTCTGAATCCTGACGTGGGGGTCGAATCCTGGCACACACCAATGACTTTACGAAATTAATTAAATTCGTTAGTGGTAGAGCCAAGTAGTTCGCTGCACGAATGGGCCGGCTCGACCGGTGAAATACCACGACCTCTCAGAAGACCGACGTAAAGTGGCTCATGCCGCGTTTCGTTCGGTGAGAGAGGCACCCAGAGGCCCACCCTCCTTCCCCATCCTTTCCTATCCCCTATCCCTTAAAGGTCGGCAACGTAACAGTGACACTATATGTATTGCTGGTGTCCATGAGCGGCGTCAGTTGCTTACCATCAGGTGACACGCCTGCTAGTTTGCCCTCCTATCCCATAAAAAAATGTGTGATAAATATCGAAGGCCAAAAAAAAAATTATGTCCGGTATGGCAATAGGTTCGCCGCCTATTCCATTTGGTACGTAAACATAACGGCGAGTTGAGGCTTAACAGCCACTACCTACACCCCCTTCGGGTAAAAAAAGGCGTGAAGTTATGTTAGTTAAGTTATAATAATAATATAATAATAATATCTTGGACACAATACACACAGCGCCCTCTAGTTCCAAGCTAAGAAACTAAATGCTTGTGCTATGGATACTAGATAACGGATATTAATACATATATACTTTTCTTATGTAAATACATACTTATAATACATAGAAAAACACACAGACGCCATTACAAATATTCATGTTTGTCACAAATATTTGTGCTCGAGTGGGAATCGAACCCCCAACCTCATTGCTGCAGCCGGTAGTTTTACCAATGCGCCACGAAGCCCGTCAGTCAGTTATGTATACCAATAATGTGTGTAGAATACTAGATATTAAAAAAAAATTGAGACCTCGTATTTTAGTTGATAAACTGTATGCGCAAAGGTCAGGGTTGTGTCACACAGATCCAAAGTTTTAGGAATCCGAGTCTAATTTATGACGAATATTTTTTTACTTAAAGACCGCAATATAGATAGAGTTTCCACGAAATCACCGAAGTGGTTCACTCGGTAAAAAAATAGGTTCTGTCTTATTCAATTATAATTTAATTACATTTAAAATATTAATTTAATGACCAAATAGAACGTGTTCTGGAAGAAGGTGATGTTAGGAGCCTCAAAAATTGATGCGCGTACATGAAAAGAGTTATGAAAGTCAACGAAGCGAGTGAGGTGTTAAAGAATCGTGCCTTATGACGTTCTGTGCTCACCTCGCAAGGGATTTGGCGTGAAGTTATGTATGTATGTATGTATGTAATGATACTAATCAAATTTTCACCTGAAATCCCAAACAGAAGTCATTAAAAAAAAACAGAGAAAGACTATATGTAGATATTATTATAGAGAAAAGAATTGTTAAAAAATGCGAGCAGAATTCAAAGCACAGCAGATTTTTTCGAGATATAAGTACTGATACCCAAATGATCATTGAACATTCAGTTTTACTTGACATAACTTCACGCCTTTTCTACCTGAGGGTGTAGGCAGCGGCTGTTAAGCCTCGTCTCACCATTATGTTTACGTCCCAAATGGATCAGGTGGCGAACCTATTGCCATACCTTGCACAAAGTTTTCGGTCATCGATATTTATCACAAATAACTTCCGAAAACAATTTCGAAAAGCCAGAAGCGTGGTGCTCGACCACTGGACCACCGAGACCTTAAATGAAATAATAATGAGATATACCTTACTTGAGATATACCTAAAATTCTTAAACCATGACAGTCCAACCACTTATCCGGAAATATCGAAAAAGAAGCCATTACAACTGCCAATAGCACACAATGGTGGACAAATTACCCTAATTGTTTTTTAGACGCGATAATAAACAAAACACTACTTATTTCATCCTGTTAGATTGTTTGACAAAAGAGATAGGATGTGTTATCTCTTTCGTCTTCTCTGGTATTTTAAAAGACTTCCTACAGTCTACTGATACTTTAGAAGTTTGTCTAATATCTAATACATACAGTAAATGTGTATTGAATTCAATAGATAACAAACCTAATCTACTGTCATTCTTTCTCTTACTAACAATCTGGAGACTTCATCTAAGGCACGCAAATTGGCTAGAAATAAATAAAGTACTCTCTAACTTATATGCACAATAAGTTTTAAGAAACATTTAATTATGGAATTAATCATAAAAATATACTAAGATAAAAAAAACGGTTTCCTTTTGGGTGAAATGTGAGTCATCTTTGAAATAAATAAATAATAAAATGGAATAGCCTTTATTGCCGTCCCTTTTTTTACAGTGTTGCTGTGACTAAAACTTACTTAAATTAATTTACAACGATTTGAATTATCGTCAACCGGGTGCTTATGTAGAACAAATTGTCTGTCAAAAAAGGCCTCCTCTAGTGATTTTTATATATGCCTGTATATTGCTAAACAGGGCCATATTGGACGTGTCGAACTCTTCCGTTTCGTTCGAAACGTCGGGAAATAGGTAGAGATAAATAATGAATAAACGCGATACAATCCTAAAAGTTGTTTTAATCAATGAGTGAGATTCGCGAAAGTCTTATGGCACTCTGTTCCCCCTGTCTGCCCCGCGAGGGACTTGGCTTGAAGTTATGTATGTATGTATGTATTTTTTATCAAAATTACTAGCTGACCCGGCGAACTTTGTTCCGCATCAAAAGTAATAAATGAGTACAATTTCGATATTAAAAAGTTCAATGTGTGCTATTATTTATCGGCACGCGTTTTGGCGCGAAACGCAACTGCTCCCGCTGCCGCTCCCGCTAAGTTAATACTGTAATATCTTCGTTAATATTTTTTTAAAATTATATACTTTAAAGGGCGACATTGATCTATATTAAAAGCACAATCTATTTAGCATCCTTAACTGGATGAAAATTAATGCTCTAATGTTTAAAATTGCTTCGTAAAAAGACATTATTTTACGTCAAAAACGTAAGACATAAAAATTGCCATTGTGAGTTATCCCTAAGAGATAGACATATGCTCTCGCGGACTTTTTTGTAGACCTTTTGAAGGTGTTTAATAATGTAGAATATTGTTTCGATCTATCACTTAGGGTTCAGCCAGCGTTTGCAATTAAAGTGCTAAATCTCGAAAATGTTCATTTTTTCTTTACAACATCATATATAAATTATAGATCAAAACCACCCCGTTGATGTCCTCTAACTATTAAAATAAACCGGTTCAAAATCCGTTGCGTAGTTTTTAAGATATGTATAAGCATATAAGGGGACAGACAGCGGAAAGTGACTTTGTTTTTCAGTATGTAATGATGATAATGATAAGTGACTAATAAACATTACCGGTCAAACAAATGCTAACATCTTAACCGTTGCTGTTGTATATGGGGAGTACCCACTTATGTTTTAACAATTTTATCTCGCTTTATCTCTTGACAATTGACCTCGACAAGCGAAATGCTTGTTGCTCCACGAAAAGTGCCGTCAATATACAGAATGAAGTATAGAATTTATCAAGTCAATATTAAAAAACGCTGTTTTATTTCTATTGGAAAGAGGGAACTAGCGCTGCCCACCGATGACTGGAACACCGAGAGCCCTTAAAACGCTATAGGGAAGGATATGAGGTAAGTAGGGGTAGGGATATGAGTCTCTGGATAGCTCTCACACCGAATAACACCTGGCACGATTCACTATATGTCGGTATTAACCGGTCGAGCTGGCCCATTCATGCAGCGAACTGAGTAGCTTTACAACTGTTAAATGCTGTAGTTAAATACAACTCAGTATAGTGTAAGTATAATTGAAATTTAATGTATGCAATCTGTCCGTAAATACTATTTATTAATGTTCGGAAGACGATTCGTTTAATATCTAGAACAATATTTTACAATGCGTCTACTTGAACTAAATTGCATTGACTGCACAGTGCAGTTGGTTTATAACTAACGTGCTTGAAATTTGGTTTATATGACCAACATATATTATATAGCTCCCAGGCATAAAAACATTTTTAAATACTAATCTGAACTAAAAATTTTTTTTTATTAGAAAAAGGGGAAAAGCGTGCGGGTCACCTGATGGAAAGTGACCACTGTCGATCATAAACATCCGCAACACCAGGGGCATCGCATTAACGTTGCCTGCCTGTTAGTTGGGAGTATTATATTTCTTGAAGGTCCCTACCTAAGTCTGAATATAAAAATTGGTCTGGAAATACTTCTGTCGGCATCTGGTTCCATAGAACCACGGCGAAATGTCGGCTAAAGCGCACTGTCACCAACCATTTAATTTATAAGCGTGGTAATGTTGTCGCGACGTGCGGTGGCCGAAATCAGCGGGTAGTATTATTCCGAACAATTCCTGAAAACACTCCTATTATAACTAATAGAATAAAAATTGTGCTTTAAAACCGTTGCATGTCCTGATGTGTAGTCAGTCTGCGTCTGAAGAGGCACGCGATACTATACGACGTACCAACTCTGCTACATGCAATTGAGTGTAGAGTATGGCAGGCAAAACATGAAAGTAAGGTAAATGCTGTGATTATGCGTTCTCTGAGAAGTAGGTATGTGAAAAAAATTGAATCGAATGAAATGCAAGTGAAGTTGAAGGATGATGTAGTGACTAAGCTGGAGAGGAGTGTGTTTAGATAGTTTGGTTATGTTATATGAATGAATGAAAGACAACTGACTAGAAATGTGTACAAAGCGAATATGAGTGGCAGAGTCGGGATCGGAAGATCAAGAAGGAACTATCACGACTAAATAAATTGGATGTTGCAAAAGAGAAAAATGCGCAGCGCTCGACAACGACGTGATTGCTTGATGTATGACAGTGGATGAGGCGAAATAAATGATTCAAGATCGTAACTTGCGGAAAGACAATATTTCTGCCGCATGCGTATGGAATTCAGACTTGTGTTTATGTATGTATGTATGTAGAATAAAAAGAAAAATACAAATTACGTTGTTGCTTCTCTGCTGTAGTCTCCTAGCGCCGCCCATGGACACCTGCAACACGTATAGTGTTACAGTTGCGTTGCCAACCTTTAAGGGAGTAGGATGGGAAAGGATGAGTAAGGGAGGTGGGCCTCCGGGTACCTTTCTCATCGAACGAAACGCGACATGAGCCACTTTTTTTATGGGATAGGAAGGCAAACGAGCAGGCGTGTCACCTGATGGTAAGCAACAAACGCCGCCCATGGACACCAGCAACACATATAGTGTTACTGTTGCGTTGCCGACCTTTAAGGGATAGGGGAAAGGAAAGGATGGGGAAAGGGGGATGGGCCTCCGGGTACCTCTCTCACGAAACGCGCCATGAGGCACTTTACGTCGATCGTCTGAGAGGTCGTGGTATTTCACCGGTCGAGCCGGCCCTTTCATGCAGCGAATTGCTTGGCTCTACCACTGTTAATTTTAATATTCGTTGTGATTTTAATATTTGTTTCCACACGTTGTCAGGTTTTATCCAACCTAAAAGATATTAGATATAGAAAAGAAAGAAATACTAGTTTGCAGAGACTCATACTTATTTATTAATATTCACTGTTACGTAACTTTTGATTGAACGTAATCTATGCTACTATACTAAATATATATAGTACATACATACATACATACATACATACATATCGAGTGTTAATAAATCAGTTCATTGATAGGATAGGATTAACGTTTATTGTTTATCTACACTAACACCTACATTTTGACGCAAAAACACTTTGCAAAAGCTTTGCGTCACAAATAAAATCACGAAATTTTTCCACGCTACGTTTCGTTCCACCCAACTTTCTAGAACAATTTGTATTAACTGCCTCCTTTGTTATTTTTAACGGCGTGAATTATGTCTCCGTCAGAATGTAATATTAGCTATTCAAATTAGTTTTAACCTGCTTATGTAACGCATTAGATTCGGTTATTTCAAATTTAAATAGATTGCTTTTTTTTCGAAATATATTGAACAGAAAATTTTTAACCGTTCTAATAATTTAATGCCGTCGCTACTGTCCTAATGATGACGTAAAATAGGGCGACTAGATCGGTCAAATGCTACAAGGTGGTAGAGAAGTGAAGTGGTAGAGCCCAGCAGTTCGCTACATGAATGGGCCGCTGGGTGAAATACCACGACCTCTCAGAAGATCGACGTAAATTGGCTCATGCCACGTTTCATTCGGTGAGAGAGGTTCCCGGAGGCCCAACCCCTTTCCCAATCCTTCCCTATCCCCTAACCTTTAACGGTCGGCAACGCAACAGTAACACTATATGTGTTGCTGGTGTCCATGGGCGGCGTTGGTTACTTACCATCAGGTGACACGCCTACTCGTTTGCCCTCCTATCCCATAAAAAAGCAATATAACTATAGGTATATTATTCACGTAAAAAGGAAGCTCCAGAAAAGCCTTTTTAAAGTGCGTTTTATTCTGCCCACACTCCTTCCTATCTAATATTGAAGATCAGCAACGCAACTGTGAATCTCTCAGTGTTGCAGATATCCATGGGCTGCCGCTTACCAGTCGTCGCTTACCATCAGGTGACCCGATTACTTGTTTGTCAGGCTTTCTTAGATACATTATACAAAATAGTATAAATGTCTATTATCAAATTATATATAATGAGTCATGTAGAATCCAAAGATAAATACTCATTAATAATATTTAGTAATGCAACCTCTGGGAAACCAACTGATAAATAAGTTTAATGATGACTAATTTTATCAAAGTTAAAGTTTACTAACTCTTTAATTTTAAAATAAATATTTTTTGCTCAAATTATTATATTATGAGAAGAAAAAGTTATGACAGTCAACGAAGCGAGTGAGTAAGAATCGTTCCTTATGGCGCTCCGTTCTCTCTCTCTCTCTGGTTACCTCGCAAGGGATTTGGTGTGAAGTTATGTACGTATGTAAATTATTATATTGATTTGACTTTGAATAGTATAACTTTACGCCTTTTCCTACCCGAAGGTGTAGGCAGTGGCTGTTAAGCTTCGATTCGCCGTTATGTTTACGTCCCAAATGGAATAGGTGGCAATTGCCATACCGAGCACAAAGTTTTTAGTCATCGATATTCATTACACATAAGTTTTGAAATTATTTGATTTCGAAAAGTCATTGGGATTTGAACCTGTGACCTCTGGATTCAGAAGCTCGACCACTGGACCACTGAGATTAATTTATCCCAATAAAATTTAAAACAATTTGTATTCAAAAATCTGTTTGACGCAATCTTGCAGAAATCATTTGCTTTTAGCGGCCACAGAGTAGGTACATGATAATACAGTGCAAATAGACTGATCTTACATGATTATCGACAAAATTAACATTTAAATAATCATTTTCACTTAAATATAAAGCAATACGAATATAAATTCAACAAGAGATGCAAATATAATAAAATTATCACTGACACAGATGTACATACGGGTAAGCTTAACTTTAGTTTATTAGTGTATGTTTATTTTAGTGTTAGTAACATTAGTCAACTTTTAGAAAGATAGTTAGATCTATTTTGAGTATCATAGGCTGTGTTTTATGACGTCAATCCATTGTTTTGAGTACTTAAATATTATCAGATTATAGATAAAGTTTTAATTAAAATTAAAATCAAAGTAGGTTTTAACTTAATTTTGTAAACAATTTCAAGTAACAGACAAGACTTTTTGCGATTGAATAAGACGAGCTTTTTTTGTTCTCGTATAAGTTAAAACCTTGTAAGGCAGTGATGGAGTGGTGGTCAGAAACTTGTTCGTGTTTTAACGCGATTGAAATATGAAATTGAAATTTATCAGATATGAGAAACAAACAGTTAAACAAGTGATTGTAAATGTACTCAAGTATGTTTGAAGGCTACGCGACTCCGTCTTATAATTATTATATATGAATGCGATTTTCATCCTTCAACTTTTTTTAGTTATATATTCCTAGTACAAACTTTTACATAGGTACAGCTTTTGTTTATAAGTTCAATTTGACACCTAAAACCATTGTAAGATATTTCGATTCTGGGTTGTGTGTCCAAGATCGCTGGAGTTATATTATTGTACTTAGTAAAAAAAAAACGGGGATTTAGAGTAATATAATATATCTAATCTAGCTCTAGCAGGTTGTGTCACAGGTTACTCGGAACAAATAATGCAGACGACAAACAAGGATTAAAGTTTGTAAAATGTTTACTAGAATCTCACAGTGGTAGAGCCACGCAGTTCGCTGCATGAATGGGCTGGCTCAACCTGTGAAAGTAACTCTTGCCGCGTTTCGCTCGGTGAGAGAGGTATGCGGAGGCCCAACCCCTCTCCTTATCCCCTTCCCATCCCACTTCCGACCCTTTCCATATCCCATTGTGAAGGCCGGGGCAGAGCAACTGTAACACTATTTGTGTCCATGAGCAGCGTTTGTTGCTCACCATTAGGTGACAAGCCTGCTCGTTTGCCTTCCAATACCATAATAAATAAGTAGGTATTCGTTCAATAGTAAACTGTTTTTTCGATCACAAACAGGTATCTACTTTAGTTTTATTTATAACAATACAGAAATAAATACTCAAACCGTAAAATATTCTAACAAATCATAGAATACAAATTTGTATTTACGGCAAAGAATTCAAATAAATCATCAAATCCTATCTGATATATACGAGTATGTTGAAACATAAAAAAATGCAAGAAATCGTGAAAAAGTATTTATGACAACTGGCAACCAAGCAAAAATTCAAAAAAAAGAACAACTCAATCTTCATTTGTAATCTACGACGTTCTTTTTTTAAAAGTAAGGGTTGATTATAAAGGAATACAACGTTATCTATTAAAAAATGTATTATTTATCTGTTGGATGTACGCGCGGGGTAGAGAGGCCCGCGGGACGTGCGGTGCCCGAAGGCGGGCGAAACGTTGAGGATGCACACTACACACTTGACGTCAAGTTGGTAGCGTAGCGAGACGCAACCCGCGAAACGGCAGTCACATCACTAGTTTTTTTACGTGACCAAATTTAAGAGCGGGAATATGTAAACAAAAATAAATATTGCTCAAAAACTTAGTGAGGACCATATTTGGATTTTTCACGGATATTAAATTTGAGTGCTTTGTGTTAATAAGACAATATTATATCTATTGATAAGGATGCGTGCTATATTAATATACAATATTCAATATAGTGTTATCAAGTGAAAGTAATTATATGTATACTAGAAATTATTAATAAGTTTACAATCATGGCGGAGTGGAAAAATAAAAAGAAGTATCATTCGCAGACGTCGGAAAAACCTAAAGGAAAACGCGGGGTGAGTGCTTATTTTTCATAGCTATATTTTACTTTTATAACGAAGATTTAATTCATCTATCATTTTAAATCAATATATTAATGATAGGAATAAATGATAGGAAAATATTTAAGACAATATATTTAATTTAAAAACGTTTGCATTAGAGTATGATTACAGTATGAGTAGGAAAAGTCAGTTTTCATCTGAGCCAATTTCTTTTTACTAGTTGACACAGCGAACTTTGTTTCACCCCAGAAGAAAAAAATTCATTGGGTCATTGTGGGTTATCCCTAAGAGATCATCGGGGAGTTTGTTTAGTTTTTTTGTATAAGTTATACAATGATGTAGTACATTCAGGCTCTGCCAGCAGCTCTGCCAGCCTGTTTGCAATTAAGTGCTAAATCTCGAAAATGATCACTTTTTTGCTTGAATTATTTACATACAAACCATCCCGTTGACACTCTATCTATCTATTAAAAAAATTGAATTAAAATCCATTGCGTAGTTTAAAAGATCTATGTATAAAATAGGACAGACAGCGGCAAGCGACTTCGTTTTATACTACGTAACGATATCAATACAGATTGGCTGATTGTAACATTCCTATGTTACAATCAGCATCAGTAGTGGTTTATAGACATGACTGCACAAAGGTACGTAGGTTCAATACAAGCCTGGAAAAAAAGTTAATATGGGGATAGGGATCATAAAGTTCCGTAATTAAATTTCAAAGACCCCAACATTTAGGTCGGGTACCTAAAACAGGGAGACGAATTAATAAAATGATTTTAATGAAACCTCCCCCTTATAGGGAGTGGAAATTCGAATGATCAGGAACTTTTATAACCAAGTCATAAAATTTTAATAGTGTCACGTGTAGATATTATTGTACTTTTATAAAAGTACTTTTTAGATGTATACCATTATTTCATGCACAATAATTTTAAGTGTTCAGTGGCACAGGTACAATAATTTTAGTAATTGTTAGGTTTTTTCGAAGTACATATTGATAGCTTATTGCACTGTCATAGTCATGGTTTATTAAGTAAAAATATTGTTTTAATTCTTGTTTAAAATTCTGACTCATAAATGTTTTTATAAATAAATACTGACGGTGAATAGAAAAACCTTAAAACATAAACAAATAATGTTTGTTCTTTGGGCACAGATCGGATCCGCAGAAAGTTAGTTGGTAGCTTACCAACATCGCAAGAACTATCAACAATTTAATTGCTTTCCCACTAACATCTGACAGACCATGTAATCTTTCTTTATGCAAGAATTGAAAAACAAACAAAAATAGGTGTAAAAAATAGTATTTTGAAAAAAGAACATGCATGACTTCACGCCTTTTTCTACCCTAAGGTGTAGGCAGTGAAGCCTCGCCTCGCTGTTATGTTAACGTCCCAAATGGAATAGGTGGCGAACCTGTTACCATACCGGGCACAAACTTTTCAGTCATTCGATCATTTCATTTATTATCACACTTCCGAAAATAATTTGGAAAAGTCATTCGGGTGATCCAGGATTCGAACCCGCGACTTCTTGATTCAGAAGCGGGATGCTCGACCACTGAGTATCATCCATGAGACCATCAATAGCTACAGTCGGTAACTCGGTATATTATATATTCGTTGTACATTGTAACTATTTACCTTAATTACTAAAATGCTTTTTTTATCTATCAGCGCATTAAGTAAAGTACATCTTACTGTCTCATAAGTAAGTCCCTATATCTTTGCTTACTTAAATATACGTACAATTTTGTACAATTTTGTCGACACGAAGTCTGTAGTGACAGGAAGCTAAATTACTTTCTAATAGGTTAAACATATCATTGTTTTTCTATGAGCTTTTTCTGCCCTACATCCTTGTCTAGCCTTACCCCTTTTTCCTTTTGGTGTAGGTAATGGATGTTAAGCGTGGTCTCGCCGAAGTTTTTACATCCCAAATGGTGAGAATAAATGGCCAAACAGACTGTCATACACGGGGCACAATGTCATTGATCAATAATTATTATACATAACTTCCGAAAAGAATTCCGAGAAGTCTTAGCCTCGGATACGATAACACTAATTCTTGATTCAGAAGCGCGCTGCTTAAACTGGAGACCACCGAGACGACTTGACTTAAAATGTTTGATAAGTGATAGTACTAATAATATATTTTTAAAAATGTTTGATAATAAAAAAATATATGTGTACATTATCAGCTCAACTCGGTCTATTGCTGGACCTGTGATGTCCAGAATGGCGCATCACCGAATTCGATCATTGGTACACTAGTTCGCTATAACCAGTGCCAGTCACTTTGCGTACATTGTTGCCCCCCACAAAGCCGGATAACGCCCTATAATAGGTTACTCGGTCTCCAGTCGCGATCTCCCCCATCGGATATTGGTTCTGAGATAGATGTGACCTGCTACCTTAACACTATTTTCTTTAGTCTTTGTCAAAGTTAGTTAAATTAGTTTAAAGATTTCAATACATTGTTCTATTTATAGTTTTTTTTTTAAATAATTAGTCTCTTGTGAGGTAGACAGAATGAACAGATTGCAATAAGACACGCTTCATACTCACCTCACTTGCAACTTCTTTCAAACCTCTTGTCGGTTTTTAAGATTTCTAACGTCACGTTCAATTTAGTTCTGGACAGTGTATCGTTAACGTCCCATACATCCTTACGCTTTTGCACTCAATATCTGCTTAGTCAGTTATCTTGCATTCTTTCCCCCAGTTCGAAATAACGGTGCAACGGTTTTTTACTTTAACCGCTTCATTTAATCCAATTTGAGGCTTATATCAGATATATATAGCTAATTCAAAGTATCCATATTGCTTTTAGTTACCAAATTATTTTCTATTGAAAGATATTGTTTTTGTATCATCTATACTTATATTATAAAGCGGAAGAGTTTGTTTGTTTGTTTGTTTGTTTGAACGCGCTAATCTCAGAAACCACCGGTCCGATTTCAAAAATTCTTTCACGTGTGTATAGTCCATTTATCGAGGAAGGCTTTAGGCTATATTATATTTTCAAATAAATTAGGGATCCTTACTATAAGTTCAATAATGTAACCCAAGGTGTAAGAAAAAGTCCCAAAAAAATTCTTAAATCGCGAACGCTGCAAAAACTATTGATTATAGAACAAAACAATGTACTACACTTTCACAGATCATATAATTGTCGACAGAAAAGTCCGCGACGGCATATGTCTAACTATTGTAGTTATCGCACATTATGTACTTTTTTAATTATTAAAAATAATTAAAATGAGGTCGTTTTAAAAGTTCTTTATTTTGTACCTTGGTATTAACTCTCTTTAAAATAAATTACTTCAATATAAAGATAGATTCAATACCTTTCTAGAACTTTTTGAATGATTCAATTCGGACATTTAATTCAAAAGATATCGCAAAATACAAAATGTAAGTATTCGTTTCTTAGGCAAATATTCCGCGCACATATATCGGGAGTCCCGCCCGTCTCGGTCATGAGCGCCGCTCATAGCTGGCAGGTAATTTTTTTTTTAACTTTCTTAGCCTTGTTCTTTTGTCCTAATGAGTTTGTAGTATTTAATCGTCTTTTGGGGGATATATATTGTTATTTTGTAATAAATAATAGGTGATGTGAATATGTAACATCTGTGTCCCCGTGTCTATTTAGACACATATTTTAGAATTTGATCTATTTAAGAGTATAATAAACCGGAAATAACGCGACACGTTTAGGTAAACAAATAATTACTTTTATTATTAGCTTGACGTTTCGTCCTGGTTGCACTAGCTGTAGTCGCAAGCAGACAGATAATTTGTTTACCTAAATGTTTCTCATTATTTTCCGTTCATTATATTTATGTAACATGCAACGCGAATATTAAAAGAAAAAAATATTTTCATACTTATGTAACCAAAGTCATGGGTCAAAGCTAGAGTTAGTTTACAGTTAGTTCTTCACGCAGATATTATAATATTATCTATAATTCTTTACCACATAGAGTTGCCCATCTAGATTTACTTTTTTAATATCGTGATCTCTTAAAATGTAGTGAATTTATTTTAATAAGAGTAATACCAAGGTGCCAAATCGACATCATTTAAATTATAAAAAAATCACTCACTGTGAGTAAGACATAGTGTTAAGAACATGTGGTGACCAGGTTTTTTTGTAAATCGACGAGAATGACCAATTAAAAAAAAAAGTTTCAAGTAGTAGATACTAAAAAAAAACTAAAGATTGACAAAAAATTTCTGACAAAGTCCCTGGTATTGCTATTGATTGAAATTGATAATATTTTTTTTGGGATAGGAGGGCAAAGCGTGTCACCTGATGGTAAGCAACCTACGCCGCCCATGGACACCGGGAACACTTTTAGTGTTACCGTTGCGTTGCCGACCTTTAAGGGAGAAGGATGGGGAAGGGAGGTGGACCTCCGGGTACCTCTCTCACCGAACGAAACGCAGCATGAGCCACTTTACGTCGATCTTCTGAGAGGTGGTATTTCACCGGTTGAGCCGGCCCATTCATGCAGCTAACTGCTTATTATTTTCCTCATATCTTATTCATACCGGGTTGTTAGTCGCTAATATCAACAGCTAAGCAAGTAAGATGTGTAATAATCGTGCCTTATGGCGCTTTGTACTCTCTACCTACCCCGCAAGGGATCTGGCGTGAAGTTATGTATGTATAACTTGAATTGAAAAAAAAAATAGTGTTAGTTCATTTATGTGGAAAGCTTTGGGGTATTAATATGATCGCGGCAATAATCATTTTAGTGAAAAATGTATAATATGGCGGTACGAAGTTCGCGCGGCCTGCTAGTCAGTCTATATATCTATGAGAGCTGTTGTGTTTATTAAAAGTTTAAATTATTTATCCAAACTTTTTAAATTACCTTAACATGTTACATTGTTAAAACTAGTATATAGGTAAACACAAAATGTACAATAATGTACATATATCATATTTTGCGTTAGGTACACAAAGTTGAATTAGTTGGTTTCAAATGATTTTTTTTTTAAGCTTCATGTTTATAAATTACTAGCTTTTCGCCTCGCGGTGTTACTCGTGTAGGTACAAACAAAATGGTGATGACAATGATAATTAAATATAGCATATGTTACTCTGAGCGAATTCAGCTATCTAATGGTAGAAGATTTTTTTTTAATCGGTTCAGAAGTTATTGAGTTTATTCGTTACATACAAAAATACAAGTCATTCCTATTTATTTCTTAGATTTTCGCGAATCACATTCATAACATTGAAACAACTCGAGTTTCGAACTCTTTCTATAAAGATCTCTATAAAGAGTTCGAAACGTCGGGAAATAAATAGAAACAAGTTCCAAATAAACGCGATATAATCGATAAAAAGGTTTTTCAATGTTACAAGGCATTCCTCTTTATAATATTAGTACATATAAGGATTTGCCAGCGACTTTAAATATACGTACTTTTAAGAGTATAAATTATTCTTACAGAAAACTAAGCACGAAATTAATGTCTTATTGGTGGATGGAGTGTAATCATTACGTAGTATAAAATAAAATTGCTTTCGGCCGTCTGACCCCTTGTATCTTTGAAACTACGCAACGGATTTTGATGCGGTTTTTTTTAATAGATAGAGGGTATAAACGGAATGGTTTTTATCTCTTGGTATCTACCTAATGCAGGTATGATGTACTAAAGAAACAGTCTCGGTGGCGCAGTGGGCGAGCGCACGGCCTCTGATCCAGAGGTCCGGGGTTCGATTCCAGACACTGGCTCACACCAATGACTTTTCGAAATTGTTTTCGGAAGTTATGTGTGATAAATACCGATGACTGACAAACTTTGTGCCCGGTATGGCAATGGGTTCGCCACCTATTCCATTTGGGACGTAAACATAACGGCGAGACGAGGCTTAACAGCCGCTGCCTACACCTTCGGGTAACAAAAGGCGTGAAGTTGTGTTATGTTATGTACTAAAGAAAAAGTGATAAATCCAAAATTTACTTATTTATTACCTATGCTGGGGAACAAAGTTCACCGGGTCAGCTAGTAAGTAGTAAAATATACGTATGTACCTGTATTTATAGTCAACAAACGAGGAAAATTTTCGAAAACACAACGCAAAAGTATAAGGAAACCAAATTGGGATCAAATGCGATAAGTTTCTTGAATGTAATTCAAAGGAAGGACTTTAATATATATTGTGGTCTAAGGGTACGAAGTACTTCCGTAAATAGGTACTTTGACAAACAGTCAGACTTGACGAGGGTTTTTGAATGTTACATAAAACTCTTCTATATGCCAGGGGAGTCGATCATAGAGTACTTATTCCAAAATAGAGTGTGTAGGATATGATCTGTCTAAATAGATTTCTATTTCATTGTATTTTGGGCGAACCTTATTTAATATAATTGAAACTATATGACGTACATATCATAATTTCACACCTTTTGCTATCAGAAGGTGTTGGTAGTGGCTGTTAAGACTCGACTCGCCGTTATTTTATAGTACCAATTGGAATAGGTGGCGAACATATTGTCATACCGGGCACAAAGTTTTCAGTCATCGATATTTATCACACATAACTTTCGAAATTAATTTCGAGAAGTCATTGGTGTATGCCAGTGCCAGGATTCGAATCCGCGACCTCTGGATTCAGAGGCCGTGTGCTTGATCACTGGACCACCGAGACTCTTACTACTTAGTAGCTACTTAGTAACTCGGTCTGATAACAAAATATAGTCCAATGTTTCATATTACTTAATATATAAATAAACCATTTGAAATGTATTTACAACAGTTAATTATATCGATATTATAATTTGCAAACAAAATAAAATAAAATACACACATTACTAATTATTATTTCTACGAAACTCATTAGGAAAACAAATAAAACCCATTTGGGAGTTTGATTAAAATATAATGTTTTAGTACAAAAATTCTCACATTTATTAACGAGCTCGTATATATTTATGAACAAATAAGACGATAATGATTCTATACAAATTTGTGTGTATGTTATTGTACATAACAAGAATCGCCATTCATATATAATATATTAGTTAAAATTACAAATAATAATAATGTTGCCCTAACGCGACCTTTCCTACAGATATCGGTGTACAAACTTCGTCAAATTTTCTACAATGGCCCGCAGACGTTAATTGTTCAAAGTGTACCGACTCTTGTTGGGTTTTAATCGTGAATATTAACTATATTCCATTCATCCACTATTCATAAAACTAATTTTGAATATAATATTTTACTTTGTTTTATATTAACTTCAATATTACAAGTTACTATTTATTAGTGCAAGAATGGGCCGGCTCGACCGGTGAAACACCACGACCTCTCTTTTTTATCCCATAAAAAAAAAAAGTTAAATTTCTGAGTGCACAAACGATTCACCAGAAGTTTAACACAGAAAAGTTTTGAGATTTTGTTTGGGAACTGTTAATAAAAAAATATAATTAATATATATTTTATACTATTAATGAATACATAAACATAAATTCAAGACAAGTCAGAACAGAGTGTCTTAAGGTACGATTCTTTCCTAACTATTGTCATACACTTTCGTCGATTTTTAAGGCCCCTGAAATTATCTTCCTCCAGGACTCGTTCTAGATTTCGTCTTGTAATAAAATAGCTGAGCTGGCAAACTTTGTACCGCATCAAAAGTAATTATTACAGAGTTCATAACCTTCATCTATTAAAAAAAACCGCATCAAAATACGTTGCGTAGTTACAAAGATCTAAGGGACAGACAGCGGTAAGCGACTTTGTTTTATACTATGTAACGATAATATTCGCAGAAAAGCATGATAAAGTTAAATCCACAGGTGGTTCAACATTTCAGACACTTGTTGAATGTTATACAATAGATGTTAAAATAAATAAACGTGTATGTACGATGTAACGAATGTTGGATTTTGGACATTCGCGAATGCGAATGCGAATACGAATATTTCTTAAAAACATTCGCGAATGCGAATGCTAATGCCAATATTTCTTTTAAGCCTTCGCGAACGCATTTTAACGATTCTCAGACCTAAAATACACACAAAATTTCATCAAAATTGCTCAAGCCATATTGGTGCACTTATCCAGTGATTAATATCACGCGAAGAAGAATATTTTGAATTAAGTTTTTGAATATTTTCAAAATTATTGAAAGGAGAATGAGGGTGGAATGGAGTGTGATCTGAGGAGTGGGAGGCTCAGGGTGGTTTTAGAAGCGGACGAGGGTGTATGGATCAGATTTTTTCACTCCGCAACATCGTCGAGAAACAACTGGCTGTTAGCCGGAAGGTTTTCTGCGGTTTTGTGGATCTGGAAAAAGCGTTTGACAGGGTGTTACGAAACGATCTGTGGGACATACTCCCGGGCTAATGGGGTGTACAGCGCACTGCTGCGTGCAGTGCAATCCACGTATGAGGGCTGCACAGCGTGTGTGCGTGTTGACGGCGGCTTGTCCCCCTAGTTTGACGTCAATATCGGCGTCAGACAGGGTTGCGTGCTGTCCGCTCGGCTATTCATCCTGTACAGTGTACCTGGATAGTTGTCTCCAGAGAGTGAGGGCCGAATGTAAGGCTACGAATAGGTGACCTAGTTATGAGCTGCTTGCCTTACACAGATGACGCCGTGCTTTTAGCTAAATCGCCGTCGGACCTGCTACCTACCTCGTGGCGCATTGGTAAAATTACCGGCTGCAGCAATGAGGTCGGGGGTTCGATTCCCACCCGAGCACAAATATCTGGGACAAACATGAATATTTGTGTGGTGTCGGGGTGTTATTCTATGTATTATAAGTACATATGTATTTACAAAAGAAAATTATATAATAATATGTATTAATATCCGTAATCTAGTATCCATAATACAAGCATTTAGTTGCTTAGCTTGGAACTAAAGGTTGCTGTGTGAATTGTGTCTAAGATATTATTATTATTACAGTGAAAGACCATTAACAGTTATAAAACGCTTACAATGAAATGTGATGAAAACGAAAGTTATGGTGTTTGAAAGGAAAGAATCCAGAACGGATACAAGAATAATGGTTGATGATGTAGTGCTAGAGTAGGTGGATGAAATTGTATTTTGGATGCGGTTTTAGAGGAATGGTAGATACACCATGGATGTCGAAAAAAGAGTGGCGTTAGGAAACAGCGTAAATGGAGCATTGGGCAAAGATAACTTATGGACGCGAGAGTTGATGTAAGAGTGTCGATGTAAAAGTAAGAAATGTTCCGATGATTCGGAAATATAGAAAGACCGGATGAAGACAGATTGACCCAGCAGATATACAATGCAAAAATGGATGAACGTCGGAGTCGCAGACGGCCAAGACATACTTTCCATGACCAAATAGAACATGTCCTGGAGGAAGGTAATGTCAGGAGCTTTAAAGGTTGAGCGTTTATAACAAGAATTAAGAGAGTCAAAGAAACGAGTCAGGCGTGTATGAATCTTCCGTTATGAACATAATGGAAGATTCATACACGCCATTTCTGCTTTACCCCACAAGGGACTTGACGTGCTGTTATTTATGTGCTTAAGTATATATTTTCAATCTAGTTACCTATTTTAAGGCCATAATATAATATTTTTTATTCTAGGTGGGCAAAATAGTAAAGAAAATATACAACTTATTTTTCGTATCATCGTGCTTTAAACAATTTCTTGATTTTTTGTTATTAAAAAACATTCGCAAAACATTCGCAATCTTTCTTGCGAATGATTATGCGAATACGAATGTTCAAAAACATGCGAATATTCGCAAATGCGAATGCGAATGCGAATATTCGTTACATCACTAGTATGTACTGAGTCAGAAATATTCGACTCCGTGGTCTGCACGCGACCAATCTGACCCCTCGTGTCATTATGTCCGGTGACCTCACACATTTAGCACACGAGCAGTTGTATTTTTCGTACCTATACTGTCCCGTTGCAAAATATCGATTACTAGTCACACTTGATACTTAATAATTTTGCCACCGTGAAATCGATAATCGCAATGCCTTATCACAAGATCAATTAATAACACGGACAAGATGGTCTCTGGGCACGATTATTGTAAACAGTGGGTACGACGAGAACCGGCATTTTGTGAAATTAATGGGTTTTTGTAAATAACACAAGTCGGTATTTATTTGCGTGTCGGGATATCGAGAGGAATTGTCCGTGTGAGATGGGCGGGCGGCGTGCACCGTACAGCGATAGCGGGGGTCACGTTCCCGAGATAAAAGTGAAGATAACTTAAACGTCTTGTGTACATGATTGTCTCTGCGTCGTAGTCACATATTGATATATTAAAATAAATATATATGTTATGTTTTTATGTTATTCTGTTTTACACATTTTTACACGCATTATTAATATTAAAAAGTCTAGTTTTAATCTATTTATCATATAAAGGTAGAGATTTCTTTACATATTATTATCAGATACAGTAAAATATTTATGTGGGGTACCTGTTTAAATAAATGGTAACATAATATTGAATTAACCTATTCTAGTCTCGTCTAGTCTTGGTGGTCCAGTGATCCAGCATCCCGCTTCTGAACCAATGTCTATTCGAAATTAATTTTATTTATTTATTTATTGATTTATTTATTTATACTTTATTGTACACACAAGATAGTAGACACATAGTAAAACCTTAAAATTGTGATAGTACAATGGGCGGCCTTATTGCTGTAAGCAATTTCTGCCAGGCAACCTTAGGATGGAAAAACATAAATTTAGAGTGGGCAGTAAATGTTGCGTACAATTTAATTAGGTACTTATATAATTAAAAATATAATACATACTATATACAAATATATATACATAGAAACACCTACATAGACTTACATACATTAAATCAACATACACACACACACACCTACATACACGTACATTTTGTGTGATAAATATCGATGACTTAAAAACTTTGTGCCCGGTATGGCAATAGCTTCGTCATTTGGAACTAAAACCTCGCGGCGGCTTTCCTCCGGCCGTTTACGCTCATCCTAGACAGAAGTGGGTAGCAGTAGCACGATTTACATAAACATAACTTCACGCCTTTTGTTACCCGAAGGTGTAGGTAGCGGCTGTTAAGCCTTGTCTCGCCGTTATGTTTACGTCCCAAATGAAATTTAAATAGGTGGCGAACCTATTAAGATACCGGGCACAAAGTTTTTTAGTCATCAATATTTATCACACATAATTTTCGAAAACAATTTCGAAAAGTCATTGGTGTGAGCCAGTGTCAGGAATCCAACCCGGACCTCAGGATCAGAAACCGTGTGCTCGACCACTGCGCCACCGAGACTCTAAAGCACGATTTAGTCACTGAAAATTTTATAATGTCTGTTATTTGTTATACATACACACATATAAGTATATATTTTAATTATATGAATACATTCATGACTTTTTATTACATAAGTTACTTGCATCCACAACATAGGGAAGCTTTAGTGGCTTAGCTTTCTTCAAAAATCATTACAATTGTTAAGTTAATAATAAAAATTGCCTTAATGTTGCTAGTTTTTTTGATGGGATAGGAGGACAAACGAGCAGGCGTGTCACCTGATGGTAAGCAACCAACGCCGCCCATGGACACCAGCAACACAAATAGTGTTACTGTTGTGTTGCCGACCTTTATGGGATAGGGAATATGGGTTAAGGAAGGATGGGGAAGGGGGTGGGCCTCCGGGTACCTCTCTCAACGAACGTAACGCGACATAAACCACTTTACGTTGATCTTCTGATAGGTCGTGGTATTTCACTGGTCGAGCCGGCCCAATCATGCAGCGAACTGCTTGGCTCTACTACTGTATTTTACAAATTCAAGTTTTTATTATCTACGAGTAAAACTAATTAAGCGAGTAGGTCTTATTTAATAGCAAAAGCTGTGCCAGTCTATTCGCCCCTTAACCTTATCAGGTAATAGGCTAGATTTCGAGAAGAAACAATATCTTCGCAGGCTAGAATTACGTTTTAGCTTTCGTGACTAAAGTAATCTATACCGACATTATAGCTGAATGTATTTATTGAAATACATACTTGTTGTATGGTGAATAAAGATGCGACACATATATAATTACTTGAGGCGCCATTAGCAAAATAATCGAAACACGTGTGTGATTTATTACTCTATAAGGTATGGCGGCAGGTTTTTTCCGTGTCGCCTTTAAACACAGGAGCTAGTAGTAGCAGTACTTATATTAAATACCAAGCCTTCGTTCACCTGAATTTTCTTTTTTCCGGTGGGCTACCCTTGATAAATACTTTTTACTGATCGCGAAATTTAATACTGGCAGTCAACAGATCTAAGACATTACCAGTTTTTTCACAAGGAAATTCGAAATTTGAAAATAATCTGTACTCGCATATTTTTTGTTTTTGAATTAGGATAAATATGTTTTTTAATGAAACAATTTTTGTTAGTGTTTGTTAGTGTGTGTCAAAATGTTGATCCGGAACTTTTGAGTTTCTCTGCATTAGTTTTAGTATTTCTTAAGGTAAGTAAGTAAGGTAGAGATACCAGGGCAACTAATCGAAAAAACTAAAGAATATTTTGTATTGTACCTAAGATATTGCCAATGAAATTTAAATAAAATTTTTAAATTCAATAGGGAGAGAGACGATAACGAAACGATAGCTAAAAAACTTTTAGAAGAGACACTTTAAAATCAAATTATTATTAAACTTATGCCCATTTAACGTTGCTAACGTTTTAGATTGGTTTAGATATTTCAAGATCTCAAGGGATAAAATGAGATTGTAATAATAAAATAAAACTGATGAACATTAATCAAGCGGATTCTAGGTATTTATTCATTCTTTTAATTTGTAATACTCTGCATACATATATACATAGTTTTTATGAGTTCTATTTTAAAATATATTTAGTTCTACAATAACGAAAGACAGATTTACTTACAAACTGGTAAGAAAAAGTTTAGTACAAAACAAATATTTGACAATCAAAGCTTGAAATATTAAAATAAAAGTATTTATAAATCTTAACAATTATTGTTAGCGACAAATATAAAGTGCATGAATTTATCATTTTAAATTACTTATACAATTATAAAACGAGTATGTCGAAGTGAGTGTGACCGTTGTATGCCCATTTTTCAAAGATACTTTATTGGATTATACATGACCTTAAGGTCAGAGTTATTTATTGGAAATATATAAAATTGAGTTTAAATTAAATGCACAAAATGTACACACGCCTAAGATTAATCATTGAGGCGTGTTGTTAACGTAATCTTTGTATAAAAAATGTATTTATATACGCCCAAAGGGACTCCATTCTTTTAAAGAGTTACTTGCATGAATAATTTCTATCGTATTCTATTTACTCGTATACCTAAATATATAAAACCTCTTTTTTATTACTTTGTAGGCAAATAAAAACTCGATGTCTAAAAGAATCGATAATACTCGGAATTCGAAAATTAATATAAAGAAAAGCAATATAGGCATCTGAATGGATTCTTAAAGATTGTTGTTTATACAGAATTATTGGAATTTGAAATTGGAACTAAATCGGAACAATAATTAATACAACATCGCATTTACATATGCGATGTTTTTTTTAGTGCAGTATGGCACTGAGTTAGTAATATTGCCGCCTCCTTCTTCATTAGGAGTCACGTCGAAGACTGAGGAAAACCTTAGCATCGTTTCATAGATTCCTGATGTTCTGATGACTATGGCTTTTTTTTAAAGAAAGCAGTCTAGGCAGCCTATATATATATATATAGGTTAGTCTGTAAATGGTGTGAAAAAAATTATCTAACAATTTCGGAGCCAGAAAAGCAATGTACAAATGACATATTTATGTTCTACTAGTAGCAGATGATTGGAAGAGAGCAGATGACTGATACTCCCTTCTAATCGTCCATAAAAACATAACATGACATAACTTTACGCCTGTTTCTACCCGAAGGTGTAGGCAGTGGCTGTTACGCCTCCACTCGCCGTTATGTTTACGTCCCAAATTGAACCTATTGCCATACCGGGCACAAAGTTTTTAGTCATTTTCATCATCATTTTCTAATCGATTTTATGTTAGGAGCCTCAAAAATCGACGCGTGTGCATGAAAAGAGTTGTGAAAGTCAACGAAGCGAGTGAGGTGTGTTAAAATCGTGCCTTATGACGCTCCGTTCTCTCTGGCTACCCCGCAAGGGATTTGGCATGAAGTTATGTATTATCGATTTTACAACCGAAAGATAAAACTTTGTTTTTTTTTAAATTAAACTAGATACATAACCCATAAGCTTAGAGTTTTAATTGTTTAAGTATTCAGTGATTGCAGATGTCTGTTATTAAATTACGTAAATCTAAAATATAAAACGAAATCTATAATTGTCAAAGCTCATACAATAAAATTTCTAAATTGCTTTATTCGTCATTACATTTCTAAATATTTCAGAAATGGAGAGACTAATTTATAAGTGTAGGTAGTATCAAATGGAATATGTAATAATATGCGGCAAATATTTTGCTGAGTGATATATTTAATTATTAATAGTTTAAAATGTAATTTGTGGATTATAATCTAATATATAAAATTCTCGTGTCACGGGGTGCGTAATTGAACTCCTCCGAAACGGCTCGACCGATTCTCATGAAATTTTGTGTGCATATCGGGCAGGTCTGAGAATAGGACAACATCTATTTTTCATCCCCCTAAATCACAAGGGTAGCCCACCCCTCAATATTTTTTTTTTAATTTTTCCATATATTTCAGTTTCTTATTTTTTTTATAAAACGGGATACAAAAATACATACAACCCTAAATTTTCAACCCCCTACGATCAACCACTATTTTTTAAATTTTATTTTTTGGCAAGACAACGTTTGCTGGGTCAGCTAGTTACTTTATATTATTTAAAAGCCTAATAGAATTGTCATAGAAATTCAAATGCAAACGCAAAATCCGTTAAAAGATAAAATTGTAGCACAGATATAATTAAGGTTTAAACGAGATATATACCTACTGTATTTAGAAGACTAGATAAAAGCCTAGATTATTTGTTGGAAAATATATTAAGGTTGTTACATTAAATATACATTATTACCTATTCTTCTTGCTATTCTGCTTGATCGCTTGCATTAAATGACAGGTATTATGAAATTTCTGATTAATTTTATATCTTAAAATAGTCTTTTTTTTTTCATTTTTATTTAATTTACTATGATTAAACGGCTTATAGATGTTTTTTTTTATGGGATAGGAGGGCAAACGAGCAGGCGTGTCACCTGATGGCTAGCGACTAGCCCCGCCCATGGATACCTGCAACACGTATAATGTTACATTGAGTAGCCGGACCTTTATAAATATTCTCTTTTTAAAATATTTCACACGTGGAGGCCGCAGTACCCGGGACGGTATATGAACTTTTGGGGTCTGAAGTACCCGGGGAGTAGGATAGGAGAGGATGGGGAAGGGGGTGGGTCTCCGAGTACCTCTCTCACCTAACGAAACGCGGAATGAGCGACTTTTCGCAGATCGAGCCGGCCCATTCAAGCGGCGAACCGCTTGGCTCTACCACTGTTTGATTTTACTTATATATTATAGTAATAATTAATGGCCATTATAGATGCTACACCTATTTGGATGGATTAATAATATAGCCGACAGCCATCTTAAATCATCGCAGTAATAAATCAGCTAGTTGGATTGAATTGATGACGTACCAAGATGCCACCAACAAATAAATCTTGTCTGTCGTTAGTGTTGCCAATAAAATTTTAACAGTGTATAATATACATTTTATCCGTAAACGGATTCTGAAGCCTTTTAAGGATTATAGTAAAATAAAATTTATAGCTCAACGAACATTTACTTACATAGGTGCGTGAAGAAGTTACCGCTGCGTTACTAATACTTGGTTCCAAATACATACATATGCCCAGTTCTATTCAGCCAGTAAATTTTTCATTTTTTTTTTGTAGTCATCTTGGAATATGAACCGATTATATTCAGCCAGTCAATTATTTTTATTTTATGTAAAAAAAGGTTTTCCTGTAAAAGCTGTAAGTACCGTCAAATGGGGTGACTTGGAATCTAAGGGTGAATAGAAATAAAATTTTCCACCTCAATTACTTAGTAACTAGTACAGTACAACTAATACTTTCTTGCTTAGTAACGAAATAGGTTGCCTATTTGCAGATAAAACAAAAACTTATGCATTTAAGTTTAGACTTAAATAGATTTGAGGTGGTAAAATTACATTTCTATTCACCCTTACATACCAAGTCACCCCATTTGACGGTACATAGAGTAGGCTTTTTATTAAGTCTCTCCCATTGTCTAGTCATTATCATTGGTAGATATGAAAGTCTCGAAGATTGTATGTTCAGTTAATATCATCAGCCTTTCAATATTCACTGTTGGACTCAGCCTTCCTCATAGAACGGATAGATTCGTGAGTTGTGGCTACCCGCATCCAGTAACTTCCTGCGACATTGATGAGGCCGTCGGTCCATCTAGTGGGGGGACGTCCCACTCTACGTTGACCAGTTCGTAATTGCCACTCGAGAACCTTTTTTTTATCTATTAATCTCTTTATTAATATACATTTATGATTATTTAATTATTATAAATTAATCCAATTCAATAGTCGATTACTTTTCAAAATGTTATTTTACGTTATTAAAGCTTCGGCCTATAGGAAATTTCTGCCAAGACGAAAAACATAAGACATACCCTCCATAATTACTCTATGGCTAGTCCAAATGCTCTCAAGTCACACGAAGCACTCCCAATGCTTACAGTCTATCTTTATTAACTACCATTATGCCCGGCCTTGCAAAGTAAATATAGTATACTGCAAATTTTCCTTCTAATGGTGGCATTAATCTTCAATCAGAAATAGAATAATAACCGGGATTATAATGATTTACTGCGATTATAAATTACTCACGTTCAACACTTGTCTGTACCAATATAATTGAAACAATATAATTACACTATGACACAACTCAAATGGATTACTAAGGATATTACCTGCCAATCAAGACTAATTACCTACTTCAAATGCAAAATACAAATACAGTGTTTTTTGGGGTAGACAGAAATAATTAGATGGAATAATCACCATCTCGTTGGCGCAGTGGCTAGCACCCCGCTTCTGGTTCAAGAAGTAGTAGGTTCAAATCCTGGCACACACCAATGACTTTTCGAAATTTTCGGAAGTTATGTGTGATAAATATCGATGACTGACAACTTTGTGCCCGGTATGGCAATAGGTTCGCCACCTATTCCATTTGGGACGTAAACATAACGGCGCGACGAAGCTTAACAGCCGCTGCCTACACCTTCAGGTAGAAAAACGCGTGAAGTAATGTTATATTAAGTTAATAATCACCAGTCTTTCACAAGTCATTTGAGGGTGGTCGAGCCACGCAGTACTTTTCGTCTATTTTCATGATAAGCTTTCTTACAATTTGTCCAATGATAAGGTATAATTGAAGAATACTATTCAAATATCTTCACATTTGTGAATAAGATTTATTGGAATTCATTTGATATATTGATATATTCCTTATAGACACAGTTGATAAAATCTTGTTTTATATATTTTCAAGCGAGAAATAATAACTTACATTAAATAAAATATATAAATATTAGACAAGTTACAAGTAATACATACATTTATATGTATTTTATTGAGAAGTAAGCAAGACGAAAAAAAACCATTAATAACCGAAACGCCCTCGCACTGTGCACGAAAATATGTCGTTAGGTGAAATATTAGTGACCATGTTAGTGATAAGAAAAACCTTGTTACATGAAGAAAAGCAAAATTCATTAATCATGTATTTTGGATGTAACATTTCGTTATGAAAGAAATCAGAAATGCCAAAAGAATTGTGTCAAAATATGAAAAAAATTCGTTCGAAAAAAAAAAACTTTCAAATAGCTGACTTGTAGGACGATGTTCGCACATTCTCCTAGCCGTTGTGAATCGAGTGTCGGGGTTAAACAAAATACGAGTACCTACATCTTCAGGACTTGTATTTTGTCTGGACGACTCCTAGAAGTGACGATATAGGTTATATATAAGAATATTGTTTAATTAAACAAACTAAATGTATTTAGGACGTAACGGAACCAAAAAAGTTGATATCAACATAAACATTTTAGTACGCAAGCTGTACATAGGTACTTTGATGTGGTTGATTTTTTTTCTGCATCGCGTCAACATTCAATTCAATCCAATCTAACAGGCATAAAAACATTTCCATACGGACTAAATCAACTATCTAATTGGTTTACTGCATCAATAAATATCATTTCGAGAATCAGTATGACACGTATCAAATATGAGGTATCCGATAAATCATTTTCTGATTATTTATTTTCAATACGCTTTTATTAGCTTTGCCTCGATTTTCGCTCGATTTTCTCCTTTTTTGAACGACCTGATGTTATTTAAACTTTGCACACCTGTCAGAGACCCATAACAATGCAACTATTTAATCAAAACATCTAATTATCCTAATTAGATTCGACAATCTCTATCCGACTAGCTCCGTCTTCCTTACTCTCATGTGAAGTTTCAGAATTCGCATGCGAGTAAAAGAGATAAATAGAGCTAGTCGGGCGCTGAGCATACTACAAACTCTTTGAGACTCCTATGATAATAATTGCATCTTCGTCAGTATACATTCGTCGATATACCGACAAACCCCGAACGCATACCATTGCGTAATAATAATATTTATGCTATAATAATATATTTATTATATTCCGGTTGCTGTTCACTAAAAAGTGAAAAAGTGATACAGTTGTTAAGAACTCCCAAAAATGTGGCACAGAGCACCCAGCGCTTTTTTCAAATAATTTTATATTTTTTAGTTTGTAATTTGGATGATATGAAAGCATGTTTTTTTGGATCTTTAAACTGTTTTTATCGACATTTTCTATAGTTTAGTATTGATTTTGATAGTCATAAAATATCTTTGTAACACTAAATAGAGCTGAAAAGGAAAGTATTTTATAAACTACTAGCTATCTTTAAACTGTTTTTATCGACATTTTCTATAGTTTAGTATTGATTTTGATAGTCATAAAATATCTTTGTAACACTAAATAGAGCTGAAAAGGAAAGTATTTTATAAACTACTAGCTGACCCGGTGAACTTTGTTCCGCGTCAAAAGTAATAAATGAGTAAAATTTGGATCTTAAAAAGTTCAATTTCAAACGCAACTGCTATGTCCCGCTCTGTTAATACTGTAATATCTTCGTAAATATTCGTTTAAATTATATACTGTAAAAGGGAGATATTGGTCTATATTAAAAGCACAATCTATGTAAGATAATTAACTGGATGAAATTTAATGCTTATGTAATGTTTAAAATTGCTTCGTATATTAAGCCATTATTTTACGTCAAAAAGTAAGACATAAAGATTGACATTGTGGGTTATCCATGAGATAGACATATGCCCTCACGCACTTTTTTGTAGTCCTTCTGAAGGTATTAAATAATGTAGAACATTGTTTAGATCTATCACTTGGGGTTCAGCCAGCGTTTGCAATTAAAGTGCTAAATCTCGAAAGTTATATTTTTTTCTTTACAACGCTATATACGAGTATATAGATCAAAACCACCCCGTTGACACCCTCTAACTATTAAAAAAACCGCATCAAAATCCGTTGCGTAATTTTTAATTTTAATTTATTAGCATTTATGGGGACAGATAGAAAGTGACTTTGATTTATACTATGTAATGATTTGTACAATTTGTGTACGAAAGGTTGTAAACAAAAAAGGGTTAGGAGAATTCTTTAGCTATTTTATATACAAAAGATGTTTTCAAAAATCTGATACTTATTGCTATTGAGTGACTGGAATCGCTCGGAGTTGGTCGTCTGGTAAAAAAAAGCTCTAATAATCTCATTATGACGTAGATAATGAATTGCCTAAGGCCAATAATAGAGAAATCATTTGTTTTTTTTTTCTCGGTTACTATAGAACACAATGTTTACCAAAAAGTTTTACGTCAATTGTGATGAAATAAACTTTTAAGCCAGCTGGAGTATATCGTTTTGTTATTGAATACACGTTCGTGAAGATTATCGAAAGGCTATGAATATATTCAGCTATCAGAACTGGCGATGCTATAAATGATTAATTAACTAATCAAGAACGGACTTTCGCTTGTGGAATTCCAAGTGCACTTCTTACTTATAGAGAGTAGTTACTTACTGTTTAGTTTAAATGTTAGTTTTGTATTAAGTATGCTTAAACTTATATATGGACCCGAAGGATATTCGTGTTCCACATTTGATGTCTTTTACGTCAGTCCTGAGTTTCTTGTATAAATCTGGAGTTTTACAGTTCGCTGCATGAATGGGCCGGCTTGACCGGTGAAATACCACGACCTCTCGGAATATTGACATAAAGTGGCTCGTGCCGCGTTTCGTTCGATGAGAGAGGTATCTGGAGGCCCGATCCCCTTTCCTCCTACTCCCTGAAACGCACCAAGTTCACGGGCGGTGAGAAGTTGCCACTACCACTGCTAAACAACACATAACTTCTAAAAAGATTTCCAAAAACTGTAATATCGTGTACCAATATTCGAACCTGGTACCTCCGGCAATCAATACGACTCTATTGCGTTATGTAACAGATATAGAACAATGAAATACATTGTAACAAATTCGTAATAGGTCCAATTGAACAGTCCCAGCTGTGCATAATACTGAGGCGGAACATATACATAGCTAGTTCTAAGTTGTCCAAAGTATAGATAGTCTCGGTGATATGGAGTTCGACCACCCTGCTTCGGAATCAAGAAGTCTCGGTTTCAAATCTCGATCACAACTCACTCATAATAGGTTCCGCCACCACCGTATAGGCGTAACAGACTTACTCTACGCTATTAGATCGCGGTATTAGATCCGTCTTTGATTTATGAATGAAATGATTATTTTCAGGAGATATTTTCAAAGAGTATTCACTCTTAGTAAATAGTTAACTGACTTTTACACGGAGAATAAATGGTGTGTAATTTTCCAAAGTGTTTTTTTTTTGCTTGTGGTGTGTTGTATCGGGCAAAAATAGCAAATATCGACGTCGGCGTTAAGTGCTAGACGACAGTCGGATAAACAGATCGGCCAGCTCAAGGGCGATCGCGTTTTTGTAGTTAGTGTAGCATCCCACGTATTGAGAGTAGTGTAATTCGTCTATGCCGGCCTCCTCCGCGCCCCTCTCTCACTAAGTACTACAGAAAAACATACATATATTTATCTATATAAATAAAAATGAATGTTGCTGAGCGCAATACTCTATAACTACTTGATCAAACGGCTTTTTTTACTAATCCTTAGAAGTACACATAGAAGTTAAAATTAAGAAAAATAAACAAAATTTTGATTGCATGGATACTTGCATTGCGCCGTACCCTTTCGGATCCAGCTTCAGACTCCTTTCCATATTTATCTCTAAGACTTTCGCGAATCACGTTCATGACATTAAAACAACTTTTAGGATTATATTGCGTTTATTTATTACTAATTTTATTTAACCGACAAAGGTAACAGTTGTTATAATAAATAATTAAAAATAACAACTGTTACCTATTAAATCATACAACAAAGGATCTGTACAAACCAAACTTTTTCTTTAGTAAATATATCTTATAAATAAATATTTATTTTTTTGTTTCATGGTCTGATGTGGGTTACCAATAGTAAAAATCATATTTTTAACATGAACTTTTTGATTTTTATTTCCAAAAAGTGGGTGCTCTCTGTATCATTGAAAATAGCTTTTGAACAAATACCATCTTTTTGTTTATCACTCGTGAAAATGATCTCTGTAGAGAATTCGAAACGTCGGGAAATAAATAAAATTAGTAATAAATAAACGCAATATAATCCTAAAAGTTGTTTTAATTTCATCCCTTCCATATCCCAATTGTAAGGTCCGGCGACGCAATTGTAACACAATCTGTGTTCAGGTGTCCGTGGGCGGCGTTTGTTGATCCCATGGCATACAGAATGGTCTTGCATAGGATAAAAGCTGGTGACAAATGGACGGAAAACGAAGCCTGTTTTCACCCTTTGGGTACAAAACCACAAAGAAGTCAGAATTAATGACTCTACTTGGAAAGTCGCGGTAAAAAATCGCGATTAATAGTTGGATTATAACGGACAACTAAAAAAAGAAAAAATATATACGTGTGAGTGTCGCTAAGGAAGGCCATGCTCCGATGGTTTGGACAAGTAGAAAGAATGTATGATGCAAAATTCACTAAGTAGATATACCGCGCATAAGGGAAATGATGTAGGAGTCGAGGACGGCCACAATAAACTATCCACGATCAAATTGAACGAGTCCTTGGGATGTTGTCAGGAGCCTTAAAAACTAACGAGTGTGTATGACAAGAGTTATGAAAGTCAAAGAAGCGAGTGGAGTTTGTGAGAATCGTGCCTTTATTATGACGCTCTGTTTTCTCTCCATATCCCGCTTGGAACTTGGCGTGAAGTTATTTATGTACCTATATACAACATAAATTACTGTTAGATGACTAATCGTTGGTACATCCAAATGAATTTTGGTAATTGAACATCTTCATTTCACGTATGCTTCACGTAATATATTAGCTCGTATCAGCAATCAATCAAACTTAACTGCTTAGAGATTGAAACAAGATTTCTTAGAGGCTTTTTGATAACGGCTCACGATAGAACAATGTATCCAATACTAATAACTTAATACGAGTTCCAGAAAAAAATTAAACACAATTTAAGGTCGATATGAAATTTCTCATAAATGGTTATAGCCAAATGGAAATTATAATAATATAGGTTTAGGTTAGCAATATCTAATCTAAAGTTAAGCTGCGATGGTTGGAGTCACTTACCTTCTGTGTACTAAGTATCGGGAATTTGTCAATAAAACAAAAAATACAAATTATTCATCTAAATTTATTTTATCGCCTTCAAAGTAGGCCCCATCGCTTGCAATACATACAACATCTCCACCGCTTCACCCAGTCTTCCATACATTTTTCATAGGCTATTTGCGGTATGGCCTTTAGCTCATTCAGCGAATTTTCTTTTATGGCTTCTATTGACTCAAAACGTTTTCCTCGAAGTGGTAATTTTAACTTGGGAAATAAAAAAAGTCAGACGGAGCCATATCAGGTGAATAGGGTGAATGGTCGAGAACGTTTGTTGAATTTTTCGCTAAAAACTCTTTCACTATAATGGCTGTGTGTGATGGTGCATTATCATGGTGCAGCATCCATGAGTTGTGTCGCCACAAATCTGGACGTTTTCGGCGGATACTCTCACGCAAACGCTTCATGACGCCTAAATAATATTCTTTATTCACTGTTTCTCCCTCTGGAAGGAATTCGGAGTGAACCACACCACGGTAGTCAAAAAAAACTGTCAGCATCACCTTGATTTTGTTGCGACTTTGCCGCGGTTTTTTGGGTTTCGGCTCGTTTTCGAGACGCCATTTTGAAGACTGTTGGCTTGTTTGCATGTCATACTCATAAACCCATGTCTCGTCGCCAGTTATTATACGTTTCATAAAGGTCGGATCCGTAGAAGCTCGGGAAACCATGTCTTCAGCGACATGCTTTCGCTGCCCGTTTTGAACAAAATTGAGCTCTTTTGGAACTAGTCGAGCGGCGACGCGTTTCATGCCTAAAATGTCAATGAGAATATTGTGGACGGACTTAAAAGATACGAGTATGTGCACCTCACTAGCCAACTCTCTCAGACTCATACGTCGATTTTCGAGCACTAGCTTCTTGACTCTGTTGATGTTTTCTTTGGTCGTAGCGGTTGAAGGTCTACCAGAACGAGGCAAGTCTACTACTACTTCTCGGCCTTCTTATATATCTTATATTCTTATAAAAGCCTTATACCATTCATAAGCCCTTGTTTTCGATATACATTATTCGCCGTAGGTATTTCGCAACATTTTTAGTGATTCACCACATGAAATATCATTCGAAACACAAAATTTAAGGCACACTCTTTGTTCAACAATATTTTCCATTGTAAAAATCGCCGAGGACTCAAAACTATGACCAACAAAAAGTTTAGTTTAAAACAAATTAAATGACAGATCCCGTTCAAATTTTGCGCGCTAAATCAGTACAGTGCTACCAACATGCAGTAAAAAAATTAGAACGACCTCTTACGCGGGTCTCTTTATTGACATATGCCCGATACTTTTTACACAGAGTAGTATATCAAGAATTGATCTGACTTGGAAAATAAGTCGTCTTGCAAATCAATGACATGATGCCGTCGTGCCCTGCACTTGAAGAAGTAGTAATATCCTCATCTGTTGCGTTGTCAGACAGCTACATCAGAAAATAATTATTCTACCGCGACTAACTTATTCATTAAACTGAAATCTGATCTCAACATATATTAGTCCTAATCGAATATGATAAATTTCTCAAAGCAATCTGTTAAGATCTATGGAATTTCGTGCGCAAAACGTGTTCATAGCAAAAGTAATTTGTAAATTTCAAGCCAACCAACTGGTTATAAGACATTCAAATTTAAAATCTATGTAAATGTCAATTACGTTATCAATCAAAGTCTAGAAACAATTGGTGTTTGCGGTGTCGATATATAACTTGAGGCAATTGGTAATAGTGGGAGTCGCAGACAAGTGCTCCATTACGCGAATTAGAACATTGCGTAAACGATTTGCGCAGTATTATTTGAGCACGGTGTAACATCTAATTAAAGGTATATTGTTTGAGTTTATATAGGTCGGCTCAACTTACAACTGGGACGTGATTCGTAACGCACTCGCGCCAATAATTTCATATGCCCCAAATGCACGTTTCCGCATTAGGAGACCCCGTGCCACTCGCACTGACAACTGACAGATAGGTGACAACGACCGAGACGCAGTTTTTTTTTATTTCAACATTTTACATACAACAACATTTAAAGGTGGTTTTATATATAAAAGAGTATGAATGTGATTTGAGATTGTTTCATATTATTATCGGAAAATCTATCGATTAATTCTAATTTAGTGATTTTATGTTATTTAAGGGATAGCGAGTGGGCATGTTACCTCATGGTAAGCAAGTAACTTCGCTCATGAACATTTGTAACACTTTTACAGTTGCATTGCCGAGCATTAAAATGCGGTAGGGTAGGAGTCAGAAGTGAGATGAGGAAGGGAAAGGTTAAAGGATTGAGCCTCTGGATACCTCTTTCTTAGAGCAAAACGTGAGATGAGTTATATTTTGAGAGGTCGTGGTATTTCACCTGTCGAGGCGGTCCATTTATGCAGTGAACTGGTGGGATAATTTTAGTTTTTTCATATTAGGTAATTTTTGTTTTCTTTCATATACCAAATATAAGGTAGGTAGGTGATATACTAGTGATAAAATCAAATGTTAAATTAGTATTTACTCAACAAACCAGACATTTTTATTTGTAATAAAGTGCGCCTAGCTTATAAAATCTTACTTACTTGTTGCATAAAACTCGTTCTCGAGGAAAGCATAACCGCTTTTTGTCGTTTATAAAATGCCACAAATTTCTTATAAATGTCACATTGATTGCGTATTGGATTCAAGTGTAAGCGTAAAGGTGCAGTAAGATTTCGCTCCCATGCCAAGAAAGAATGCATTATTTTACTTTTATAAGTATTTTTTTCCTTGGAATACTTACCTTTTAGCAGATTTACGAGGTCCGTACCGGGTCACGACATATTTTTTATTTTTTGAACATACCAGCTTTAACGGTTTATTTATGTGTGTGTTGTATATGTGAATGACTGAACTTAAATGCAATATAAATAGGTACATACCACTTGAACATTATATGTTGGTACAACGATTAAATATAGTCAAATCTGTTACATCTTTGATTCCAATCATAATATATAAGTAACATACAAATAAAAAACCAGACGGATCTGTTGATGGAATATTAGATTAATCGATGTAATCGTCGATAAGTTGACTCCTGAATAGTTTTTCAATAAAAAAAATACAGATAAAAAAAGACTAGAGTTAAGGACAACATGATGACTTTCCAACAAAATGGTTTTTAAGTTAAGAAAAACACACACAATTCAGAGTAATATTGAAAAATCGTATTATTAAGTAAGTTGGTACATACGAGTATGAGATTAAAAAGATCAAAAGTTTGTTTCGACCTTCATGGAGGGTTTATTATTAAAAATAAACATAGTTCCTAAGGGTGTGGGGAGTGATGTCGTCATAAAAAGTGTTCGTTTTGACACCAATCTGATGTTTATTATTTAGTACAAATGTGACCCAGCGGCGGTAACCCAATACCCCGACCGTCTGTCGACCGAGCATCACACTCTCCACTCTTGTTTGATCTACTGAGAGCTTTTTAAACTTTTTATGTCATAGTTTAGTGCGTTTTAGGCGCCTTTATTGCTGTGTAAACATTTCACGATTACACGTTGCAGCCGCGACGCAAGCTTAATGAACTTTTACCATCTCCACCACCATTCTTAACGATTTGTAGGCTTTACATATGTATATGGAGACATCCACACTCAAAATAACAGACGTCCGTTGAGTAAATGTTTAAATTTTTCTCGATTTGTTTTAGAACACAAAAGAGTTTAAATTTATAAGGTTTTATTACGCAACTCCTTCCAACACAGATACACCTATATCCTTGGATTGTTTAAGGGACTGTTGAAACTTACGATAAAATAAATAAATAAAATTTAATAGGAAAAAAAAAACGCTTTTGTTTTAATTTATATCTGGTAATGCGTTCATTGATATGTTGTTGATGTTTCAGGATGGATTGTTTAGTGAAATAGCACCGGACCACGAAGGGGCCGGTCCCGCTCTGACACATTAGGAAAATAGACAAACTACTCTGTATTTTGAACATGGTTATGCATTAATGTGTGATGCCGTCCATGTAATGTAATAAAAATGATTTACTGTATACACAAAAAAGTTTTTACGTGGGTTTAAGTAACAATATAGGTACTTAGCTGCTTATATTTACATATACTTGTACATTATAAAGATGATGTTATGTTTTGATATCGGTAGATATTATGTTTTTTTGTACAGCAATGTTGATAGAAAACATATAATAATATTTACTTTGAATGTATCTATATAACAAATGGATTGGAAAGTATCATAAAAATAGGTGGAATAATCATTTTAAAATTTCAAATGTGAAGTCTTGTAACTGCATGCCTGCAATATTGTAGGCAGCGTATGTTACGTGTAGACTCGTTGTATTTTCACGTCCCAAATGGAATGAATAGATAGAGCTACTTTTCAACAGTGGTAGAGCCAAGCAGTTCGCTGCATGAATGGGCCGGCTCGACCGGTGAAATACCACGACCTCTCAGAAGATCGACGTAAAGTGGCTCATGCCGCGTTTCGTTCGGTGAGAGAGGTACCCGGAGGCCCACCCCCTTCCCCATCCTTTCCTATCCCTTAAAGGTCGGCAACGCAACAGTAACACTATTTGTGTTGCTGGTGTCCATGGGCGGCGTTGGTTGCTTACCATCAGGTGACACGCCTGCTCGTTTGCCCTCCTATCCCATAAAAAAAAAGTAATTCGTGTGAGCCAGGATTGCAACCAGATACTTTTTGAATCTGAAGCGAAACACCTGACCTCCAGACTACTAAGACAACCTTCGGGTTCCATATTACAGACTTGTTGAGACTATATGCAATATTTATTAAACTCTGATATTTTATTCGATATTTTATAAAAGTAATATAAAAACTCTTTATTGAAGTAAAATCAGTAGATATAGGTATATTATTTTCAGTAATATATAGAGATCTAATAAATATCACATAATATTAACACTATTTCACTGCACGCATATCATTTATTCCCATGAGTGAATTCAAAATACATGAAACTACTAAACAGATTTTCATTCGGTTTATACAGTTGCAGTTAATTTTTCTTTATGATTTTATAAAGACGAACATTTTAGTTAATTACTATTATAAAACTAGGTCAGTAAGATAGCATTTTGTCTCACAAAACGTTTTTTTAAGGAAAAAGCTTCGGTTAAGTATTGTACGCATATTGTGTTAAAAAAAATTGACTCGGTCAGACTATTATGAACAATCTTGGAAATAAAATTGTACGCGGACGGAGCTGTATGCATCTACTAGTATTAATATTAATATCTTGGATACAATACATACAGCGCCCTCTAGTTACAAGCTAAGCGACTAAATGCTTGCGTTAAGGAAACTAGATAACCGATATTAATACATAATATATACTATTTTTTTAAGTATATACTTATAGTACATTGAAAAACACCCAGACGCCATACAAACATTCATGCTTGTCACAAATATTAGTACTCGGGTGGTGATCGAACCCGCCAACCTCGGTTCTGTAGTCGGTAGTTTTACCAATACACCACGAAGCCCGTCAATAATAATCAGTTAATTATAGAACGATTTAAGTAATGCGTATTTTATGGCCTGTTTCGTATTTGATTTAATTATTCAATTTCGAGGCATCGTTCACGATAAATTGAATTTGAACTGTAAACATTAAAATAAAAAGCTGTTCGCTAATATATAATCATAACATATATTAATAGGTTTTATAATTAATATGTAAAATTTATTAAGTTCCATACCACTTAATTACAATGAGACATTTCACTGAAATATCTAACTTATTATGGTGCTTCATAACCCTTAAATAAGAGAATGCAATTAGAGTTTAATAATTTAACTAGATATTAACAGTAAAATAATGCGGTTAATTGTATTTCAAAGACATTACTTACTCTCACTGCTTACTCTCCTCTCACTTTGATTCAGCTCAGGAGTAGTAAATGAGTGAGTTCTGTATTTTATTAAATTCAATTGGCGATATTTATAGGCCCCGGCACAAACGCTATGTTTCTGAGTTTTAAATCTTCAATATCTTCCAAAATATTTAATTAAAATGCATGCTATAAAGGGTCAAATCGATCTTTATTATATGGACAAGGTATTTAAGGTACTTACTTTATTGGATAAGTCAGTAGTAAAGTGGTCGAGAAGACGAATCAAAGAGTCGTGGGTTCAAATGAGACACCAATGCCTTTACGAAATTAATTTCGAAAGTTATGTGTGACAAATATCGATGACTGAAAACTTAGTGCCCGGTATGGCAATAGGTTCGCCACCTATTCCATTTGGGACGCAACCATAACCGCGAGTCGAGGCTTAACAGGCACTGCCTACAGCTGATTATTGTTTAAGAGTTTTATACTAGTATAGTACTAGTTAATAAAACGGTACAATATCACTTGGTAATTAATATTTTACAAGAAATCATGCACTGCCCCTAATAATTTAACCGTATCTATGTTCAATCTAATTCCCTGAGGCCTCAAAATCTCTCAATCTTATAACATTTAGTTAATATTCTACATTACAATTACAATAATTGATCAATTTATTAGATCTCGGTGGTCCAGAGGTCGAGCACTCAGCTTCTGAATCCAAAGGTAGCTGGTTCGAATCCTCAGATTGGATCACACCAATGATTTTCGAAATTCTTTTACGGTAGTTATGTCTGATAAATATCGATGATTGAAAAACTTTGTGCCACGTGTATTATGGCAATAGGGTAGATAATATTACACCTTCAGGTAGAAAAAGGCGTGAAGTTATGTATGTTATAATAATTTTGATTGAATAAAATGTTTTGGTTCCGTTTGGTATAACGTCGGCCGGCGTTAAGCGGTCGGATTTTTAAATAAACATTTTTAATGATCGGCCCGCGGCCCGCTCCGCCAGGTGTACGCAGACGGTGCCCGCGCGCGTCACTCCCGCTCCCATACCCTGGGCGTGCCATCGCCAGCTATTGTTCCAACAAACAGTTACCCCCTTTTATTTTGATAATACAGAATTCCTTTACACTATTAGAGAGTATTACACAAGAACAATATGGTCAGCGAGGATTTTATTAATAGGAAAATATTTAACATACATATTTGTCACACACGACGTCAGGCTTACAAGGTCCAGGGTTTGATTCATCGTATAGTTCAATTGAAATAAGTACGGAACTTTCCATAACTTATATATCGAGGAATACTTTGGATCGAGCTAGAAGAGTTTATAATTATAACATATTTGTTACTGTATTTGAAAATACCCGAATTAAACGACTGCTATTCAGCCCCGGACTGCTGATATTTTATAAACTACACGTCTGCCTACACTTACAGATATATACGTGAAATATATACCCATCAAAATCTAAAAACTGATAAAAAGCTACTTACTTATATACCTTGTCAATTACAGTATAAATAAAGTTGAAAATAAAACAACTACATTTCCTTAAACATGTTTTTATATCAGATTATTCGTTCACTCATTCGTTCGGTTACAAAAAAAATAATAAAACTATTTTAAGAATGATTCAGCATCCTTTTTTTATTAGGGTACGTTTGCTTGGAAAAACACAAACAGTATCTTTATAACTTAATTCCCCTGTCTGACCATCTGTTGATCATCATATGAACAGATCTACATTAAAAAAAAATGTAATAATAAAACGAACTTCAACTGGTCAAGATATTAAATTATGATTGGACTCTTTATTACTCATTTTTGTTATATATTTAGTTATTATTATAGTTATTGTTGATACATTTTTTATATGTCTTAATATGTAATATGTATAACTATCGCCCGAATACTAAACCGCCTCTCACATATGACAATCAATAAAGTGCTACTTACTGCTAAAATTTCACGTATTCTGTCTAATGTGACAGCTACTTAAACGCATAAGTAGCGCTTCTATATTTGAGTGGTGGTTCAGCATTCGGGCTTATGCCTCGTACTCCCGATACTGTAGGCACCGGTTTTTAAGCTTTGTGGCGAACCTATTGCCATACACCGGACAAAAAGTTGTCAGTCATCGATATTTATCATATATACCTAACGTCCGAAAATAATTCCGACAAAATAGTTGGTGTGAGCCCGGAATCGAGCCCATGGCTTCTGAATCAGAAGCGGGACCACCGAGTCAACAACATACATACTTATAAGATAACTAACTGAACTTAAAAATTCATTAAAAACATAACATTAATGTGTTGACCAATTTCATGCACTACCAATATTGTAAAACTTGTTAATAGATAGTTTCAAAACAAATATATTTTTGGTCCTTCGGTGCGAATCAAAATGAATACGGACTAACATTTATCTAGTGCGTATACAAATTTAAATAATTATAGTGTCAGACTACATACAAATTTGTGTGCACTCTCTACACAAAAATAATAACTAGGTACTCTTCAAACATTGTTCCACCCACGGTGATCGTTTTTCATAACCGATTTATTACGTAGAATAAATCATATTCGAAAACAATAGTTCAAATTTGCTTTACTAGTCGCCCACGTGACATTTGCATGTGGGCGTGCGTGATGTAACGTGTTTAACAATAATCTCTAATCTCTGTGTATGTGTGCGTGCATTGTTTGGTTGACGCGGGAAAAAAGCATCTTGTCTTTGCTTATATATCTTACTAGCTTACCCGGCGAACTTGTTACGCCTTGCCTCGGAAACAATAAATAAACGTTTTTTTTTTTCGAAAAAGTAACCGAAGTTACGCCTTGTTACCCTAGCTGACTGCCAATAAAATTCTCGTCAAAATCAGTCCAGCCATTTCAGAGATCAAACAGGCAGACAGATCACAAATTGTAAAAAGTGTTACTTTTGTGTGTACCGTATTGTATATTCATAATACGAATTAAGTGGAAAGCAGTTACTTTAATATTACAAACAGACACTTCAATTTCAATTAAATTTATGTATATCGTAATGTATCCAGTCAACTGACGTTAAAAAACTCTTTTTAATAAATAAATTATTGCTCTCTCGATTGCTGCTTCTCTATTAAACAGTCTCGGTGGCGCAGTGGGTGAGCGCACGGCCTCTGATCCAGAGGTCCGGGGTTCGATTCCAGACACTGGCTCACACCAATGACTTTTCGAAATTGTTTTCGGAAGTTACGTGTGATAAATACCGATGACTGACAAACTTTGTGCCCGGTATGGCAATAGGTTCGCCACCTATTCCATTTGGGACGTAAACATAACGGCGAGACGAGGCTTAACAGCCGCTGCCTACACCTTCGGGTAACAAAAGGCGTGAAGTTATGTTATGTGTTATGTTAATTATTGCTCATTTTCAACTAAGAGTAACAATTCGATGTATGAATGGGCTGAGTCGATCGGTGAAATACCTCTCAAAAATCGATGTGAAATGTCTCATGCCACGTTTGGTGAGAGCGGTATCCGGAAGCCCATCCCCTTCCTCCTCTTCTCGACATCCCTTGCCCTATCCTATGCCGACAACGCAACTGTAATCACCATTTACCACCAGGTGAACCGTTTGAACATTTCCGATAAGAAAAAGTTGCATTATGCAACATCCTCTTACTGTGAATTTTCAATTGTCCTAATTTATTCGTGTGTTCCCTTCGAAGCTATCAATTAAATGCATACAAACAAAACATAAATATTACTTCAGACTGTTATGCCTAGATTCACTAATTTGTTACGTCGCAAGTGGCGGCACCTATTGTAATACACTAGGCACAAAGTTGTGAATCATCGATATTTATCACACAACGAACTATGCCGACTAATGCATACATACATTGTATACATGAATTATTATCCAAATTTTAATATTAGTTCGCGTTATTGTAAACTAAAAAACAGTTTTTTCTACCTATGATAAGAAACCAATGAAAAGCCGGGGTTTCATAAAACGATTAGAAAAAGCTCAATGTTTCATTCTACCAGGACAAAGTTTATTCGGAGAAAGAATAAATTGATATTATTATGGAATAGACCGTTTTCAGAAAACAATATATGAGAGATTATTTTTCTTTATAAATTATATTTTATATTATGAATTACTTACTTGCTTATAAATTGTTATTATTTAAATTACCATCTTTATAATACTACTTATATTACTATATACTATATATACTTATATTATTATTACTACTAAATACTGCCTAACATAACATAACTTCACGTCTTTTTCTTCCCGAAGGTGTAGGCACTGGCTGTTAAGCCTCGACTGACCATTAAGTTTATGTCCCAAATTGAATAGGGGGCGAACCTTATGCCATATCGGGCACAAAGTTTTAAGTCATCGATTTTTAATCATACATAACTTTCTACCTACCTTTATTCGAACCCATGACCTCTAGATTCAGAAGCGCGATGCTAGACCACTGGACTACCAAGACTTAACTTATTAACCACTAACTTTTTACAAAAACATACTGTTATTGAAATCATCGGTACATTTGGCTATTTTTATTAGATGATAATGTAAATATGTAACTTTTTCGTTACTCGACTTACTCCTTCGTACTTTTTTTTATTCACGATATATCGATATAGAGTTGATCGACTCGATTTTTCTACAATTATGTCGGCATTATATTTCAAACCAATTTCACAAATATTCTTGTAGACGTTAGTGATATTCAGTTAAGGCAAGTTATTTTATCAGAATAATAGATTTTTAAATACATAGTTGAAAAAAAGTTTAGTACTCAAAAAAAAAACTTAAAAAGCATTTCTTGTCAATGAAAAGTATTTCTGTAAATATACAATTGTATATTATCATGTAATTTAAAATCTCTCGCATTTTATACGAATATAACGATAATTCAAAACACGTATATAACTCGATTTAGTAAAAGTTACATTCATACACGACGATTTGTCTGCGACACAAAATGTATGTAATACACTTAAATTATTGCAATATTATTGTCATGTACAAATATTTATATATATTTTATGAATATACAATAATATTGTTAAGTGTATTACTTAACGATAATTTAAATAAGCGTTATGATCGGATCGGCATTTTTATTGCGTTTATAAATGTCATATAAATACCGGTCAGCTGGTGTTGTATATGTATGTTTCAGTTGTACAATGAGAGTTAGTATAAAACTAATATAAGAAAGACATCTTTATGTATTTTAGAGTTGAATGTATCAAAACCTATTTGCATGTGGGTTATATTGTCGATGGTACGAAACGGTGCCTCTTGTATCGAGGAAATCTTGTACTTACAAGATGAGATGTTCTGTATCATTTGAGAGATAAACATAAATTCATAAATTCACGCCAAGTCTCTTGCGGCGTGGACAAATAGAACAAAGCGTCAAACATTTGTAATGTTACATTGATAATAGTTACTACGGAATAAGTACGCTAGGTACTTTTCAGTATCATAAACCTTCTAAAAAGATTTGAAAACTGAGACTCAGACTTTTCATACAGAAGCCGACTTGCAATACCACAGATAAATTGTTTATGCATTTTTGTGGGATAGTGAATATATCATAATCTACAAATACAATGTACCATTGAACCAATAAATAAATAAATCATAAACACTAGATTACGAAGATGACATAAATATAATTAGATTCAAAAATATATACTAAGTATAATTATTCGAACAGAACGATTTATGGACGATCAAAATTGTTTATAAAACAAAGTTACCTAAATTCCTAAATCGAAATTGGATAAGATGTTAGGTATATTTGTGAAAACAAATCTAATAAGATAAACTGTTCAGTCGGACCGTGAATCCCGCTGTCACAACATTCTAAAGACGGAAATAATATGAAATAGAAATATTCTCACGAACTGTTGAGATTTAGGTGAGGTTACTATAATTATTGGCATCACATTTGAAGCCACAATATACTCCATTTAAAACTATAAAACCTTTTACATATACAGTCATTTTAAGAGTTCATTTGTATTTAACTAATAAATCCTTTAAAATATTTATCTAACTTAATCCTTACTTATATAACCAAGTTTAAAGTAATTTTATGTTCTCTAAATGCCAGTAGCAAGACATGTTGACAGTTATTTGGCAATGAATTGGTGTGATAACGTTGCTATAAAATAATTAAGAAAAAAAAAAGTTAAATGTCATCTCAAATTTGAATTTCGAAACAAAAATTGAATTAAGCGACCCGAAAATAAGGTGTTTGAAGTCGATACCCTTTTACCTACAGGGGTTAAATTAAATTGTCTGTTCTACAACTATACAGTATACATATCAGTAGAAATATCTGCTTTACATTCAAAATAATGAAAAATGAAAATAATACAGGTACATACATAAATGAGAGTGAAATAGAAAACAATTTTTTTTCAGGTTTTAGGTGTTCTAGTTCTTTGATCTCAGAAACTGTGACATTATCTTTTATATCTTACTAGCGGACCCGACGAACTTTGTCCCGCATCAAAAGTAATTTTCACGGCGTTTACAGTTCAAGTGCTAAATTTTGAAAATTAACACTTTTCCTTCACAACATTATACTTTAATTATACACACAAACCAGCCCGTTGACCCTCTATCTATTAAAAAACCGCATCAACATCCGTTGGGTAGTTTCAAAGATCTAAGTAAATAAGGGGACAGACAGCGACAAGCGACTTTGTTTTATACTATGTAATGACTATCTATTTTTCGAAGATTGACTTACCTAATTTGCGGCAAAATGTGATGAATATGTAAAAAAGTTATTATTAGAAAAGCTATATGCTACAGTAACAACAAGCTTTTAATTTAGATCTCTTTGGTTATGTAACGCCATATACCAGAAAAAAAAAACAAAAATAATTAGGCGGGAAAAAATACAAAATCACTATTATTTTTTTATTTATTACCGTATTAAATTCCTTCACGATGTAGAGAAAAATTTGAGAGTAGACATTTTCACTTCAAAATGTGTTGAACAACAGTTTAGACTACATATTTATGTCTTTTATTGAACAATAAATAGCATTCCATCATCATTCTCCAAAGATAACATCTACTTACAAAACGATAATATCATTCTGTATCATTGTGTTTTTTTTGAAACTACCAAATGTTAGTGCTGCGCTGTTTTATCTCGTTCATTTATCAAAATATTTGAATTATATACCAATTTAATTTATTCTGTTTTCGAATAAATATTGTTTTTTTTTATGACACAACTTACATGGTGGTTTATATAATGTGCCATATTCGTTTTATTTCGTGTGGTCTCTTTAGTGAAATACAAATAATTCCTTAATTCCTGGTAAATGTTATTTTTCTTTGTTGTTTCCGCATCTAGGTAATCATTTATGGATATTGATTTGTGGATTCTCTGTATTTTATGATTGCTGTTTATTATTATTCGGGTCGCAAACTAACCTGTGCCAGTATTAAGCATTTTAAAATTACTTTAAAAAAAATTATACCAACAGATTCTAGAGACACAAACGACAAAATTTTTAAGTAGACAAAATCAGTACATAACTAAATTGTCTACTTAATACAAAACGTAATCATTACATAGTATAAAACACAGTCACTTTCCGCTGTCTGTCCCCTTATATGCTTATATCTTTAAAACTACGCAACGGATTTTGATGCGATTTTTTTTAATAGTTAGAGGGTGTCAACGGGGTAGTTTTGATCTATAATTCATATATGATTTTGTTTAAAAAATGATAATTTTCGTGATTTAGCACCTTAATTGCAAACTCTGGCTGAACCCTAAGTGATAGATCAAAACAAGGTTCTATATTATTAAACATCTTTAGAAGGTCTACAAAAAAGTCCGCGAGAGCATATGTCTATTTCTTAAGGATTACCCACAATGACCATTTTTACCTTTTTACTTTTAATGGGAAATAATGGCTTATTTACGAAGCAATTTTAAACATCACAGCATTAATTTTCATCCAGTTAAGTGTATTAAATAGATTGTGCTTTTAATATAAATCAATATGGCCCTTTACAGTATGTAATTTAAACAAATTTTAATATTTACGAAGATATTACAGTATTAACATAGGAGATAGCAGTTGCGTTACACGCCAAAACGCGTGCCGATAAATAATAGCACAAATTGCACCCTTTTAATAACTAAATTTTACTCATTTATTACTTTTGCTACGGAACAAAGTTCGCCGGGTCAGTACTTTAATAAATTCATCTTGAACTATTAAAGTATTTACAATTGTCGCTTATTTTTGGAGTCGGTGCCAGCCTAGGTAATCTATTGTGTTGTATGACGCGCACGGTAGTCAAAGATGAAACGGTGAAAACTTTTTATTGGCACCGAAGTGTGTCAGTTTCAGGATCAGGACGATGTTGACACCTAAAGTATATCCCAAGAACATCACTATGAGGTAACAAAAACACCATACCTACTAGCATACAATTTTCGGTGGTTGCCTTAAATTTTTCCTGGTTTCCATCATCAGATCATCAGACCTGGTGAAAATGTTACCATCTCGGAGATCCATCCAACAAAGTAAAAATTTTCCAAATCCGTCTTTAATTGACGAAAATATCGCTGAACATACATAAATAAAAATATAATAAACATACAGACGACTTGAGAACCTCCTGCTTTTTCGTTGTCGGTTAAAAATGATTTTTAACAGTTATAAAAAGTATGTTTAAATGTTTCTTCATTTTATTTCTTATGTATAATTCTAAAGAGAGAATCTTTACACAAAATTAAATTCGTTTGAAACAACGTACGTACTTTCGCCGAGAAAAGGTTCTATAGACATCTATTATGGAAAAGGTTCTTAGAACTGTTTAATTATATCAAATGTTATTTTTAATGAGGAACAATAAGTAAAATTATAAATATATAAATATGTTTTTTAAATAATAATGTCGGAAAGGAAAGAAAAAGACTAATTGAGTGTATGAAATATTTTATTTTAATTTCGATATTTTTATGTGATTCGTGGATTCGTGTGATAAATATCGTATATAAAAATACCCATTCTTTGATCATAAATGTAGGTACGCCAAAATCCAGTAACGAATCATAAAATAGCGCAAATGCCGAACCCTACCCAACCCAGTAATGTCAATTGTCCAATTTTCCAATTATTCAATATATTTATAACCTGCAAGCGGACATCGAACTCACTATTTAAGGTGTCCATGATAACCATTATTCATTTTGCGCCTATACTACAATGTCGTGACGCATGTCGAGAGCGTCTGGGCATTTTACTCCAAGGACAGTCTTGTAATTCAGCGTTCAAAAAAGGTGCTTAAAATTACCGCTATTATTTCTTCAGGTATACTTACCAGATAATACATAATGTTATGTGAATGGAATGAGTTGCTTAATTAAAATAATGTAAGGGGTTTAAAAATATCTTCTTCAAGAATTGGTAGAATATCTTGTTCTAGACGAGTTTATGTAATTAACAGGACGCTTCACCACCCAGAAGCTCACTATCGATAGATCATAGATCAAGCAATTGGATTGTGCAAAATATATAAAAAGAGATTGACTGATTTTTACTTCTCATAGTGGGACGCATTGCTTTAAAAGGTGATGATAGTATACATTAAATGACATTAATATACTTTTATGCCAAATCTTAACTTTATATTAGCTACGCCTTTTGTTTTTTGTTTATGCAGAGGAATGTTTTTCTGCATACCCTGCCGACGCCGACGGGATTGACGACAACGACGACGGCGTCGGCAGGGTTATATGGGACTCACCGGTACGTTATAGTGTCTTCGTCTTAGCTGGGGCGTCAGGGGCTCGCGGTTAGTATTCTACACCTGACGTCCCGACGGTTGCCCGCAGCGCGCGATCGCAAAGGGGGACGGGTCAGGCGACGACCTGGGCCTGACCCACCGCGCAGCGCAAAGCGCTGGGCCGGCGAGTTAGGCTGCGACCCTGGAGTCAACTATTAGTGTCCGGCCCGCAGCAAAGTGCGGGGGCACATCTAGTTGCGAGCCGGGTCCCGGATGTTAAGGCGGGGCGAGGAGACGGCGGAGATACTCGCATCGCCTCCGCCCTGGCCTCGCTCGGCGGAGCGGGTCCGCATCGGCAGCGTATTCACGCTTCCGCTCCGCGGCCTCCTTCAGAGAGATTACGGCCTCGCTTAGTCGGCTACTGCTTGCCAGCACCTGTCACTGCTGACCATGGCACTGATCACTGCCGGCATCGACAGGTCCCCGCCGATCACAGCCACCAGGTCGTCCGGGTACTCCTGCCAGGCGGCAGGCACCTGGAGGGTGTGGCACGCCGTGTCTTCCGGCGCGCCACACTCGGCACAGCCCGGAAACCTTTCCCTCCGGGCTATTTGACACAGATACTTACCGAAGCAACCGTGCCCGGTAAGCATCTGTGTCAGTCTAAAGGTCATCAGACCCATTCCTCCAGGACTGGTCGAACCGCCGCTGCGACGTCAGCTACGCCTAGCCTAACCTGACCTAACTAGGTTTTTTTAATAGATAAAGTACCACCCCATAGTGAAGAAAAAGAGTGAATTTTCAAGATTTAGCAATTTAATGGTAAACACACTAAAAAATACTTTTAATGCGGAACAAAGTTCGCGGGATGAGCTAGTTTTAATTAATTTTGCTAATACTTGCCACCAAATTTTTCTGTCCAGAATCCATGTTAGTTCGACAAGAATACCTTGCATGCTTTGCAAGCATTAAAGCGGGCATTTAACATAACCAAAATGTATGTTAATTTAAATGGCATTATAAATTTGAAAGTTTTGGACATTTTTTTTTCTTTTATTTAATCTCTCGTTTCCAATAAAAAAGTAGCCGCGATGGTTTAGTTTTGATAAGCAACCGCTATTTCCTACGCAAAAAGTATTTTTGAATGCCTCCGTTAACTCAGTCATCTATATTTTAGACAAATTGAAAGGTAGACAACTGAATTCAAATATAAAAATAAATCAAAATCTCAAAGAACTGATACCACTTATACAATAAGTACTATATTTATTGATTGAATATATTTCCGTACGTAAGTTACAAGTATTTTTATGTTGCTACTTATTACGGATTTGACACCCACACATCATACTTGAGTTTTTCCAGAGACGTTGATGAAAATACCAAAACGACTTTATTGTTTGCTGTCTTCTAATGATGCTCTGTATTTTTATTTGAACAAAGTAAAAGTGAATGAGAGTTGCTTAGCAGAACCTATTTTCTACGTAGGTACGCATGGAATTATGAATCATATCTTATCCCTCAAATTCTTAAAATCCAATTATAATAAAACAAGTTCATTCATCGGTTCAAATGAAGCCCAATAATCAAAGTGTTAACATAACATAATTTCACGCCTTTTCTAGCCGAAGGTGTAGACAGCGGTTGTTAAGCCTCGTCTCGCCGTTATTTAAAAAACTTAAAAATAGTTTCGATGATTTTCGCCTTGGAGTTCATTGTTTTTCTATTTAAAGTCCAAGCTACATTTAAAGTTAGACTTCTAACTGTAAATTGAGGAAAACTATGTTGCAGTATTTTTTTAGTGTTAACATATATATTATATTTATAGGTCGAGCGAAAAGGTACAAACATAACTCAATTATAACTTAGACAATTAATATAAATGATTGATTTTTTGAAAGATGTCTTAAAAAAATACTAAGTAATCGTTATAAAACACAAATGCTCAAACACAATTGCCCAGAGGTGATTGCGTTGTTCGTTAGTAATTTTAATAAATGTTCAGTGCATGTAAAATATCGATATACCATTTATATTACAAGATATTATTGATTTATTTGTAACCTCAGGGCACTGTGGAGAGCGGCCACTCACTTAGATAAGACGGCCAAAATAGCTCCCGAGTTGCGCATCGCAGACGTACCGATGATAAAGAAACTAAACGTTTTTATTTTTATTATACGATCAGTAAGCCGTTTTATTATTTGATATACGTATTTAACTGCAATTCTATACAGTCATGAAACTAAATGTATCTGACATCTGAATACGCATACACATAAAGATATAAAACCTCTTTACTCTAGCGAGATAGATAGGTACGAATCAGCATTTGATTCGTGTCATGCTTAGTGCTCATCAACTTTTTTATAGATTTTTTCAAATAATCGATCAACTACATAATTGACTTTGTCGACTGTAAAGCAATACATGAACTTAATTATTTCTTTTTTTGTAATATTTTTCTATGGAAACTACAAAATAACATAGGTATGACATGACAAGCAACGATATAATTAGCAGACCAATTAAACTTTGTTCAGCAAAATAATATAAAAACCGCGATTACGCTTGAAAATAGATAGCGCTGTTTACATTTTCTTTAACTAACTTAAAAACTCACGGTTTTCACTTAGATCGTGGTTGGATTGGAGCGATGGCAGAACAAGCATCTTAATATTAATTAAATAGCCTTATAAATTGCTAATTAGATGTGAAAAAGGACTGTGATTAGCGTACAATTGACTAATTTATAAGATATATTTAATATGTGCAACTTGTCGCCAAGGTACCTATCTAGAAATCTTTTGTTCGTAACGGTTCCTTTAGGGCATAACATTGAACTTTGTTCTTGTAATGTTCTTATATAATCTGCATTATTTATATCTACACGCCGATAGTAATAAAAGGTGTAGACAGCGTTATTTTATGATATTAAATATTTAGTTACATCGGTCAATCTTATTATAGATAAATATACGAAGAGTCATATATGTAAAAGCTTTTAAATACCTGTGTTAGTTCTTTTACACGCATAATAATGCATTTGTCTTCACACCCTATACTGCCTGGAGGGGCTAGGGTTTTGTGCTACCCTCACACGCTAAACCAATCCGCTATGTGCCTCCTCACTTTTGCTGGAGGGTGGTTCTAAACGCGTTAGCAAATTTCCACGTCACCTAATGTATTGGTTCGACACCCTGATTGATCCTATATATAACTACACTTATATTACAATGTTGCGTCTGGGTTAGAGGTCTTTGTTAATTGGTTTATTATCTTAGTAATTATTGTTATCTGTTACATAATATCTGCCTATGTGTATATCTATAAAACATTATCAAACATGAGTCTCTTCCGTGAGTGAAGAGTGTGTGGCGCATATTGGACGAAGTGTCATCATTGTTATCAGTGTGACAGTATATTATTACTTGACGCATTTTTCTATCCGAAGGTGTAGGCAGCGGATGCTAAACTCGACTCGCCGAATTTCAAGCCCTCAAATGGAATAGGTGGCGACCTTACTTCCGAAAAGAATTTCTATTATTTCAAATAATTAATTCCTATTATTTTCCCTGAAATTCCTCTTGTATACTCTTAATACATACAGTAGTATATTTACGTATTGTATTTAAATAAGCATATTTACTACTTTTTATAATAAATGCTTACTTGGCTACTTTACTGTACGCCAAACAATCTTAATCAGATTCAATAAAAAAAGTAAAATTCAATTAGGTACATGTAGAAGTTCAAAACTTCACAAATTGATTTTTCAAACAATTAGTTTTTGAAGAACGTTATTAACGAAAATAACTTGATTAAGTTCAAACTATGTTTCTTGAAATATAAAACCAATTTAGAACGTCCTTCCATTTGCAGACTAGTAAAATTACCTTGATTTTCTCGGTACCATAGTCCCATTATGTATCATTTCACGGGCACTATTTCATAATCATCAAATCCTAAACTCTCCAAAGTAAGCTCAATAAATCGATAAAAATCCAGTAGTTTTGAAGTAGCCAGCCACCACAAACTTAAACCCACGCGTAATAACGCCTAGACGGCATAAAAATGTTCATGCTCATCATCCGTGTACCCCGGCAGGGATCGAACCCGCCACTCAGCTGTCGCTTCTAAACAAATGCACCGCAATTCCCGTCGCTTAATCATCAATATCATCTCTATCTGTCTCCTATATTAATAATTTTATTGTTTCAGCGTGGCCGGAACCTTGCGGAAAGACTAAAATTGAGGGTGGCCAGGGAGGAAGCCCGACCAGGACAAACACAAACACCGCCGCCCAGTAAGTAGTTTATTTCTTCAAACAGCGGATACAATCGTATTTGATTATATCCGCCATATTTCATAACAGAAACGGACGGATGGAATATCACAAACGGGTGGTAAAATTATTAAGGTTAAAATAAATAGGTACCTTACGAATTTTCACACTACTTTAAGTTTTCTCGATTATTTTATTGAAATAAAAATACGAATATACGAGGCTAAAAAGTATGGAGAAAGTTCACGTTAGTTTCAAAGTTATGATTCACACAAACTTTTACAAAATATTTTTGAGTTCCTTGCAAGTCGCGAGGTTACCATATAACAACGATTCGTGCCATAATAAAAGCAGAAGAATTACGAAGACAACAACTCTGACAACCTTGACTTGGACTTCTTACTTAAAATACACACATAAAATATTTACTCAGCTTAATTATTCAAAAGACCTAGGCGTTTTTGCTAATCTTGATTATCCTTGTACTTAGAATAATACATACATACATAACTTCACGCCAAATCCCTTGCGGGATAGGCAGAGAGAACAGAGCGCCATAAGGCACGACACGCCTCACTCGCTTCGTTGACTTTTATAACTCTTTTCACTTTCACGCATATAATATATTGTGTTATTATTCTAAGCCTTGTAAATATAACGAGTCTACTCCTCATTGTAAGTATTCAATAGTTACTTATCCTCAATAAGGGGCCGTCCATGAATCACGTGAGGAAGTTTTAAATATCACGACGTATCACCAAGGGGGAGGGGGGGGGGTCAAAAAATGATGAAAAAAACATCACGTGAATAATGGATAGTAGACTAAGTACAAGTCAAGTAGTGAAGTCAAAAAAAAGTCAAATTTCGGGATAATCTAACATTTTTAAGAGTGTCAAAATTACATTCATGTTTTTCATTTGAAGCTAATAAAAAGATGTTCATAGGAAACTGAATATTATATATTTCTCTTTTCCAGTAAAATATTTCTCGGGAACATGTCAGGAGAAGTCATGCGGCAAAGAGGCAGCATGCAACCCGTACAACAGCACAATGCACTTCTGTCGGTGTACTTCGAACGGCCAGCCGGTAACCGAAGACTTCGAATGCCCAAGAAGCACAGGTGATCATTGAATTGAAACGTCCAATAATATCGCTCTTGTAAAATATATTAATATCTTAATTATGTATCATTTGTTCATGAGTTTATTGAACTTTGACATCCACAATCGTACGTTTGTTGGATGTATGTTATGTTACATGTAAATTTAATTATTGTTTTATAAATGATACGACTTTGAGTTTAAATACTGTTTATTATAAACAGCCATTTAATTTTTATACAACCATATGTTGAAAAACAAAAAGATATTGCTGTAAACTCAGCAGTTAGCTTACATATTCAGTATTCACTTAATATTTTTAACGACATTCACTTCATTTCAATTAAATTTGCAAATATTTCGCTGAAAGAAATAATAAAAAGTAGCCGTGGAACTCTTATTTTCAATTCCATCACGATCTTTTAATCGACTTGCAAGTAAAGTTTTAGAATAATGGTGTCGGTATCTATTTCATCAAAACATTCCACTTTCCAGTTCCCGTGACTCTGAAGCCGATATACAACGTGATACCACCACGTACTTCGAACGCGTCGGTGGACTCCAGATATGCCCCTTCACCGCCCACAGCGCAAGTAAGATCATTCATCTAAATTAAACGATTCACGGCTTATCACTTTATCACGCGGTACACAAGATTGCGTCTTTGTATTCACACGTATTTGTATATACACTATTCATAATATATTCGCATTATAATTTTCGCATAAAAATTTGTTGGAAACGCAATTTGTTTAAAATACACCATCTAATAGTTACTACGTGTAGCGAATTCTTTTTTAATACGCTTTGATCAGCTTTACTTGTATGTATGAGTACGTATGTATTCAAACCCTTTAAGCTTGTTTTTCTCATACTTTAAACGTTCCAGTTTTATTTAAACTTTCCACACTTGTTAGAGACTAATGACAATGCAACAATTTAATCAAAACATCCGATTATCCTGAATAGATTCGTCAGAATTCAACTATTTCTTTCCGACTAGCTCTATCTCTCTTACTCTCGTGCGAAGTTTCAGAATTCGCATGCGAGTAGGAGAGATAGAGCTAGTCGGGCGCTTAGCACGCAACTTTGTGACTCCTATCGTAATAATTGCATCTTGTTCAGTATATTCATCGATATACCGACAAATTCCGTACGCATACTATTGCGTTATAATAATATTTATGCTATAAATGATATATTTATTATAATCCGGTCGCACATTCGCTTCAAAAAATAATAATAAACACGCTTACAAAAATGTGACACAAAGCGCCCCACGCTTTTGAAAAAAAAAATTACCTACACTTTTTAGTTAATATGATATGAAAGCGTTTTTTTTTTCTATATTTATTTAAATCCTATGTCACTTTATTACCAAAATCAATTACGCGTAGTCATAGCGTGTAGTACATAGTATAGCATAGTGCTACCTACGATAGGGTTTATCAACAAAAAGTATTGATTATGTTAGCTGACTGAATTAAACGAGATGGAAAATGAAATCAGTGTTTTTCCATGGCTGATAAATATTCATAGTAGGTATGGCATTAGCGGTTGTCAACCAAATTGTGAGGGCGCTATGATTGCGTGTTTTTTATGTTTATTTTTTCTCCGTGACTTCAATTTATTATAACAAAGCCATTATTTCGTTTATTTTCTTGATAACACATTTACCTCTGAACCTATATTATCTTTGTCTCTGTCGATTATGTGATAATGTAGTCATTAAAATATGTTTTCGTTAAATTTTATGTTCACATAAAATTTTAAGAGATATTCAGACGATTGGAGTGTGAAGTACAAACTCGAATTTTCCTAAAGATTTCTTGTAAATGTAATTTATATGAGTTCCTGATAGTGTTAAATAATTTTATGGTTAACATAATCATGTTGAAATATCATTCTAAAAAGTACGCACAAATCGGGTACCTACTATTTCAACATTTTCGGAAAATTATCACTGAGAAATGCGGCATGAGCCACTTTACGTAGTTTAAAGTCGTGGCATATCATCGGTCGCGCCGGCTAATCAAGGCAACTGCTTGGCTCATGCACTTTTGAAACTATCAAAGACGTAGTGCAGAAGCATGTAGTTTTACTGGATGCGATTTCAAGCATACAAACTAAAATTCTAATATTTCTCTGCGTTTATTTTTTCCCCAACTATCTTAGCACTGTAGGAACTATATTATAAGTATAGATGCAGCGCCCAAAAAATCAAGAAATTAATGCATGTTCTTTTTCAGGTTGCTAAATCATTGACGAGTGAAAGAGGCGTGGTTCTCCCAAAGACTACTTCTACAAGTGGTCCAATAATAGACTCAGGGATGACTATCAGCATGGGTACTTTAATTACAGCTACTGTTTCTGGAGCAGTCGTACTAGTCATCCTTGTATCTGTAATCATCATATTCCTCAGGAGACGCATTTGTAAAATTGATGGAAAACCACAACCTGTAAGTATATGAGTGAATACCACTATAATTTATTGTAAAAAGAAATTGCCAAGCGTTTCAGAAAGTCCCGGATCCAAATCAATTACAATTTTTTATAATTCTGTACCAAATTAATAACTTTTTTTTGTACAAATTAATAACTTTTTTATAGCGTGTGCGACCTGGAGAACCACTACTAGCAGAAAGATATATAACAAACCCTCAGTATGGAGTATACGGGGCGAGCAATGGGATACCAGGTACAGTCCCAGGGATACCAGCGACAGATACAGATGATACCAGCAAGTCGCAAGTGCAGCTACTCGACCGCAACACACTGACGTTCTTAGAGGAGGTCGGTGAAGGCTGCTTTGGAAAAGTCCACAAAGGTTTGTGTATTTCAATTATATTCGGTAAATAATTTACGACTTACTAAGTAGGTATGAGATGCATTTCCTTGCACGCAAAAAGTCCCACGCCATCTCTTCGCTGCGCAAGGATACATTTTGTGAAATAAAAACAATATGGCGTCTTTATATGCAGTTGCGTAACATCTTCTTCTTTGGCTGCCTCTCCATTAGGTACTTAGGTTAGCAGTCAGCTCCTCCATTAGGTACTGAGGTTAGCAGTTAGTTCCACGCTTTTAATACCGGTCCACTCTCTGATGATTCGTAACTATAATGCGTAGCGTTGTCATCGCCAATTTCACTGTGTTCAGATTCATTGCACGATTTCGAGCAATTAAATTTTTTTCAGTATAAGGTGTCATTATAGTTTGTATTACAGAAGTAGATCTGATTCCTTTCATTTTACTTATATTTTGTCTATTTATCACAGGACTCCTTAGGACCGTGACGGAAGAACAAGTGGTAGCCATTAAAGTGCTAAAAGAAAGCGCTGGTCGTAGTGCGACTGAAGATTTCGTTCGTGAAGTGTCCATCATGTCTGCGTTTGGACATCCCAATATACTCGCCCTCGTGGGTGTTGTCTACAGAGGTGGGTACAACTACTTTATTATTCTATACAGGAGTTTTAGTTGATAAATATATCCCATAAATTTAAAAGGTACCAAAAAATAGATTTTTTTATTTAGAATGGCCACATTATGCGGCGAGGAGTGCCATAAGGCACGACTCTTATACACTTCGCTCGCTTCTTTGACTTGGCCGCTATTCTGATAACAAATAGATCTTCTTCAAGACTTCTCTCCTTCATCAAGTATACCTAAATATAAATTTAGCATTTAGATTTTAGTTAACCAAAACCCAAATATGAACAAATATGAATATGTGTATGTATCTATGTGTGTATGTTATCCTTCATTCATACGTATTAGTTCTTCATTCTCAAAAAAAAAATTCGTTTACAGATGAAATCGATGCGAGTCCATGGATGGTTTTTGAATACATGGAGTGGGGAGATTTAGCCGGTGTTCTAAGAGGATCTCGCGGCGGAGGTAAACCTGGACCACCATTGGATGAAGCTGCATTATTACATGTGGCTCTTCAAATTGCACGTGGCATGCAATATTTAGCTTCAAGGAGATTTGTCCATCGAGATCTAGCTGCAAGAAACTGTTTGGTGGGTGCTAATCTTACAGTGAAAATTGCAGACTTTGGAATGTCGAGAGATGTTTACACTTGTGATTATTATAAAATGGCCGGTGAACGTCCCATGCCAGTGCGATGGATGTCACCTGAAAGCATAGTGTATGCAAGATTCACCCACGAATCTGACGTTTGGTCTTACGGTGTTGTGCTGTGGGAGATCTACAGTAGAGGGAAACAACCTTTCTATGGACACAATAACCACAGCGCAAGCAGATTGATCTTAGAGGGTATATTACTGGTACCTCCAGAAGAATGTCCTCGATTCGCGTTCGATTTGATGCGCGCCTGCTGGAAAGCTGAACCTCAAGATAGGATATGTTTCAATGAGATCTGTGCCAAATTGGAACTGGCTGCTACAGGTGATGGTAAGGCATTGCAGATGCGTTTACCGCGTCCACCACCACCGCCGCAGGATTCAACTGGTTATTTGATCCCGAAGGAACAGATGCCTGTTGATTATTTAAAGCTATCTCTACCTCTGCCAGAAGATGGTGATACGGAAGCCGCTTCAGATTCTAGTGAGGAGGACGATGATGATGAGGAGTTTACCTGACAGCCACCAGTGAAGTCGACATCGCAATATGTACCGCGTTTGTCGCCTTTGGCTTTCGCCTCTGTAACGGCCCTCAGTCACACATTCCGTTGAGAGAATTGCACGCCTCTCCTTGTATTCTGTCAGTGGTGCTTTACTAGGGACATGAGAATTTATGAAAGAGACTTTCGTTTATGGGATATTTTTAACAAAATATTGGAGTCAATACTCAATTACCTGCTAAGTGTGATATATTATACATAATATTGTCTATTATTTAAGATGCATATTGTAATATTGCAATTTGCATTTTTTTTGTAATATTGTATTTTTTTTTTATTAAGTGTAAATGTGTAATAAATTTAACGATTAACGCGTGCCATATGCCAAAAAATAAATTATAACCTTATAATTAGATTTATAGTATACTTATAACTAATTAGGTTTACTTTATTTATATAAAATTGAAGTAAAATATTATTAGGTAAATACAAATCTTTCCTCTTTATAATATTAGTATATACATACATATATACATATACATATAGACATCAGATTCAAAAGAACTTTTTTTTATATCGCCAAATTTACTATTGTATAAATTTTGATATGACTGAACATTATAATAGTTAATAAGTTTGATGTTTATATCTAGATTGTGTAAAAAATATAAGTACATTATATTTAGAGATTCATAACTGCTAGTTATACATTCATCCTAGTCTTAGTTTTATGTAAAGGAAAGGGTCAGAAATAAATTGCCATATAGCTTAAAGTTTGAAGAGTACAGAAGTACCTAAGTGTTTTAATTTTTTACAAATTTACTTAAAGTTTCCCGAAGTAGTAGTAAGTAGCTTTTCCAAGGCGCTTTTCCAGACAGATCTAATAACTAACTAGTAATGATTTGCTAAACATATTTGAGATACATTTACCAGAAGTAAATGCCATCTAAATATTAAATTCTTATAGAATCAAAAACGTAAGTACCCTTAATAATATAGGTACATACTCAACCATAAGATGAAATCAATTAATTTGGGCTTAAAATAGTTATTCTTATGCCCGTATACTGAACCGCTACTCAAATCTGATAATCAATAAAGTGCTACTTACTGCTCAAATTTCACGTATTCTGTCTAACGTGACAGCTACTTAAACGCTTAAGTAGCGCTTATATATTTGAGCGGCGGTTCAGTATTCGGGCATTAGCTAATTTGACGAGTCTCTAAAAGTTTCAATCAAACCAAAGTGGTTACAATTTGTCTCAAACTTTACCAACGCTAGGTTTTTTTTTTCATTTGGCGCGCACTGTTTCAATCGTAGTCCATCATATTAATTTACGTTCACTCAAGACGTCATTGAAAAACTTATCGAAACTGCCTGAAACCATTTGATAGCAAGCGTTTGCATTCATGTGAATAGATCTGATTGGTAATTTTAAAGGAAGGCGCTGACTATCGCTATAGCAGAAAACCAAAAACGTTATTTGCCTTTCATATCAGGGCTATCTTAAATTTTTAAAGCAAAATATAACTTGTTATATTTCATTGCCTACTTTTCAGCGTGTTTTGTAAATATTAATATTTAATAGTCTTCAAACTACATAGGTACCTACGCTTAATATTCGAAATGGCATGAAGAAATACCTAGCTTCCTATTTTGTCGCTTCGGACACCTATTTAATCATCAAGTACTTTAAAATTTAATAAGCCTCAATCTCTTTTCAATATCAGTCGGAAAAACCGCCATGGATTTGTTTTTAAGCGACTTTAAAAAGCAGAAAATTTTATCTCAAACTGTACTTTATTTAGCAATTGTCAGCTGAAATTATTATTTTTAAAATGTGTACCTATTCTTAGTTTACCAATATATCACAATGGCAAAACTTATTTTCGTTTTTGATTTATTTTCTACTTATGCTAAACAAACAAAAAGATAGGCGATCCCAATATTGAAATATCACTTCAATAGTGAGATAAATTTGTAGCTTAAAATAGTAGCACTATATGGTTACGAATATACGAACTAATATTAAAATTTTACCTTAGACTAAAATTTGTTTTGCTACCAATGACGTCCGAACTATCCGAAGTCATGAGTACTTATTTTCCTTGTCTCGCTATATCGTTACTTCCGTTAACATATCGACCAATAGCGGGCTTCATCTGGCGCTCTCAGCGCCATCTATTATTGAAATTATTTAAATTTATATTGCACTCTTTTAAAACTTTATATTAGAGTCCGACCGAAACTGGTTTTCCGGCCAAAACCGAAGCCGAATGTTCTGCCGTCACGGATTTATTTCTGGACGGGGTGGTTCGGTCCCTGTTTTCTAGCAGAGCCAACTTCACGCCGCCAGCTATGGACCCTCCACCCTCGGCGACTCCGCCGCCTGGGGAGGTCCAGTCGCTTACGGAGGAACAATTCAATGGAGTAACTCTCCGGCTCTGCGCCAAGGGCACAGCTCCTGGCCCTGCACGCGTATTAGCTCTTGCGGTTGTGCCTCCTTGCCAAGAACACACAGCCGACGGGTTCCATCCCAGCATGCCGGCCCATCGTCCTTCTCGATGAGGTTGGCAAATTGTTGGAGTGCATCGTTGCCTTCCGCCTTAACGATCACATTTGCGAAGTAGAGCCGGATCTGTCGGACACTCAATTCGGATTCCGGAAAGGGCGTTGGACCATCAACGCGTTGGCCCGTCTAAAGGGCCAGGTGCGGGAAGCTGCGAGCGTGGGAGAAGGGGTGCTGGTGTCATTCGATATCGCCAACGCCTTTAACTCCGTCCCTCATTCGACGAACTTAGAAACGCTCTGCTATTACCGGGTGCACCTTTACCTACGGCGGCTCCTGGCCGACTATCTGAAGGAGAGTATCGTCCTTCTGGTGGACAAGATGGCTACGGCGATACGGCACGGAGTCCGGTGTTCCGCAGGGGTCTGTCTTGGGCCCTCTCCTGTGGAACATCGGCTTCGACTGGCTTCTGCGGGGCACCCTGCTCCATGGGACAAGTGTAATCTGTTATGCAGATGACACGCTTCTCGTTGCCCGGGGGAGGGATTACAGGGAGGCGGCGAGTCTCGCTTCAGCGGGTGGAACCCTCGTGGCCGGGCGACTCCACGAATCCATCTACAGGTGGCGCTGCATAAGATCGAAGCAGTCATCTTCCCCTGTCCTAGGCGGCGTCCTCCCGCTGACACTCACATCACGATGGAAGGCAAAATTGCGGTAAAGGCCATTATCATGGCTCATTATCTACAACGGGTGGAATTTCGGCCAGCACTTCAGCATAGTTTCCTTTCCTTCTAAATTGCGCAGGTGCTGGCACGAGTGCTTAGGATCGTACCTGAGCCGAATCGGCAGAGAGGAGTCCCCGTCGTGCCAGTACTGTGGCGCGGTGGAGGATGCGGCTGAGCACATTCTTTAGGTTTGCCCGTCTTGGGCTGGGCCGCACCGCAATTCGGTCGCGGCGGTCGGGCCGTTTCGTCGTTCCCCAGCTTTTTATCTACTAGGACCCGAAGTAGGTAGGTTTAAGACAGAACCACGTTTTCGTCTGCAAGATCAGGGTACCGCGGGAGCAGAGAAAAGCCACGCCGCGCTCGTGGTGTCTCTGCACACTGAGGTTGGAGTCGCGGGGGTGTGCGCCTCAAGTGTGAACCAACGGTCAGTTTGCTAAAGGGGACTAAATCTCCGGTACTTGCCTGCTTGCCGGCTTTCGCTAGTGGTTTGCGCCAGTCGACCGTGCTGGGCTTTGGCAGCTGAGTGCTGAGTGCTGAGTGCTGAGCTGCATGGATTTGCATGAGATGAGCGTGCTTTACAGTTACAATTTGCCCTCCTATCCCATAAAAAAAAAAAAATACTAGTGAAAATGATTTCTGTAAAGAATTCGAAACGTCGGGGAATAAATAAAAAATAAGTTCTAAAAAAAACACGTTTAAATCCATAAAAAGTTGTTTCAATGTGATTCGCGAAAATCTAAGCAATAAATAAGTAATAAAAAGTAAATTTTTGATTTATTACTTTTTCTTTACTACATCATCATTACATAGTATAAAACAAAGTCACTTTCCGCTGTCTGTCCCCTTCGAAGCCGTTCGTCCTTTTTCGAAGCCAATTTGGCCTTGCCCTCCAGATAACCGCGAAACTGGACGTCACTCGACACGTCGACCCCAAGAATTCCGATGTCGGTTGAGGCGGGTAACCGAGTGCCCTCAAAAAAGGGAGCTACAACAAAGGGTGCCATTTCAGCTGTAAACGCACAGACCTGTGTCTTCTTAGGGTTGAATTAGACTAAGTTGAGTCGGCCTCAGTCCGAAATCTGACTAAGCAGAGTTTCGATTGTAGACAGAGTTTATTCCGGTACGAATCGACGTTCTCCCGAGAAATCCGCGGGTGGCCGGTATACCTATATGGCATCCGCCGTACCGCATAGCCCCGTACCATATCCGCATAAAAATGAAGATTGCTGTAATGCAGCATATATATTTAAGTCATTGATATGCAGAAGAAACAGCGTAGGGGATAACACAGAGCCCTGGGGGACTCCAGCACTCACGGATTTTAAGTCGGAGCATCATCCGTCGACAACGACCTTAATGCGCCGAGCCGCGAGAAAACTGGAGACCCATTCGCATAATTTCAAATCCGCTTCTCGATCTACTGGCAGAGTGCCCAGAAGACCGGCCGCATTGCCACGTCAAATGGCAATGCTAATCCCCTGTGCGAAGAATAGACCAGCCCCCTGGACGAGAGAGCCCTCGATCAGTTTCTTTGCAAGACCTTTATAGAGTGCACGAGCACTCGGACCCCAAGTTCCTAGAGTCTCAACCTCAACCACTGGATCACTGAGACTCATTGAAGATTTCATCAAAAAGTATTTTATTTTGAAAAAAGTATTTTGAAAATACCTATTTTGCATTTGAAATACAAAAAGAAAAACTATTTAGTATTTTGCATTTGAAATAGTAAATCTGAAAAGTATTTTGTATTTAAATGCTTTTTTAAAACCATTTTGTACATCTCTGTCAATTTATACGAATATTTTCGAAGTATTGCAGAACTAACATAGCGGGATAGCAGTTAAAGCCGATAAATAGCACAAATTGAACCTCATGATATCCAAAATTTACTCATTTACTTTTGATGCGGAACAAAGTTCGCCAGGTCAGCTAGCTACATAGTATTAAACAAAGTCACTTTCTGCTGTCTGTCCCCTTATATGCACATATCTTTACTACGCAACGGATTTTAAAGCGGTTTTTTTTTAATAGTTAGAGGGTGTCAACGGGGTGGTTTTGATCTATAATTCATATAGTGTAGGTAGTAAAAAAAGTGATTATTTTCAAGACTTAGAACTTTAATCGCAAACGCTGCCTGAAGCCTAAGTGATAAATGAAAACAATGTATGTACTACATTATTACACACCTTTAAAAGGTCTACAAAAAAGTCCGCGAGGGCATATGTCTATATCTTAGGGATAACCCACAATAACCATTTTTGTTTTTTTACTTTTTATGAGAAATAATGGCCTATTTACGAAGCGATTTTAATTTAAACATTACATTATTTAATTTTCATCCAATTATGTGTCTTAAATAGATTGTGCGTGTAATATAAATGATCTTGGCCCTTTACAGCGTGCAATTTAATAAATATTTTCGAAGATATTGCAGTATTAACATAGCGGGACAGCAGATAATACTTTTGATGCGGAACAAAGTTCAGCGGGTCAGCTAGTCATACATAAAATATAGATAAAAACCACCCCGTTGACACCCTCTATCTGTTATAAAAAATAGCATCAAAATCTATTGCGTAGTTTTAAAGATATTTAAGTTTATAAGGGGACAGACAGCGGAAAGCGACTTTATTTTATACTATGTAGTAATAATTATATGTAATCACTTATTTACTAACCGTATGATTACGTGTAATATGTATTTTATACATATTTATTTATGCGATATGAAAGACGGGCTTTTTTATTATAACATGATTCGGCTGACGTTTCTGTTACAAATACCGATACCATTAATATCTACACCTACCAGCTACTGTTACAAATACTGCTGCTCTGTTCTGTCAATTGTTCTTGTCAAATATGCTGTCAGTGCTGTCATTTTCGTGTTTCGTCTTGGTCTCGTTCGTTGTCGTGATTGTAACGAATGTGAAAAGATTGATTTTTTCGAAAATGTAAACATTTGTGGTCCGCTTCTGTTTGTATCAAAAATAGATACATGTGATTCAAGGTTTTGTGTGTAATATATTTCTAATATGCCACCGGTTAATTCTAAAGTGAAAAAGAACGGGGCCGAATATGAGGTAAATAATAATAGTATTGAATTTTACTGAGCTTTCTCACGCTATTTAAATCGTAGTCTTGATAAAAGCTTTATATAAATGTGATTGTGGTTTTTGTAAATCAACGAATTGGAATTATATAGCATTATCACTAATATGAAAGACGTAATGCATATGAATAGAGTCCCGGTTTTTTAAATAAACACATAGATTTAGAGATCTGGCATTCATTGTATTGGTTCTACATTGTAGCTAAGTCTTATTAGCATTACAATCTAAGTACATAACTAATTATTGTGTCTCTGTCAGTCATTGTATTTACATTTTACATAAGCTGATGGTTTTTGTAATATTTTCAATGTGCAATAATTTCATTTTGAAAAACATTAATAAACTGAAATGAATGGATGTGAGATCTTCTATGTCTGAATAACATCATTAATACCTATCAACACATTTTTTTTCTACAACATTCTAACTCTAATAAGAATCTTGTAGTTTCTTGCTTGTTCTTCTCAAGGGATAACTATCTATTGATTGAGCTGTAGTATATAAAATATTATTAAATTCACATGTAATTTCATTATACATATTTACTAAATTAAATAATTTTGAATTCAATTTATTTGGCATACTCCACTATATTATTTATTACAATAGAATTTCTAGACAACCTGTCAATTATATTGTGCTTAGAGACTATGCTATTGAAAAAACTTAAATTTCTATAGCTTGAATTTTTTTGATAATTTGTAATGTAAATACTAGTACTAAGCAAAACATTTAGTAATAAATTTAAGGATATTCTAAACATTTATGTTTGTTTTAATTTGTAATATTTTTTCTTATTACACATTGTGACGCATTAGGCCTCTGGAGGCTTTGGAGGCTCTGGAGGTTTCATCCATAGCCATAGTCCATAGCCTCCACTCTTTTTATCTTTCTAATTATGACAATTTATTTCATATATATCAAATTTTAAGGAAAATGTTATCTTATTTTATTATTATTATTTTATCTTATTCCTATTTATTTCAAATTTTATTTAACTGTGAAAAATGCAATAAAATATGGTTGATATTACTTTGTAGACATTACAAAAACTTTTTTAACCATCATTAATTTATCTTCTGAACCCCAATTATCAGCTACAGCTTTATCATTACGTAGTACATATATGCTAAGATCTCTGAAACTTTGCAACCGATTTTTATGTTTTTTTTACATACAAATTTTTTTACATACAAACCAACCCATTGACATGAATTATATATACAAACCAACCCATTGACATCCTCTATCTATTAGATAGAGGATGTCAATGGGTTGGTTTGTATAATGTAAATAATAACAATTTAACACAAAATTATATTATACACCTTTAAAAGGTTCAAAAAACAGTCTGCGATGGTGTATGTCTATCATTTAGGGATCCACCCACAATGACCATTTTTATTTCGAAACTGAACCGAACATCAACGCGATATAATCCTAAAAGTTGTTTTAATGTCATGAACATGATTCACGAAAGTATTAGATATAAATACGAACATAGTTAGCTGTCTAGTGGGTTATAAATAACCAATGTGTACATAATTTTTCATATATACTTAATATATATATATATCCCCCCTATCCCCCTATCCCCTAATCCCTATGGGGATATCAATTACCTTTAATATGAACCTATAACTTTTCGAAAGTTAAGTGTAATAAACATTGATGACTGAAAATATTGAATAGGTTCGCCACATATTCCATTTGGGACGTAAACATAACAGCGAGTTGAGGCATAACAGCCACTGCCTACACCTTCGGGTAATCAAGGCGTGATTTTTAAGGGCCTAAGGCTCAACGTTGAAATCTAGTATACAAATTAAATTTATTCTATTTCTTAAATTGAAATATGCTATTTATCATTCAAATATAATTCTAGGCAACTTATAGTGTATAATATGATTTTTTAAATACAAATAACATATTATATAATGTTTGTAACAGTTCTCAGTAATTAATGACATAAGATAAAACAGCTAGCTCCGCATGACATGTGGTATTGTTGTCTTCTTTCTATTGTAATGCAAATTTGTAATTAATGAAGCAAATATTAAGTTATAATGGCTTTTTGAATTATAGTAAGTAAACAAATTAAATATACATATATAATATTTATTCATTTGAAAATAATAATTAATTATCTTGTGATGACTCAAATCAGATACATATTAGTCGGGAGTCTCTTGAGAGGCAAGAGACTACCAAAAAGAGCATTTCTCTGTTTTAATGGCTACGGAATCCTACTTGTTTGAGTCCCACTCGCACTTGGCCTATAAGCTTGTGAAGATTATTTGAAAATCATGCAAATATATGACATAGGCTAAACAACTATTATTTTTATTAGTTATGTGTTTATTAGATAAATATTTTATATTTAACTAATAAACACATAACAATTTATATTTATAACTTTTTCATAATTTTACCTTTGTTTCAGAACATCATTGTCAGCAAATGCACTGCCCTGGATTTTGAACAATACATTCAAGAAAACAGGACACTTTTACTCAATGATCCACTTAGGGATATATTATTGTATCCTAGCGATGACGTTTCTGTAAGTATTTATATATTTTCTATATATTCCCGTAAAAACTATCGTCATCATCTCCCTGCCCTGTCACACTATCCTATAATACACACCCACTCTAAAACACCCTTTAAAACACAAATACACCTATAATACACACCCACTCTAAAACACCCTTTAAAACACAAATACACCGACCCGAAGTAGATAGGTTTCAGACGGAACCACGGGTCCGTCTGTGAGATCAGGGTGCCGCGGGAACCGAGAAAAGCCCCACTGAGGGTGCAGGCGTACCCGCGCTGGCACACGCAGTGGCCGAACTTACCTTATGAGTACCATCAAGAGCTATACGCTTGAGGTGGCGATAAGACCTACCGCAGGTGGTCCCACACTGTGACTTCGGTTTGGGTGTGGCCATAGTGATCGGCCATATCCCTTACAAGTCGGAGGGTCGTTCATTATAAACAAAACAAACTCTGTAGGCAAAGGGATCTTACTATCCATCTGTGTTTTCTTAGATCATGTCTTTCTCTTATTTCCTACCACATTCAGATTTATCATACTTCTCGCGATATATCCCTAAATAACTATGTATTTAATAAATAATAAAATCTCCCAAAAGTTAGGTAAATAAATAACGAATCATGCAATGTTTTTTTTCTGTGTAGAGTGTTGTTCTGCCCCGTCGCTGGAGGACAGTTACCACCGCTGTGCCTGATGTTAGAACAGCAGCATCATGTCCACTACTCACCAGACAAGCTCTGCTCAGTTACGCATCCAGTTGGAATTTAATACACTACAAGTTCAGTAATTATTCGGGAACATATCTCAACTTACCTAGGTGAGCTTTAAACATCCGTGTTTTTTTCAATCATTTAATTAAGATCAATAACCTAATCTTTTGTGTTTTAAATTCTATTAAAACGAAATGGGAAATAAATATATGTATGATAAAGTAATATATAGAAGGAGTCCTTTAGGAAGTAGATGTCAGGAGCCTTAAAAATTGACGAGCATGTATGAACAGTTATGAAAGTCAAAAAAGCAAGTGAGGCGTGTAAGAATCGTGCCTTATGGCGATCTGTTCTCTCTGACAACCCCGCAAGCGGCTTGGCGAGAAGTTATACATATGTGTATGTGTGTGATAAATTACAATGACCATTTTGGTATGTATTTCGAATATAAAACCTTTGGATGAAATAATCGAATTAAGTGCCTATTTGTATTACGACAAAGATCAACGCATTTACGGATAAACTAAAATACTTATATATAATGTATATTTTAAAATACGACAGTATATTATGTAATGGGTGCAGAAATGTCTTTGAAGAAAAGTATCAAAGAAATATATATAATTATAAATATAACTTTGGATTTGGATTTTGGATCTTTTTTCTCAATGGTCAATAGGAACGCGTTTGTGATGTAACCAGTTTTAAATTCATAATAGAAACGAAGAATTTAATCTCAATATCCCAAAATCGGAAAAAATCCTAGCAGATGATGATGTTTGTTAGCAGCTTGATTAGCCAACTAATGTCTATAAAATGAGTTATTAAAGTAAAAGAGGATGCGAGCGATGGAGGTGCTCTTTGCTTTATTTTACTACCTGAAGTAAGTAAGCAAATTTCCGATTACATAATAGTAGTATAAACAAGTAATAACAGAAAAACAAATATTAAAAGAAAACCGACCCTTAGATTCATCATCATTCATCATCATTAGCATTTTGAGGTCCACTGCTGGACATAGGCCTCCCCCATAGAGCGCCACAACTGCCGGTCCGCTCAATCATGGGGGGTTTTTGCCATAATCGCCACGCTTGGCAGGCGGGTTGGCGATCGCAGTAGGCTGTATTTTCTTAAGAGAGAATGCTGCTGCCCATTCTTCTAGCTTTTCCCTTAGTCGCCTTTTACGACACCCACGGGAAGAGATGGGGTGGCGGTATTCGAAGCCGGTGCCACACAGCAACCTTTAGATTAATCCGTAAAAAAATCCCACTCTACAAACATTGATACGTTAAATTTATACATACAATTCAGGCTTTCCACAAGCTACGTTCCTGATACACTTCTTTCGCGTCATCCACAGTCATATACATCGTGCATTCACGTCGATTTCGTATGCTACGTATTTTGCCTTTTTTAATCAGGCCATTTATTTAGTCGTGGTAGCTCCGTCTTGGTCTCTCGATCCCGACCCTGCCACTCACATTCGCTTCATATACTCTTGTAGTCAGTCAGCTTGCATTCATTCTTGCAACATGACCAAACCAAACAAAAACCAAACGTTAAATCATTGCAGTTAACATCAAATCATCACAAAATAACGAGAGGCACGATTGCACGGTAATGTGTTAAAAATTTTAGCAAACAAGCTACAGTTTTTAGAAGCACAATTAACATAGTTTGCTGGCGATGAACAGTGTATGGTCAATAAATATGTATGTACTTATAATCTGAAGGTCGCAACGTATCTGATTCATATCCTGTGCAGTGCACCATACGATATGTGTAAAATTATGGCGAAGTTGATAAAGCATAATGTGAAGTTAAAATAATATTAATATGTAACTTGTATGACGGGCCTCGTGGTGCATTGGTTGAACTATCGACTGCAGAATCGAGTATAAATATTTATGACAAGCATGAGTGTTTGTATGGCGTCTGGATGTTTTATATATTATGTATAACATAACATAACTTCGCGCCTTTGTTACCCGAAGGTGTAGGCAGCGGCTATTAAGCCTCGTCTCGCCGTTATGTTTACGTCCCAAATGGAATAGGTGGCGAACCTATTGCCATACCCGCCGTATTCGAACCCGGACCTCTGTATCAGGAGCTAAAAAAAAACTATATAAGTATCAAATATCCGTTATCTAGTTTCCATAACACAAGCATATAGTTGCTTAGCTTAGAACTAGACTCTTTTAGACTAATTGTTTGAGTATATCTGGCTGTCGATACCTTTACCCCCTTAATACCAGACGGTGTAGTTAGCAGCAATAATGCCTCGTCATTGGATTCTTCCTGATTGGAACTTCCTGATAATTATTGGTGTGAACCAATTTTCGAACCTGAAACCTATGAAATAGAAGTCGCAGTGGATTTATTAGCGACGTAAGATATATTATTATATTAAATATATTGGTTATAGTGATGACTAAAATTTTCTAACGACGAGATGTCATTTCAAATTAAAGTTTATGAAAAGCTAGTGAGGTGTGTCTTTATACGCTCCATTCTTTCTGGCTACCCGGTTATGGAATTGGCGTGAATTTGTGTATTAAAAATATATGATAAAAAGCATTTATAATAGAATGTTTATAATTAATTGTAAAAACCTTGTGGGTTTTAAAACAAAAAGCTTATATTATATTTTTAAAATGAAATTCATAGGTCAAGGTATGAATTCATTAATCTTTGCACAAACACTTGTTAATTATATTTCGTAATAATTTCATAATTAGATGTTTTAATTATTGCACTATTTGTTTTTAATCTAATCTAATATAATATTATTATATAACATTTTTTACGGTATACGAATAAATATACGATATTTTTTTTTATGGGATAGGAGGGCAAACGAGCAGGCGTGCCACCTGATGGCAAGCAACCAACGCCGCCCATGAACACCAGCAACACATATAGTGTTACTGTTGCGTTGCCGACCTTTAAGGATCGTAAAGGGATAGGGAAGGATGGCGAAGGTGATGGGCCTCCGGGTACCTCTCTCACCGAACGAAATGCGGCATGAGCTACTTTACGTCGATCTTCCGAGAGCTCGTGCTTTTTCACTGGTCGAGCCGGCCCAAAATTCATATGCGAAATATTTATATTTTGTTTATTTATTATTTATATTTTAATTAATAATAACTAAATATATTAAATTTTAAGAGATAAAAAGAGTTTTTTCTTAAAAAAAGTAGCTATAATTACACCTTATTACACCGGTTACTGATTTTGCCGGCACTATTATTGGCGGAGATTCAGAGATTAGCCGAAACAAACAGACAGGGCAGACAAACATTGTGAAAATGATGTAGGTGTATGTACCGTATATATGTATGAACGTAGTAGAAAGCATTTATTTCAATATTACAAACAGACACTTCAATTTTATTTATATGTATAGACGTGGTTCAATACATCTCCACGTACTATTACAAAACATTTAGCAATGAGTACGTCCATGCCTCGTACGGAAATTAGAAAAAAAATTTAACAACTGATAACAAAATGCTGATGATTATGCCGGGGAATAAGTTATTATGAACTAAACCTTGGACAATGAATGTATAGGGAAGTATGCTCTACTTCTGCTATATATAGCTATATTTTCATATGTCTTTACAGGCACTTAAAAATAGTCAACAAATACAAAGATTAATTTAAATGAAATATTTGCACTGTTTATTCCCCAAGCGCTTTAGGAAAATGCCTCCGTAGACCAAAAAAAACACGGACGCCATTGCCGCGAGCGGCCAGATTGTGAGTCTATCATAAGAAGATCCGGGCAAGAAACTCATTGGTTAAATGAACAAAATGCTGTAAAGTTCCTGCTCAATCCACGAACCGAGTCACCTTTGAATCGAGTTATCCCTACTTTGATATATATTTTAACTCTTCCAGGCTAACTTCGCATTTTATCCTTTTTAATGGTCTTATAGCCTCCCACCATAAAGACGCGCTATGACCCAGTGGAATTGTTCCGCGGTATTGGGTTCATCCCGCGTTTTATCTCCCTTTGTATAACGCGCTAAATGATTCATCACCATTAACTTTTCTCGCTGCAGGATATTTATATCGAATATTAAGAAAAGGTATGCAAGAATGAATGAAAGCCGACTGAATAAAAGAGTATTTGAAGCGAATGTAAGTGACAGGGTCGGGATCGGGAGACCAAGACGGGGCGGCTATCATGACCAAATAAATGGTCTGTTTAACAAAGGCAAAATGCGTAGTACCCGAAACTGGCGCGAATGCATGATGACTGCGGATGAAGCGAAAGTGGTGTGTAAGGATCATAGCTTGTGGAAAGCTAAAGTCTCTTCCTACCCCTATGGGATACAGGCGTGAGTTTATGTAAGAAAAGGTATACAGGTTACAAACCTACGCGAAGCTAAATAACATAATGAAATCATTATAATTTGCACGATACGGAAATATTTTTATGGGAAGTCCCCATTTTATATAGGGGAATACCCATGTTATACCTACGCAGGGCTCAAATCGCGTATTGTAAAAACGCTTTAAAAGACAATTGGTGTAATTATGAAATCATGTGATACTTATGTTTAAACATATTAATAAATTGTGCATTTTAACGGTGTTCGTATAAATTTCAATAAATACCACTTTTACCTTTTTATTTATGACGTAATAATTTAAATGTATTTTTTTATTCAAATTAATACTTCATAAGGTTAGTATTGATTATATTATATTATAATTTAGGCAACAGCCATTCTTGGGTCAAATCGCATTTGGTAATTCACTTTCGATTTTTTTAAATATCTCTAGTATTTAGACTAAACCAATAGGTTACGCTATCACCTCGATAGGAAAATATAAATATTGTATAAGCTGTTGGCTAGAAACGCAACCACCTTTATGAACTAGTTTTCGTCTTCCATTCCGCCCGTGTTTGTTTAAATGACGATTTTTTTCCACCGGTATCAAATTTTAATGAAAGAAAGCCTTCTATTGCGCTTTAAACTAAGATCAAGCTCTAACATATGCAAAGCTTAAGAGTTTAGCGACGACATTTAGATATATACATAGACAACATAACATAACTTCACGCCTTTTTCTACCCGGTGTAGGCAGTGGCTGTTAAGCCTCGTCTCGCCGTTGTGTTTACGTCCCAAATGGAATAGGTGGCGCACCTATTGCCATACTGGGCACAAAATTTTCAGTCATCGATATTTATCACACTTAACTTTCGAAGATAATTTCGAAAAGTGTGAGCCAGGATTCTAACCCGCGCCCTCTGGATTCAGAAGCGGGGTGTTCGACCACTGGACCACCGAAACTACGTAGTAGTAAATACCTACTATTAATTAACTTTTACCGGTTAATACATAGACAAGATATTAAAATAGTCTCTTTTCTAAGGTTATACTTTTTTTTGTTATATTTTAAAAATGAGTGTTGAAGAAATACCATTTTTAGCATTTGTTTGTTGTCATTTGGCACAAAAAAAAATGCGCGAATGTTTGAACTTCTCTTGTTGAGGTTGTTCTCTTTTTGTTTGAACTTGTTGAGATTATCGATCGGAATTACGAACGTTACGAACAAACTTATTGTTAGTACCTACAGATAATATATTGTTAAAATAAAATGAAATTTATTAGAGCAAAATGTAGGTTAAACATAACATGGGTGATATAAAAACTAATGTCCCAAGCACATCTTGCAAGATTTAGGTAATTTGTTATACCAAGATGGGGGCCATATAAGAGATATTTTTGCTCATTAGGGTAGCATACTAATTATGCATACAAAGAGTACTGTGTGTCACGTCTACTTCGCTACAGTGGAAATAAATTAAAATTTCTTTTTACAAAAATGTTTTGTTCATTCGATCTAAATGATTTGATATACGAATAAAATGATAACAGTGTGTGTTATTTTGATACGCCAATACTTACTTGTGCGATTGTTTTCATAATCATTCCGTATACAATGAGCTATTTGACGCTTTTGTTCATGTAAACCGGAGTTTTTTTTAGCTCAGATTCGCGCCGTAACGAGAGCATAATTAATGTACCTACATTACATCACTGACATGCGAATGTCGTCTCAAGCGCTTTACAAGAATGCTTGACTGCTTTATGCAATTTACAGCATTTTTTTTTTTAGAAAAGAAGATTTTGCTAAAAAAAACGTACATTCGGAAGATTCTCAGACGGTTTGCATTGAAAATTAGAACCGCTCAATTGCACTGTGTGCGTATTGATTGGATTGACAAGGCGATGTAAGCCGTGTCAGCATGTTATTTTTTTATTTATTTAGATATCCGTAATAAAATAACACGCTAAATAAATTTAGCGCTGGCTGGTTCGTAATGTGTGTTTTTTAAACTTGTCTTTTTTCCTGTTACATTGACTTCAAAGAACCAAATGGTGACTAAATCGGGCTATTACACATAATATTGTTATCTGTTCTCATTACCGTTATCGTTTCTTTGACAGGCCCATAGAGAACAAATATCCTGAGGAGGTGTACGATATCGACGCGGAAACAGAGAGCGATAATGAAACACAACCGGCAAAGGATCTCGGCACAAGGGAGGGTTATTTGCTCAAGGGACCTGAAATCGGCTCGGATAGAATATTCGGCCATCTTGCTTCAAAATCATTTAAGAAACGTTTTTGCTCAATGGTTAGAGAAGCCGATGGCACTTATATACTTGAGGTATACAAAGATGAGAAGAAAACCGATACAAAGCTCACTGTCGTCATGGATTTTTGCTCAGATGTTGTACGGGTAAGAAGTTTACACCAAGCTTTGTCACTTTAATAACATCATCACGCCTTTGTTACCCGAAGGTGTAGGCAGCGGCTACGATAAGCCTCGTCTCGCCGTTATGTTTACGTCCCAAATGGAATAGGTGGCGAACCTATTGCCATACCGGGCACAAGGTTTTCAGTCATCGATATTTTTCACACATAACCTTCGAAAAGAAATTGGTGTGAGCCAGTGTCAGGATGGACCTCTAGATCAGAAGCCGTGTGCTTTACCACTGGACCACCGAGACCTTCAATTTAATGGACTTGATATATAAGAAAACTCAATGCAGCTCTGGTTTTATTACATAAGTGTATATGTTATGTGCATTATATGTACGTTTTGAGGAAAAATTACAATATTATCCTCACATAGTTGTTAGTTGGTACAAACTTATCTTAAACTTTGACTTCCGAGAAACCAGTGTCCTAAATTATAAATAATTTAAGAGTATTTATATATGTCTACCATCGAAAAAGTACATGAACATTTTATGAATACAATTTTACAATTAGGAATTATGAGTCGAAAGCAGAAAAAAAATAAACAAAACTTATGCTTGTCATTTTAAGAATATTGCACCAGTTGTGCATGTGAGTGCATATTTTGAGATAGTTGAATATTTTCTCTTTATTAATAAAATCACATTAATTATTGTATAATAAAATCAAAATAATTTTGGTCCCGCCACACGGGCACCGAAGTGACACACTTGTCGGAAAGAGAAAGCTCACACAGCACACACCTTCAAAAGTAAAGGTGTGAAGATAAAATATTGATTAAATTATTGCAGAATCCAAAGCGTGGTAGATTTTGTTTTGAATTGCGTATGGCCGGCGGGAAAGGATACACGTTCTCAGCGGACAATGAGGAGGAAATGACCGAATGGATTAACGCGTTTAATGCTGCTTTAAAGAAGAACAGCCAAGAATCTCACCAGAGCGATGAAGTGTTAGACAAAGGTAATGATTATGTATAGGATATAAGTTTGAAACTAAGCTTAGCAATGATATCAGTTGGGAACGGGGCATTACACTTCAATAAAAAAAGAACTGACAGAAATGGGGAGATAATATATACTACTGGAAAAAATTAAGGGATCAAAAAAAAATTCCATATTTTTCGGTAGTTTTCAACAGGCCGTAACTTTGAGAGAAATGGTCGTACAGGAAATAAAAAAAAAGGAAATTGTAGCTCCAAGTGTCTAGTTTTTGGATTAGAACTTCAAAATTTTGTAGCCTCCGCGGTTTCTGAGTAATCGTAGAAAAACCAGCAGCAAAAAAAATCTCAAAATTTTTTTAGTTTTTTTTTTGGTCTACGGGCGTGGAAAAATTTTTTTTAGCTTAACCACCATAAGGATCGGATACTTTGTTCAGTTAGCTTTAATTTCTTTTTTTAAACACGCTGATACGTCCACTCCTCGCTGAGATATCGGTCTTCAAATGGAAAAGGATCTTTTTGTCTTTGATTATCGATATCTCAGCAACCAATGATCGCACAGAAAGTTAGAGGTGGGTTTCAAGAACTTAAATGAATTTCCCTTAACAGCTGTCCATTGTTTTTTCGAAAAGAAAATTTTTTCGTTCTGTCACATGAATTTGAAAATGCAACAAAAAAAGGGCTTTTGGTGGTTTTTTGGAAAATCAAGCGCTGGATCGAAAATATTGAGGAAACCGCTAATGTTAAGTGTGCCTTTTACAGTTCAATATGTCCACAAAAACCCTACAAAGAATCAAATTAATCCAGCTAGCCGTTTTTTTGTTTCACTTGATCGAATTTTTGAAAAAATTAAAGGATCACGTTTTTTAAATATTTTAAAAAATGAGAAAAAACAATTGTTTTTTTCGAGCTTTTTCCACATTATCGTTTCAGATGGACAGCTGTTAAGGGAAATTCATTTAAGTTCTTGAAACCCACCTCTACTTTCTGTGCGATCATTGGTGCTGAGATATCGATAATCAAAGACAAAAAGATCCTTTTCCATTTGAAGACCGATATCTCAGCGAGGAGTGGACGTATCAGGGTGTGTAAAAAAAGAAATTAAAGCTAACTGAACAAAGTATCCGATCCTTATGGTGGTTAAGCTAAAAAAATTTTTTCCACGCCCGTAGACAAAAAAAAAACAAAAAAATTTTGAGATTTTTTTTGCTGCTGGTTTTTCTACGATTACTCAGAAACCGCGGAGGCTACAAAATTTTGAAGTTCTAATCCAAAAACTAGACACTTGGAGCTACAATTTCCTTTTTTTTTATTTCCTGTACGACCATTTCTCTCAAAGTTACGGCCTGTAGAAAACTACCGAAAAATATGGAATTTTTTTTTGATCCCTTAATTTTTTCCAGTAGTGTACATAACATAACTTTACGCCTTTTGTTACCCGAAGGTGTAGGCAGCGGCTGTTAAGCCTCGTCTCGCCGTTATGTTTACGCCACAAATGGAGTAGGTGGCGCACCTATTGCCATACCGGGCACTAAGTTTTCAGTCATCGATATTTATCACACATAACTTCCGAAAACAATTTCGAAAAGTCATTGGTGTGAGCCAGTGTCAGGAATCGAACCCCGACCTCTGGATCAGAAGCCCCGTACTCGACCATTAGGCCACCGAGATAATAGACATACGATAATTAAAAATGAGTTGCAATAAAAAAACCTGTAAAAAAGTTAAAAGAATAAAAAACACCATGAATAATGTTTCAAAAAGCAAGGCATAAAAATAATAATTTCTTTAATTTAGCTTTAGCGTGTGACAAGCAGAGTTTTAGTGAGTCTTAAGCCCGAATACTGAACCGCCACTCAAATATATAAGCGCTACTTTAGCGTTTAAGTATCTCTCACATTAGATAGATTACGTGAAATTTGAGCAGTAAGTAGCATTTTATTGATTGTCAGATTTGAGTGGCGGTTCAGTATTCGGGCGTTAGTGACACAGAGGTTTACCTATTACCTCTGTGTCACTGATACAGGATGGTTAAAAAAAATATGGATTTTTACAGATGCTGACGTGTCCCTAACAGCTGAACCACCTCCTCCGACATACGGCACGTTGAAGGGTCTAGAACATAGTATGAATCCGTTGCTCATACGATATTCCCGTGAAACGGACATATCTATAGCTATCGCCCGCAACGAGTGTCGATACAATATATTTAGTATGCCATACAAGCGGGCACTGTCGCCTGAACCTCAGCTCGAACCTTTCAAGTGAGTTATATATTTACAGAATTAGCCCTTATGTTAACTCTAGCCTGAAGGGTTAAGTATTTTTCACGAATTAGCTTTTTCGAACGCTATATAACGGTCAAGATTCGTCTTAACTTCAACAATCTTTTCAGCGTTTGCGTGATATCCGAAAACGTTTCAAAATATTGGTTTCCACCAAGGTGGTAACTAGGGACCTTCCTAATACCATTCCGCGTTCAAAGCCTTCAAGGTGACTTAACGTATGAACTTTAAAATTAGTATAATTTCGATAATTCACTAAAAAACATGAAAAGCTTGTATCTCTCGACAGTTGTGTTTATATCACGCCATAACAATAAAACTATTTCAAAGACAAACACAAACCGGCCATATTCTAAACTATTTTTACCTGTACAACTGTCACGACTATTTAGATTCGCTTTTTATTATTTCAGAGAACACTTTGGCCAAAGAATTTTGCTCAAATGCGAAAGCTTAAAGTTTAGATTACAAGCGCCGATAGATGGCGATAAAGAGTTATTGTGTCAAGTGGAGCCTTACTACACGTATCTCGCGTTGTACGACGCCCGGTGTGGAAGGAAACTGACGGAGAACTTCCATTTTGACCTCAATCACGAAGCTGTCAAGGATCTAGTCAAAGAGACTGAATGCACAAAGTCATTAGTTGAAAATTTTAGTTATGATGTTAAGTTAGATGTTAATCAAATATCGGACGAATGGTATAAATCAAAGAGACAGGTATGTTATTTTTAATAATATGTTATCACGTAAAATATAAACTAAAGTTAAAGAACGGTTTGTTTTTCCCAAGTTTATATGTTCAATTAATTCTTGGATGAAGTTATTTTTGGGTGTTGTTGATACCCAAATTAAAAGTAGGCAATGATGCTTCGAAATCCCCGAATTTGTTTTGTTTTGATTGTTTTTTTGGTTTCGTATAATTAATAGGTGTTTATATATATAATCGTATATTGTTATTTATTAGGTAGTGCTGTCTGTAAATAATCCTCACTCAGATTTATTTCTGGTGGTGAAAATCGATAAAATACTCCAAGGTCACGTCAGTCAAGTATTGGAGCCTTACCTCAAAGCGACTAAAGATCCAAGGCTCGGTCTAAAAGTCCACAAAACAGTACAGGCATATGCAAATCGTGTGGGGACTTACAGAATGCCATTTGCATGGACGGCCAAACCTTTATACAGGTAAACTGGATTCATGAAATTGTACATTAATATTCTAGTGTTACATTCCTTACCTTAAAAAATATTCATTGAGTCAAATAATTACTTATTAATTTTAATTACTTAATCGACCATTATACTCGAGTTTGTTGACGTTGATGTTTTTGTTTAAAGTTCAAGTCCGATTTATTGCCCGTAACTCAGCCCATAACCTAATTAATTTTCCTGTATTTTTATACAAATTAACAATATTTGCAAAAATAAAATTAGATAGCCGTTAAAAATTTAAACTTATTTCGCAATATAGAGTTTTTCATGTGGCAGAGCCAAACAGTTCGCTGCATGAATGGGTCGGCTCGACCGGTGAAATACCACGGCCTCTCAGAAGATCGACGTAAAGTGGCTCATGCTGCGTTTCGATTGGTGAGAGTGGTAACCGGAGGCCCATCCCCCTTCCCCATCCTTCCCTATCCCCTATCCCTTAAAGGTCGGCAACGCAACAGTAACACATGTGTTGCTGGTGTCCATGGGCGGCGCTGGTGGCTTCCCATCAGGTGACACGTCTGCTCGTTTGCCCTCCTATCCCTTAAAAAAGGTTCAATCTGGAGTTTTAATTTTATTATGTAAATTGTAAGTGAGTATATATTTTCTATTTGTAGAATGTACAGCAACGATCTGGACACAACACCAGAATTTCCCGCCTTATACCGACAAGAACCCAATAAAATGTCAGATGATGATTTGTTGAAAATATTATCGGATTATCGAAAGTCTGAGAAGATGGCTAAGTTAACTGTGATACCCGGTTGGCTCAATATCAACATACAGTTGAGCAATGAACAGATACAAAGTAAGATATTTTTTTTATATAAACATACTAGTAGGTCACAATCCACATTGATGTAATAATTATTTTTGTACTACTACTACTACTATCACGCTATTAACACTCGAAGGTGTATAGTAGTGTTACTAGTGACGCCGTATAAAATAATTGACTGCTTATAATAAGTACAACTTTGTCAGACTTGGATAATTATCATGTAAATATAATATTAGTAATTTGGCAAAAATTTTATTAATTGTTTAAACTATGATAACTTATTCAGTAATTTCTGAAATGTTAAATTTAAGTCTCGGTGGTCCAGTGGTTTAGAACCCCGCTTCTGAATCCAGAGGTCGCGGGTTCCAATCCTGGCTCACACCAATGCCTTTACGAAATTAATTCCTAAAGTTATGTATTAAATATCGATGACTAAAAACCTTGTGCCCTGTATGGCAATAAGGACGAAAACACCTTCGGGTAGGAAAAGGCGTGAAGTTATATTATGTTATGTTTCTTACAGATTGTATGACCACTTCATACGCAGCATTGAAACCATTTCCTCTGCCACCTGTATCACCTCTAACACTAGAGCTGGCAACACTTAATGTTGAGCCCGAACAACCGTACGCAGCCTATATACACCATTTGTATGTTCGTCCGTTAGCATTAAATTTTGAATCTCAAAAAGTGTTCGCAAGAGCGAGAAACATCGCTTGCACCATAGAGTTAAGGAATAATGACACCGGAGATAACAGACCATTACAGGTAATGAATGGCATGTCTTGACATGTCTTCTAATTAATGACAATGTCTTTAGTTTTATGATAGAGGCACGCAGTTTGCTGCATTGATGGGCTGTCTCGTGAGGAAAATATTACGACCTCTCACGGCCTATGCGGCATCTCATTTTCTGAGGGAGATATCAGGAAGCCCACTCTCTTCCTCTTTTCGTCCCCATGCCCCTCGCTATCTCATCTTAAAGACTCCTCAACAAATTCTCTCAATGTTGCAGCTGATCATAGGCAGCGCTAGTCAATTTCCACCTCGTGCCGATAGTTTGCCCTCTTTTCTCCTGCAAAATATTAAAGTAATTATTATTTTACCTAAAACTTGAGTACCACATAAAGATTTAAGACAAAAAAAAAGGCTCAAACAAGACTTAAATCCGCAACACTCATATTTACCAAAGCAGAGTATAAGCATATCAGCCTTCTATTCATGCAAAATATGTATAAGATGTTTTATTTTATTAGCGCCATCTATCCAAAACGTATTTAAAGGATAAATCTTTATACAATTTTAATTAATTCACATATTCCAGGCGGTGTATGGACGTCACGGCATGACGACCCAGTACAGATGTTCAGTTCTACATCACAACGCGAATCCGACGTGGTCTGATGAAGCGAAGTTCCGATTGCCGGCCACACTGACTCCTCAACACCATCTGTTATTCACTTTCCATCACATATCATGTGACCTCACCAAGAAGAATGATGCTAATGTTGAAACTTGCATTGGGTAAATATTTATCTTTCAATTTTTTTAAAAAATACTCCACAGAACAGGTGCAAAATATACACAGTCACTCCTATTACGAGGTTAACATGCAGAAACGTAGAGACTTTAACCGAACCTTGAGAAGTTTCATCATCAGCCTGCTGGACGTAGGTCTCTTCCATAGAGCGCCATAACTGACGGTCCTGTGCCACTTGCATCCATTGGCTTCCCGCGTTTTTTTACCATGTGGTTTAAAATTGTTAACAGTCATATTTCCACTGTTTCAGATATTCTTGGATACCTTTGATGAAGAGTGATAAGTTTGTAGAAGAAGTAGTGAATTTGCCAGTTGCAACACATCTACCGTCAGGATATTTATCTATTCAGCCCCTGGGTCTTGGCAAAGGAGTAAGTCGCCTTTATTTTTCCCTCTACTTCTATATCTTTTAATACCTATTATCTAATACTATACTAAACTTAACTATTATCCTATGTGGGTGTCAAACATGAGTTTGTTATTTCAGAACTCTGGTCCTGAAGTTGTATGGGTTGAAGCTGAAAAACAACTATTTCGGTGTCAAATAGTGCTTGACTCAACAGTTGCCACTCGGGACATACATCTACATAATCTGTTCTCTCAAGCCGAAAGATTGATCAAGTGCAATTCACCCTCAACCTCTCCGTCCCCGCCGCCCTGGAATGAGGTCTGCAACGCCCTAAAAGCGGCACATGCAGTCACTCTCAGTTCCCTTGTAGCGTTCTTGCCAACAATACTTAATCAGCTGTTTGAGTTGATGGTGAGTTACTTTTTTTGAAACGGTTATTGGAACGGTAAAATTTATGGACACGATAGCAAAAGTGGAAAACCAATCACCATTTTTGAAAAGAGTTATAATAATATGTGATAAATGTCATGTAAATCACTTAAATGGTCGGATATAATGGTGAATTAATTCACGTAAACTTTTTTGATCTTTGCCCAGTGAGTTTCTTAATTTTTTTCTCATTTTTTTATGGGATAGGAAGTCAAACGAGCAAATGGGCACCGTGGTGCGTTGCCGTCCTTTAATGGAGTAGGAGGGGAAAGGGGATCGGGCCTCTGGATAACTCCATTCACCGAACGAAACGCGGCACGAGCCACTTCACGCCAATCGAGGTCATGGTATTCCACCGGTCGAGCTGGCACATTCATGCATCAAACTGCAAGACTACCACTAGAAAAATGTCATGTCATTTCCGAAATACGCGAGCGTACCTCTATGACATCTCAAACTCTTAATGGAATGATATCGCTTTCTTACTTTGCTATTTCACTCCGGGATAGCGACTTACACAGATTAGGCATTAACTCATAATATACTCATAATATGAGACGCCATGTCTCATATTATGATTTTATAAATAACTTGACAAATTCAATATTTCAGACTGTTGAAAAAAGTTATACCCAAGAATTGGGATATCAAATAGTGAAATTGATAATCCATTATGTTCATATGATACATGATTATGGACGTAAAGATCTTTTGGACAGTTACGTGAAGTATGTCTTCAATTGCGTGCAATTCAAATTGCACACTATGCTGACTGCCCCCCTACACATGTTCCTGGATCCCAATCAGCCAGACTTTCTGTTAGGGAACAAGTTCATGCAGTACTCTAGCTTCTTCTTCGATGTGATCGTCAAGAGTATGGCTCAATACTTAATCAATACTGGAAGAATTAAAGTGAGTAATAATTGATAATTCTTAAATAACTATGAAGCAACTCTTACAAAATTGTACTGTTATAATATTTATCAGATCAAATCGTTTTTCAAGTGACATTATTGGATAACATAGAATTTAAATTGATTTTCCGGAGCATGGTAAATGCTTATGAGTAACTTTATATGTGCTAATTTATTTTTTAATGTTAGTTTGTTTTATGTATGGGGAGACAGCAAACGAGCAAATGGGTCACCTGGTGGTAAATGAATAGCGCCGCCCATAGACATCTGAATGCTTTTCTCGCCTTTTAGTGAGTAGTATGGGAAAGGAGGGGGAACTGGGTGGCCCTCAAGATACCTAGATTCTCAGCGAACGAAACGCTGAACGCTGAAACTTCATGAAGTTACTTTACGTCGATATTCTGGAAGGTAGTGTGGTATTTCACCGGTCGAGCCGAATTCTAAACAAAATAATAAATTACAGATGGCAAGAAATGAAAGATTTCATCGTGATCTTTTGGACAATATTGATCAATTAGTATCTAGTGTTGAACCGTCATACATACTTCAACAACCGATGCAAACTCACATATTCAATAAGAATCTAGCTACTTTTCTCAAGGTAAGCAACTATTTTCTATGATTCCACTGCGAGAAACATCTCCTTCTAAAGCTTAAAATTTTTCTAGAATAGATAAACATAAAATATGGTTCTATCCCATCTTGTTATCATGTTGTAACGAAACGCTGTGCACCAAAGGATGTAGATCTGCAACTTTACACTTTAATCATAACTGTATACGTAACTTCACGCCTTTTTCTACCCGAAGGTGTAGGCAGCAGCTGTTAAAGCCTGGAGTCGCCGAAGCGTTACGTTACGTCCCAAATGGAATAGATCGCGAACCTATTGCCATACACCTGGCGCCAAGTTGTCAGTCATAGAGATAGTTATCAAACATAACGTCCGAAAATAATCCCGCGAAATCACTGGTGATTTTTAGTTGCTATAGAATAGAGGCTTTTCATTTGAGAGAGATGGTAGCCGGCATCATCACTACTCACACTCATTTCCACTGGTCTCCATTATAAGAGATAAATAAAATATATTCTGTTTTTCAGTCATGCCTTTCGTTCATGGATCGTGGATTCGTATTTCGTCAGATCAATAAATATCTAGGAAAATTCAAGGCTTGCGATCCAAAAGCACTTTTCGATTTCAAGTTTACGTTCCTTCAAACGATATGTTCTCACGAGCACTTTGTGCCGTTCAACTTGCCATTGCATGCGAACAGGTTGAACCGTGACGGAGACGAAGGTGAGATATTTGCTTGTATTTTTTTTTGGAATAAGAAGGCCAAACGAGCCAGCTGCTCATCTGGTGGCAAGCGACTACCGCCGCCCATTATGTATGCTTGAAATACAGATGTTATTACAGTTGTGTTGCCGACCTTTAGTGAGTAGGATGGGTTATTCCCATCCTACTCACTAAAAGAGGGGAAAGGGGTAGGCCTCCAGATATTTCACTCAGATACTTTTCGTCGATACTCTGAGAGGTATTATAGTATACTATTTTGCCGCTCGAGCTAGCCGATCGTCCACAGAAATAAATATATATACATGTATTGAAATACAGACATATTTTATTTATACAGATCCATCGCAGCTGAAGCTCTCTGAGGAATTCATAATGAGGCATTTCCTTGCCGGGACACTGTTGAAACAGGTATTATTTTAATATATTTTGGGATAATCTTCTTAATTGGTGGTTGTAATTGAACGCCTGGTTTCGCTGTAATAATATTCATAGACACAATCAGTCATATCACATATTATGCCCTGGATTTTGATCTATACTGTAACAGAATATCGTCTGTACTTTAAAAAAACTTTTGGGAGAAAAATAGGTGCAATAATTTATGAGTGGTTATCATTAATAAATCATGCTTTCCTTAATGTTTTGTCGGTTAATAACACTAGCATAACCAAAAATGGACTTTACGATTCGACTCTTCGATTAGCTCGAGTACCGTTGCCATATATGACCTATAGAGTTTATAGTAACTCTATGGCGAACGTGCTTCACTTATGAGCCATAGTACTCGAGATCGAATCGATATAAAATTTTCTGAGTGGTAGAGCAAAGCAGTTCGCTGCATGAATGGGCCGGCCCGACCGGTGAAATACCACGACCTCTTAGAAGATCGACGTAAAGTGGCTCATGGCTCATGCCGCGTTTCGTTCGGTGAGAGAGGTATCCGGAGGTCCACCCCCCTTTCCCCATCCTTTCCTTTCCCCTATCCCTTAAAGGTCGGCAACGCAACAGTAACACTATAAGTGTTGCTGGTGTCCATGGGCGGCGTTGGTTGCTTACCATCAGGTCACACGCCTACTCGTTTGCCCTCCTATCCCATAAAAAAAAATATATAGATCGAAAATCGATATAAACTTTTTTTGGGGACTACAGTACCCGGGACGTTCACGTGGATAACATTAAAATTTGCTTCTATATATTATTACTAAGGCTTTTATATTGGATCGTCCCCTTGGCGAAATGACTGTTGACAAGCAAGAGGTTAGTATTGTTCACAAATGTGCCGCCAGGTGGAGCTGGCGCTGCGCGAGGCGCCGACCAAGCGGCGCGCGGCGCTGGGCGCGCTGCGGGCGCTGCTCACCAAGCACGAGCACGACGACCGCTACCGCGCCCGCGAGCAGCGCGCGCGCCTCGCCCGCCTCTACTCGCCCTGGCTCGCCATCGTGCTCGGTCAGTTATGCTCCTTCGAGCCGGTTACCGAAAAATGCCATTTTCCTCTCCGATATTCACGATTTTGTAAGACATTATGATCAATTTCATTTTAACAGAAAACGCGCATCGACTTGTTACCAAAACTCTGGCCAGTCCTCTAGTTGAGAACGGCCACGACAAGGTGGATGGAGATGTGACGGCAAATCCGGTCATTAGCAGCGCCCAGAAAGAGGCGGCCTCGGCCAACAGCACGCCTAAACGGAACAGATTGACGCTGCACTTTGATCATACGCCCATAAGAAATTCTACACATTTCAAAGAACCACCGAACGTACAAGCGATGTATGGCAAAGGTAGGTTGAGTTTCCTTGTTATGGGATTGAACAGCAGATCATCAGATGATAAGCGACTAGTACCGGCCATGGAAACCTGGAAACAGTTAGTTTTACAATTCTGTAGCCGCAGTTTAAGAAAGTAGAATGGAAATAGGGGGGGGAGGGTAGGAATATTCTGGATACCTCTCTCACCAAACGAAACACGGCATGGGCCACTTTACCTCTGTATTCTAAGAGATCGTGGTAGTTCACTAGTCGAGCCGACCCATTCATGCGGCAACTGCGCGACTGTAAAAAAAAATTAAATATTTAAATTTATCATAATTTTGACTCTTTCAAAATTTCTTGTCTCAATGAAGATTTCATAATTTCAGACAATGTATCTCAAAGTTCTATGGAATCCTTATCAACGATGTCTGGTGGTGATTCGTTACCCAGGAATGTCGGACGATTAGATTTGAGCGATATTGGTGATCAAGTTAATCGGTAAGTGCTTCTCGTGTTTATTGTTCATTTATTCCATAAGGTTGACTTAACGTTAACTATTATAGTAACGTATTAACATCTATGGTATAGTATAGGTATATTTAGTTGTCTCAGTAGTCTAGCGGATTACGACTTCTATTTGAAAGACGCTTGAATGACTTTTCTTGGTTGAAGGACTTGAAGGACTTTTTAAAATATTTTCGGATATTTTATCTTACAACAATTATTGATGGCTGATGAAATGATACCTAATTTATGGCAATAGGCTAGCTACGAATTCCATTTAATGAAGCAGTATCTTGAAAGCGTTAATAATTGCCATTGCCATTCGAGTATTTATGTCGTGAGGTACTTTTATTTTATTGAATGCTATTGTCTTTACTATAGTTGTTAATTATTTTTAATTGTCTAGATTTGGTGTGATGTCCGCTGAGGAGGTGCGCGATGTGCTCTTATGTTTTCTGTTCGTATTGAAATACTTGGACGATGAGAGACTCGTGGATTGGTGGAAGTCAATGTCGTCTGCACATCACCAATCATTTTTTAATGTGTTGGAGTAAGTATAAACAAGATTACCTCGACTAAGCACTATATGAAATAAGTTGAGTATTAGATAACCCTCCAGCCTCTCCAGCTTAACTTTTAATACTTTTTTTATGGGATAGGAGGGCAAACGAGCAGGCGTGTCACCTGATGGTAAGCAACCAACGCCGCCCGTGGACACCAGCAACACATATAGTGTTACAGGTAAATTAGTCTCGAGAAATTTTTGCATATGTAGTGGTGTGTATATTACTCAAATCTTAGAGCGCGTTTCCACTATATCGTTCTGGCCTATACAAAAATGTTTCGATATCCTTACATTACTATTTAATTTTATACTTATCCCTAGCAACACTCTGATTTTTGTTTTCAATAAAAACAAGTTTTTATTTTAAAGAAAAAGGTTTTGACATTATAAAAAAACAATTTCATTCTATTTCACGTCCTTGAGCAAACGACAAGGCGACTACCGTGAAACAATAAAATATCGTGTCGTTCTTTAGATGATAGTAGTTTAGCTATAGGTAAAAAGTTTTGACCATAATAATTACGAAACAAAACAAACAAATAAATCGTCACTTGATAGTGGAAAGTGGAAACACGCACAAAGCAGAATAAACCAGTTTACGCTGTCCGCAGGTGCCACGTGACCATACACTACTACATATGCAAAAATTTCTCCAAGCTAATTTACCTGTACTGTTGCTTTGCCGACATTTGAGGGATAGGCGATGGGGAAGGGGGTTGGGCTTCCGGGTACCGCTCACCGAACGAAATGCGGCATGAGCCACTTTACGTCGATCTTCTGAGAGGTCGTGGTATTTCACCGGTCGAGTCGAGCCGGCCCATTCATGCAGCGAACTGCTTGGCTCTGCTACTGTTAAAATAGTAGTTTTTTATAATTGTAACACTATCTTAATTTTAGGATATGTGCGGAACAGTTTCAATACGTCGGTAGAAAGAAAATCCTGTCGGAAATGAAAGCGACAACGCCGGACTGTAACGGTAAACCGAAGCCGGTAAAAGCGCGCACTCTTCCAGCCAGGATGAGTCCACCGGACTTCTCCAAGGAACCCCCTATCGCTGTTGAAAATAAAAACAACACTGTCAATAGAGAGAACCTTGTCAATACTACAGTAATATCAGGTAAACATTTTGAATGTCTTTATTTTGTAAATCATTCGCATCTCTTCTCACATAAGAAGAGGTACATACCTCGTAAGAGACGACTAAAGGAATTGACTTGATGCATATGCTTGATCTCCAAGAACACGTAATTAATGGACGCCGCTTAAGTTCCTTCATCTGTTATATGGCCCAAAAAAATATCTGGGTCGAGGCAAAATGGCTGTTTCTTATACCTTCATGTAACTTTAAGGGTCGGGCCTCCGGATACCTCTTTCGCCGAACGAACCGCGCGCCACTTTACGTCGTTATTCTAAGAGGTCGTGGTATTTCGAAAGCCGAGCGGTCGAGTCGGCCCATTCCTGCAGCGAACTGCAAGACTCTACTACTATATTGAACGTACGGCGTAAAATTAGTAAATTGGTTTTAATGTTTTTGTTAAAGAGCTCGAAGCAATTGCTGAACACACGGTACTCTCTGCAAGTTTTCTTGCGACGGAGGTCGGTCTCACCCTCATAGATCGCACCTGCTTGTTCCTGAAGAACGTGGGAGCGGCTGAGGGGAATGCAGCAAAGCCTTATCTCAAGCTACTGCAGTATCCGCAGAGTGAAACTCTGTATAAACACTTATTTGCAGCCCTCAGAGCGTACATCAATCAGTTCTCCGAGACATTGTTCGAAGGTAACGTATTGATTTGTTTTATGTATTAAGATTTATTTCAAGTTAGCTTTCTGTCGCCACCTCATGTTCTGTGAATATTAAATGATGATTTCAAATAGAGGTCAGTATGAGCAAATATCTTTTGAAATGTCTGCTGTCGAAAGAAATTTCTTAAACGCGGCTTACGGGTGTTGAGATTTAGTAGAGTTCCGGGCACAAAGTTACATAGCACACTGCCATATTTTCCAATAATTATTATGCTGATTATAGTCTCGGTGGTCCAGTGGTCGAGCACACGGGTTCTGATCCAGAGATTGTGGTTTAAATCCTGATACTGGCTCACACCAATGACTTTTGGAAATTGTTTTCGGAAGGTATGTGTGATAAATATCGATGACTGAAAACTTTGTGTCCGGTATGGCAATAGCCTCGCCTAACAGCCGCTGTCTACACCTTCGGGTAACAAAGGCGTGAAGTTAAGTTATATTATTATGCCGATTGCTACATAATTATAACTTTATTTTAGAGCACGGTGGTCATGCACCGACTCTTCGGTCGGTTTTTGACACAGTCGTTAGCTTTTCCCACAGATACTCGTATATATGAGGTTGTTAAGGTACAAGTTTGGGAAACAGTATATAAAAATGTGGGTGTGGTGCGCTGCAGGCGGCAGCGCGGTGTGCGCGGGCGTGGTGCGCGCCGTGGTGCGGCTGTGCGAGGCGCGCGCGGGCTGGCTGCGGCGCGAGGCGGCGGCCGCGCTGTACCTGCTCATGCGGGCCAACTTCCAGCACGGCGCCGGCGGGGACCTCACCAGGGTGCATCTGCAGGTCCGTACACTCACTCACTCACTCGCCTTCTGGGCAATAGACAGTCTGAAGGTGCAACTTCTTATAACTCTATTTCGCTTCCTTAAAGTTGACCATTCTGTACATGCACGTTCATCGATTTTGATTTTATTGAATATAAAAGCTAATTTTATTCTCGCGCAGGTTATCATGGCCGTGTCCAAACTCTTGGATAACTCAACTGCTCTGAACTGTAAACGGTTCCAAGAGTCCTTATCTGTGATCAACTGTTTTGCGACGGGCGACAAAGCCATGAAGGGGACAGGTGAGCACTTTTATTTTTGAATGCCTTCTTTAAATACAAAACCAATTTTAAAGTGATGAAATCACCAGAAGCTACGCGTAAAATAATTTTATTTAAATTGGCAAAATGTTGTACTTACTTGTAAACGTCAACTATTATATGACGTATACAAGTACAAAGTAAAGTAAGATTTGAAAACTTAATTCGTAAATATAACTTTAGTTACGTATTTTGGATGAGCAATTCATAAATGGACCGCATTTCTGTCGTAGGTTTGTCGAATGAGGTGGCAGAACTGATGCGACGCGTACGCACTGTGGTGGGAGCGCGGGCAAGACTCGCTGGGGTCGGAGGTGTCGGAGCATCCGGTGAGTCTTCCATACTTATCAAGCTTCTCAATACCTCAGAATTCGAACGTTTTTCTCGTTATAATATGATTTAAAATTGCCGCTGAATGATTAGGGGATCACGAACAAATATAAAAAGTCAAAAAAAAGTAGAAGTCGAGGATGGCCATGATACTCTTTCAATGACCAAATGGAACGCGATATCGGGTTTTTGAGGCTCCACAACAGTTACAAAATTCAAAGAAGCGAGTTATGTGCAAAAATCATGCTTTATACCGCTCTCTTCTCCCTGCCGACAGTGAGGCAAGGTGAGAAGAGCGCCAAGTACGAGTACATCGCTATCTTATCAAAATCTGCATAGTCTTCACAAAGGGGTTGTTACACAATATCGTGTGATGATTTTTGAGAGGTTTTCTTATAGCAAAAGAAACATCGGTTCCCCGTCAGCATCATGGTGAATCCATTGTTATGCGAATGTTGAACCCCGCAGCCGGCGCGGGCGCGGGCAGCGTGCACCTGGCGGAGCTGCAGCACTCGCTGGCGGCGTCGTGCCGCGCCACGCCGCGCCTGCGCCACGCCTGGCTCGCCACGCTGGCCGACCACAACGCGCGCCAGGGGGACCACGACGAAGTACGGACCGCGACACTAATAATAATAATATCTTGTACACAAATCACACAGCGCCCTCTAGTTCATTAACACAAGCATTTAGCGCCCTCTAGTATCATTAACACAAGCATTTAGTTGCTTAATTTGAAGCAACTAAATGCTTGTGTTAATGATACTAGATAACGGATAATACTACATATATACTTTCCTTTTGTAAATAAATATTTATAATACATAGAAAAACACTCAGACGCCTAACAAACATTCATGCTTGTCACAAATATTTGTACTCGGGTGGGAATCTAACCCGCCACCATCGATTCTGAGGTTGGTAGCTTTACCGATGCGCCACGAGGCTCGTCAACAAATCGTGAGTTCGAATCCGGACTCACACCAATAACTTTTCGAAAGTTATGTGTGATAAATATCGATGGCTGATAACTTTGCGCCCGGTATATGGCAATAGGTTTACCATCTTCCATTTCGGACGTAAACATAACGGCGAGTCGAGGCCGCAGCCTACACCTTCAGATAGAGAAAGGCGTGAAGTTATGTTATGTGTTATAAAATACGTTAAATTACAAACGTGTGGCTAATAGCGATCACTAACCAAATTGTGTCCGGTTAATGGGATCTGGTCTGGAGAACTAATCCGGCATGTCGAGGCATAATCAACGCCACCTTCGGCGTAAAATTATTATAGTAGTCACGGTTTTGGCTTGTGAATATTTATTAAACCAATTCAAATTTGTTACCAGGCGATGTGCTGCCAGCTCCACATCGCCGCACTCATAGCTGAATATCTAAAACTGCGCGGCACTCAGAGTTGGGGTGCCGACGAGTTCACGGAAATATCGAGGAACATACCGCGCGACGAGACCGGCATGAAAATTGACGAAGGTTAGTGGAAAAAAAATCCCGTTAACACAATAATATACTTTATTATAAACGGCACAAAGATCACATTTAATTACCGACAACTTATGTCACTCCACAAAATCATTATAATATGCCTTATATCAAATAAGTATAGTCTGTGTATCACCGGTCTCTGGATATTTATTTTTCATGTCACCTGATGGTAAGCAAGTATCGTCGCCCATGGACCGCCTTGTAGAGTATTACAGTTGCGTTGCCATCATTTAACGGAGTAGGATACGAAAAGGGGGTGGACCTACGTATAACACTCACCGAACGAAACGCGGCATGAGCTACTTAACGTCGATTTTCTGAGAGGGGTCGTGGTATTTCGAAATGCGTGCCTCTACCACTGTGAAAGCTTATACTAATGCAGAAATTAATATTAGATTATTATTTTAGTCTATATGTCAGTGTCAAGTCCGCAGTCTTTGTTATAATCGTGTGATACTATGTACTTGGTCAACTCTTTGAATGTCTCGAGAGGACAGAACGCATTGCATCCAGGCACTTCCATGAGCCGTGGTTCAGCGGAGTCGTCGTCCCAATAATAAATCTGTAATCAAACAAATTGATGAGTGTATGCATGTCTGTATTGCCTTGCCTTTTAGTAGAAATAGTCGTGAAGTTATGTACGTATTTAATGAGTAAATGCGTACAGCGCCAACGATAATTTTCGATATTCGACTGATATTTATAATAGTACTGGCTGACCCGGCGCACTTTGTTCCGCATAAAAAGTATTATTCTTTATAACCTCGTGCTATATTTTCAAAATTGACACTTTTTCTTTACTACATTTATACATGAATTATCCATACAAACCACCCCGTTGACACCCTCTCATCTATTAAAAAACCTGTATCAAAATCTTTTGCATAATTTCAAAGATATAAGCATATAAAGGGACAGACAGCGGAAAGCGACTTTATTTTATACTATGTAATGATACTCCACTTCTGAAATATTAATTGCAAATCGACGAATTACAGTCATGAAAAAAACGGATTGAACTTATTTACTGGATTAATCCAGGTTGGTATATATATTATATTCAAGATTTTAAACAACTTATGATTTGAACTTATTACGAAATCGGTATTTTGAATTTCTGAATGATGGCAAATGTAAAAAGAAAACAATACTAAGCTCTGGAAGTGTTCTTCATAACCTTTATTTGAATACATAGTTTTGCATGTATAGTATCAGTTAAGGTATTTGTTACCCACGCCCTGTACACTGTGCAATTTACTAGATTTTTATTTATGAGGAACGATTAAATACGTCTTAGCCATAACTTATGTAATTATTTTCTGGAATACGTATGGAAACAAGAATTTAACGTTATATTTTTAGTTATTAAAAACAATTAAGAAATGTGTACGACCAATAAATATACAATATTTTGAAACGTAGTTTAATTATTTAACTAACTGACTATCGGTTTAATAATTTTTTTACGAGCGTCGTGATGTTCTAGTTAGGATGTAATTCATCACGTTAAACTTTACTTGTGAATAATAAATAAATAAATTTAAAATTGCCGTCCCGTTGCCCTAAACTGCCGGCTTGTGTGCAAGGTCCCGAGTTCGAATTCGGGTAAGAGTGAGCTATGATAAATATTCTATGATTAATTATTGATTAAAAGAACATTTGTGTGAAATAAATAAATGAATGGACGTTTTTTTTTTGTAATTATGTATAATAATTTATATAAAAAGAATTAATTATTCAATTAAAACACACATTCCATGACCAAATAAAACGTTTTCTGGAGGAAGGTGATGTTAAGAGCCTCAAAAACCGACGCGCTTGCATGAAAAGAGTTATGAAAGTCAACGAAGCGAGTGAGGCGTGTAAGAATCGTGCCCTATGGCGCTCTGTTCTCTCTGCCTACCCCGCAAGGGGATTTGGAGTGAAGTTATGTATGTGTATGTATGTTAAAACGTGCATATTAATTAAACGTTATAAACAATTTTACCTTAAAACCGAAGCGTTGGCCTTCATGTATGACGCTCTGCTCTTTACTGCTTTGTGGCCTTGGGCGCCTCTCATGCAGCTCGAACAATAGTGCTGCTCCGGGGTCTGGCAGACGGGGTGGCGGTGCCACACACGCCGCTAGCAACGCCGCCACAGACACCGGCGTGCCTGTACGCACGACCAAACGTACCTGGGACTCCCCGGCACTGTTGCTCACAGCTTCTTTTATTATTTGTTGTAGCAGAGCCCCTGTAAATAATACAACTTTTACTTCTTCTACTGTATGGCAACTGATGAAGTATTAACCAACCAACCAACTACCGTGCTGCTTCTAATCAAACTATTGAAGAAACAACGAACTTTCTTCACAATTTTGATGACTTATGAGTTATGATTGACGTTTTATCGTTATTGAAACGCAATATATATTTTTTATGGGATGGGAGGTCAAACGAGCAGTCGCGTCACCTGATGGTAAGTGACCAGCGTCCCCCATGGACACCTGCAACACATATAGTGTTACAGTTGCGTTGCCGACCTTTAAGGGAGTAGGATGGGAAAGGATGGAGAAGGGAGGTTGGCCTCCGGTTACCTATCCACCGAACGAAACGCGGCATGAGCCAATATACGTCGATCTTCTGGGAGGTCGTGGTATTTCACCGGTTGAGCCGATCCATTCATGCAGCGAACTGCTTAGCTCTGCCACTTATGAATGCAATGTGTTGTTCTTCGATGTTTTTGTTTAACTAATCCCTACTAAATTTTGGCCGACATTACGTCGAGCCGAACTCACTCAGTTTTGAGTGGATAATTTGTTTGTTATTAATTGAAACTGCTATCCAGCGCGCGGTGACGAATTTCTTTATTTTATTGTAGCGGTGGCTATAGGTGTGGGTGGTCTTGAAAGTCGAAAAAAAATAGTAATGGTGTGCCGACTACATATTTTTTACCGGATAGTTTTGATGAAAATGCCGTCAGCGGGCGTAATAAGATTAAAAATATTGGAGCATTTATACTCGTCGTTTATTTTAGTAGGTACTGCTAACCGGACTAAATCTTTTTCCAGAGATTATTAACATAATTCTGAGCCGGACGAAAATTATTTATATATACAAGATCTTACAATTGTAGTATTATAATAGTATTACTATTCTTATTTACACAGGTGCAAAGATTTAGCTTGACGTATCTATTAAACGTGAAACATTAAAAAAAAACTTAACAAACTTACCACCACTCAGTTTCCTTAGTAAATTATTATGGAACATCATTGAATATTCCAATCTGGCCACGTCCATGAGTTTTCTTTTGACATGTTTTGCCCATTTAGGATTTGCAACTTTAATATCATCCTGAAATTATTCAAAAAAACGATAAAAGTTTAACTTAACAAACATTAGTGATTAATGAAACCACGGACTATTAAGGGCGCATAGCTTTATTAACAATGGTAGAGCCACGCAGTTCGCTGCATGCATGGGCTGGCTCGACCGGTGAAATACCACGACCTCTCAGAAGATCGACGTAATGTGGCTCATGCCACGTTTTACTCAGTGAGAGAGGTACCTGGAGGCCCACCTCCCTGCCCCATACTTTGCCTTCCTACTCCCTTAAAGGTCTGCAACGCAACTGTAACACTATATGTATTGCAGGTGTCCATAGGCGGCGCTTATCACTTACCATCAGGTGACTCGCATGCTCGTTTGCCCTGCTATACCATAAAAAAAAATTAAAACGTATCAAATCATTTAAAGCTTCACAATGGTTACAGGTTTATGGTTTGCTTTTATCTTGTTAAACATGTCGCGTATGGTTCGCGGTGAGAGAGGTCATCGGTGGCCCACCCCCTTCTCCTAGCCCGTCCTATCCCACTCCCTTAAAGGCCTGCAACGTATCTCTATCTGTATTGCATGTGTCTATGGGTGGCGGTAGTTGCTTGTCAGCAGGTGACCATCCAGTCCATAAAAAAAACTTTTTTTCTATAGATAATAATTACCTGTATTAAAAAAAGATTGTTAAGATAATACGCTTCTTGTGGAGTGCTGAAGTTGGTGTTCGTCATCTGGGCAATCTTCTGGAACAGGTCCCTGTACGGAAGCAGTAGTCCTTCTTCAATAAATGCTTTCAGAATTCTGTTCTTCTCTTGTGCATACCGTGGACAATTCTCTTCGTAGAGTAACTGGAATGGTAGAATGTATTATTAACTAGGAAAGAGAATGATGTTCTGAAAATCGAAAGTATTTAACAAAAAATATTGTTAAATATAAAAAAAAATACCTTGTCAGAAGGAAAACAACGACCAGCCACCTTAAGCGTGATGAATTTATTTTTTCGTAAGATCATTACCTTGGTACAATTCACATCAATAAACAAAATTGGTGTACCTGTTTTTAATATTATATATACAGTAGAGATAAACCAAAATAACATACATCTGCTTGTTCCGGCTAATCTCTGAACCGGCTGGACAGATTTTGACGGCAGATAACTGATGAAATAAAGCGTATATAAATTAAGCCTCGTTTCGCCGTTATGTTTACGTCCCAAATGGAATATGTGGCGAACCTATTGCCATACCGCGCACAAAGTTTACAGTCTTCGATATTTTTCACACATAACTTCCGAAAACAATTTCGAAAAGTCATTGGTGTGAGCCAGTGTCCTGTGTGAGCCTCTGGATCAGAAGCCGTCTGCTCGACCACTGGACTATTTTAGAAGTTTTATTTATTTTAATTATATAAATAATCCTCCATTAATCCTTTATTAAACTATGCAGTAACACAATACTCACATAGTCGTTGTGTTTCTGTGGATATGTGTACGGCACTGGTTGCCATTCTATGGTGTCGTTCCACACTTGTTCAGGTGGTGGCGCCCACAGTCCTGCCGCTATCAACAAGGCGGTCATCTTGCTCAGGTCTGTGTCTGACGATATCACTATACTGCTTTCTATAAACATATATGCTTAGTGCTTACATTAGTCACCGTTCGGACTTGGTTCTGTCTGAAGTTAATAGAAAAAGCTACATAAACATGAGATATATTGATATAAGAACTATCTAAGCTAAGCCGGATAAAACTGCACGCAGTGTGCTTTATTTTATTAAAATCGGTTTAGTAATTTAGAAGTCAATAGCGGACAAGCAATGTTGTACGTCATTTACGATTACTGATATTTATTAACAAGAAAGAATATGACATAAATTCTAAGATCGTCACTAAATTGGCACAGACGTAGTGGCTACATCTATAAACATAACATAACTTCACGCCTTTTTCTACCTGAAGGTGTAAGCGGTGGCTCATAAACCTCGACTCACCGTTATGTTTACGTCCCAAATAAAATAAGTGGCGAACCTATTGCCATACCGGGCCAAAGCTTTCAGTCATCAATATGTATCACACATAACATTCGAAATAAATTTCGAAAAGTAATTGGTGTGGGCCAGGATTCGAACCCGCGACCCCTTGATTCAGAAGCGCGGTGCTCGACCAAGGACCACCAGCTGTAAACATTTATAGTATAGTACCTAATAGTCATATCTATATTCCAAGTTCAATTCCAAAATCTGCACCATCTTAAAATATGATTGTTCCAATTATGCGAAACATATTTACCGTCCTGGTAGTAAGGTCCCAAAAATTGGTCGTATCGTTTTCTAAGTAGTGCGCCCATTTCGAATGTCAACATTTTACCCTCCTGCCAATGAAAGAGAAAAAAATCTTATGCAAATAAAATTACACTAGGTCCACCCCAATATAGCATCGTATTAGCATCGCGACAAGCAATATATCATTATTAGCCGCTGACGGCCAGTCTCCGGACATCGTGTTTCCGTTCACAAAGGCGACCATCGCGAATCGACGCGACTAACTTCCACAATCGAATCGGTAACTTATACGTGGTTTTAAAAAAAGCGAGTATAATTTACCCCTCAAATTGGCATAATCAACCTTTTGGATGCGCCATCGTTTGCCATGCCCTCAACAACAAAAAAACACATTGAATTGTCATCTTACGTTTTACAAATGTCAAAGATATGCCACAAGGGACTGTCTGATAACAATGTTAATACATATTATTCTGATTATATTATCTTAACATTGATTATTTACTATTTGTTCATCCTTTACACAAATTACGATTGAAGGTTATGCCTTGCGTCTGTATTAAAAACTTTGTTTACTCTCTTTCTAGACGGTTTTCTTACTCTATGGTTTGTATATTTTTCATGGCGTATATATTTGCATTATGGACTGCTTCTATTGGATGTTTTTGAATGAATTTACCAGGTGACCGGCAAGGAAGGTCTTTCTTTTTTGTTGTTAAATATTACTCGTACATCATTGTCGGTTTCAATAATGGCTACAGGTGCGTCCTTGCATATATGAGTAATCAGAATGCAGAATCACCATTGACCACGAACCAGTCCACACCATACGTATACGTCAGTAGCGATTTGTCACGGCCGACGGTCATATCGTTTAATTTATCGAGGAACTACGCCATAAGTAGCCATTGTTGGTGATCACGCCTATATCCATGGTTCCCATGAGCCGTACGCTGTCATTGAGAAGGCAGACGAATGTGGATATTAAAATGGTTTATGTTAGATTTTTGGAAAATTGTTCACTACTGGAATGGTAATGGTACTGATAACATACATAACATAACTTCACGCCTTTTGTTACCTGAACGTGTAGGCAGCGACTGTTAAGCTTTGTCTCGCCGTTATGTTTACGTCCCAAATGGAATAGGTGGCGAACCTATTGCCATACCGGGCACAAAGTTTTCAGTCATTGGTGTGAGCCAGTGTCAGGATTCGAACCCGGACCTCTGGATCAGAAGCCATGTGCTCGACCACTGGACCACCGAGAGTAATCTCGTACTCATTTCGTCGACTAAGTAATTTTACTACTTTTATAGACGCCTATTTATATTTTGAATATACGTGTGGAACTGATCTATTAAATGTAAATGTATGTATGGGTATTATATAGAAATATCGCGTAACATTTGCAAATTTCTAAGAAGATAAAAATAATAAAATAAAAGGCGAAAAAATATAAAAAGCTTACGTTTGTCATAGCGCCAGCTCCGTAGGGTGCAAACACGTGATCCGGTGGAGAAATCCCGAGCATTGCTAGCTCTTTTTCATTGGGAGTACGCTCTCCATGTGACATCAACTGTAAGGAATCATTAAAAAATACCAAATAAAGTTAAGCGTAAAAGGTAGATTAATTAAAATTAAAATATGTTTGTTGAACGGACTTGTCTAAATGGCGGACACTAAAAGGTTGTTTGTAAAATTATCACCTATTTGATTGTTATTTTTCCGAAGAGTAAATTTATGAAGCTATTGTTACAAATGTACCAATGACAATTATTGAACGTTTTCTATAACTTATATTATGTTTTCATGCAAAAGAAAATGATTCAGTCAAGAGGAAAAATTTGCTACACATTCATGATAATCATTACATAGTATAAAATAAAGTCGCTTTCCGCTGTTTATCCTCTTATATCCTTTTATCTTTGAAACTAATAATAAATAACTGTCTCGGTGGAGCAGTGGCTAGCACCCCGCTTCTGATTCAAGAAGTAGTGGGTTCAAATCCTGGCACACACCAATGACTTTTCGAAATTTTCGGAAGTTACGTGTGATAAATATCGATGACTGACAACTTTGTGCCCGGTATGGCAATAGGTTCGCCACCTATTCCATTTAGGACATAAACATAACGGCGAGACGAGGCTTAACAAGCCGCTGCCTACACCTTCGGGTAGAAAAAGGCGTGAAGTTATGTTATGTTATCTTTGAAACTCCGCAATTAATTTTCATGCGGTAAGATAAGCTGATAGATAGAGGGTGTTAACGGGGTGGTTTCTATCTATAATTCATGTATGATATGCTACAGAAATAGTAATAAATCCTAAATTTACTCATTTATTACTATTGATGCGGAACAAAGTTTGCCGTACCAGCTAGTTAGATATAAATTTATTTAAGATTTACAGTTCAGGATTTTTGTGGTTTAATCATTACCACTTTACCCAGAAGTAGTTTGTATTCTCCGATGTTTGTCAAATGATAGAAAAATTTAAAATTATAATTTTTTACTTAGGAAATAGGCAACGAAGTTATATTTCCTGTCTTTTAATAAAGCCTTTTTCGACTCAGCTAATTATATCTTTGAATTTTTTTGTGAAAATTGTGGTGATGTTAAAAGGTCTAAGTGATGTTTCAGTAACAATGCTTATCAATACCCTATAGATCATTTTATTCAGTAATAATTTTGTGACTAAATTGATCTACATAAAAAAAAACCAGCGATAATCTACATTCATCATTCATTCGCGTGGGTGATGAATGCACGAGAATATAGGATATATTAATACCACATAATAGAAACATATAAAGCAGAGTACATACCACATGCACTTGTCGTAGTTCAGTCACTTCCACTGTCGTATCCTTGGTCAGTATCACTGCTACGAGGGCTGCGAAAATGGAAAGCATATAATACTAAATTCTTGGGTTGAAGACTAAGGTTCGATCACAGATTCTTGGTTCCATTCCGACCGAGGATAAATATACAGTTGTTTTAATGTATACAATCAATATAGCTGTTTAGAACCGTTGTCTCGTGCCCGTAGACTTTTTTCCCCAAGAATTACTACAATACAAGGAAAATAAACAAACTAAAGCGGTATAAAAAAATTATTTCAAACTGTATGTACCGGCTATTAGCGAGATGCCCACCAATACACCGAGGCAGCAGCATGTGTGTTCTGTGCGCATGCCTCTCTCTGTTGTTACCACTTCTGCTCCATCGGTGGTCGGCTCCTCCTCGCGACCGCCCTCTCTCCTGTAGGATCATGCATAACAATGTAGCCCAAGAACGAGTGAAATACTCCCTGAATCTTTGCAGGCATCACCTTATGTTATGATTTTAACTGAACTACTTACCTACTTTCATCGGCTAAGTAAACTTCAGATGTCATTATTAAAAAGTACGTTACAGTAAATATTAGCCATTTTAATCATTTTCAATCCTGTAAAATTGGATGAATTTCTGACCTTAGAGGATAGTTTTATTATATTTTAATATAAACAATTTTATAACCGATATTATTAGGTCGGGGAAAAAGTCTTTTCGCATAACGTAGGTATAAACTTATTATAAAATTTCTTTGACTGTACTATTTGTGTCTGGCTGGTTTTGGTAACATTAAAAAGGTTACATTATAAAGAAAAGAAAAAAATAAAAAAAAGTTGTTTCCCGCTATTTTTCATTTGTTTTTCTCTCCGTAAAAATGAGTGAATCTAATGAAGAAATTCGATACATTTTAAAATTTTATTATAAAAAAGGCAAAAATGCAACTCAAGCAGTGAAAAAAATTTGTGATGTTTATGGACCTGATGCAGTGTCAGTAAGAGTAGCACAAATTTGGTTCAAACGTTTTCAGTCCGGAAATTTTGATGTTAAAGATGCACCTCGCTCTGGTCGCCCTGTTACGAATAAAATGGACGCCATTTTTGAAAGAGTGGAGCAAGATCGGCATATTAGTAGTTACGATGTAGCTGAAGAACTGGGAATTGACCACAAAACAGTTTTGACCCATTTGAAGAAAGCTGGTTATACAAAAAAGCTCGATATTTGGGTGCCACACGAGCTCACTCAAAGAAACTTAATGAACCGTGTACTCATTTGCGATTCATTATTGAGACGTAATGAAACCGAGCCGTTTTTGAAGAGATTGATAACTGGCGATGAAAAGTGGATCACGTACGACAAGAACGTGCGAAAAAGGTCGTGGTCGAAAGTTGGCCAGGCTTCACAGACTGTGGCCAAACCTGGCCTAACACGAAATAAGGTGATGCTGTGTGTATGGTGGGATTGGAAGGGCATTGTTCATTATGAGCTTTTACCGTCCGGCAAAACCATCGATTCTGATCTTTACTGCCAGCAACTGATGAGATTAAAGGAAGCAGTCGAGAGAAAACGGCCGGAATTGATCAACAGGAAGGGTGTGGTCTTTCATCACGATAACGCTAGACCACACACATCTTTAGCCACTCAGCAAAAATTAAGAGAGTTCGACTGGGAGGTCCTAGTGCATCCACCATATAGCCCTGACCTTGCGCCTTCAGATTTTTACCTGTTTCGGTCTCTTCAGAATTCTTTAGGTTCTGTAAGGTTGACCTCAAGAGAGGACTGCCAAAACTATTTGTCCCGTTTTTTTGATCAGAAGTCCCAAAGTTTCTACAGTAACGGGATAATGTCTCTGCCCACAAAATGGCAGAAAGTTATTCCACAAAACGGTACATATATATTGTAAATAAACTTTGAAAAAAATGTCTTGACTTTTCATACAAAAATACGAAAATACTTTTTCCCCAACCTATTATAATAAACTTTGTTTGTGTTCGTTGATTTTTTTCAAATCCTTGTGTGCTCATTTTTTATATTGATGAAAAACGAACATACATGCATAATTATTTGCATAGATATCTGACAATATCCCAATCTGCATGTGAGCGAGCAATAGCTGTCAACTGCGTCACAAGAACCATTCCATTTATACAATTTATATAAAATTCAAACCATCCTATCTAATATACCTTATCCGTAGATATTTATTATGTATTTAACCCAAAAGTTCACAATTTAAAACAAACATTTGACTTTGAGATTTAAACAAACTCACTCACATTTTTCTTCCAGCGCTGCAACTCTACATTGTATTTTGATTGTATTAATTTTGTAAAAAAAAAATATATTAAATTAATAACACATTCTAACTCTGTCAATATTTAGTATTTTTAAACTGGACACTAATATTGTCATACACTGAAAGTCTGTTGATATGAAAGTATGATCTGGCCTTATGTACCGGTTGGCAGGAAGTGCGCGGCGCGCGAGGCGGAGTCCCACTGAGATAGATAGATACTCACAGGATGCCCCGCGACATTCACGGTCACCGCAACCTGTGTCCAGATGATTGACTCTGTCCAATCGATCGTAACACGGTACCTAACCATATATATATATATATATATATATATATATATATATATGTACATAATATATTTACAAATTGTCCCGATGATAAATTTTACGAACATATTTAAGAAGCTAGTCTGCTTCTGATGAATTTGCTGCCAGCAAGGAGAAAACACTCGAAAAGTAGTGAATTCTGTTGTTGCTTATGTATAACATTATTTTTCTGGCATATGATATATGTGGCAGAGCTCTACAGTACCTAATCACATTTGAACCTAAAGCCTTATTTGTTTAATGATGAGTTACTAATATTTTTTTAAAAAGTTCGTAGCAGGATATTATAACTATTTTTTTAAAGAAACATAAGCAATTATGCGTGTAAAACAAATTTAAATTAATAAAAAACATATTGTTGTACTTAAGTAACATAGTCTTCATTCGCATACGTTAATGTTTCAATAAAAAGAAATATTCGCATTCGCGAATATGAAAAATCTAATATTCGTTACACCACTAGTGAATAATTGTTACGCAGTAAAAAAATCTAGAATAAAAGTTCTGCGTGAGGATGCTTTGATTTGTTTGATGGTGCTAATTAAAAGATTGAACGGTACCGCGAACATATTATAGCTTCCGGCTGCCCTATCCTGCCCGGGGAAACTGGGGTTATTATATTATTTGCAGTTGTTATTTTCTGTTGTGTTTACTAGAAAATAATAACAGCCATTCAATACCTATAATTAAAACTAAATGACTCGACGAACTTCGCACCACCTTTTCGAAAAAAAGGTCGGAATCTAAAATCGGATAAGTAGTTCGAACAGCTGGCGTATTATGAACTCTTAATTCCAGCCAGCTTACGCACTGCCTTGCAAATTCGTATTCCTAAGCTGACTGACTGACCTGACTAGCCGGTATTAGTCAATACCGGCTGCAAATTCGATTTATGAACGACTAATTCCAGCTAGTCAGTGATAAGTTGTCTAGACTAGCAGGAATCAGTAGTTGGAAGTACGAATTTGCAAGACAGCGCGTAAGCTTTCTGGTAAGGTCATATTAGGCCCCCAGTAGATACGAGTAGAAGAAAGTCTTCACCTTTTTGTTTTAAATTTATTGAACTTACTTGCAAATTGTGAGCAACACCATCCTCACAGAATCTGATGTACGTGGTTACCCATTAAGATCACAGTCAGTACTATTTGTTTATTATTTAATTTCATATTATCTAGTCTCAGTTAAAGATAAGAATCTAAGATGTACATATATTTAACTAAGCGTGACGCAGTTAGAAGTCTAGAGGATGTTTATGAATACTATAATGATTTGTGATAATTATAATGTGTACTCATTAATATATTGTTATAACGAAAGAAATAAACTACATAACATAACTTTACGCCTATGTTACCCGAAGGTGTAGGCAGCGGCTGTTAAGTCTCGTCTCGCCGTTATGTTTACGTCCCAAATGGAATAGGTGGCGAACGTATTAACCTTACCGGGCACAAACTTTTCAGTGATCAACATTTATCACACATAACTTCCGAAAACAATTTCGAAAAGTCATTGGCGTGAGCCAGTGTCAGGGTTCGCCGAGACTGAGAAATAAACAATTTGTGTTTATTTCTTTCGCTATTTTTATTTATTCATTCAATATTTTATCATAGGTAATTTCCTTACTGTTATTGGTGGGGGTATGTTGTTTCACCCCTTCCCTACGGTTTACCTAAATATTTAAGAAGTTCACAAGTCATGTGACATGTCTAATAGTAAAATTTATAAATAAACCGGGTGACTCGGCTAACTTTGTTCCGTATAAAAAGTATTTTTTACAGCGTCACAATGAAATCAACAATGAAAGTGGAAAATATCGAAAATTATGACTTCTTCTGTACTACATTATACATACAAACCACCACGTTGACAACCTCTATCTATTAAATAAACCGCATCAAAATCCGTTGCGTAGTTTTAAAGATCTATAGCATATAAAGAGTCAGACAGCGGAAAGTGACTTTTTATACTATGTAATGATGATAAACTCAACTGTAAATTAAAAAAAATACGTAATTAAAGTTTGCAGGGGACTTATAATACTGTGTTAATTTTACTATTACTAATTTAACGAGTCCAGAATTTTTCTCTTTTTCGTCCAACGTTGTAGGATGAAAAGAAAATAGCTGTCGTAAATGTCAAACAAAATGGCCTACAGAAATAGCAACACTTTGAACCCTTAATGTCTATGTATAAATTTATAACATAACATAACTTCACGCCTTTGTTACCCGAAGGTGTAGGCAGCGGCTGTTGGCGCTCGTCTCGCCGTTATGATTACGTCCTAAATGGAATAGGTGGCGAACTTATTGCCTTACCGGGCACAAAAATTTCAGTCTTCGACATTTATCACTCATAACTTCCGAAAACAAATTCGAAAAGTCATTGATGTGAGCCAGTGTCCGGATTCGAACCCGGACCTGTGGATCAGAAGCCGTGTGCTCGACCACTGGACCACCGAGACGAGATATTATATCGTGTACGGGCTCTAAAAATGTACGTAACTACACGCATTTTTCTACCCGAAAGTGTAGGTGGTGGCTGTTAAAGCCTCGCCTCGTCGAATCATTGCGTTACGTCCCAAATGGAAGACTACATGTATATCTTATATCTTTAAACGAGCAATTCTTGTATATATATATATATGTATATTAATTGGAACTCGGAATCGGCTCCAACGATTTTCATGAAATTTAGTATATAGGGGGTTTCGGGGGCGATAAATCGATCTAGCTAGGAATCATTTTTAGAAAATTTCATTTTATCGTGTTTTATCGATAATCAACTTAAACATCAACTTACTTTTTGGAATTCCTGACATCTATTGGCGAATGCTATAATTATTTTAAATTGTGAGCAACTAACTTGCTTTAACGACAACAACACTAAAGCTATTCCAGCAGATGGCGTTGTTTATAAAAAAAAAGAAAATACCGAGCAAAGCTCGGTCATCCAGATATTATTTTTTTAAATACGCAGTTTCAAAAATTACCGCTTGTTCTTGTGCTAACTGTCTAATTTATTATCATATCCCGATGAAGGATATTTACATAGAAATTTCTTAATTTGATTTGTCCTTAAATTACTTTGAGAATTAAATTTTTGCAAACAATTTAACTTTCATTTCATTGTGCGTATAATTTGTTCTAAATGAGTAATTTCAGCGCGGAAGTCATCAAATGAGAGATCGGCTCGAAGGTCATAGCGAGTGAAAAAGTTATAGAGGCGTGCCAATTGATCACAAAAATCTAATTGAACATTTAGGCCAATAAGTTACTAATCAAGAAGTTGTCTAGCACTATCTAATAGATCAGATAATTAAAGGCCTAAATCAGGTCTGTCAAGGTTAATCTGTATGTGTACTGATTCAAGAACCTGGCTTTCATAAAACATTCATATCAAAGATTTATTCAACTGCTATTTAAATTAATGCGAAATGAAATTGTGAATTTATAATTTCGATTTATTTGTTCAAGTGTTCAAAAGTTATTTTATTATTAAATCAATTTTAAAGATTGTCTCAAATTATAGTCTTAGGAATGCATTACTATCAGATCACATATATCGTAGTACGGAGTTGATATAGAACTTTTTAGTTCATTCGCATATCCAGAACAAAAGTTACTCTTAGTTCTCAACTCATTTTTCCCGACAGACAAATGTTATCTAACAGAGTAGATATCACAGGGTAATAATACAATGGTTTTTTTTATGTGTGTACAGGTTGTTCGGTGATAATCGTTGTATTTATTTACCTCCTTCAATTAAAGAGCCAAGCAGTTCGCTGCATGAATGGGCCGGTTCGACCGGTGAAATACCACGACCTCTCAGAAGATCGACGTAAAGTGGCTCATGCCGCGTTTCATTCGGTGAGAGAGGTACCCGGAGGCCCACCCCCCTTTCCCCATCCTTATATGGCGTATGTAAAATAATTTAGATGCAATGACTGTATTATAATGTATTATAGTGGATAAAAAAAACTTAATTAAAATCACAGTGTCTTTATTAATTAATGTCCACTACACAAATGTATATTTATTATTAACGTACATAAAATATTTTTTATTTTAAAAACCTTATACGTAATACTATAAAGGTTTTTTACATTCTTTTAAAAACTCATTCTTTGTCCACACTATGTCTTTAGTAAGTGTCACAAACTTTTCGTAATCACAGATCGCCTGACCCCCGCATCCGTTGATGGGCAGTAATTTGCCAGGTCCTCCGGCATCAGCAGCATATATTGCCTAGAAATAGTTTTATCTTCATTTAATGACCAAATATTCATATTAGTTAAATTGCTGGCACAGAAAAGTATCTTTTAATTAAGATTTTAATCTTTACTGTCAGAATTTTTATTTTAACACAACATAACTTCACGCCTTTGTTACCCGAACGTGTACGCAGCGGCTGCTAAGCCTCGTCTCGCCGTTATGTTTACGTTCCAAATGGAATAAGGTGGCGAACCTATTGCCATACCGGGCACAAAGTTTTCAGTCATCGATATTTATCACACATAACTTCCGAAAACAATTTCGAAAAGTCATTGGTGTAAGCCACTGTCAGGATTCGAACCCGCGACTTCCCGGATACGGAAGCGGGGTGCTCGACCACTGGACAATCAATCAATCAAATCATTTATTTTGCGAATATGGGTACAAACAGTTCTCAGTATACAATATAAGATCTTAACCATATTTCACCATCTGGCATGCAAAATATATAAATTTACAAGAACAATAATACAACAGACAAATAAATTATATCTAATAAATACTAAAAATTGTAATATAATAATGTCAAAGTCATTCATTGTCACTTGTCATTTAAATTGGTCCTCGAAATAATCATTTATATGGTAATATACTTGTCTAATTAATAGATTAAAAACTTTGTTTTTGAATACGTTAATGTTCTTGCTTGCTTTAATATCACTGGGAAGTTTATTGTATATTCTTGGCGCCATTGCATATATACTTTTGTGAGCAAAAGTCGTTTTGGTCGGTAATAAGTGTAACTGATTAGAGCGACGTTCACTTTCCACTGTTTTATACAGCTTTAAGTTATTTTTTACAAACAAACTGGCTTCATATATAAGTATATACAATGATGGGACCGTCAATATTTTTAGATTCTTAAAATGAGGCTTACAGCTTTCTGTTTGTTTTATATTATTGCAAATAGCACGGATACACTTTTTTTGTCCTATCAGTACATCTGAAATATTTGTAGCGTTGCCCCAAAATATAATGCCATACCTTAATATGGAAGATACATAACCGTAATAGGCTGTCAATTAGGTGTCTATATTTGCAATTTTTGCAAGCATATATAGAGCATATGAGAACTGATAAATTTTTGTACATAAATGATCAATTTGGGTCCTCCATGACATATCACTATCAATATACAAACCTAAAAATTTTGTTGCATTTGATTGTAGTAATGTATATTCATTATAAATTATTTGCAGTTTTGATTGATTTGAATTTCTGAGTTTAAAGTTCATGATACTTGTTTTATTTAAATTAATGTTAACGTTGTTCTTATTTAACCAGTCAATAATGCTATATAAAGATTTCTTTATATCATTCTTAATTTGACTCATGTTGCCTGAGTTAAAAGCAATTGCACTATCATCAGCAAATAAAGACATCTGATGCGAGGTTACCATGGGGAGGTCATTAATGTAACAGATAAATAATAGTGGACCCAGAACAGATCCTTGAGGAACACCGTATTTAACTAATCTGCTACGTGACCACCTTTTTTTTACGCAAGGAAATGCTTTATGCACATCCCCTGCCTGGAAACGGCAGGGGGTAGTGTGGGACTCCCAAAACAGTAAACTGCAATCCGATCCTAGGGTTACCCACTAAAACCTCGCGGCGGCCTTCCTCCGGCGTCGGGGTGGCCCAGGACCACCTAGACGACCGAGACATTTTTATTTTAACTGGAAAAGTAATTTTGTTTCTACCAGACCATAGTCTTTTTTGTAGTTGATATAAAATAACTAGCACGCGAAACCGACGTGAATACATAATGAGATTGTATGACTTTGGACGAGGCGAAATATGCGGAAAAACAGTCTCGGTGGCGCAGTGGGCGAGCGCACGGCCTCTGATCCAGAGGTCCGGGGTTCGATTCCAGACACTGGCTCATACCAATGACTTTTCGAAATTGTTTTCGGAAGTTATGTGTGATAAATATCGATGACTGACAAGCTTTGTGTCCGGTATGGCAATAGGTTCGCCACCTATTCCATTTGGGACGTAAACATAACGGCGAGACGAGGCTTAACAGCCGGGTAACAATAAGCGTGAAGTTATGTTATGTTATATATGAAATATGCGGCTCAGGATCGTCTTAGCTTGTAAAAAGCCTAAGTCTCCAGCTATCCTCATAGGATACAGACATGAATACAAATGAGATTAGATGTAATGAAAACCATATGTATCAGAATACAGTAATACCCCGGAGTTACGCGATAGGTGGGTCCGAGCGATTGCCGTGTAAGTCGAATTCGCGTAAGTCGGGGTTCAACTTTGTACACAAATACATATAAAGTATGTTTAATCGGGACCAGAGTTTTAAGAAAACAATAATTTAGAAGAAAAATGTATAATAAAGTGTAACCGAAAGAGAAAGTTATTTTGATGTCGACGGCTTCATATACTCTAATAATGTTACTTGACGAGTTATGTTTTTATTCTTCTCACGCAAAATTTCCTCGTAGCATACCAGTAATTTTTTAATTCCCCGTTTTGTAGCAGAAATGCGTTCTTCATTAGAATATATTTTTTCTAAAATTTACTACCCTTTTTCAATTGAATTGAGTCCTTCTATTAAGTTTTTAATTAAAGTCTTTAATTATATTCAGTTTACACTCCAAAACAGCGTTTTTCTTTTCTTGTTATACTCCAATGACTCATTTTTTTGTCGTTTAGACGACATAATTAGAGGTTATGAAAAACCGCGTATCTGCGAATTCGCGTAAAACGGGGTAGCGTAAGTCGGGGTATTACTGCATTTCAAACACGTCTAATAAATAATAAAAAAAACTTACGTTGATTCCGTACTTATGAGTTGACAGGTCTCTTCTTAGTTCCAGCGAGAACGTAGCCCCAAAATTTGGTTGATGTGGCTGGAACACACTCGCTGCGGCCATCAAGCCGGCCACATTGTTCTCGTGAGCGGATATCAAATGTAACTTTGGCTCTATAGGTTGACTCTCATTCTGAAGAGCTTTATCTATTGTATCTAAAATATGTTGCATCAATACTCCTGCAATAGGCAAAAAATAGGTTTCTACTATGGCTTTAAATACCCATTTATTTTCATCACGGTAACTTTTCTATCTGTCTAAACCTCTATACGCACCGACCACTACTTAGCAACCACCCTTGTGTGTGAAATACCACAGACTCTCAATCGATGTAAAGTGGCCCATGCAGGCATGCCGCGTTCGTTTGGGGAGAGAGGTATTCGGAGGAACTCCCCCCCCCCCGCATTCCTTTCCCATCCTACTTTTTTAAAGGCCGGAAACGCAACTGTAACACGTATCTGTGTTGCAGATTTCCAAGGCCGATGGTAGTTACTTAGTGACCCGCTTGCTCGTTTGCTCTCCTATTCCATAAAAAAAGAAGAGCCAATACGAAGATGAACAATTTTAAATACCTGATGCAAGCTTAATCAATTCTGAATCGTAGAATTCCACTCCGTATTCCATTATCGTCATATCTTTTATCTTGATCATCACATCCTGAGCCCATTGAGGAGTTTCTACACCGACGTTGTTCTAAAATAAATTTATATCTTCAATCGTAAATAGTCGTAAAACTTAAAAACCCTACTCAAACCAAAAACATACCATCGTTTGAAACAGATTGTCCAACAGGAACACGTCTTCTGGTTTCGTAATATTGGTGCCAGTGTTCTTACTCAAATATCGAAAGAAGCTTTCGTACGGCTCCAGCCATACCTTTATTTTGGGATTTTCGTATGTCTTATCCCTCAATTGTATATATATAGGGCAGTTGTACCAATACAGTAACTGAAAAGGGATAAAAAATAATTACTACTCTTAATATCAATGCTGATGTAGTTATCTGTCTATAGGACTATACATATAAATAAAATTGAAGTATCTGTTTTTAATATTGAAATGGTATTTTGGTCAGTCAGTCTGCCAGCTTGTTTCGGGTGATCTCTGAAGAGGCTGAACCAATTTTAACGGGATATTTATTGGCAGGTAGCTGGCGTAATAAGGAGTAACATAGGCTACATTTTTTTCAGAGAAAATCTTTATTAATTGCTCCGGGACAATACAAACTTCGCCGGATAGTACATAAAAATAAGCGAAAAAATTACATACATGTTGAGAGACATATTTTTTTACATCAGCCCTAAAATTACTTTAACATAACATAACTTCACACCTTTGTTACCCGAAGGTGTAGGCAGCGCCTGTTAAGTCTCGTCTCGCCGTTACGTTTACGTCCGAAATAGAATAGATGGCGAACCTATTGTCTTACCGGGCACAAAGTTTTCAGTCATCGATATTTATTACACTTAACTTCCGAAAACAATTTCGAAAAGTCATTGGTGTGAGCCAGTGTCAGGATTCGAACCCGGACCTCTGGATCAGATGCCGTGTGCTCTCCCACTGGACCGCCGTGACATTGACATTGTAAAATATCAAACATTGAACTTTTTGTCGGCACCAGAAGCCGTAATAATAGTTTAAAAATACCCTGTGTCTGTGTTTTTTACGTGCCCCGTATGTAAACTACTGCACTGTATTTAAGGTGATTTCCACGATCTAACTTGAAGTTTTGATAGCTACTTTTGGTATTATTTACTCTCACAGCAAAAATGAACATCTCCTAAATTACTGGATAGATTTGTTTTCGTCCAGTTTCCATAGGGCGGATAATTTCCTAAAGGGAAAAAATCTAATCATAACTAAGAAAGGCCCTTCGAGCGAAGATAGAGGTAGGAACTGCCTTGATGTCTAAATAGTAATTTTTCCTCTTTTCCGCTTAGAAGAATAGCAGAGTCAACTTGTAACGGCGCACCTATTTTATAGTCGCGTTAGATTTTGTGAGGTGTTGACATAACATTGTAGCCGAAGTGAATTTCATAGTAGCCTTGGTTGATAAGTTAATTACCGTGATGTAGTTTATCGTATTTTTATTTATATAGGTATATATACTATATGTATAAACTAATACAGAATTATAAAGCACGTTGACGATTTGAAACGAAGTCGTGATAATTGTGTCATTAACAAAGAAACACGCACATAAAAATAAAGTATTATTGATGTGAAGACGACTGAATTCGTAATGCATTCCTATTTATCTACATTATTACTTTCTTATGGGAAATGGAGGCTAATCTGCAATACCTAGAGATTTATAGTTGCCGGCTGCCATCTGCATCTTTTAACTTGTCTAAAGGGGATAGGATTAGCAAGGGCGAGGAAAGAAAGATGGTCCTCCGGATAACTCTCTCACGCGATGAACCAGTTTACATGGGACTCCGCGTGAAAATATACATATCATGTGTCACACGCATATACACGTTATTCCGGTTTTATAGCCATAGGTCCAACATCTATCCCGCTACACGAAAATATGAAGAAAAAACTACCAACAAAACCGGCGAGAAGGTATACAAAAAAAAATATAACTACCAATCATCGATCAATCGTAGCGACGTCTCGATAAGTTATTAAACCAAATTTATTTCAATGATGACGATTCGTTTTTCACGTGTTTGTGTGAACGTGTGTTGTTTTTATTGTCGAAACAAACCGCCTTGAACCAGTCATTGTATCGAAAAAAACTCGACCGGTTGCTATGCTATAACAAATTAAACTAATACACAAACCGATACTTACAATAGAATTTGTAACAGGTTCATTTCTATGTATTGGAAATAAAGGAGACAAATCAAGGGGAAGGGTCTTTATTAGAGTATATATGAGAGAGAGAGAGAGAGAGAGAGAGAGAGAGAGAGATATATATATGATATAGAGTATGTATGGAAGCCGAAACAAGAGTTTTTAGGATGTTCGTCTGTATTTGAACTCGCACCACTTATTATTATTATATTCTTTATTTATTATTCACACTTTATAAATACATTTTTTAATATAAATACAAAAAATACATTTAAAAATATAAAAATAAGTGAAACCCACTGGCATCGGGTACAGGGACCAAGCTACCAGTGGTCAGGGCCCTAAAGAGAGGAACTTCTTCACGATGCGTGCCGTGCCTAGAAGTACCGCTTTCTGCATCAAGCCCTTGATCCAGCTGCCTAACGAGAGCCTCTCTAGATGTTGGTCGAGGCTCTTGGCAATAAGTCCATTTACTGAAATGACTATCGGAACAATAATCGTTGAATCAACATCCCACATGTCAGAAATCTCGTGAGCAAGGGTCAAATATTTCAATTGTTTATCTTTTTAGCTTTCACGAGATTATCGTCATGGGGGATGGTGACATCAACGATCACTGCTCGGCGCTCTAATCGGTCCACTATCAGTATATCAGGCCTGTTGGCAACAACAGTCCTGTCAGTAACCATTTTCGAGAACTGGGTCGGGCATTTACCTATAGCACGGAACCCCCCTTTCCACGAGGTTATATTTTAGAGCAATTTGTTGATGGATTATCCTGGCTACTTGGTTGTGCCTGTGCAAATACTCGCCGTTAGCAAGACGACTGCAACCGGAAACAATATGTCTAATCGATTCGACCGGGACAGTGACATGCCCGACAAATGTCAACTGTGCCATCTTTCAGAATATATTTCCGATAGTTATTGGTCATCATAACTTCGTCCATAATTGCAAATACAAAACCTTCGGTTTCTCCAAAAAGATCACCAAAACGTAACCAGGATAGAGATGTTAATGTATCCACATCGGGTCCATGTAAGGCCCGATAAAAACGTCCATGTAACTATTTACTCCTCCATACTTCCAAGCGATCAGTGGTGTTCAAAACTACTGGTTTGCTCCAGTTCTCTTTAGCCAACGCAAGCGGAGTAAATCCGTCATCAACCTTGACCACATCCCGGATCACATCCACATCAGCAAGGAGTAGGAACTGTCTGAGGCTGCACACCTCGCGGTTGTTAAGAGATTTGATGTTTAAAAAACCTCTACCTCCACACCTCCGCGGAATATACAACCGCATCACAGAAGAACGTGGATGATGCATCCGAGATGCAGTCAAAAGTGTACGAACCTTTCTATCCAGGGCATCTAATTCAGTCTGAGTCCATTTGAGTATACCGAAAGAATACATTAAGATATGCATGACCCAACTATTAAATGCACGAACTTTGTTACCGCCTGATAATAAGCTATTTATAACTTTCTTTAGGCGGCCAAAGAAACGTTCTCGCATTAGTTGTTTCATGCTGATTCATAAAGCTTGCAATATACCCAAATACTTATAGGTTTCGGTTACAAAGAGAGACTGAAATCGTGTGGAATCATGCTTTCAGATTCCAGGATCACACCTCGCACGCTTTACATGCATGACCGCACATTTGTCTACCCCAAACCCCATATTAATAGAGCTACTAAAAGTTTGAATTACCCTTAATAACTCATTAATTGGGATCTGTTCGAGGCAAACAACTTTAAGTCATCCATATAAAGCCGGTGCGACAAACACCGACTCCCTCTCCGCAACCGATAGCCTAGACCTGAATTCTCCAGCAAAGTGCTAAGAGGATTTAGTGCCAGGCAAAACCATAACGGACTCAGGCTGTCTCCCTGGAATATACCCTTTGGATATTGGATTGGATCTTCAAAGGCACGCCGCCGTCTCGGCTCTGCCGACATCCCGGATATGAAAGCACTGTTTTCCATTGCCTCATACATGTCCCTAAGAAGGTGCACAATGTTCTATCTACCTTATACAGCTCGAGCACCCTCATCAGCTATGTATGAGGCACAGAATCGAACGCATTCTTGTAATCTATCCAGGCTATCGCCAGATCTCCACGACGGCGACGTACCTGTTGGTTAATGGTCATATCAATGAGGAGAAGCTCTTTAGTAACACGGCCTCCTTTTCTACAACCATTCTGCGAAGTAGACATAACCGAATTCATTTCAATATGTTGAGTAATTTTTGATCGCAGAATGGATGTAAGAAGCTTATATATTGATGATAAACATGTTATCGGTCTATAATTACTGGAATCCGTAGTACTACCTGTTTTATGGAGCAAATATGTATTGCCAGTCGTCAAGAACTCTGGCAACGTCCCCTTCTCTATGGCCTCTTGGAACTGTGTAGCTATACGGGCATGTGAACTTCGTAGCAATTTTAACCAAAAATTGTGCAGTCCGTCCGGTCCAGGAGATTTCCAATTGGATAACGAACGGACCGTACATGTGACATCTTTTTCTTGAATTTTAATAGATGGTATACGAGTAATATTTTCACATGCCCGCTCAACATCACAGATCCAGGCACCCTCAGAGTGAACTACTGGTGCTGACCAGATGCTACTCCAAAAGTTTTTTGTGGTTATAGCATCTGGTAATGGTCCAACATCTGTAGCCTGAAGAGGACGTTCCCAGTCTCTATATACTAGCTTTTCATCTCTTTGGAACATGCGATTCACAGCATATCGTTCATTTCGTTTTTTATATCTTCGTATACGGTTTGCCCACGCACAGACCTTCTGCTTCAAAGAATCGATGCGTTCTGTAATTTGGGCCATATATTCTTCGGGTCTATAAAGTAGTCCCCAAGAACGCCCGCCTCAAAAAATGCATCAATAAGTACTGTAGCATCAGCGATACGACTTTCAATTCTCTGCTGCCAGCTTGGCTTGTTAGGTTTAGGTCGTGTAACACTATCATTATGTGAAATATTTATTCCCGCTACACGACAAGCCGTTAACGCAGTACAATAGAGAATTGAATGTGTATCACTCAAATTATTACTGTTGTCTAAATAACTATTGAAAATTGAGTCTAGAGCACTCACAAGCGCTATTTTTTTTCTATTAGTGGGCAACCGCGGTAGTGGAGGCCTAATATTATGTGGCATGAACATATACTCACGAATCACACATTCCAAAGACTTTATTAACTCCTCATTATTATACCGGATATCCGTATCAGTAGTCCTGTCATCCACCTCTATGCCACGATTTGGTGAAGTAGAATTCCTAGTATTTATTGTCGAGTTGATATGTTGAGAAGCATATGTATCAGAACTTGATTTTACGGATTCAGAGCGTAGCCGCTCAAGTATAACGTCATCCAACAAACGACTGCATTGGATACCTGATCCGATAATCTTTGTGCCGAGACGTTGACAGCTGGCTCAAGATCCTGAAACAACATACCGCTACAATATGCTGTAAGGTTAGTTCCCCCCCTTGTAGCCCTAAAATATGCCCGCATGACGTTCTCATTGATGGTTTGGGTCCATTTCATGCGGTGCACTTCACCACCGGCAGCGGGGATCCTGTTAGAGACCAGTGGGCCTCGGGGTCCCAAGCTAGACGGCGGTCGGCCTCTCCTCTTCCGACGATCTGGTGTTGGTGATGCCAGGGGAGAGAAATATTCATCACTTGAAGATGAGCTCGACCCTTCCACAGGGGCCAATGACCTAGGTATGGGTTCCGGCAATTGTGAGGCCGAGCGAAGCGATGAATCCGGGGTTGGTCGTAGTGCGTTTGCTAATCTGGCATTAGCCCTTGTTATTTCAATTCAATGTAAATGTAATCCAAATTGTAAATTGTATCATAATATAAATTTTTCGTTATTTTGACATGACGCTGTAACTATTATATTTTGCATTTTTTCTTGTATATTTTTCATAATTTGGCTTTACTGATTTTCTTTTTGAATAATATATAGCTTATTTTTGTATAATTAATGTATAAAACTATTATAAAATATAATTTCAATTAATTAATTACTAACTTGAGGAGAATTGAAAATATGATTATTTTGTGGTGAAGGGTTGCCAAGTGGTTTTGGCAGTCCTCACGTAATGTTAACTTGACACTGTCTAAGGAATTCTGCAGAGACCGCAAAAGGTAAAAATCCGAAAGTGCAAGGTCAGGATTATACGGCGGGAGTATTACCTCCCCCCAGCCAAACCCTCGTATTTTTCGCTGAGTGGCTAAAGAAGTGTGAGGTCTAGCATTATAGTAAAAAGCTGCACCTCATCTATTGATTAATTCCGGCCGCTTTCTCTCAACTATTTGCTTTAATCTCATGATGAAGAATGGATGGTCCTGCCTGGCGGTGACAGCTCATTATGAATAATGCCCTTTCAATCCTACCATACACACAGTAGCACCTTGTTGCGAGTAAACTCCGGTTTCGCCACCGGCTCTAAAGCTTGACCGATCTTTTTTGCAAGTTCTTGTCATACGTGATCCCACTTTTCATCACCAGTTATCATGTTCCTCAAAAGTGACTCGGTTTTATTACGTCGTAATAAAAGTTAAGTGTGATAAATATCGATGACTGAAAACTTTGTGCCCGGTATGGCAATAGGTTCGCCACCTATTCCATTTGGGACGTAAACATAAGGGCAAGACGAGGCTTAACAGCCGCTGCCTACACCTTCGGGTAACAAAAGGCGTGAATATATGTTTGTTTTTTTTTCCGCGGCTTGTGTTGCATTCTTCCCGTTTTTGTAGTAAAATTTTAAAACGTATCGATTTTTTTCATGAAATTTACTCATTAAGAAAAACAAATGATAAGCACACATTTTCCTTATTTGGATTAGGATTTAATGGGGATTTAATGATATCATAATCAACCAGATACAAGTGGTATAGCCAAAGATACTTTATTGCAAGTTCATACATAATACATGCGAAGAGACCTTTTCCCCAACTTATTTTTTTTTTTACTTTCAACTTACTTTGTCTGACGTAAGATAGATATGAACCGACCATTCGCTGTTCACCTGTTGAGCGCGTGATGATTTTTTTTAATATTATAATTTTACTGCCAGTAATTGGTTAGCTTCTTAGTTTTAACACAGTTTTTTAGCATCTATAAGCAATCAATCAATTTTTTTTTTATTTGCGAAATTGAAAATTTCAGTATCATTTTTTTATCATGGTAAACTTGTTATATTTTTTGCCACTATTCTTTATATTTTAGGTTAAATAATGGCTCGTCTACTACAGTACTCTTCTATACTGTAGTATAGATTATAAGCGGTAACTTCGAGGCTTTAATGCTTCTGGTGTTATTGTCGTGGGCAACAGACCCAAAATATTTTTTAACATGATGCCGTATATCGGGCACAGTTTTAGTACCAACTCATTGATATAATAAATATTATAATATGTTAGACACAATACACACAGCGCCTCTAGTTCCAATCTAAAGAACTAAATGCTTGTGTTATGGAAACTAGATAACGGAAAGTAATACATATATACTTTTCTTTTGTAAATACATACTTATAATACAGAGAAAAACACCCAGACGCTATATAAACATTTACCACGAGGCCCGTCATTTATCACTTAATCCTCACCGTTTCATTTGCATACGTACCTTAACGTTAATATAAATACATTAAAAATATATATAAATACTTGTGTTTTATACCTGTAATATTAAGAAACAAACAAACACCTTTTATTATGCCAAAAGTGTTTTTAAACGTATCTGGCGATAATGGCGGCTACCGTGGCCTATGGACGCGGTTCTAACTATGCTTTTCAAATAGAATTCTCTATGAATTTATCAATTTTTTATGGAACTTCATATGGTATTTAATATACGGTATATCATATCATTCTTAATATTATAAATACGAAGTAAGTTTGCTTGTTATCTTTTCACGCAAAAACTACTCAGCCGATTATAACGAATCTTTTGTACACATACTCTTGGAGTTATCGCAAGTAACATAGGATAGTTATAAGAAAAATTAAGTTTATCAAAAAAAAAACTCACAGTACGGCTACTTTAACGCCATATTATAACATATTAGCTGACCCGCCGAACTTTGTTCCGCATAAAAAGTATTTTTTACAGCGTTTACAATTAAAGTGCTAAAAATCTTGAAAATTATCACTTTTTCTTTACTAAATTATACATGAATAATATATACAAACTCACCTGGTTGATACCCTATAGCCCGAATACTGAACCACCACTCAAATATATAAGCGCTACTTAAGCGTTTACTTAAGCTGTCACATTAGACAGAATACGTGAAATTTGAGCAGTAAGTAGCACTATATTGATTGTCAGATTTGATTGGCGGTTCAGTATTCAGGCGTATGTCTATTAAAAAAAAAAAACAAATCAATATCCTTTGCGTACTTTCAAAGATCTTAGCGGTTTAAGGGGACAGAGAGCGGAAAACGACTTTGTTTTATGACATGCAATGTTAATGGTGATAATTTAAAAAAGTATCATTAAAAATATCCTCTACATATTAGTTTGTTATCAGTGGTATAACTAAACGCTCATTCATTGACAGTCGTGCGGAACGAAGTTCGCCGGGTCAGCTAGTACTACGTTAGCTATATACGGTATTGGATGACATTAAAGGTGGTATGTACTCACATCGTCGTCGTCATAAGACTCCGTGTTGTAAGGTATAGGCTGCCAGTCCAGATTGGGATTCCATTTCTGCACCGGTAACGGTGGATACAGTCCCGCCAACGCTGTGAGGGCTGTCATCTTTGTCCTCGCGAAATCCGTAGTCCTTATCGTGATCTCGTCGGGAAGGTACAACTGGGATATGAACCCGTCGTACATCCGCCTCAAATATTTACCCACCAAGTAGCTACGTTGCTTGCCTTTCTATGGGCACAATGATATGTTTTGAATTATATAATTACTGGCGTATTTGTATATAATTTTTAACAGGTAAATATACATGGTCATGTAATTGTTAGATTGAACCTATAATTTAGATGATGATAATTGCTGTTACAGGGGCATATAGTTATCAAGAAAATATATTCACAAATAAATTAAGATTATCATGATGTACAGTGCAAAAGCGGAGGGATGAAGGAGTTCTCTCTGTCTACCCACACAAGGGACGTTGGCGTGAAGTTAAATAATTATCGTGATAATATAATGTAATGTAAAATGTGTGTGTAATGCATTTATGCAAAAATGTATACTTTTATATATTTAATTAGTAACACCTATTCACTACAATATTAATAATAGCTACCCTAACAAAATACAATGAACAGCTGGCGTATTATGAACTCTTAATTCCAGCCATCCAACGCGCTGCCATGCAAATTCGTATTTTCAACTACTAATTTCAGCTAGTGGTCACTGTCAAATTCACTCTAAATTCGATTTATCAACGACTAATTCCATTTAGTCAATCATAAGTGGTCTAGACTAGCTAAAATTAGTCGTTGGAAATAAGAATTCGTTAGGCAGCGCGTTGGCTGGCTGGAATTAAGAGCTCATAATAGCCTGGACTAGATCTTATCTGTTTCTCAACAGACGTGGAGAATTCTGTTGTTATGTGATGAAGAAAAAGTAGAAAAATTGGCGAAAAATTGAAGCATCCCTCGTTTTTATTAGGCCTAGTGACATAACTGTGTAATGAAGAATTTTTATGAAGCTTGAGATTGTATGTGTATATATTTTGTTTTACTACGCACAGATACCATACTCAAATATTTCTGTAGATCCGTTCTACAAATATATAGATAATATCTTGGACACAATACACACAGCGCTCTCTAGTTCCCAGCTAAGCAACTAAATGCTCGTGTTATGGATACTAGATAACGGATATAAATACATATATACTTTTCTTTTGTAAATACATACTTATAATACATAGAAAAACACCCAGACGCCAAACAAATATTCATGTTTGTCACAAATATTTGTACTCGGGTGGGAATCGAACCCCCGACCTCATTGCTCCAGCCAGTAGTTTTACCAATGCGCCACGAGGCCCGTCAAATAATCAAATATGTTTTCATTAGTCAGTTCTAGCATTTAACAGTGGTAGAGCCAAGCAGTTCGCTGCATGAATGGGCCGGCTCGACCGGTGAAATACCACGACCTCTCAGAAGATCGACGTAAAGTGGCTCATGCCGCGTTTCGTTCGGTGAGAAAGGTACCCGGAGGCCCAACCCCTTTAAATTAATATTTAAAGGCGGCGTTGATAACTTTACAATTCGATATATTTTTTCGGTTCAATTTGATTGGAAATAAAGCCTATTATGCCGTACATTTGAAAAAAACTATGCGACTCCAATCCCATTTGTCAACTTCCCTGTAATCTTGATTCGAAGCCGAGACATCTGATTCAGATGCGGGATTCAAAGCCATCCGGCCACCTATACTGGTGCTATACTTGTCGCGAACCTGTATACGTATATTATCAAATTCAAACTTACATTAGTCAAGGCTTTCTTTCCGTATGGAAAGTACAAGTTTGGTGATAAATTTCCCTTTGACGGATATAGCGCTAACTCCTCGAGGTCTGGTGTGCGGTCTCCGTGTCTGAATATCTGTTGACAACAGTTATTTAAAGTTCTTACAGTATTTTTAATACGCTTATATATTCTATATGGCACTCGTACAAACTAGAGAATAAGGTATTTGAATATATCTTATAGGTACTAGTTGACCCAGCGAACTTTTTTTCGCCTCAGAAGTAAAAATGGTAATTTCAGCAGTGGTAGAGCCAATCAGTTCGCTGCATGAAAGGGCCGGCTCGACCGGTAAAATACCATGACCTCTCAGAAGATCGACGTAGAGTGACTCATGGCGCGTTTCGTTCGGTGAGAGAGGTACCCCGAGGCCCACCCCACTTCCCCGTCCTTTTCGATCATACTCCCTTAAAGGTCGGCAACGCAACTATAACACTATATGTGTTGCAGATGTCCATGGGCGGCGCTGGTCACTTACCATCAGGTGACACGCCTGCTCGTTTGCCCTCCTACCCCATAAAAAAAAATTGTAGGTTATCTCTAAGATATAGTCCTATACTATTACGGACTTTTTTGTAGATCTTTTGAAGGTGTATAGTAATATAGTAGGTACATTGTTTTGATTGATCACATATGGTTCAGCCAGCGTTTGAAATTAAAGTGCTAAGTCTCGAAAATTATTACTTTTTACTACATTATGCATGAAATACATATACAAACCACCCCGTTGACACCCTCTATCAATTAAAAAAACAGATCAAAATCCATTGTGTAGTTTTAAAGATCTAAACATATAAGGGGACAGACAGTGAAAAGCGATTTGTTTTACTATATAATGATAGTACCTATATTAAATATACCTATTTAAATAAAAAATAAATGGTGCTCATGAATTAGTTATAGTATGATGGTATATTATTTATTTAGACAGCATTATCCTCGGTTTTACTATAATCGAAGAATATGGTTGTCATACCACGAACGCGAGCACAAGCTCCGTGTTTGCTAGGGCATCATCAGTCGCAGCCTTACTGGGTTCCACCACTCGTCTCGCCGGCGTCTGCTCGCCGCACACAGCGACCGTCCCCACCAACACCGCCATCACCAGAACCAATCCCATTTCTTAATCGTAATTTCCCGTCTAACTAACCGAGCGGCATGACATCGGAGATACGTAAACGCGTTCGCGAACAGCTCTCAACTGCAACACACAGAGCGTCTACTCGATTTATATACAGAGATACACAGAATTATAAATCAAGAGGCACCGGCGACAAGAGCGACAACAGTACATCAATAGCTGTGCGAATTGTTAACAGCGTAATCTGTTGTTGGACGGACGGAAGGTTGTCAATATAAAAATAGAAGAACGAATACGTACCTCAACCTACTGCGAAATGAGCGAGGATTGCGTTTTTAAGGGAGAATGTAAGTTTATGCATGTCTTTGGCACCTCTACACCTTATTGTCAAAAGTGATGGAGTCTAAATTTTCGTTAAGTTCCTGCGGCGCAGCAATTGCAACCTTTCACATTAGCGCAGTCGGGCATTCTTTATTGTTTCATATTATATTGTACACATACATACATAACTTCACGCCAGATCCCTTGCGGGGTAGACATAGAAAACAGAGCACCATAAGGCACGATTCTTACACGCCTCACTCGCTTCTTTGACTTTCATAACTCTTTTCATGCACGCGCCGTCAATTTTTGAAGCTCCTAAAATCATCTTCCTCCAGGGCACGTTCTATTTTATTATATTGTGACAATATATATGTCTTATCTGTATTACCTCGTTTCAAAGTCATTTCTTAATGATTATGTATGTGTTTACCTGAAACTTGTTATTTGTAATGTATTGTATGTAGTAAGGCGCTATATTGAGTTGTCTGGTTAGAACTATGCTTGTGATTGAATTTCGTAGGAACCTTTTCTTAGTTAAAGCAGAGAAAACATACTTATCAACGCATATCACTGCATGTGAAAGCGTCAGAATTTTGTAGAAACAAGCATATCAAGGACACGTCCTTCACTCCTCATCCATTTGCTGCTGAGTTGTTATTCTCCTGCTGGACCTGCGTTCTCATTCTCTTCTTTCCACTTCTTTGTAATGTCTAATGTTATTCCAATACCAGACATTATTGCCGTTGACTGATAACAGAAGTAGAAACTTAACTCGTCACTGGTGGCATCTCAAAATCTTTATCACAAAAACAATGAGAGGATCAGCATACTAAGGCCAGTGCAAATAAAGTAGTATGTCTATATTCTACAGACAAATATACTTACGATGCGCTACATTATCTAAACCTTGAAAATGTAGTTTTTTTTTTTAAATACGTCTTTAATATTCTAAGGCTATGGTGCTAAAGCAATTATGTTTGTTCCTTTCACGCTGAAGTATTGCGTGGAGATAGTCTTATCTAAAGTTATATGAGTTAGTCATCCGAATGTGCCGAATGTGTGACCTTCTATAAACAAACACCAGGCTTTCAAGATCTTAATTGTAATTAACACAAGTTATTAGGTTAACGTAACCTTCACGTCATCGACATCCAATGTGACATTTTCAAAATTTGCAATTAAATTTTGTTACAAATGAGTCACACATGTTTATAATAGGAATTGGAAAAAAATACAGGAGTAATTTACCATTACGTGTTTAGTATTAAATAACATAACTTTTATTATATAACCTGATAAATTACAATTTCGCCGAATAACATGTATGATGATGAATATTAGTTGGAAGCAAAAGTATTTAAAAATTTCGTCAATCGTACTACTTCCAACAGTGGTAGAGCCAAGCAGTTCGCTGCATGAATGGGCCGGCTCGACCGGTGAAATACCACGACCTCTCAGAAGACCGACGTAAAGTGGCTCATGCTGCGTTTCGTTCGGTGAGAGAAGTACCCGGAGGCCCACCCCCCTTCCCCATCCTTTCCTATCCCCTGTCCCTTAAAGGTCGGCAACGCAACAGTAACACTATATGTGTTGCTGGTGTCCATGGGTGGCGTTGGTTGCTTACCATCAGGTGACACGCCTGCTCGTTTGCCGTCCTATCCCATATAAAAAAAAAATATGTACGGTGATTAAAAAATACCAATGGGTTTTTTTCGAGGATAAAATCACAAAAGTTATCAGAATACATAAATTAATAAGTAATTAGATTTATTAGTAATATTTATCCCGTGGTCCAGTGGTAGAGTACACCGCTTCTGATCCAGAGGTCCGGGTACGAATCCTGACACTGGCTCACACCAATGACTTTTCGGAATTGTTTTCGGAAGTTAAGTGTGATAAATATCGATGACTGAAAACTTTGTGCCCGGTATGGCAATAGGTTCGCCACCTATTCCATTTGGGACGTAAACATAACGGCAAGACGAGGCTTAGCAGCCGCTGCCTACACCTTCGGGTAACAAAAGGCGTGAATCTATGTATGTTATGTTTTGTCATTTATATTTCTTGGTGTCTGGAAAGATCACAAGAGGCTTAAAGGAAGTTCGTAAACACAAATAAATTGTGTGTTACAATTATGCTATATACAAATATCTACTACCTTGTCATCTTGTGTTGTCTGAAAGGCAATGCCTCCTTTCAGACCCATTTAATGTTAGTAAACACCTATAAACATAAACGCAAGAAATTTGCTTACGCCATTTTCCATGTTTTTAAAGAAATAAACAGTGGTAGAGCCAAGCGGTTCGCTGTTTGAATGTGCCGGCTCGACCGGTGAAATACCACGACGACCACCACTCAGAAGATCGACGTAAAGTGGCTCATACCGCGTTTCGTCCGGTGAGAGAGGTACCCGGCGGCCCACCTCCCTTCCACATTCTTTGCCATCCTACTCCCTTAAAGGTCGGCCACGCAACTGTAACACTATATGTGTCCATGGGCGGTGCTGTTCATGCTCGTTTGCCCTCCTATCCCATAAAAAAAAAAATAACATTTTACTGCACGAAATAACCACTCAAAGTGCAATGTATTAGGTATATCTTTATCTTGATTCTTCGTCAATGTTCTCAGTATGTGACGATCGATAGATATTTACCCGAGTTCAATTCTTATTATTTCCAGCGACGATGTTTACTATGACTTGTGGTATTTTTGCTATACTAATTGTCATATTTAATTAATCATAACTACATGCCTTTTTCTACCGGAAGGTGTGAACAGCGGCTGTTAAAACCTCGGCTCGCCGAATCGTTACGTTACGTCCAAAATGAAATAGGTGACGAACCAATCGCCTTTCTGCGCACAAAGTTGTCAGTCATTGATATTTATCACACCTAACTTCCGAAAGTAATTCCGAGAAATCATTGGTGCGAATCCGGAAAAAAAAAACATTTTACCCCACGACATCTGAATCAGAAGCGGGAAGTCCATCCAGTGGTCCAGTGACAACCGAGGAAATTATATTACTGTGTACAACATTTTAGAATTTTCTTTGATTTTTGTCTAACTAACTAATTCGTCATCCTTCACATTCACATTTATCCTTCTTGTCGCAACTTGTGTATCACATAACATGTACATTATTAAAAAAAAAACACGCAAGGCGATTTTCTCTTATCTACATATGAAGCTCGCTCCGTATTACATTGGATAAAAAAGCATGATTTTACAATAAAAAGCAAATAAAATAATGTTAGATGTCAGTTTAAAAACAAAATATGCACATTATTTAATAAGATGTTAGTAAACCTTAATCAGATTTGCCTCTTGCCTTTTTACTCCAGCATCGTGTTCTTGTTTTTTTTTTTCTTGTTTTATTTATATTTTGTTGAGGCTAATGTCCCTGAGGACAAAATGACAATGAGTTCGCCGAGGCTAATTCAAAAATGCCTGACAGGATTTTAATTACTTATTAATCAATTTACTGGCGATCTTTAATTTATTGTGTCTTTTAATTTTATCTCTCCTCAGTGAAAATTATAATGACCAGTATAGTAGAATAATTGACTTGGAGTGGAGGACGGCCACTTTTCATGCCCAAATTAAAAGAGTCCGTGGAGGAGGTTTAAAAAACCGGCATGCGTAGATACATGACAAAAGTTATGAAAGTCAAAGAAGCGAGTGAAGTGTGTAAGAATTAAGAATCTTGCCTAATGACGCTCTTTTCTTTCTACTTACCCCGTATGTATATGTGTGTGTATATGTAAGTAAAGTTATGTGTGCATGTATGTATAATACTTAAAATAAATAAAAACAAATAATGAATTTTAAAAATTTCTGGGACTTATGATAATGATCTTGTGCCGTCGATTCGTCCTTTCCTCTTGACCATGTGCCCTGACCACTTCCATTAAAATCTTTTTATTTTTAAAGTTACCTGTTGTATTTTGGTGTTTTTTCCTAATGTTAATGTTTCTCATTTTATCCCTCTTCTTTAGTATGGAAATAATGTAGGCTATATTAATAAAGTCTGAGCGATAATTATTTATTTTCCATCATTATCTATACTTCTATACTTATACTTATACTTATAATATTATAAATGCGAATGTAAGTTTGTTTGTTACGCTTTCACGCAAAAACTACTGAACCGATCATCATGAAACTTTGTACATATATTCTTGATGGTATTAGAAGTAACATAGGGTACTTTATATTAAAAAAAAAAAATTTTACGAAAGATAAAACAATTGTTTGTTAAAAAATCGTCAAATTTAGCTACTTCAGTAATGAAGTTTTACAGTATTCGTAAATTAGATAACATAACGTAACTTCACACCTTTTTCTATCCGAAGGTGTAGGCAGCGGCTGTTATGCCTCGCGAGGGACGGTATTACAGTATTCAGGGTTGATACTTATACTTATACTTAACTTTACTTATCCCTATCCCTACCCTACCCTACTAATATATAAATGTGCACGTAAGTTTGTTTGTTACGCTTTCACGGGATAACTACTCAACAGATCATCATGAATCTTTGTACACATATTCTTGGGGGTATAAGAAGCAACATGGGATACTTTTTTTTCTTCTTACTTTCTTAAATTTATATATATTTTCACCCGAAGGAAAAACTTATGATATAGCCTACAAAAATATCCTACATTATTACTCTGCATTTATATCTTATAAAAATTATTAAAGTCCATAATTATTTATTTTTGTTACAGTGAAATATATTTTATCGTTTGTTGTTGCATTTCAATAAAGTTGATTGTAAGTTTTTTAAAAAAGTTTTTTAATGGCTTCAACGCGAGCGAAGCCGCGGGTAAAAGCTAGTATAGTATAAAACAAAGTCACTTTCCGCTGTCTGTCCCCTTATATGCGCATATCTTTAAAACCACGCAACGGATTTTGATGCGGTTATTTTTAATAGTTAGAGGATGTCAACGGGCGGAGTGGTTTTGATCTATAATTCATGTATAGTGTAGTAAAAAAAAGTGATAATTTTCAAGATTTAGAACTTTAATCGCAAGCGCTGCCTGAACCCTAAGTGATAAATCAAAACAACGTACTACATTATTATACACCTTTAAAAGGTCTACAAAAAAGTCCGCGAGGGCATATGTCTATCTCTTAGGGATAACCCACAATGACCATTATTATTTTTTTACTTTTTGCGAGAAATAATGGCCTATTTGCGAAGCGATTTTAAACATTACAGCATTAATTTTCATTCAATTAAGTGTCTTTAATAGATTGTGCATGTAATTTAGATGATTCTGCCCCTTTAAAGCATTCAATTTAAACGAATATTTTCGAAGATATTGCAGTATTAACATAGCGGGACAGTAGTTATTACTTTTGATGCGGAACAAAGTTCGCCGGGTCAGCTAGTCATTATATAAAACACTTTAATAGTAAAACGTTAAGTATATAGGTACTATGACAGGGACTATATTCGGGAGAACTTATCAGGACATAAAAATGAATAAATTTTGAGACAGTTATTGATCCGCTCACTACAAAATCTATGATCTTTTTTTTCTAACGCGTGGAAATGCTTTATGCACACCCCCCGCCTGGGTACGGCAGGGGATAGTTTGGGACTCCCAAAACTGTAAACTGCAATCCAATCCTAGGGTTGCCCACTAAAACACCCGCGTGAGGGTGGTCCAGGATACGGGTTAATCTCTCTGGACCACCCTGCCCTGGTCAGCCCCTGTTACTAAGGGAGCTCATCGTCGAGGAGCTGCGGCGTAAGGCTCCCCACGGCGGGGCAGCTGCGTACGGGGGGTCATCCTTCCCAGGCCGCGTCACGGGCGCACTTGCGAGCGGTGCGTTCTCGCGGCCCGTTGACAAAATCTATGATCTGTAAAAACACTAACCCACATTTTGTTTCTTATTGCAGGTATGACTGACGTACACTATAACGAGCAAGCTCTCCTCGAACAGCTAATGATTTGCACCGAGTTTGTGGACAAAGCGGAGAGATATGAACTCCTCGGTCCACTCTATCGGCTCATAATACCGATGTACGAGCGTCGCAAAGACTACCAGGCACTGCTCGCCTGTTACCAACACTTGACCAAAGCTTACGCCAAAGTAATTGAAGTGACCAACTCGGGGAAACGTCTACTTGGTAGATTCTACAGAGTGGCCTTCTTTGGAAAGGCCCACTTCGGCGATGACGAAGAAGGCATCGAGTTTATATACAAAGAACCCAAGCTGACGTCGCTGAGTGAGATATCCGAGAAGTTGCAGAATTTCTACGAACAGAAGTTTGGTGCCGGCAACGTGAAGATGATCATGGACTCGGCGCCGGTCAGTTATTTGTTCTACTTTTTTTTCGGTTTCAGTAAATATTATAACAAAATAAAAACTATAAAGGAAGGATTTAGTTATGTTTACAGTGGTAAAGTCTTGCAGTTCGCTCTGTGAATGGGCCGGCTCGACCGATGAAATACCACGACCTCTTGGAATATCGCCGTGAACTGGCTCGTGCCGCGTTTCGTTCGGTGAGAGATGTATTCGGAGGCCCGATTTCCGTTCCCATTCCTTTCCTCTCCTATTCCATTAAAGGACAGCAACGCGCGTGTTCATGGACGGTGAGAAGTTACTTACCATCAGATGACCCACTTGCTCGTTTGCCCTCCTATCCCATACTAAAATATAGTCGAGGACGACGACGACATACTTTCCATGACGAAAGTTAATGTGTCCTTGCTAAAGGTGATGTAAGGAGCCTTATGACGGAGCGTGTATGACAAGAGTTAAAGTCGAAGTGATTTTGATGTGTAAGATGTCGTGCATTATGGCTCTCAGCTGCTCTTTGTGCTATCCTGCAAGGGACTTGGCGTGAAGATATGTTATGTAAAAAGCATAATTTCGACTCGACTCTAAAATCACTTTTAAATAAACAGCACTTGCTCTTCAATCCAGGTTAATCGAAGTGAACTGGACAGCAAACTGGCTTACATCCAAGTAACTTGGGTTCGGTCGGCACCGGAAGGTCTATCACAGGCCACGAGCGCCAGCGAGGGTACATTCGACCGCGCTCACAATATCAGACGCTTCGTGTTTGAAACACCCTTCACAAGAGATGGCGCCGCTCGTGGTCCTGTACATCATCAACGATTACGATTTACACATCTTACTGGTAATTACAATATTTAATAATTATGATAAATGAAATCGTAAGGCGTTATCTTAAATTTTTTTATATTATAACATTAAAACAACTTTTTGTGGATTATATCGCGTTTATTTATTACTTATTTTTATTTATTTCCTGACGTTTCGAACTCTTTATTACAGAGATCATTTTCACGACGAGATCATTTTTATATAACCTTGAACAAATAAAAAAATATTTCTGTACACGATTCATTTCAGAATAACACAAAACTAACACTTCATAAAGTTTGGAGTAAACAAACAAACTATCATTTATATCTTTTGTCGAGAATTTTTTCTCGTAGCCAATAGTCGTGGCAAAAGCAATTATAAAAAAAAACTAGCTAATCACATAAATTACAATATTTTTTTAATGAAAATTACTCGTGTTGCTATGAAGTTATATTACAATTAGAATAAAAAACGATAACACGATATATTTTATGATCTTTTTTCCTTTTATTATGTAAATGAAGAACACGGTTCACAAATTATTAGCATGTTTTCTATATATACATTCACGCTTTCAATAACCTAAAAGGTGTTGGCAGTTCTGCTCACCTCGCCGTATTCATCGATTTATGGCAATGGACTAGTATTACCAAATGTACCATTTGGTAATACTAGTCCATTGCCATAAATCGATGAATCGTTCATTAATATTTCGCTATTACATTTATTTGTAAGTCACTCATATTTTTCAGCTGAATATTGGTTCCCGTACGTTAAGCGACGAATGCCAGTCATTGATACTCAAGTTGAAGAGAAAAGTCCGATAGAGGTCGCCACGTTAGAAATGGAGAGTCAGGTGACAGAGCTAGCTGAAATTGTCAACGCTAAAGCGCCGGATATAAAGAAATTACAACTGAGGTTTGTTAATAATTATTATTTGATGATCAAGTTGATCTTCGGTTTACTGTAAAAAAAACAGCTGTGAAAATATCTGATGTAAAAGATTTTTTTATGGGATAGGAGGGCAAACGAGTAAGTGGGTCACCTGATGGTAAGTAACTTCTCACCGCCCATGTACACCGGGGTGCGTTGTCGTCCTTTAAGAGAGTAGGAGGGGAAAGGTAACAGGGCCTCCGGATACCTCTCTCACTGAACGCGACACGAGCCACTTCACGCCGATATTCCGAGAGCTCGTGATATTTCACCGGTCGAGCCGGCCCATTCGTGCAGCGAACTGCAAGACTACCACTGTTGGATAATTATAATATTTTTAATTTCAGCCAACCTTATTGTTATTACTATCTATATCAAGGTGATCTTAATGTGACTGTATTAACAGACTCCAGGGCAGCGTGTGCGTGCAGGTGAATGCGGGCCCACTGGCGTACGCCAATGCGTTCTTGGATCCGACACTCGCGCCGATGTACCCCGACGACATGGTCGACAAACTCAAGTCTATATTCAAGTGAGCTAATAAGTTTTCAATTAACAAATAAAAAATAAGGGTTGATCTATGTTTAACCCCTATTTTTTATTTGCAGGGTTCTATATTAAGGTTCTTAATTGTTAGTTCTTAATTTAACTTCAAATATTGGGGTTGTATGTATTTTTGTTGAATACAAAACAATTTTTTTTAAAACTCTAAAAATTGAATAAAATTAACGGTGGATCTTAACATTGAGGGCGATGAAATATTGCTGTTGGCGATTCTCTATTCGGCGAAATTGGGATTTACTGGGGTCTCGGTGGTCCAATGGTCGAGCACCCTGCTTCTGAATCCAGAAGTCGTGGGTTCGAATCCGGGCTCACACCAATGACTTTTCGAAATTCTTTTCGGAAGTTATGTGAGATAAATATGACTGACTACTTTGTACCCGGTGCCGAAATAGGTTGGCCATCTATTCCATTTGGGACGGTAAACATAACGGCGAGTCGAGGCTTGACAGCCGCTGCCTACACCCTAGCGTAGAAAAAATCACGTTTCAGAAATTAGTTTTTAACCACCTATATATTTTTGCAGGGAGTTCCTAACGGTGTGCCACACCGCTCTGCAGCTGAACGCCAAGCTGATAAGCTCAGATCAGGTGACATATCACGAGGCGTTGGAGACCAACTACTACAAGTTGAGCCACTCGCTGTCCGGGGTGCTGGGCCAGCCTCTACACGATATAATTGTCAACGGGAACCTCAGCACCACCGTCACCGGCGTTGAGCTCGAATCAAGTAACGCTTGAACATTTACCCGACTGCCCAATGGGGTTATTTAGGTATATTTAACAATACACACTATTTACTAGCAACTTTTTAAACATTGCAATATAACCACGAATGAACATTGGTTAAATTTGTGTTACAGTTCAGCTATATTTGTATCAGTTACTACATTTTATGAAAATTGCTCTTTTGCGCTTTTTATACCCCGACGTTGCTTGGTCTTTTAAGTGTTATATGCCTTTTGCCTATTACCTTTGTAAGTGCAGATTTGTGCAGCAAAAATAAGTTTTATCATAAAACGTTCGTTTTTATCCTGAATGTCTGTTTCTGTATTGACAAATATATATTTAAGTAATTGATAATGAATAACCTACTTTTGTTAATAGCATTGTGATTTATTTTTATTCCATTGTGATCTATTGTTATTACTTAATTTAAATCTCTGTACTGAATCTAGCTAGACACACCATATTAATATAAATTCACTTAAAGTAACATTCAAGCCAATTTTGACAAAACAGTACTATCATATGCTTCAAGTTATTTTAAACTCTCAGAATTAATCATTTTTGTATCGGCAAACATTATCTATTTTGTTTGTTTTTGAAGTCGATAAATATGTCTTAATTACTGTTTTCACACGACTATCATAACATTAAGTAGTAAGACATACGACTTCATTTTTTTATGATCAAATACGGAACAAAACTATGTTTGTCTATGGTAAAATAAAAATATCATTTAGTTACAATTCAGTATTTACTTTTTCATTTTGATTATAGTAATTTTTTTTTTAATTTTATTAACTTTTAAATAGTAATAAAAAAAGTATACATTCTTTGACTTTTTTCTTGAACATAATTGTCCAAATTTAAAAAAAAAATCAACATTATAACTGTCTCTTTTCGAAGTCAATTACTACATATGTCCATTTAATAGAAAGTATTGTTTTAAATCTTAATACTAATGTTGTTTAAAATATTTGAATCTCAGTAATTTTACTCTAAAACTGTAGGTATAGGTACTGTATAAATTCTTGATATACTGCCAATATGATTTATATGAAAATTTAAAATACCATTCATAATTGATATCTTCGTATAATAATCAATCGTCTGAAATTAATATGATTATAATATTATTTGTATGTATGTATATTGTATATATAAATCTATCTATCTCTATCTTCACTCTTTTGAACTCTTTCAAAAGATAAGTCCCATCTTTTAGTTCTTCCATTCTGTCCGTCTATGGTTAAGATTATGATCAACTGGAAAATAATTTACCAATTATTTGATGAAGCACATTGCTTTTCGTTTGATCCTAGTCTGACCCATTCCTCTACACTGTCCCACTGTCGCCTTGTGTTTTAAATGTTTTAAATAAAAATTTCTTCTCCATACCTTAAATCTCTGCTTTGTGTATTAAATATAACAAAATAGTGAATACTTTTACTCTTGAATAAGTGATTCTCAAACGTTCCCGAATGAGCAGCGATATGTTTTTAATCTTTTTATATCCTAATAAAATAATCTAAAGCTTCCCTTATACATTTAATCCGAAAAAATCAATTAACTACCGAGTTGTTGTGAGGGTAGTTTTAGTTTTAAAACAGTGAAATGACATGAATGGTATTTTGTTACAATAATTTATAACATACTATGTGCTTTTTGTGTGTAAACAGTATGTAATTATTTGTATTATATTTGCAGTATTTTAGTCCAATATTTTCCTAGTTCTTACTAGGAAAATATTGGACTAAAATACTGCAAATCTGACTCATTTTTCTTAAATATATCCGCCCATTGTTATGCTCATCCCATGTGTAACCATTACATGATACTGGCACTAATTGCTGTATATATCAGTAGATTGCCAATGATAAAATTATTACAATAAAAGTATTACACAAATTAAAAACATATACTTATAAATTATTGTTTGCGCTTGAGGAAAGTGCCTCCGTCGAACAAGAAAACACGGACGCAATTTAACCGCCAATTAATCGATCAGAAAAAAAAGAAGTGTTTGCAATAAGATTTTGTGTTCCTAACTCCTTATTCGTTCGTCTGTGTGGTGAAACTAATATTTGTAATATTATTTTTTTATCTAAAAAAAATTGGTTTTTTTTTAATTATCTAATTTAAGAACATTCCAAGACCAAATAGAACGTGTTCTGGAGGAAGGTGATGTTAAGAGCCTCAAAAACCGACGCGCGTGTATGAAAAGAGTTATGAAAGTCAACGAAGCGAGTGAGGTGTGTAAGAATCGTGCCCTATGGCGCTCTGTTCTCTCTGCCTACCCCGCAAGGGATTTGGCGTGAAGTTATGTATGTATGTATGTAATTTAAGAACAAATAATTATATGTCTTTCGTGATGCTGGCATAAACACAAATTTTAACTCTTTATAATGTGTAATACTGCAGTACTATATTACATATTATGATTATGGGGTTTGTCTGTACAGTTATTTAAAAAAAAAACAACTGTCAAAAACCTATAACTTTTGATAGTAGAGAGTTATTACCTCCACCAAATTCAAACCACTTTCATCCCATTAGCTGCTAATGTAGTGAATTCCCTCTGGAATATAAGAGTATCCTCTTTGAATGTGAATAAGATTTCCAAGGGTTGACAATGCGCTTGTTAATCCCCGCTTTCGCATGCATCCCACCAGCCATGGTTAACCGCTTGTTTGTCAAGCGGCTTCTGTGTTAACAAACTATTAAAAAAAAATTTTGAAGCTAAATATGGGTAGAAATAATTTGTATAAGATCATTTGTGATTGAAATCATCCAGTTATCCTGAATATTTCCCTTAATATCGCCATTTTTGTATCTGTTAAACAAAAAATATCTATACTGTACCTATATATGTGTGGGTAATATGTGTGATTGATTGTTTGTCATTATATCACACACATAAATATCTGATGTTACGATATGCAGTTATTTTTTATTATTATTTTTGTATCAGATTTTTTATTAATATACGTATTTAAGCTTTTTATTAATTTATATACGTAAGTAATGTTTTTTGTTTGATTTCAATGTCTATTTAATTTATTTTTTTGTTTCTAGTAGTAAGACGTCGCTTTATAACTATGTATTGCACAATAATTATTGCATATACCTACTGAATTATTAATATTATTATATTTTGTTATTTTTTTTATATATACATATTTAGTGGCTCATAGCTGGTATTGTCTTTAAATATTTTCATCTTTTTCCAATTAACACAATATCATATTTTTTTGATATTTTTTAATTCATGATTCTTAAAAACTGGTAATATGAGGAAAACCATTTTCGATAAAATAATTATATCTATGTTCAAATTTGTATTTAAATTGTGATAAATAAAGTTAGAGGTTTAAAAAAAATGTTCCACTTAATATTAAAATTTCAACAAAACAGAGTGGATAGAGCACTTTGGGGCATTGTAAAATGTGGTGTCTATTCAAGGCAGCAATTATTAAAAACTGCCCTGAATCTGTACATTTGAGTTGCTCTCTATCTAGGTAAGCTCTAGGTAGCTAAGTTCTATCCCTACCTGAGTAGTAATCTTTGTGTAAAATTGATTCTCAATTCGTGTATGTATTTATAAAAAGTTCTTTAACTTTAAAATCTTTTGGTCTGAGACTTCTGATTATATTTCATCAGTTTGATAATTATATTTAGTCTTTGAAAGAGAAGCTGTTCTCTTTCTTATATTATAATGTAATCGTTCGCATACTCATTGATCATTTTATGATATTATCCTATAAAATTAAACTTAGACTAGATAAATATGTTATATAATTAAGTATCAAAATTAAATATATACTTATTTATCTCGAAACATCGGTAAGTTATTTGAATTTAAAAAAAAATCATTTGGCATATTGGTAATTTCTAAACATTGTATCGTGTATTTAATTAATTTCTAAACATTGTATCGTAACGGACATTGAGAGTATTTAGGATACATGTCCCGAAGTTTTACCACTAACAGGCAAATATTAAAAAAATTTCATCTATGTTATGTTTGTATCAACTTATTAATGATGTAATTAAAATTTTCCAGCAACTCTATTATAAATTGACAATCTCACATTTTTACTCCTGGTGTACCTACTGTACTGTCAAGAAATTTCGAAAAAAAAATTACTGCATTGTAATCAGAATTTCATGTTTTAATACATTTTATAAAAGGAAATTTATTGCGTTTTATTTTTCGACCAAATCAGATCCAACAAATTTGTGTAGATTTTAAAGGCAATCAGGCCTTCTTATAATAGGTTGGGGAAAAAGTATTTTCGTATTTTTGTATGAAAAGTCAAGACATTTTTTTCAAAGTTTATTTACATTTATTTACAATATATATGTACCGTTTTGTTGAATAACTTTCTGCCATTTTGTGGGCAGAGACATTATCCCGTTACTGTAGAAACTTTGGGACTTCTGATCAAAAAAACGGGACAAATAGTTTTGGCAGTCCTCTCTTGAGGTCAACCTTACAGAACCTAAAGAATTCTGAAGAGACCGAAACAGGTGAAAATCTGAAGGCGCAAGGTCAGGGCTATATGGTGGATGCACTAGCACCTCCCAGTCGAACTCTCTTAATTTTTGCTGAGTGGCTAAAGATGTGTGTGGTCTAGCGTTATCGTGATGAAAGACCACACCCTTCCTGTTGATCAATTCCGGCCGTTTTCTCTCGACTGCTTCCTTTAATCTCATCAGTTGCTGGCAGTAAAGATCAGAATCGATGGTTTTGCCGGACAGTAAAAGCTCATAATGAACAATGCCCTTCCAATCCCACCATACACACAGCATCACCTTATTTCGTGTTAGGCCAGGTTTGGCCACAGTCTGTGAAGCCTGGCCAACTTTCGACCACGACCTTTTTCGCACGTTCTTGTCGTACGTGATCCACTTTTCATCGCCAGTTATCAATCTCTTCAAAAACGGCTCGGTTTCATTACGTCTCAATAATGAATCGCAAATGAGTACACGGTTCATTAAGTTTCTTTGAGTGAGCTCGTGTGGCACCCAAATATCGAGCTTTTTTGTATAACCAGCTTTCTTCAAATGGGTCAAAACTGTTTTGTGGTCAATTCCCAGTTCTTCAGCTACATCGTAAATACTAATATGCCGATCTTGCTCCACTCTTTCAAAAATGGCGTCCATTTTATTCGTAACAGGGCGACCAGAGCGAGCGAGGTGCATCTTTAACATCAAAATTTCCGGACTGAAAACGTTTGAACCAAATTTGTGCTACTCTTACTGACACTGCATCAGGTCCATAAACATCACAAATTTTTTTCACTGCTTGAGTTGCATTTTTGCCTTTTTTATAATAAAATTTTAAAATGTATCGAATTTCTTCATTAGATTCACTCATTTTTACGGAGAGAAAAACAAATGAAAAATAGCGGGAAACAACTTTTTTTTATTTTTTTCTTTTCTTTATAATGTAACCTTTTTAATGTTACCAAAACCAGCCAGACACAAATAGTACAGTCAAAGAAATTTTATAATAAGTTTATACCTACGTTATGCGAAAAGACTTTTTCCCCGACCTAATATTTTTTACAATCTCTTGCGGAGAAAAGGACAGACAACTTGAATTAGTTTTAAATATTTGTGTTTAACAGTTCGTTGCGTATAGGCAGTGCTTTTTAAGTCGCAAGAAGTATCAGTGGGATACGAGCCAGAAAGACGAGAATCTACGACGAGAAGAAATTAGAGTTTCATTAGGTATTTGAACTCGAGACGCATATAAATTCGAATTGGTTCGAGTGAAGCCCAACTCAGGTTTTACCGTTTACTCAAGTTGACCATCACTAGTATCCGTTTAATAGGGCGCATTCCACTTAGAGCCTACAACGATTGTAACACCCACGGTATCGTTCCACAGTAGCCCGGGCCACAGGTAGCCCGTGGCTACCTATAGCACCTAAAAGCTTTCAATAAAATGGCGGGAATTCCAAAAATAACATGACATTAGAACTTGATAATTTTTCCAAATCAACTCTCAGTTGTTTTGTCAAAAACGCAACATTAAATTCACGAGAATCAAGTTAAGGTTTTTGAAAGGGAGGAATCCAGAACGGATGCAAGGATAACGGTTGACGATGTAGTGCTGGAACGTGAATGAAATTGTATATCATTGATGCGCTTTTAGCAGAGATGAAAGGTACACCACGGATGAAGAAAGAAGAGTGGCGTTAGGAAATAAAGTAAATTCGTTTGGCAGGCGTTCCTGGGCGCAAAAAATATTAGCAGTAAAGTACAATGCAATACTGATCCCAACGCTAACTTATGGAAGCGAGAGCTGGGTATGGCAGAGCGTGCATGAAAGCAGGATAAACGCGGTCGAAATGAGGGCATTGCGCAAAATCTGCGGATTGACCCTCGCTGACCGCGTGGAAAACAATAAAGAAGGAAGTCGGATTGAAAAATTGGTGTAAAAGTAAGAAAGGGCATGCTCCAATGATTCGGACATGTAGAAAGGATGAATGATGCAAGATTGACTAAGCATATATACAGTGCAAAAGTGGATGGATGTAGGAGTCGAGGACGACCTAGATACACATTCCATGACCAAATAGAACGTGTTCCGGAGTTAGGAGCCTCAAAAATCGACGCGCGTACATGAAAAGAGTTATGAAAGTCAACGAAGCAAGTGAGGTGTGTAATAATCGTGTCTTATGGCGCTCCGTTCTCTCTGCTTACCCCGCATGGGATTTGGCGTGAAGTTATGTATGTATATTATATTTTATATCCATGCGATATATTTACTCATAACTTTGCTGAAAGTTTTCACCGTGCCGCCATATTGCTAGCACACAGCGTTCAAGTTGTGCGTTCCACTTATTACATTCGCCCGCAACGCTCGGGGTGTTCTTACGTTAGTGGAACGGCAATTTCCGCGGTCGTGGTCGCGGTCGTTGCGGGCTTTAAGTGGAACGCACCCGTAGTAAGATACAATTTCTTAACCTAAAGGCCCTAGTAGCCAGGTTATTGATACAAAAGAAAAGAAAGTTAAAGAAACTGTCAAGAAGTTGTTCTGCTCAGCCGCTCAGCCTACTGTGTTACATTACAAATATTACAAATGTGTTAAATCGTGTTCAATTTTAAGTTTTATTGCTCATTTTATTGCTATATTATATCAAGGATATGGAGGACGAGTTAGAAGACAGAGTATTATACCAAACATATCTATCGTTTATGAAAATCTTGTCACGATTCACGAGTGGTGTTCCGTTTGATGCGCCCGTGAGCTATTTATGGAAAATGGTGCGGCTTTATTTACTACGAAGTGAAGTAGTGGTGTTCACATTAGGTATAATAATATTTTTTATGTACTTGCAAACGATTGAGCTATGGAGTCGCACAATGTTAAGTAGATTGTCACAGGCTATGAGCCCTATTAATGCAGTTCAACGAATGAAGCTTTTAGAAGGATCAGATGCTGATAAGCAGAGTTGGGAGCTCAAAGGAACATTGAGTGCCGCTTACGCTATTAAAGGCAGACGAGCCCATATGGAAGACAGATTTATCATTAACGAAAATATAAATAATTGTGGTGTTTCATTGTTTGCTATATTTGACGGTCATGGCGGCGAATTCGCCGCCAACTACGCAAAAGACCATCTGATTCAGAACTTACACAATAAAATAGTAGAACTTCAGGCATTTAAAGAAGGCAAAATAATTAGTACACCTCTCAGAGAGAGTCCAGAAGAATCTAAGAAAGAAGAGGGTACTTTGACTGTAGACAGAAAGAGTAGCTTTAAGAAATCTGTAAGTGCAGCTGATGATTCTTCCAAGAAAGAGATAACTGATCCTGAACTTTTGGCCCAGCTTTCTAAAGCCAGACCTATTACGAGGGAGGTGCGACCATCTCCAAAACCAATAAAAAATGTAGCCATTCCATTAGCTAGCTACCTGGAAAAGGGCAAAATCAATTATGGGAAACTCTTAACAGATGAGGTATTAGCTGCAGACAGGCTACTTGTAGAGGCTGCAAAACGATCGTTAAATGTAGCAGGCACCACAGCACTAATCACAATTATGGAAAGTAACCATTTAATAGTTGCCAATGTGGGAGATTCAAGAGGTGTCATGTGCGATTTACGAGGAAATGCTATACCAGTTTCATTTGATCACAAACCACAACAGGTAAAAATTTACAAATATTTTGATGCGCCTTAAGACTATGCAATATTTATTGACATATACTAATTAATAGCTTTATTGAGGATGACATGCTGAATGAGTTTAATCAAACATAGCTCTTGAAATTTGTTTTGAATATTTATACATTTTTTCTTATTATCTTTATCCTTTTTTTTTAAACTGTAGTTATATTAATAAGTTAAAATTAATAATCTTTGAATTGTGAAGAAATCATCGTTCCTAATCGAAAAAGTATTCATTTTATTATATATATATATATCATTTGAAGGTATTGAAAACGCAGAACATTTTTGAAATGGAAAAAGGAAATGGAGGTTTAACCAAAAATTCAAAAACAGACATAATATACCTAGAACTTTTTTCTAAAGTAGTCTCCGTAGTAGAAAATAATAAAATGTAGCTCTCATAATGTGAATATTATAATGTAAAACAAAAATTTTGAAACTTTTCTTGCTAATTGAGTCAAATTGAATATTATGATATAATTTTGATTTGCATATTTATATATATATATATTATACACACCAATAACTTCCTAAAACAATGTTTATTATTTTACAAATGCAACACTTTTTTATGTAATTAGGTGGCAGACCTTAATGCCCAACATGGGCAATTTGGTAGATATGGGGGACAATTTAATCATAGGCTTGACATAAAAATTTATTTATTCTTTACTTTATCTTTATTTTTCTTTTTTCATTGACAACACTTTCATTATTATTTCTTGCTAAAAAGTTATAATTTATTTTTCTTAATTGAACAAAACCAATTTTAAAGATCAACCATTTAATGGGGGGCATAGTAATGTTAAGGTGGAATATAGCATTAAAAGGTTGGGAAACACTGCCTTAATTGACATTATACTCTATAATAACAAGCTCAATTTTGTTCATCATAACAAATATATTCAAATAAGTCAGGTATGAGCCACAATATTTGCTTGAAATTTCTGGATTCAGAAGCAGCAAGTTCAACTTCTAGGCCCCAATTTTTTATTGAATTACTTCAATATAACATAACTTATCTTCACGCATTTTGTTACCCGAAGGCAGCGGCTGTTAAGCCTCGTCTCGCCGTTATGTTTATGTCCCAAATGGAATAGGTGGCGAACCTATTGCCATACCGGGCACAAAGTTTGTCAGTCATCGGTATTTATCACACATAACTTCCGAAAACAATTTCGAAAAGTCATTGGTGTGAGCCAGTGTCTGGAATCGAACTCCGGACCTCTGGATCAGAGGCCGTGCGCTCGCCCACTGCGCCACCGAGACTATATCTATATACTTCAATATAACTTTCATATTATTTTTAAAGGTTCGTGAACAGAAAAGGATCGAAGCAGCTGGTGGCTACATTGCTTTCAATGGAGTCTGGAGAGTTGCTGGAATATTGGCTACTTCTCGGGCTATGGGTGACTATCCTTTAAAAGACAAAAAATTTGTTATTGCTGACCCAGACATTTTAACTTTTAATTTGGACGACCACAAGCCTATGTTTCTGGTTCTCGCTTCTGATGGTTTGTGGGATACATTTACAAATGAGGAAGCTGTCAAATTTATTAAAGAAAGGTTAGATGAACCTGACTTTGGAGCTAAAAGCTTAACATTACAAGCATACTATCGAGGTTCTGTTGATAATATTACTGTATTAGTAATCAATTTCGCAAACAATAAAATTGCTGTTGCTGAATCAGCACAAATATGAGCACATACTTATGTACTGGAGTATAAACCTTGATTTTTTGTTAAAGTTCGACTAAGTATATCCCAAATAATCAAATTATTAACTGTAATTAATACAATTAGACAGAATATAGGTATCCAATATCAAAACCTAAATTTTTGTTTCGATATTTGGTTATGTGCGTAAATGTGTATGTATAGCTTTGGTAAAGGGAAAAAACTAAAACTTTATGTTATTGTTTTAATATATACATAAAATGGAAGCATCTTACAAGGTTTATTAGGAAAGTTTTATTGTATTTTAATGGTCATATAACGACAAAATAAATAGTGGCATAATAATCTATTTAATGTTTGTATATGTGTCTTAAAATATAGGTAAGCAAAAAATATTTTAGGCTAATGTTTGGTAATACAAGCCTAAATTGCATTTCAAGATTTACTTATATCAACGTAAACATAGATAGGTTGATGTATTACTTGTTGTTTATGGAAATATTTAATAAACTTAGCTTCAATATTTAAGAATACTACTGAAGCAAAACATTAAAAAAAAGGAATTATTTTTTCTTAGTATTGACCATGTTGTGATTTTGTGGTAGATTATTAGGTCTGATTTCTGCTTTTCTCAGACAAACTTCAACATATCCTCATGCAATTTAAATACCCTTTTAAATTTGTCATTTTCAAAACAAACAGGAATGTTACAAAACATTCCTGTTTGTTTTGAAAATGACTAATTTAAAAGGGTATGCAAACATCTCAATGATTATTGAACATACTTAAAAGTATTAGAACTGAACTGAGAATCCATTTCTAGAAGTCTGTTAAGAATGTGGGAATATCAGCATGACAATGTTTAAAATTAATTTTAAAAAAAGGTTTATGAGCATATGTCATTGTACTTAAAATATGTTGACATTGTGTGTATTAAATTTGCGTTAAATAAAAAAAACTATGGCATAATAACTGGGAATATTTATAATAACTTTATTTAAATTCACAGCAACCTCTATGTTTGTAAGATAAAATTGTACAATGTAATTGCTATTGTTCCTGTGATTTTGAAGTTACGTGTCCCAAAGACAACCTTTGCTATGTAAATTGTGTGTAAATACTTAAATAGTTACGTCCAGTAGATGGTATACTACTTAGAAGTTTTTTTATGTGTATATTTAAATGTTAAGATGTATAATATCATATTTTTGAAATCTATTATATATGTTTTGAATTTATGGATGGTTGTGATGTGCATATAGTTTTAACTGTTCATTCATGTGTATATTATTTTGGTTGTAGGTTTATAAAAAGAAATTGTAGCATTTTAACATTCTGTTTTGTGCAGATCATTCATTCACACTAACTCTGCTTTTGTTGCAGTCTAAGTTTACAGACTCTTTGGGAGTATTTTCAGAAATTATATTTAATATATATGACTGAGAAGATTATGCCCCATATACAAGAATATTGCTCGGCCATATAGGCAAAAGCATTAAAAAACAAATTAAATAAGAGTTCATAAAAGTTATTAAAATACTTTTGTGTTCTATATTATTTTTTAATTTACATTGCGGTGTTTACCTATATTGATGTCTAATCTGGTTTCCATAACAAGTATTTGTTTGGCAAGTATTTGTTTTGAAAACTAGATGGCGTTAGGTGTATTTTGTTTAAACACTATTATTATTGTATACTATGTGTGTTGAGAAAATTGGTATTTTGCTAGTCGTTCTGAAAGAAGTAATTTTTCATAACCATATAAACGTGCATTTACATAATATCTCTTGAGTGAGCTTTTATACCTCAGAAAAAATAAATATACAGAGGTGTACTTTTACCATAATTGCTTCTCTTTAAGTATTCTAGCCTGCCATCCAAGACTCTGGCCACAATATTAGTAGATATATTTTCGTACAAATTGAGTGGACTAATATTCTACTTTCAATGAGCATTGATCGGAGTGTGGTCAGTCGCAACAATTTAACGAAATCTATAGATTCTGTGTTGTATTTATTACTTGCATTTCTATCATCCCGCATCCAGGCCTACCATTTAACTAGCATGGATTCCATAATATGAATATTGAATGTTTGGTCAGCTTAAAACAAATCACTGACAACTCGAATGGTTTTAGGGCACTGAGTCTCTCACGTGGATCCGCCACAGCTTGCCGGTGGTGCTAATCATAGTATTATAATTTAAATTTGTTTCTAATCATCAAAATATAATCATCTCTCACAACTACTACCAAGATTTTAATAACTCACGATATTTTTGTAAATCTATCTACAATCGTATTTCAATGTGGAATTTCGAATTTTAGGTATGTAATGTTTGTCTACATTTTTGTGCATAATATTTACAATACTTTGTAGAGGATGTTGTCGGGGCCAAATTAATGCCAAAATTTGTTATTAATAAATAAATATTGAAATATTGGTTTATCGATTGAAAGATATATAACAAATATATTATGTAGAAGTTTTATTAATTAAAATTTCTAATGTTTTGTTTTGTTTATGTAAACCTAATAAAAGTAGCTGTGCTTATCATGTTACCTTTAGTTTTTTTAAGCTGGTAATTTTAACAAATCATAGTATCTTTGTGTATAGATAGATAAATGTTAGTTGTGTAAATTTTAACCAAAGGTTTATAATATTTAACACAACTTGTTTATATTTTCCCTAAGAATAATGTCATTAATGTTAATCAGTTTTAATGTCGTTTGTCTCGGAACCAAAAGTACATGTAACGTCGTTGTATGTAAATAAATATTTTAAATAAATTTTATTGTAAAGCTATTTGTTTCCTTTCATATTTACCATCTAACGGCTAACACCATCTATAATTTTCCAGATTAAAGTTATGGGTTTTTTAAATATTGCCAATGTTCTTCCTCCCAAGAAACTGGTAGAACCACGCAGCTCGCTGCATAAATGGGCCTGCTAGGAGGTGAAATACCACGACCCCTACGAAAATCGACATAAAGTGCCACCTTCTCTTTCCCTATAGCTGAAATCTCTTAAAAGCGGTCAACATAACTGTACCCTTACGGTATTGCAGATATCCATGGCAAATTTATTCATTGTACATGCTGCGATTTCTGCCAAACTAACTATCACGTGATACCCTTGCTCCTTTGCCGACTTTTCCATAAAAAACACGCTCTTTAGTATTTAAAATCTTAATGTAGGACAAGATTAATTAACATACAGATTGCATGTGACCCACTAGACATTTTTTAATTAGCAGCAGTAAAATCCCAAAAACAAAATGTATAATCTCCAAAACAACAGCACGTGTTTGTGGTCTATACGAGAAGAAGTTTGAATACCACTGGACATATTTCTTAATAGGGCTATTCCAAAAGAGTGGATAATCGGTATAAATAAAAAAAAACCATTTACCTTGTTTCATATTGTAATTATATAAAAATATTTAAATGGACTATATCAGTCAGCCCATAGATTTTATATCAAAAACCGCACTAAAATATGAATAATTCGCCAATTTATGACAGTACAAAAAAAAATAAAAACCTGAATTAATATGTATTATTTTATTATCCTACCAACTAACTACATCTAAAGGCATATTATGATGGGCACACAAATATTGGCTACCCTTGTAACTATTATGAAATACAGGTACATAAGCAATTGAAAACTTTGGAATTTAATATGTACAAAATTAATTATCTTATAGAAACATGCAAATCAAATTCTTGATCAGATTTAACATTGGCAGAGTTACGCAGCTGAGTAAAGCGGCTCATGTCGTATTACGTTCGGTGCGAGCGGTATCGAGAGGGCCAATCCCTTCCCTATCTAACTGCCAATTCCCTTCCTATACCGTCTTATAGGACAGCATCGCAACTGTAACACGATCTGTGTTGCTGGTGTCCAAGGGCGGGGATAGTAACTTGCCATCAGGTGGACATCTTGCTCGTTTTCCTGCCTATCCCATTATCTACATTATTTTTAGATTAGTCTTAAATTATGGTACATTTTAATTCCTAATTCATAAGTCAGTTGCTTCTAAAACAAAACTTTGAAATCAAAATACGTAGTAGGTAGGTATTTAACACCGTAAAAAACCTGTAATTTTGGGTTGTAGTTTTCTTTTAAAAGAGAATACACAAAGATATTAATTTAACGAGAAAAAGATAATATCTTATTCATAAATAAGAGATACAGAACAAAAATAAGAGAAAAAATCTTGAAAAATAAAAAAAAAATGTCTACACGAATTATGTCGCAATACAAAATTCGCAAAGCTTAGGATATTTTTTTTAAAAGATCATATCAAAAGTGTCTTGCTTTTTTATTCATTGGGTATAAATGAAAGCTTCTTACAGTGTGAGACAGAAAATGAATATAAATGCAGCACAATGCAACCTAATAATTAAATATTTCTCATTTATTTGTGCCGGATATAAATAACATTCCTACATTTGGGACTATACAAGATTTATTAAATGTCAAGAGGCATAATCGCCGCTGCCTATACTTTCTATTATTTAACGCATGAAGTTATAACATATATTTATAATGAAGCCTGTTATTTTTTATTTCTATCTCATTATGACTAGACGATGCTCAAGCTAGTTTCGTTCAGACGCACTGATTTTAACAAGGATTCAGAGGAATGCAGGCACGTAATCAGTGTTTAATTTATACAAATAGATAAATTGTACAATATTTTAATAAAGGCACTGCAAAATATTTGACTTTTTAGCGGTTGACACTAATCTATTCATATTAATTTATATTTTTAATTAGCTTTTACCAGCGGCTTCACTCGTTTAGTACCTACATAAGTGTAGCCTACCTGTACCTACCTATATAAGAGTTAGTATTTGCAATATACGGCGACGCCAACGCCATCTGAGTGGACCTATATAATAAAACAATTAATTCGAAAATCTTGATGCAGTGCAATCTTTTCTGTGAAACTAAACATTATTCGAATTCAAATTTCCGTTTTAAGGATATTCTTTTTAATTAGAATTTAATTTTTAATTGTTTAACGCCCGAATACTGAACTGCCACTCAAATCAGACAATCGATAAAGTGCCACTTACTGCTCAAATTTCACATGTGACAGCTACTTAAACGCTTAAGTAGCGCTTATATATTTAAGTGGCGGTTCAGTATTCGGGATTAAGTATTTTTCTAAAAAACATTATTCTTCTTCACAGCAGCTTTGAGTAGAGAACAACAACAACAATTTTTATTTATCCACTGGCATATATGATTATTTATCGTAAATTATTATTATAGCCTAAGATACTTACTTAAACCATAGACAAGGATGCGTGTATTACAACCTGAAGACGAAAATCCGACAAATGGTTTTGATTTTTGTAATTCCACAAACAGTTGCTTGACAGAAATTCCCTTGATGTTAAAGATTACATTTGGACAATAATGTAGTAAACAATAAATATTATATTAATTGTCGCTTGTGTATAGATATTGGTCTACAAAATAGCTGTCTTAGTTTTACCAAACGCATCAAATTAAATTTTATTTTAAAAATTACCCAATCAATTAATAAAATTAATTATTTAAAATTTATGCAGTACATAGTATTCATGAGCAAGTTAAAAAATGCAAAGTATACATGGTGATATTTATTCACGCAAAACATAGTTTAATTTCTAAAATATTATATTCTATATACATTAAAATATATATATGTATGTGTCATATTTATTTAATATATTTCTCTATGTTCAGAGGATTTCAAACTCTTCATCTGAATCATCAAACTGTCTGTCTACAGCTTCAAAATCTAAAAATTGAAAATTACATGTTAAATATGGACTAACACTGAATTATGTACTACGAAAGTGTCATATACAGAGGGCGCCCAAAGACCAACATCGCAGTAAATAGCTAGAATGAAATACGCATACACACCTGTGAACATGGCAACATTTTGCAAATCAACATCAGCATTATTGGGCCCCCAATGTGCAGGTCGCTTCTGGCAAATTTCAAACAATGGCTGACTTTCCTTCATCAGCTTTGTTTCAATAGTATTGCACAGTTCCTCGAAATCACTCTTTGTACGGCACAAAAAACACTGCAAAAAAAATAAGAACCTATCAATAAGTACCTACAATTGAAAAAAAAAAACACTTCTAAAAATCCTTTATATCAGTTTACAAATCTCTAATAAGTAAATATAAAATGTTTTAAATTGAGTATTACAATAATTTATAGATACATAATAAAGACAGAAATTAACTCTATAGCTAAAAATAGTATGTTTGTTTGTACTTACCACAGCAACAGATGGATCCATGGCCAACATTGGTATTCGAGATGCATATTTACTATGATATGAACAGTCCATTTCTTTTTGTTCATCAGTCGTCTTACTCTAGAGACAGGAAATTAAAATAAGTTGTATATATATACCACAAAATAAAAATATGTACTCACTCCTTTTTCTATAGTAATTCGCATTTATCAAAGATAATACTGTAAATCTTTTACCTCAACTAAACCAGATTTCTGAGTGGTATGTGGGTCCAGATATATTACTTCATCCTCAACACACCCAATCAGATATAAGGCTTGATTAGGCTTTCCCCCTATCACTCCTATAGATTGAGGAGAATGGAAACAAGCCTGAAAATAGTAATATGAGTTCCTTATTATTTGCTTTAAAAATCAAATCAAAAGTGACTAACAATTTTTGACGGGCCTCGTGGCGCATTGGTAAAACTACCGGCTGCAGCACTGAAGTCGGGGGTTCGATTCCCACCCGACCACAAATATTTGTAACAAACATGAATATTTGTGCGGCATCTGGGTGTTTTTCTATGTATTATAAGTATGTATTTACAAAAGAAAAGTATATATGTATTAGTATCCGTTATCTAGTATCCATAGCACAAGCATTTAGTTGCTTAGCTTGGAACTGGAGGGCGCTGTGTGATTTGTGTCCAAGATATTATTATTATTATTATTCATTTTATATAATCATAGAAAAAAAAAATGAACATTTAAGACTACTTTTATAAATTTTAAAAATTAATAATTATGGAATGAATAGCTAATTGATGTTTTATTAAAATAAAACATCAAGTAGCTATTTACAAAAGACGCAATGTTATCTATTATTATATTTTTTACGCAAATGTGTAACATGTAGCCTCAAAAATCGTCGCGCGTGCATGAAAAGAGCTATGAAAGTCAACGAAGCAAGTGAGGTATGTAAGAATCGTGCCTTGTGGTGCTCCGTTCTCTCTGGCTACCCCGCAAGGGATTTGGCGTGAAGTTATGTATGTATGTGTGTATAATTATGATTTGACACAAATTAAATAGCATGATCTATTTATCTACCTTTAATCCATCTATATATACTGGGTTGATTTCATTGAGACCTAGTCTTAGTGGCACTATTAGCAGCAGGGGGATCCAGTCTGAGGGTATGTTATCTGGTGCAGTTGATGTGTCACCTCTGTCATTATTTAAGACACACTGGAGCACTGAAAATATAGTACAACAAAAGGAATATTTTTTACATCTGAAGGAACCCATCAGCTGGACACTTTTTTTTATATTTACTTCTAAGAATTTCGCGAATCTCACTCATAGATTAAAACAACTTTTAGGATTATATCGTGTTTATTTATTACTTATTTATATTTATTTCCCGACGTTTCAAACTCTTTACAGAGATCATTTTCACAAGTGATGAACAAAAAGATGGTAGTTGTTCAAAAGCTATTTTCATTGATACAGAGAGCACCCACATTTTGAAAATAAAAATCAAAAAGTTGATGTTAAAAATATGATTTTTACTATTGGTAACCCACATCAGACCATGAAAACAAAAGTTAAATACTTATTTATAAGATGTATTTACCAGAGAATTGTCTGGTTTCATGGTCTGATGTTGAACAACTACCATCTTTTTGTTCATCACTCGTGAAAATCATCTCTGTAAAGAGTTCGAAACGTCGGGAAATAAATATAAATAAGTAATAAATAAACGCGATATAATCCTAAAAGTTGTTTTAATCTATCACTTTTTTTTATTTTCTTCAACTAAAAAGGTATTCTGTCTTACAATTTGTTTAGTCATGCATAATTGTCATACATAATATCTCTTGACCTTGACTAAAACTGAATAAACAACAAAACAAAGAATTTATGTTTGAAATTCAAATTAATTATACGAAGAAATATTAAACTATAAAATACCACATTATACCATAATTCTGAAATTTTACTAAATAATAACTTACATATATCATCTTTGACCACAGTATTATCTAAAGCAACATGTATCACCAGGGAGCTCCATTTGTCATATACAACCAATTTTCTGAAACATAAAACCAATTGCAAGATTAGATAAAAAAAAAGACAGCATTATTTTCATTCAATTATTAGAGTGCTTAAAACAATTATGTTATCATGGGTGGCATAGGAAGTAGCCGCTTGTACAGGTTTTGATATACAAAGTGGTGGAAATATTATTTGGTACTTAAATCTGATAACGAATACCTGCTAGGACAATGATCATCCTTCAGGCACACACCCATGTTCATCATAAATTAATTTGGAGAGAAATAATTAATCTTAAATTATTGACAAAACGAATATTACTTTGTGGTACATGGGTAAAGCAACATTATTTTTATCTAGTGTTTAATACAGTAAAGCAATACCATTCAAGACACCTACTTCAATACTTGTGCAATAGTATTTGGTCCAAACCATTGTCCAACTTCTTTGCCTTCAGATGCCCCCATCAAAGCAACTTGATGGATAGAATATGGAGCTTGCTTTCTCTCTTCAAATCTCTGAATTATCTTCAAATATGTTGGATCCCTAAGAAAACATATTAATATGTCAATTAACTCTATAGATATGACTTCTTTGTAAGATCAAGATACAAATTTAAAACTCTATTGATAACTTGTGTTTTTTCTATTTACTACTTTTTATAGACTGATATTATTGAAACTATAATGATAATAAACTAAATTCAGGAACATAAATATATCTTCTTCAAAAATACATAGGAAATTAACCTTGTTTCTGGTGTCCAAACCCAATCAGCTGATAGGTGAACTCTGGTCAGTGCCACTCCAAGTACCATCTGACCACATCTTAGCATACAACCCCATCCTTTATCCGAGGTAAGACCCTCGTCTCCTATAGGAATAAAACCTTTTCTATAGGTACACCAAATAATGGAGGTGATATCTCTTCTTATGCGATCGAGATCTGAAAAGTTTATAAATTTTTCAGTCAAAGTTAACGCATATAAATATTCCTACACGTACCGACATACATACCTTGAACAGGACTATATTTTTTTCCTAAAATCCATACACTTTCCTTTGTCTGAGGAATATCGTTAGGCTCAACAGCATTGCTCTCAGATGATAGATAACATATATCAAAAACAGCATCCATTATGTGACATAATTTATTGTATGCTAGTTGGCTATAAAAATACACAAATATTATAAAAATACGAACAAAATAACAACGCACGAAATGGCCTCAGTAACAATGTCATTTGTCACTGACAATTTGTCAGTGTCAAATGTTAAGTCACTGTCATCAAAGTCAGCTGCTGATGTCAAATAAATAACAAAAAAGTGTTTACTGATTTTACCTGAACCACTTGAAACAATTTGTTTGGGAAATTGAAAAACTTTGGCTGGTCATTGTATGAAATTATTAAAATAAAATATCCAAGTAGCTATTCACAAAAGACTCAATGTTATATATTATTATGTTTTTACACAAATGTGTCACGTGTTTGAAATTTATCCTTTAGTGTTTATATACATGTTTTTGGTCACTTGCACTTATACATATAGCCTCACTTAATAATTAAAACGTCACAATTTTATATTAATATCCGTTAAATATGGTTTCATATTCTCGCCAAACGTCGTGGTCCAAAACTGAAAACAAATGCTTCCAAAATTTAAAAACATCCGCCATGTTAGTCGAGTGTTGCAGTGAGGCATATTAGGTAGAAATAACAGCAGATATTTATATATAACACCTGCTATTGAGATGCATGATAGTATAAATTACAATAACATTTAAATAAAAAACGTACTACTAGTATTTATTAGGCTTTCATCTTGAAAACTAACACGCCATAGAAAAATAAAATAAATATATCTATTAGTATAGTCTGTTATTACGCGGATAGGCAATTTAGGGACAGTCAGTGCCTTCGAAATTGCTCATGCTACGAAATCTAAGAATCCGTTGCGATCAGTCTAAATAAAAAAACCTTTAAGTGATAAATATAAAATTAATAACTATATTAGTGATATAGAGATAGAGTAATGTATTTAATAATAGGTAATACGAATATATTCCAATAATATTATTAAATATTAGTCACTTGTTGCTATTGTTTGTAGTAGAAAGAATGTTTTGTGTTTGTTTCTTTTTTGTTGTTGGTAGAAAGTAGTTGAATGTTTAAATCATATGGGTCATAAAATACTCAATCGAAATTTTGTTTATTTAAATCCTTTCTTCATCTGTTTCCTCTGGTTTATGACATCAATGCAACTAAGCCTGGCAGAATATAAATAACAACCAGTCATTATAAATACGCGCCAATGAAGGAGGATTCTGATTTCATTTACTTCGCTGGTTGAAGAAATCCTGCGGTCATCTTAACTGGCCATATTCTCCTCCTAACCGTTCAAATTCTTCTGTCTGAAGCGTTCGAAGTAGAAAATGAAGAGAGTGGCTAAGTCGCATTAACTAGTATGCGAAGCCAATAATAAGAAGTGAAGTAAAGTGAAGAATGTTTAGTTATATAGATACCTAATTATATAGATACTAGATACTGCATAAAGTGATAAAACAATTTAAAACAAATGTAGTTTTATTTTGGTTGGTTGCATTATAATGAAATGGAAATAAGATTTATTTTTTTTAGGAATGAACTGTTAATTTTAAATCTCGTATCTGTGGCCGTCTGGAACATATAGTTTTGTTGCTGTGAAATTCTGTCCACTATAAAAACGCATAAAATACTTTTAATATAATTATATCGTATTCTTCGTCAACTATTTTTAGTTTTGTCTCATAATGGAATCGAGTTGCTTAGATTATGTTGCTCAGAGCTGCATGGATCTGACGGAATCTTTGAGTTCTGTAGATGAGGAGGCTGAGCGGGATCTTCTCATTATAAATCATATAAAAAAACTATGGTCAACAGTTCCTCCTATAGAGGACTTCAAGAAAAGTAAGTTGTTGTCATGTACTTAAAAATTGAGTAAGGGTGCTATCTTTTATTTAAAGCTATCATAAAAACCGAACAATTAAAAACATATATTTAGAAGACTAAACTTATGTTAAATCAATACAATTGGAATGTATTTTTAACTTTCTTTTGTTAACACATCAATCGACAGTGATACATGTTAATTTATTGTATGAGTTTTAAACTTATATTTCAGATTTGGAATGGGTGAATGTCTCGGAGCCAATATCATTATCACAACACTGTTCGGACAAAGTTGTTATATTAGACTTTTGGACATATTGCTGTATAAATTGCTATCATGTTCTACCTGACTTAGCATATATAGAGAACTTGCATAGTGTTGAAAACGGTTTAGTTGTGGTAAGTGTAAAAACATAAAATGAAACAAAGATTAGTCTTTGTTTCATTTTATGTTATTAGTAAAGAATGTAAACTTACATATTTGTGCAACATCAGTACCAATGGATTATATATTAAATTTAAAATGTATCACTGAGCTTTAAATGGATATATATTCATACATCAAATATTTATTTGCAGATAGGTGTTCATTGTGCCAAGTTTTTGAATGAAAAGAATTCTTCCAATGTATTATCTGCTGTACAAAGGTACAATATACATCATCCCGTTGTTAACGATGCAGATAGTTGCATGTGGGATACACTAGGGATAAGATGTTGGCCAACACTATTAATTCTTGGTATATAAAGTTATATCTATATAGTAAATTTTTAACAAAAATAATGGAAATGAAGGAACATGATGTAGTCAAATAGCTTTGTCTTTATGTTTTCAATTTTATATGTTAGCATAATGAACCAAAACTCAAAGAACAGTACACTTATGTTCTTTTAGTTTCACAGTGGCACTGTGCATTTTCAGCATTTTATTTACTATTTGCTTAACAGCCAGAAGCCTTTATTTTCAGAGCATTATTTGCACAGGTAAAAATCATGGTAATTAACAGAATTCTATGATTTGTATTTGTGAAAAACCTATAAGGGGCCGTCCATTAATCACGTGAGGTTATAAAGTGGGGGGAGGGCTCTAACAAAAATCACGAAATATCATGAGGGGAGAGGGGGGTTGTAGTAAGATATCACTTGTATTTATTTTTCCACTTTATTATTAGAATAAAATAGATTGATGTGAGAAACAGGCCGCTCGAGTACTCGACCAGCGAGATTGATGATGAATAAAAAATAATACTCTAAAAACTTCAAGATTCTTTGTATGTACTAAAAATACACGTGATGTTGGATAAATATCACCACGTATCACCATGGGGGAGGGGGGGAGGTCAAAAAATGATGAAAAAATCGTCATGTGATTAATGGGCGGCCCCTAACAAATAAAACAGGTCTAATCATATTGATGTATTTTTTTAAATGTGTAAAAGGCTTAATTACTGAGGTTTAAAAATTGGTTATTATCATTCCTATATTTTTGAAAATATCTTACATATAATATATGTAAGATATTTTTAAAATATCTTACATATAATATATGTAAGATATTTTTCATCATTTTTTGACCTCCCCCCCTCCCCCATGGTGATACGTGGTGATATTTATCCAACATCACGTGTATTTTTAGTACATACAAAGAATCTTGAAGTTTTTAGAGTATTATTTTTTATTCATCATCAATCTCGCTGGTCGAGTACTCGAGCGGCCTGTTATATAAAAAAAATCATTAAAAAAAAATCAAAGGTCGGCAACGCAACTGTGACACTGCATGTGTTGCAGGTGTCCATGCGCGGCACTGGTCACTTACCATCAGACACGCCTGCTCGTTCGCCTTCCTATCACATAAAATAAAAAATAAATATTTATGACGACATTTCTTGATTGGCGTTCACTGTCACGTGACTCAAAGCCTAATTTAACTATTTAACGTCGTAAGTTTTTTTTTTTCTAAAAATATTAGTAATTTTGATACTTTGATTAAGATTTTTTTGATATACTGTATTATTTTTCTAAATCTGTATATCTTAATCATTAATTAGAAACTCCAATTCATCGAATACATTCGTAATGATAACAAGGCTATTGAACAGGATTTAAACCAATACTAATTTCTATACAGGACCTGGTAACAAACCCATATTCATTCTGACCGGTGAAGGTCACAAACAGACACTTGAGTTGTATATCAGCGCCGCTCTGCGACATTTCAATTCACGTGTATCCTCAACATCATTGCCCGTATCTCCATCCAGACATTTGAAGGCGAAGGAGGAACAAGTTCTTTATTTTCCTAGTAAGGTTTGTATCATCTTTATGATAACCTGGATACGGGAGGGAATTAGTTTATAATTCTATATCTTGTAATTGTATGCTTCGTTGTCTATTTTTTTCCAAAGATCCATTATTTAGAGGCCTCTCAGTCAGAATCGCGATTCTAACTTAACTTTCTTGTTGTTTATTCTCCTAAAACAAAGGCCTATGTCGACTGTCGCGGTGGCCTAGTAGTACCTACAGCACTCCGGTTTTAAATCTATTCAGTCTCGTGTCCAAGTTAATTCGGGTCCAAATTAATGACTTGTCGAGAATATCTACGAAAATGATGAGAATCATGCCTGACAAAGTGATGTGGAGTAAAATAATGTTCTTTTGGCAGCCCGAGGAGTACAATCGCTGCTAGCTCCAACTTCAGATATCTAAGGCTTGAAGTTAGGAAAATAAAACCTAAATAATGTCACTGGTAAACTAAACATTATTTCTTCCCCTTTAGATTTCTCTGAACCCTTTCTATCGTGGTCGGTCAGAAGAGCCCTTTCTCGCGATCTCAGACACTGGTCACCACCGAATACTGCTAACTGATTGCTCCGGGGTAGTACTTCGAGTTATCGGTGGCACTGAAGCCGGATTCAAGGACGGCAGTTAGTATTTTTTATTTATTTTTCAAATAAACTGGTCTTGACTACTTTTTGAGTAATTAAGGCTTCTTAAAAAATGTTGCCGCTTCTAGTTTCTAGGTGAACTCAATTATCCTTACTTGTCAAGGGCCAACAATTGTAAATATCGATTTAATTTGTGTGTTATTTAAAATCTTATAATGACAGTCCTCATATATACGACATGTTAATGTCGACATGTTAAGTTCACGAAATATGCGACGCAAATCGAAAATAATAAAATTCAAACAAGCCCTACAATTGCATTATATGTAGACGTGTGTTAATTTTTTTATAAATTATTTGCGTTTAATTTGCTCATCACATTTTAATATGAAAATGTGTGTAATTATTATTAATTTAGTTTTTAGTAAATGTTTAATCTTAAAATAGTATAAAATAAAGTCACTCTCACTGTCTGTTCCCTTATATATCTTTGAAACTACTTAACGAATTTTGATGCGGTTTTAATAAATAGAAGATGTCAACGGGGGTTTCATCTATAATTTGTGTATTATTTAGTAAAGAAAATTGATAATTTTCGAGATTTAGAAGTTTAATTGCAAACGCTGGATGAACCAAGTGATACATAGAAACGTATACTACATAATTATACACCTTCAAAAGTTCTACAAAAAAGTCCGCGACGGCATGTACATTTCTTCTTATTATCATTATTTCTTTACATTACATTATTTCTTACCTTTTTACGTCAAATATTGGCTTATTAACGAAGCTAATTTAAACATTACAGCATTAATTTTCATCCAGTTAAGTGTATCAAATAGATTGTGCTTTTAATATAGATCAATATGGCCATTTACAGCATGTAATTTAAACGAATATTTACGAAGATATTACAGTATTAACAAAGCGGGACATGTACACAGTACTGGCCAAGACGCGTGCCGATAAATAGCACAAATTTAACTTTTTTTAATATCCAAATTTTACTCATTTATTACTTTTGATGCGGAATAAAGTTCGCCGAGTCATCATCATCATTCATCATTAGCCTGTTGCAGTCCACTGCTGGACATAGGCCTCTCCCAATGTGCGCCACAACATCCGATTCTCTGCCTTCCGCATCCAGTCTTTACCAGCAGCCCTTCTGAGGTCGTCTGACCATCGGGCTGGTGGGCGTCCTACACTACGCTTACCAAGTCGCGGTCTCCACACCATGACCTTCTTGCTCCATCTACCATCGGTCCTTCGACAGATGTGACCAGCCCATTGCCACTTCAGCGAACTTATTCTGCGAGCTATGTCGGTGACTCCGGTTCTCTGTCGGATATACTCATTCCTGAGTCTATCTTTCAGAGATACTCCGAGCATAGCTCGCTCCATAGCTCGCTGAGCGACTTTAAATTTGTGGACTAGCCCCACCGTAAGTGTCCACGTTTCGGCACCGTAGGTCATTACTGGTAGGACGCACTGGTCAAAGACTTTGGTCTTCAGGCATTGCGGTATAGGCGAGCCGAAAACTCGACGCAGTTTGCCGAATGCGGCCCAACCCAGCTGAATCCTCCTGTCGGCTTCCTTCTCGAAGTTTCGTCTACCTAACTGGATTGTTTGGCCTAGGTAGACGTATTTGTTTACGACTTCGAGAATTGACCCATCGACATTTATCGGTCCGGGCACGACATGTTCGTTGAACATGACCTTGGTCTTGTCCAAGTTCATGCCCAGACCGACACGTCGAGAGGATTCGTCTAGGCTGCGCAGCATTCCGCTTAACTGTTCCAGCGACTCTGCCATTACAACGATGTCGTCGGCGAACCGAAGATGCGAGATGTACTCACCATTCACGTTGATACCCTGTCCAGTCCAGTCCAAGGTCTTAAAGACGTCCTCCAGAGCATTGGTGAAGAGTTTGGGAGAGATGACATCTCCCTGTCTTACACCTCGATTCAGCTCGATGGAGTTCGTCACTTGATCCTGGATCTGGACAGCCATCGTGGCGGTGTCATACAAGCATCTCAACACCTCGATATAGCGCCAGTCGATCCGACATCGCTGCAATGCATCCAGAACTGCCCAAGTTTCGATGGAGTCGAAGGCTTTTTCGTAGTCCACGAATGCCATACACAGCGGCTGATTGTACTCCTCGGTTTTCTGTACAATCTGCCGAACAGTATGGATGTGGTCCACGGTGCTAAAGCCTTTTCGAAACCCGGCCTGCTCCGGAGGCTGGAATTCGTCGAGTCTTGCAGCGAGACGATTCGTGACGACCCTCGAGAACAACTTGTAGATATGGCTCAGGAGTCAGCTAGTTGCTAATAAGAAAGTTTTATTTAACAGAGATAAGCGACGCCCGGTTCAATTCCCCTCAAGGATTGTGTTGGTTGTCAAGCAATGTTTTAGCTGTTTGCGATACCAACAATCACGCATTACGAGCTATACATCTCGACGAGGGCACTGTAGAAGTCCTGGCCGGCACTGGCAAACAGGCAGAACATGGCGATCCCGGTAAGTCAATAAATCAATTTTAACAGTATTACTTGTGCTAGAGCCTGGCAGTTAGTAGCGTAAAGGGGCGTCTTCGACCGGTAAAATACCTCTCAGAAGTGACTTAAAGTGGTTCCTCTCCAATCCACTTCCAACCCTTTCTCTCATCATCCTTGTTGAAGACCGACAACACTGCTGTAAGATTATCTGCGTTGTAGCCTTAGTTTCGGCTCTAATCGCTTACCATCTGACGAACCCTCTTACTCGTCGTCCAATAAAAAAGTATTTTTAACTGTAGTAAGTAATGGGAGCAGTTCCTCAATGGCCATGGCTTAATGGAGCTTAAAAAAAATAAAGAAACTTGGTCTAAGAGCCGGCTATTAACAAACTTCAGTATTATTTTCCTGTCCTAGTTGGTGATATCAATCATCTGCCGTTCAACTACAGACCTTTCGTCATCACCTCCCTATTCTCCAAGCACATGGAAACACTGATTAACCACCAGCTCCTTAGATATCTAGGAGAGCACCAGCTGTTTAGTAACCAGCCAGTACGGATTCCGTCAAGGTCGCTCAGCTGGCGATCTTCTAGCTTACTTAAACGGTAGTCGCTTTCCATTAGGACACCCGCAAGCTCGTTTGCCCCTTCTAAAATAAAAAAAATCATGATATCATGTATAATAAAATATGTGAACTTAGTTTAAAATTAGTGTGCATTTGACGATTTGATGACGATTTAATTTCCGATTTGATGACGGGCCTCGTGGCGCATTGGTAAAACTACCGACTGAAGAAATGAGGTCGGGGGTTCGATTCCCACCCGAGCACAAATATTTGTGACAAACATGAATATTTGTGTGGTGTCTGGGTGTTTTTCTATGTATTATAAGTATGTATTTACAAAAAAAAAGTATATATGTATTTATATCCGTTACCTAGTATCCATAACACAAGCATTTCATTGTTAGCTTGGAACTAGAGGGCGCTGTGTATATTGTGTCCAAGATATTATTATTATTTGTCTATATTCTTATTGCCTAGTATTTTTTATCCAATTTGGAAATTTATGTCGAAACTTCACCAGTTGCGAATAAAATACAGTGTAAACTCTTTATAACGAAACTCGAGGGACTGAGCATTTTTTGTCGTTATATGGAGTGAACAAAAAAAAAAACGCCTTCCAACGTCACTTTTCTTTTCTCCCTTTTCAATCGCACGTATCACACAAACTTTTTCGTCAACACTAATCGCTTTCCGTTTACTGGCCATGTTAACAGTTTCAAAGTAGGTTTACGACTGATAATACGATAGGTACCCAATATGCTTGGTCGAAGACCATCACTTCCGAGAAAACAATGCGTCGTACTGCACGTGTACAAGGCAATTATGGATAACAAAAGCTAGACCGACCTCGGATGTTTCGGAGCTTCAAGTCTTTTGTTACCTGATAACATAACATAAACAATAATACCGATAATAAATATTTACTGTCTACAAATATGAACACATTTCTTCGTAATAGAGAATGGCGTATCGCTATAAAGAGTGTTTCAATATGTGAGTTTTAACGCAAACCAACCAACTTGGGCTCACTCCAACGTTATAGGGAGTTTATCGTTATAAAGAATAACGTTATAAAGAGTTTACACTGTAGTTGTATTATAACTTGACACCTTTGATCCTACTCGTGATTGTGGGTAGCAGCAAATGATGGCTCGACATGCCGGTCTAATTATATAATCTCAAATATTATATCTGAAGATTTTGTTAGTAACACCAATAACAAATCCTTGTTTCGTAGTAAATACATTAGGTTATATTGCAGGTGGTAAGTGTCTGGGTGTTCAGCCACTGTCGTCCCCCTGGGACGTGCTCCTATACACGACACCAGATATGGACATGTCAGTAAGACCGTTACTGCCACCTCCGCCTCCACCGCCAGGGTCCAACTCTGCCAATGACAAACAGGCAAATGGACCGGAAGAAGTTAAAGGTGAATATCTTGACCACCACAGAACCGCAATGTAACGTTATTCAACACAACATAACTTCACGCCCTTCTCTACCCGAAAATCTAGGAAACGGCTGTAAAGCCTCCAGTCGCCAAATCGATACTTCCTAAATGAAATAGCTGAACCTATTCCCGTACACTGTGTACGGGTCAGTTGTCAGTCATCGATAATTATCACATAACTTATGAATAGAATTGATGAACCTGGAATAGATTCCACGATTTCTTAATCAGAAACGGGGAGTTCCATCATAGGTTCACCAACCTATTCAATACTTATTTCAATGTCATTTAGATAAATCGTAAAATTCAATTTTGTCATTTGACTATGCTAGTGATGAGCATGATCCTAAACCAGGATAATAAATTACAGAGAAGGAGAAGAAAGACGAGAAACGTCGGGTTCTGTTGATAGCATGCGCTGGATCGCATCAAATATGGGCGTTGTTCTTCGACACCACTATATGGTGGAAATATAAGAGTTTTACTGAAGGTAAGCAATTTCAAGTTGACCATATAATTTTGTAACATGTACATATTTATAGGAAGATGCAGAGATAGAAAATGAAAAATGCGGTTTTTCTATAAAAGGCTGTTGTTGCTTGTTTTTATTTTTATAATATTTACTATTATTAAATTTACTTTTTGTATAAATGCATGCCGTCGCAAAATTACTTATAATGATATCACTAAATATAATATGCCTTATATCGGTGGATCTACTCCAGCATTTAATGATTTTCAAATACATACATAGAGTTATGTATGTATATAAAAAACTTAGGGCAATTCCCTTGAGATTTTTTCAGGTTTTTAGTTTAAATTAAGTTTTTAAACACTATTGCTATTTATAGTCTACTAGGAATTTGCTTATGAATATATACTTATTATGCGTATACCTAACAGGTACGTGCGTGTGTATAGCGGGGTCGGGAGCCGAGGCGGCCCGCAACAGTGCGTACCCCAACACGGCCGCCTTCGCGCAGCCCACCGGCCTCTCGCTCCGCCAGGGTGAGGAATACCTGCACTTACCTGGACTTACAATGTTACTGTACTCTTTATTTATAGGGCAAAAGGGCATGCGTGTCACCTGATTGTAAGTGAACAGCGTCGCCCATGGACACCTGCAACACATATTCGTATAGTTGCGTTGCCGACCTTTAAGGGAGTAGGATAGGAAAGGGTGGGAAAGGGAGGTGGGCGTCCGGGTACCTCTTTCACCGAACGAAACGCGGCATGAGTCACTTTACGCCGATCTCCTGAGAGGTCGTGGTATTTCACCGGTCGAGCCGGCCCATTCCTGCAGTGAACTGCTTGGCTCTACCACTAGTTAAAAGAACTCTGGGGGAACTATCATTTTGATCACCTAAAAGGCGACGCAGGGGATATATTATGACTTTGATTTCATCATCTCCCATATCATAAGTTCAATGTGATGCTTTTTCTATGAAAATTATCACTAATGATATATTTGGATCCATTAAATTAATCTTTTAATTCTAATCAAATAATCTTTAGGATTTTTAATAAGAGCGAGTAGATGTTGGTGGCTTGTAGAGACCTGCTTGTTTGGCGGCGTTTTTTTTTGCGTTGCCGACCTTTAAGGGATAGGGAAGAATGTGGAAGGGAGGTGGGCCTCCGGGTACCTCTCTCACCAAACGAAACGTGTCATGAGCCACTTTACGTCGATCTTTTGAGAGGTCGTGGTATTTCACCGGTCGAGCTGGCCCATTCCTGCAGCGAACTTCTTGGCTCTACCACTGTAGATCGTCTGTCTAATCTCTTGTTTACTATTATGTCTTTATGCTATAAGATTAACGTTTTCTCCTTTGGGTATATAATAGGTATATTACCATAAGTGATCATAACAACCTGAGTGCGTTTTAATAAGTATTAAATATATATTGCAATACCATTTCAGGTACAAATCCTGAAATATTTATAGCCGACTCAGAGAGCTCTTCCATTCGAAGGTTGGCGCTAGCGACTGGACAAGTGTCCACCCTGTGTGGCGGCGATCGTAATCCCTTGGTATGGTATTTCTAATTTATGAAATGTACTAATTAATGAGTGTACAAATCATCCTACTATGTTTTAAATCCTTTTAGTAATGATCTTACAAGTGACTTAGTAATTCTGCTTAATAAATTCTTTCAGTTTTAAAGACCATTTTATTAGTTTATTACGTAGCAGCCTTGTTTGCTTTACATTTATTCAGTACAAAACTGCTTAATACATATTCTGAATCCTTCAAAATATTTGTTGCTAATATTTTCTTCGGGTATTGAAAATATAATATTATTATTTATTTTTATTGTAACATGAGGGGATTTTTATACAGTGTAATTTATTTGTTCCAGAATTTATTCGCGTTCGGTGACGTGGACGACATCGGTGTCGATGCGAAACTACAGCACCCACAAGCGGTGGCATACTGCGATCCAAACAAGACTCTCTACATAGCGGACACGTACAATCACAAAATTAAAAAAGTCGAAGTGGGACCACAAAAAGTGACCACACTGTATCCCACAATGATCGAGACAACAGATCCAGCGAAATTCAATGAACCGTCAGATCTGTCGATAACTCAGGACGGCAGATATCTATATATAGCAGATACTAACAATCATTGTATAAAAATACTAAATTTGGCGAAGAATGTGTGTCAAGATTTTAAGGTGCGTTTACACGAGCCGAAGTTCACCGAGCCGGAGAATTTGATCCTGTACAAAAACGATTTGTTTGTCAATAGGAAATGTGGCAATCTTATTATTTATTTTAATGTGAGTTTAGACGCGGAAACCAAGAATGTTCAGTTCACACCTGGCGCACCTCAGGACTGGTTGGTGTGTGTTCGCGACGAGAATAACAAGGATGTCACATTGCAAGATTTCGAATTTATCAATTCCTCCCACAAAGGTACCAAACTCCCCGGACGTGTAGAGATGAAGCTCAAACAGAAGGTCGATAAGTTCCATTATCGTTTGTATTTGAGTTTTCATACTGCTCTGTGTGATTCTACTGTGTGTTTCTCGCATTCTTTCACAATCAGATCGACCATTTTGGTGAGAGATTCCGTTAAAATGGTCGAGTCGTACAAGATTACGTGCAAAGTCAACCCGGTCAATAGATCTGAACAGAAGTCAGCAGAGTCCAAACCTGCAGAAGCAAAAGTGACCGAGCAAAAAGTACAAGAAAATAAATCTCAAGAACAAGAGCAGAAAACTCAAGAGCAATTAAATCAAACCGTTTAAACGGCAAGACATTATTAATTTAAATATTATTAGTTAGTAATTATATTCACCTGATTTATTTTTAAGTTAATGATGTAGTAACTAATTTGTTTATATTATTTTGCACCATGTACTGACAACTGACATTAATAAATCTTATATTTTTAAAAGATACATTTTTTTTATTATTTGAAATAAACTTGAATATTATAAGACATTATGGATTCTACCATTAATTAAGCTCACGGAGTATAAAATAACTGGTAATTGATTGTAAGATGTATCTATCATCTTTATCTCGAAGTATAGATACAAGGGGGGGTACATAATAATTAGTGTCCGACCGAAGCTTCGGCTTCGGCTACCTTCGGCCAAAAAACCATCTTCGGCGAGAACTTCGACTTCGGCCGGATTCTGGACCGAAGCTGAAGGTCCGAGAACCGACGGTATTAAACGAATTGTTACGAAAGTCTGAATGAGTGACGGACCGTGGTGTGTTTTGAATTTGTATCAACTGCCCTTTGGCCCTTCTCTTATTCAAAATATTAATTGCTAAATTTGGCCATTTTTATTGAATGTAGCCATGACCTATCTCTTATCGACAGGAAGTTGAGATAAAACTAATTTCGTTTCGCTATAGAACCTCATTATTTGACCTTAAACGAAACGGTAAGGCGGCGTGCACAGATGCATGGACGATTAAAAAAATTAAGAAACATAAATACTAGTCATAAAACTTAATGCGTTAGTAGCATAGCGAGAATCTTTATCTCGTTCAAAACGAAGTTGCTACTATTATTTTTAGTTAATTCGAACTTACATACATTCATAACTTCACGCCAAATCCCTTGCGGGGTAGGCGGAGAGAACTGAGCGACCTGGTCAGTTCTCGACGGCGATTCGGCTAAAAGCACGGCGACATCTGCGTAAAGCAGGCAGCTCACAACTAGGTCACCCATTTGCATCCCTATATTCATCGATCTCACTCTCTGGAGACAACTGTCAACTGACAACGCAACCTTGTCTGACGCCGATATTGACGTCAAACCAGTGGGACAAGCCGCCGTCAACACGCACACACGCTGTGCAACCCTTATAATTCGAATCTATTGAATAGTAGGCGAAGAACCCTTTTTGTGCCTTTCTGACTCGATGAGTTTTGTCCTAATATCTTCATAGATATTCTTCATTCTGTATCACTATATCTATTTTATTATGCTCTATTATATCAGCAAATCTTCTGAAAAGCCTAAACATGGTCTTTTCGTTATAGGCGTATAACCACGAGACAGGCACTTTGCTCCTTCAAATGAAAGTAGATCCAGATATTACTTACCTAATACTTCATAAACTAGATATATTAATTACTAGTTTCCAAAAGCACGAACTCTACAACCTAAACATTTAATAATTAATATCCAGCAAATCCATCTCCATTTTGGGTTTTTTAATAGTCGTGATTCTTGTTTGCTTTCTTAAAGATTCTAATTTTATTTTAATCATATATGATAAGAAGCAAAAAAGGATGAACGGGTATAACAGGTGGCCACCACTCTGTTATATCCCTAGCCGTTTAATCCTAGAATCTTTAGACAATACAAAAGAAAGAAAGGGAGACCGCGTCGTAGATGGGGAAGATGATGTTAGAAAAGTAGCGGGTATTCATTGGAAAAGCACAGAACCGTTGTCTGTGGAAAACTCTTGGGGAGGCCTATGCTGAAAAGCAAGATCTTCATGTACCGGTGTAAAATAATCAAATATTTGTAATAGATTAAGAATATTTTGTAAGATTGTTGATTTTAAAGGCTATTATAAGTATCCAGCAAACGATAATAATTAAATTTTTTTTAAATATTAGTAGTTGTTTTATTGATATGTAACGATGCGCCTGCGTATACAATCACTTCCAAGATGCTAATTACCATGTTTAAAATAACCGACAAGATGTAGTTCTCATCTCATTTGCATTAGTAAGTGCTACATATTAAACTAGTGACCTTACTATCTAACCACGTGATCATGACTTAATCCACATCTCAGGATTTAAGTATTCTAATGGCCTAAACCAATAATCAATCTCCAATCGATTCTCTTAACAAAATCAATCCATGGATTGGTTATTGGCACGCCTATCAGTAGAAATGGATTGAAATATTGATCTTAGACAGCAAAATTCGGATTGGGATTGTTTATTGGTTTCGTAAGTCGATTGGCAACGTAGATGGAATATTATTCCAATTGCCAATCGACTGATGACAGATTTTTACATATTATGTAAAAATCTACTTACCCAGAAATAAGTCATAATTGTTAAAAACAGACCACGTATCTATTTATTTGCCTATAGAGGCACTCTTTCTGGCGCAATTAGATGAAACCTTAACCTTAGTACCATTAATTACGTGATTTTTTTACGCATTTTTTAACTTGTGCCCGGTGTATGGCTATAGGTTCACTACCTATTCCATTTGGGACATAACATAACGATTCAGCGAGTCGAGATTCAACAGCAGCAACCTTTAAAAAAGGCGTGAAGTTACGTTATTTGTTATGATATTCAAAATTGGTACACGTGAGATATTACTACCCTCAAAAAAGCCTCACGTGATTAATAGCCGGCCTCATAATTCAGAGAAAATAAATGTAACCCTTTTCACCTAAGGTGATTTTATTTTTTTCAAATAACTCGTTTTAAGACTTGGATTTAATACATAATAAATATACAAATTATTTAAGGTACCGAATCGATTAAATATAAGTGAAATACAAAAAATCGAAGTTTTTGATTTTGCAGAAAACAGCATAACATTTCTTTTTTGTCACGGCAAAGAAAACTATCGGCAAGTGTACAAGCTTAAATCCATCCATCAAGTAAAAAGATATAGAAAATAAAGTTAGACAAAGACATTTTTCATCAATTGCAAGCAAAAGTGTAAAGGTGCATCAAAAGGTGGTAACCCTAACTTTACCAATACTAATAACCGTGTAAAATTATTGATTGACCTTAGCTATGCACTACGGCTAATTAAAACTTGAACGATCTGCAGGGCCGTATAATATTTATGTAAATATTTACGACCGATTAGAATAACTTATAGGTATTATGATGACTTGGAATTTATCTGTTGAAAAACATTTGAGATTTTCGAAATGAGGCTACCCTCATTTCGAACATCATATTTTTGCTCTTGTATATCTACATATACAAGAGCAAAAATGAGAGTTGAATTATTATATCTACATATTTATTTCTCAGATTTTCGCGAATCACACTCATAACATTAAAGCAACTTTTTAGGATTATGTCGCGTTTATTTATTACTTATTTTTATTTAATTCCCGACGATTCGAACTTTTTACAGAGATTATTTTCACGAGTGATGAACAAACACATGGTACTCGTTCAAAAGCTATTTTCATTGATACAGAGAGCACCCACTTTTTGGAAATAAAAATCAAAAAGTTGATGTTAAAAATATGATTTTTACTATTGGTAACCCACATCAGACCATGAAACAAAAAATTAAATATATATTTATAAGATATATTTACTAAAGAAAAAAAGAAAGTTTATTACTTTAGTAAATATATCTTATAAATATATATTCGAGGGGTGAAAGGCTATTTGCTTTAAGCGACATTTTGAGCGATATTGGGTTATATACATATTTGGAATCAGCAAATTTTTCTGCGTCGACTGATACAAGTTTCATTTCAATCGGAGCACTTTTTTGGCGCTTAAAACATCCCTGTTTTTGGGAAGTTTCCATAGTAGCAGTGTTTTAAGCGACATGGATTTTGCATTTTTTTTTTACATTAGTTACTTGAGCCATACACTCATATTAAAAACTGAGACATAAGACAATTAGCCTTTCCCAGGTAAGAAAGTCAATAAGACTTAAAACATTTTTCCTGTTTCTAAAATTTACTAGGAAGTGATTTGAATCATTTGCACTTCCACCAATTATATCGTGTAATGTCGCTTAAACCATTTAGCTTTCGTCCAAATAAGTCACGGAACGTCACTTAAACTCTTTCAGCTGCATCTATTTACCAATGAATTTTGAAGGACAGAAGCCAGAGGATTGTAAAGAATTGAAAGAACATTTAGATGAAAAGAAGGCATAAGTATAATAAAATTCTAATTGAGACTGTTCTAAGTTATAATTATTATACTAAACAAACACTTCAACTGATGTTGCGTTAGTTATTTATTATTTTAATACAAGAAACTGAGATTTTCGACGATTTCGCTATATACAGGTTGTTTTAACAGCCATTTATAGCCTTATATGTTAATAAATGAAATACCAAACGTTATATTTTCAATTTTATATGTTACATAAATAAATTAGCTTCCTACTCGTTTTAGTCTAAAGTGGTAGTTTTTTTAGGGATGGGAGGGCAAACGAGCTGGCGTGTCACCTGATGGTAAGCAACCAACGCCGCCCATGGACACCAGCAGCACATAGTGTTACTGTTGCGTTGCCGACCTTTAAGGGATAGGGGATGGGGAAGGGGGGTGGGCCTCAGGGTACCTCTCTCACCGAACGAAACGCGGCATGAGCCACTTTACGTCGGTCTTCTGAGAGGTCGTGGTATTTCACCGGTCGAGCCGGCCCGTTCATGCAGCGAACTGCTTGACTCTACCACTGTTAAAGTTGACACAAATAGCTTGCTACTATTAATTCTGGGTCGTGTCATTTCAATCTTATAGGCTTACTCTGAAAGCTGAAAACATAATGCATTGTCGCTTATTTGTTTTTTCCTGAAGCTAATTGTAGTTTTAAAGTCACTTAAATCATTTTTCCGTTCCCTGAAAATAAGGGCTTAGGGCATTTTGAATTAAGCGACACGTATTTTTGTGATTACAGGTCAGTTTTATTTAATATTAGCATCAGCATGTAGATATTTTTAATTGAATTTTAACAAAGCTTACCCCGTTCAAATAGCTCAAGAAGTTTTTAAGTTATGATTTTTTTTCCAAAATTTCAAACTTTAAATGGCTCTCCTGTAAAGTTGCAAAAATGTCGCTTAAAACAAATAGCCTTTCACCCCTCGTATTTATTTTTTTGTTTCATGGTCTGATGTGGGTTACCAATAGTAAAAATCATATTTTTAACATCAACTTTTGATTTTTATTTCCAAAAAGTGGGTGCTCTTTGTATCAAAGAAAATAGCTTTTGAACGACTAACATCTTTTCATCACTCGTGAAAATGATCTCTGTAAAGAGTTCGAAACGTCGGGAAATAAATAAAAATAAGTAATAAATAAACGCGATATAATCCTAAAAAGTTGTTTTAATGTTATATTATATCTACAGATATATTAAAACTTATATTAGAACCTCTTTTTAACTCATGAAAATAAAAAGTTGAAGACAAAATTTTTTATTGTAAGTTTTGACTTGAACTTTTGAATATCGAACATTCTGTTTAACGACTACAGATCTATTAAAAATTTCAATCTGTACACATATAAAAAGCTCTAAAATTTAGTAAATATACTACATCTACAAGAAAACTGATATTTAAATTTAGTTATGTACTGATGTACCGTTATGTACTTGGTGACCTTTAACTGAAGCCCCTGACTTCGTGCAGCGTTTAACACGTAGCCAGATAGTTCACGGTACAAGTAATAATAATAATAGATACAAATTGGTGTGCCCATGCATTTAGGCTAAGGTCATCATCACCACAAGAATTATTATAGAGTACAAAGTTTTCGCCCAGAAATGACTGCGTCGTGGATGGACAATTATGTCCTTCGTCATGTTATACAGAATTCTGATTCTGAATAAGTACTTTTTAACCACACGATATGTTTTTACAGGTTTCGCAGTCTAGATGATCTGTGCATTGCTCTTTTTAATACAAGGTCCAAGGTTCGATTCTGATTCACGATAAATCATATCATCGTGCTTAATATTGGGGTCTTTAAAATTGAAAGTAAAAATTTGAAAAATGTATTTTTTTTTGTATAGATTTTGTAGCTTTTAGTTTATATAGTAATTTCATCTATTTAAAATATCTTCCGCCTGGCTCATTTTACGATAGCAATAAATCTGCTATTTTTTAGTGAGTTAAGTACAATTATCTACTAAATGATATTTTAATTAACTATTAAATTATATTTTAACAGGTATAAGTTACAAAATAAAATAGGTCTTAGGCAAATCATCATCATTACATAGTATAAAACAAAATAGGTTGCCGCTGTCGGTCCGCTTATATGCTTAGATCTTTAAAACTACGCAACGGATTTTGATGCGGTTTTTTAATAAAAAGAGGGTGTCAACGGGGTAGTTTTTATGTTAAATTCATGTAATATGTAGTAAAGAAAATGTAATAATTTTTCGAGACTCAGCGCTTTAATTGTAAACGCTGTAAAAGTTAGGTACTTTTTATGCAGAACAAAATTTGCCGGTTCAGCTAGTTTTTATACATAATACGAAAAAATAATTAAAGAACAAAATAACTTACACTAGAAAATTGCGGTTTGAAGATAAGAGACATCTCGCTATTGACAGCGAGGTAATTTTTTAAGATTGCTCAGTTTTAAAAATAAAATGTATATAACCTTTTTGGAACCAAATATTTTATGAAACCAGATGCATATTTAGATCATCGTAGGATGTTAATTTCAACCTTGGCAGCGGATAATCATGATGCCTAATAAATACATTTGAATAACAAAATACATGTTCATAGGTATTAAACTGATAATTATTTGTACGATGGGACCATGAGAAGCCATGAATGACGGTTTATTTATAATATATATCGGTCACGAGTCAGTAAAAAATAATATATTATTTGGGATATTTTACAGTCAAATTAAATAACATTATTTTTTAACCGATCATGTTTATTAATTTCGATTAGCTTTGGATAGAAAATATATTGATATAAAAGAAAATACGGAAAAAAAAATGCTTGAATGGGTCGGCTCGACCACTGAAATACGATGACCTTTCAGAATATTGACGCAAAGTGTCACAAGTCGAGCTTCGTTCGCTGAGAGAGGGTTCTGGAGCCCAATCCCTGCCGCTTCCACTCCTGATCCACTCCATTAATTGCCGGCAACGCAACTGTAACATTAAATAATAATAATATAAAATAATATTTAGTCTCGGTGGCGCAGTGGTCGAGCACACGGCTTCTCATCCAGAGATCCGGGTTCGATTCCAGACTCTGGTTAACACCAATGACTTTTCGAAATTGTTTTCGGAAGTTATGTGTGATAAATATCGATGACTGACAAACTTTGTGCCCGGTATGGCAATAGAATCGCCACCTATTCCATTTGGGACGTAAACATAACGGCGAGACGAGGCTTAACAGCCGCTGCCTACACCTTCGGGTAACAAAAGGCGTGAAGTTATGTTATGTTTATGTTGAAATAATATCTTGGACACAATACACCCAGCGTCAGCAAAGCTAATAAATGCTTGTGTTATGGATACTAGATAATGGAAATTATTAAAATTATACTTTTATTATGTAAATACATACTTATACATAGAAAAACATCCAGACGCCATAGATATATTTTTGCTTGTGACAAATATTTGTACTCGGGTGGGGATCGAACCCCCCGATTCGTTTCCGCAGTTGGTTGGTTTACTTATGCACCACGAGGCCCACGAGGCACATTATCTATTTAAATATCTTAATAACGGATATTGGCAAAATGGAAGCTAAGATGCAGAATTCGAGGAGGTCCGATATCAATAAATATTACAACTATCAATGAACTTGTTCCATGTAACAAGTTCAAGTATACTACTGGAAAAAATTAAGGGATCAAAAAAAAATTTCATATTTTTCGGTAGTTTTCAACAGGCCGTAACTTTGAGAGAAATGGTCGTACAGGAAATAAAAGAAAAGGAAATTGTAGCTCCAAGTGTCTAGTTTTTGGATTAGAACTTCAAAATTTTGTAGCCTCCGCGGTTTCTGAGTAATCGTAGAAAAACCAGCAGCAAAAAAATTCTCAAAATTTTTTTAGTTTTTTTTTTGGTCTACGGGCGTGGAAAAATTTTTTTTAGCTTAACCACTATAAGGATCGGATACTTTGTTCAGTTAGCTTTAATTTCTTTTGATAAACACCCTGATACGTCCACTCCTCGCTGAGATATCGGTCTTCAAATGGAAAAGGATCTTTTTGTCTTTGATTATCGATATCTCAGCAACCAATGATCGCACAGAAAGTTAGAGGTGGGTTTCAAGAACTTAAATGAATTTCCCTTAACAGCTGTCCATTGTTTTTTCGAAAAAGCACCATCTGAAACGATAATGTGGAAAAAGCTCGAAAAAAACAATTGTTTTTTCTCATTTTTAAAAATTATGAGCTTTTCAGAGCAAAAAACAAACAGAGCAAAGTTCTAATCCAAAAACTAGACACTTGGAGCTACAATTTCCTTTTTTTTTATTTCCTGTACGACCATTTCTCATAAAAGTTACGGCCTGTTGAAAACTACCGAAAAATTTGGAATTTTTTTTGATCCCTTAATTTTTTCCAGTAGTGTATATGAGTATATATATATATATATCATGTTGTTATGAGATTGAATAAAGATTGCCTATATAACATTTATCACATTACATAACATAACATAACTTAACGCCTTTTGTTAACCGAAGGTGTAGGCAGCAGCTGTTAAATCTCGTCTCGCCGTTATGTTTACGTCCCAAATGGAATAGATGGCGAATCTATTGCCATACCGGGCACAAAGTTTTTTAGTCATCGATATTCATCACACATAACTTACGAAAACAATTTCGAAAAGTAATTGGTGTGAGCCAGAGTCAGGAATCGAACCTGGACCTCTGGATGAGAAGCCGATATCACATTAAGTCTATAATTATATAACACAGGGCTATGTTGCCACATCAACGTTTACAAAGTTATTTTAAACATGTTCGTATAAGAATTGTTAGTACTCATGTACAGAATGTGGAAAGCTTTCTATTAGTCAAGAAATATTATAAATATTTTATTAAATATCAACTATTTTTTTTTATTAAAATTACACGTGTCGCTCGCATTGCAACGCGGCAAAAAGCCTCTGCTATTTAATGCCGTAAATACAATAAATGTCTAATAAATCAGCTGGTATAGAAAAATATTGTGGAAATATTCTTTTATTAGTACGTGTGGTAAGATGGTCTTTTTATATGTTATCAATTCTGACCGTATCCATTTGCGATTTAAAAAAATAAAGGGGGTATTGATATTCGTCTGGGGATAATAAATTGTTTTTTCGTCTTGTACTAATATAAATTCATATTATATCAAGCTAGCTACCGTTCAAGTTATACATTTTATAAACAGATAAGAAAAAAATATGTTTCACCGACTTGGAGCTGTAGATACTAATTTTATTTATAGCGTAGAATGAATTTATTGAAATTTGAACAAACTGGAATTTTAACAAAATCACAAATAAATATGGCAACTAATGTAATCAGGTGCAATAAAACAAACAAATAAAAATAGCTACCTGCTAATGAATATTGTGAACTTTTTATTTCGGTGTTTTCATTTCAATTACATGTTTAAGATGTATTTTTTTTACTAATACTTATAATATATGTTTGCCAGAGCAACATGATTAAAGAATACTATTTGCACTTAATATTAATTTGCATTGTTCCATTCATCATCAGCCAATTGCAGTCCACTGCTGGACATAGGCCTCTCCCAATTTGCGCCACAACATCCGATTCTCTGCCTTCCGCATCCAGTCTCTACCAGCAGCCTTTCTGAGGTCGTCTGACCATCGGGCTGGTGGACGTCCTACGCTACGTTTACCAAGACGCGGTCTCCACTCCATGGCCTTCTTACTCCATCTACCATCGGTCCTTCGGCATACATGACCAGCCCATTGCCACTTCAGCGAGCTATGTCGGTTACTCTCGTTCTCTGGCGGATATACTCATTCCTGAGTCTATCTTTCAGAGATACTCCGAGCATAGCTCGCTCCATAGCTCGCTGAGCGACTTTAAATTTATGGACTAGCCCCACCGTAAGTGTCCACGTTTCGGCACCGTAGGTCATTACTGGTAGGACGCACTACGAGCACCCCCTCGTGGCAGAGGGGGAGCGACGGCGGGGTGGAGCAGAGGGCCGATGCACTGTCCTGGGCCACCCCAACGCCGGAGGAAGGCCGCCGCGAGGTTTTTTTATTTTTTATTACGACGCACTGGTCAAAGACTTTGGTCTTTAGGCATTGCGGTATAGGCGAGCCGAAAACTCGACGCAGTTTGCCGAATGCAGCCCAACCCAGCTGAATCCTCCTGTCGGCCTCCTTCTCGAAGTTTCGTCTACCTAACTGGATGGTTTGGCCTAGGTAGACGTATTTGTTTACGACTTCGAGAACTGACCCTTCGACGCTTATCGGTCCGGGCACGACATGTTTATTGAACATGACCTTTGTCTTGTCCAAGTTCATGCCCAAACCAACACGCCGGGAGGACTCGTCTAGGCTGCGCAGCATTCCGCTTAACTGTTCCAGCGACTCTGCTATTACAACGATGTCGTCGGCAAACCGAAGATGTGAGATGTACTCACCATTCACGTTGATACCCTGTCCATCCAATCCAGGGTCTTGAAGACGTCCTCCAGAGCGTTGGTGAAGAGTTTGGGAGATATGACATCTCCCTGTCTTACACCTCGATTCAGCTCGATGGAGTTAGTCACCTGATCCTGTATCTGGACAGTCATCGTGGCGGTGTCATAAAAGCATCTCAACACCTCGATATAACGCCAGTCAATCCGACATCGCTGCAATGCATCCAGAACTGCCCAAGTTTCGATGGAGTCGAAGGCTTTTTCGTAGTCCACGAATGCCATACACAGCGGCTGATTGTACTCCTCGGTTTTCTGTACAATCTGCCGAACAGTATGGATGTGATCCACGGTGCTAAAGCCTTTTCGAAACCCGGCCTGCTCCGGAGGCTGAAACTCGTTGAGTCTTGCAGCGAGACGATTCGTGACGACCCTCGAGAACAACTTGTAGATATGGCTCAGGAGTGAGATGGGTCTGTAATTCTTCAGTAAGGTTTTATCACCTTTTTTGAAGAACAGTACCACCGCACCCCTGCTCCAAACCTGTGGTGTTATACCCGGGTGTATGACGGAATTAAAAAGACCTGCCAATTCCTTGAGGATAGGAGTCCCGCCGGATTTTAGAAGCTCCCTTGTAATTCCGTCATCACCGGGTGCCTTGTTGTTCTGGAGTTGCCCGAGAGCCGCCCTAATCTCGCTTTCTGTGACATCGGGGATGTCCTCACTATAGTGACGCGTTAACAGGGCTCTGTGGTCATCATCGCTGTGTTCCGTCGGCTTGGTCAACCGTGTGGAATAAAGGAGCCCATAAAAAGATTAGATCTCTGCGAGAATCTCAGGCTTAGAGGTGACGACACGTCCATCCGCAGTTTTCAGCTTCGTCAGATGGGGCCTTCCAAGCTGCTGAGCGAACACTTTCGACCCTTTGTTGCGGTCGATCGCGTCCTCGATTGCTCGGGTATTCGATCGACGAAGGTCGCGCCGCATCAGCTTCCTAATACGCTGGTTTAGGCTTTTCCATTCTGACGAAGACAGCTGATCGGATGGAGTTTCCCGCCTTTGCCTCATCTGCTCGAGCGTCTCGACAGAGAGTTTGGACTCCTTTTTCTGCGTTCTCGGGAACAACCTTTGAGACACTTTCCTTAGCGTGTTGACCACAGTGTCGGTCCTTTTGTCCACATCACCTGTGGTTTCCAGCAGGTCGAATCGATTTTTAAGTTCCATTTGGAACTTTTCGGTTTCGGCTATTTGGAGTGGCGTAGGTCGGAGAATAGACCTTATCTTTCGGGTCCTTTCAGCTTTCAAGTTAATATTTAGGGAGCCCCGAAGAAGTCGGTGATCGCTTCCAGTATTGAACCTGTTGATCACAGAGACATCTCTAAATATATGCTTACTATCCGTAATGATAAAATCTATCTCGTTCCTTGTCACAAAATCGGGGCTTCGCCAAGTCCACTTCCTGTGGAGACCCTTCTTGAAGAATGAGTTCATCAAGAAGAGCCCTTCAGACTCCAGGAAGTTGACCAGCATCTGGCCCCTGTGATTTCGGCACCCCAAGCCATATGGACCGATTTTCGTTTCTCCGCGTTCTTGTACTCCCACTTTGGCATTGAAGTCCCCCATAACAACGTTGTAGTGAGCCTTGGGGGTGCAATGTATGGCTTTCGCAATGTCCTCGTACATCGCCTCGGCTATCTCGTCAGAGTATGTCGAGGTCGGCGCATATACCTGTATTACCTTCAGGATGTACCTGTTGAAAAGTTTCAGTACAAGGTACGCTACCCTGGTCGACACACTACTGATCTCCACAACGCTGCCAACGAGGTCCTTGTGGACCAGGAATCCGACACCCCCCTGGGAGAGCTGGTCACCTTCTTGAAAATAGAGCAAGTTGCCCGACTGTAGGGTTATCGTGTCCTCCCCCTCTCGCCGGACTTCAGATAGCCCCAAAATATGCCAGTTCAAGCGATCCAACTCTACCTCGAGTTCGGTGACGTGTTGGTCCAGCCGAAGACTGCGTCCGTTATAAGTTGCCACGCGTAGTTGTTTGCGACAGCCTGCATTGTTCCATTATTAAACCGTATTGGTGTGAATATAATATAATGCAGTGTAATAGTCTAGAGTAATAATGTGTAATATTCAATATAATATAATAGGTAATATCTTTATTAAACATAGTAGTGTAGTTAATTAATTTATTTAATCTGTTCACAATAATTTTTATATCAATGACGAGTCGTGACCCACAGTGCCTTTATAAATATACAGTTAAGTGAATAAAAATAGTTCATCTCTATATTAGCTATATATTGAAGCTTCCTCTAATGAGTCTCTGACATGTGCATCCTGAAGTCCAAGGTTTCGTTGCATCGACGATCGAGGTTGCTTTTTATAGTAGGTACAGTTATTTAAGGATTTTATTTAAGATATCCTGACAATTTCATGTCGAAAACAGTGGTAGAGCCAAGCAACAGTGGTAGAGCCAAGCAGTTCGCTGCATGAATGGGCCGGCTCGACCAGTGAAATACCACGACCTCTCAGAATTCCGACGTAAAGTGGCTCATGCCGCGTTTCGTTCGGTGAGAGAGGTACTCGGAGGCCCACCCCCCTTCCCCATCCTTTCCTATCCCCTATCCCTTAAAGGTCGTCAACGCAACAGTAACACTAAATGTGTTGCTGGTGTCCATGGGCGGCGTTGGTTGCTTACTATCAGGTGACACGCCAGCTCGTTTGCCCTCCTGTTCCATAAAAAAAGGATATTTTCAGTTAAAAAATAATAACATAACATAACTTCACGCCTTTTTCTACCCGAAGGTGTAGGCAGCGGCGGTTAAGCCTCGTCTCGCCGTTATGTTTACGGCCCAAATGGAATAGATGGCGAATCTATTGCCATACCGGGCACAAAGTTGTCAGTCATCGATATTTATCACACCTAACTTCCGCAAATTTCGAAAAGTCATTGGTGTGTGCCAGGATTTGAACCCACTTCTTCTTGAATCAGAAGCGGGGTGCTAGCCACTGCGCCACCGAGACTAAAACCGCCTTTAAAAAATAATAACATTAGCAATTAATTAAGGCTAGCTTTTGTACGCATGGGATTACGATCAATCTTTCTTTTCAATCAAATGCATTATGATCATTATGCATTTGATTGAAATGTATGCACAGGTTTACTTTTTCCACACTTCTTTATCATTCGCTTCTGTCATACCAACACTTTTCCTAAAATTGACCTTTAGATGACTTTAGTCTATGTATGTATCTTTTAACCTCTATGAAAATCAATTCAGCATTTTAAATTGTAAGAGGTTGAATTACATATTCCGCCTTTGAAAAAAGTGTGAATGTCACACACATGTGAATTGTCGCTGTCAAATCTGTCAAATCACATCAAATACTAAAAAGTATGTATACATACGCTTAAAAAAAAGTTATAGAAAAGGAAAGCGTAACTGTGTAGCATTACTAAAAGGCAAAATGTTTGAACAAAAGGCATGTAATAGTTAGCAATATGCGCGAAATGATTACAACTATACCTAGTAGAGACAATGATTTCTGAACGTAGTTGTGTCAGTGGAACACACGTAGTTTTTAGAACATCCAGTTAGCTATAGTTTAGGTAGATGGCTGGTGAGAAATGTACAATTTTTGCAACAAAGTACTACGTGTGTTTGTAATAATTGCATGCACGACACTGCATTCATTCGAATAAGTTTTTTTAATAAACATAATACTATGTTTTTAATACTCGACGATGGAGATAGTCATCGCTTCCTCGTCTAGTCGGATTTCACACGAATCTTAGCAGTTACTAAACGACATTTATTAATTATGAAGAAAAAATATAAAAGATATATAACCTAAAAAAAAGCGAGATAACCCGATTTTGAATGATTGATGTGAGTTTTGGTCAGATTTGAATCCGCGCCCGATACACGCCTGTTCATGATAATCAAAATACCTGTAAGGACCACCATCTATTCGTCTAAATATTTCTTAAATATTTAATATTAAAGATTATATAATGTATTATTTATTAATTTAATGTAAGAAACACTGTCTATAAAAAAATAATTATAAAAGTGTGATTTATGCATAGTTAAAAAAAAATCTTTATAAAAACGATCATTCGATGACTGACATATTATACATAAATTCAACGGATCTAGATAATTAGGCCAATTAAACTTACTTTTTATGACAATTACATCATAATCAAAAATGAATGATATCATTGTTAGCCGGTACAGTTTTGCCGGTAGAGAATCTGACACAATATTACTCTTTAAAATAGCACCGTTTGTTAATTCCAAATTGATCGCTAACCTGATCAGGATGGGGAAGGGAGGGAGGCCTCTGTGTACCTCTCTCACCGAACGAAACGCGACATGAGCCACTTTACATCGATCTTCAGAGAGATCGTGGTATTTCACCGGTCGAGCCGTCCCATTCATGCAGTGTACTGCTTGGCTCTACCACTCTTGAATTAATCAGCGTATCCAGAGTTACTTGTAGCTTTATGCACATCAGTAGCAGCGTGTTAAATGGCTAAATATGTTAGTTGCCAGGCTTATAAATTTTCAATGATTCGATTTTCAAAATAAATAGGGAAAATGTGCAACTAAATCACAGTTAAAATCAAAATATTCTTCTGTAGGTCTTAAAATAGTCATATAAATGATATAATATATTTTACCGTATATTTAATTGACTTTTTAAAGTCACAATCACAATTATTCAACAAACGGATCTCCGGTTCAAGTATAATAATCATTTAATAAGGATCCACAACACCTACAACAATACAATTTATAATAATTCAACATTTAAAAACACATTAAATTACGTAATTGAAGATAATTAAACTTTATAGCTCAAATAGCTAATTTATCATTGACTTTTTTTCATAAAGAATTGCCATCATATTATAATTATGTCATGAAGTTTGAATGGTAAGTAAAAACCATATCCCTGTAATTTATAACCACATGATGGCTTGAATTTATGCGTATAATTTATAAGTAGGTACATAGTTTCTTAAAGAAAAAATATCCCCATGTAGTTATGATGTTACAGAAGCAAGAATTTGGTATGGCACATGCACACTCGTATGAAAATAGGATAAACGCGGTTGTAATAAGGGTACTGCGCAGAATTTGCGGAGTGAACCTCTGCCGTCAGGAAGTTGGATTGAAAGAGAGTGTCCGTTTAAATGTAAGGAAGGGTATGCTTCGATGATTCAGACATGTAGAATGAATGAATGATGCAAGTTGCAAAGCGGAAGGTGCAAAAGCGGAACGATGTAGGAGTCGAGGACGGCCACGACAGATTTTCCACAAATAAAACGAGTCCTTGAGGAAGGTAATGTCAGGAGCCTTTATGACAAGAGTTATGAAAGTCAAAGAAGCGAGTAAGGTGTGTAAGAATCGTGCTTTATGGCGCTCTTTTCTTTCTGTTTAACCCGTAAGACACTTGGTGTGAAGTTATGTATGTTTGTATGTAATATCAAGTGTCGACAACCATACATAGAGTTGCTTACTCGTGTCACATGCTTTTAGTAATTGAAGAGTCCCATTGTCTAACTACAAAGGCCTTCATTACATCTATAGGCAAATGTACCAGACCTAGTTCATTCGACCCGAGAATGCTAAGAACGAATGACTGTCATTACGCGCGAATCTTGTGAATGAAATATATACATTTTGCGTTCCATTGTACGTGCGCACTCAAACGCCAGTAATTCATCTAATATTTATACTCATATTTGACATAATATGTCAATGGTAAGAAAATAGATCGGCAATAGTCCCCCAAACAACGAGACCAAAAATTTTGATTTTGTTGATGTGTGAGTGTGCATAAAAAGCGCTCCAAAGTGTCAACTTTTACATAGTTAATGTTCATGTGTTGAAATGTAAATATCCTGAAAATGTAATAAACGCGGTTGCACTGTCAGTGATGAATATTAGTACATTTTTCCTGACATGTGCCATCTATTATAGTCTATGCTAAATCTATGGCTTGAACGCGTCAACATCCCCGATTGACTGCACAAGGAATTCAACGGCTCCCTATTAGGATGAGTCTACGAAGTAGCTACGGACTCCCCAAGCTTGATGTTTTAAAGTTTGAAAAAAGAACAAAAAATTACTCTTTATATAGTATTTTTCGCCAAATAGTTTTGTCAAAGAAGGTTTTAACCTTAATTTCAATAATAATAATAAAATTTAAATTCAAATCAGGGTATGCAAAACCAAAACAGGTATTTGTAAAAGCAATAAAAGCAAATGTCACAAGAAGATGTAATTAGCGATTACTCATTCATAATATAATGATTACATAGTAACTTTATTGTTAACTATTGACATACAAAACATGTGTTGTAAAAAGTATATTACTTAACAAAAAGACAGATAATGCCGCCATGCGAGTATGGGGTATTGTAATTTTAGTTTCTCGCAAGAAATTGGTCACAGAAATGATCGGTAGACATTAATCGTAATAATCTAATATATAAAATTCTCGAGTCTAGATGTGCGTAATTGAACTCCTCCGAAACGGCTCGACCGATTCTCATGAAATTTTGTGTGCATATCGGGTAGGTCTGAGAATAGGACAACATCTATTTTTCATCCCCCTAAATCGCAATCCCTCAATATTTTTTTTTAATTTTTCGAAATTTTTCTGTTTCTTATTTTTTTTATAAAACGGGATACAAAAATACATACAACCCTAAAATTTCAACCCCCTACGATCAACCCTTATTTTATAAATTTTATTTTTCGGCAAGACAACGTTTGCGGGGTCAGCTAGTTATTATGTAATATTGTGCGTGTGTAAAGAATGCACCAACTCTCTCTTCTCTTGAGAATCTACTTCGTGTTAATCTTTCTCCTTTCTATGCATGAACATGGATGTTTGCAACATAGATAGTGTTACAGCTGCGTTGCCAGCCTTTAAGATACCTCTATCACGGAACGAAACGCAGCATGCAACACTATACGTTGATACTCTGAAAGGTCGTGGTTTTTTACTGGTCGACCCGGCCCATTCTTGCAGCAAGCTGCGTGGTTCTACCACTGTGAAAAGTCGAGAGAATATCCCATCTCTTCTTGTGGGTTGGCGATTAGGGGGATTTGTTTTTTCTCGCATCATACGTACCTATTCACAAATATTGGTAGCGGGACCAGTAGTTCAGCACCTGAACTACAACTTCAGAGGTCCCGAATTCGAATATGAATTAACATCGATGATACATTTTGTTAAATTTTGGACGATAATATTGTATCGATTCTTAAAATACATGCAAACATAACATAACATAAATTCACGCCTTTGTTACCCTAAGTTGTAGGCAGCGGCTGTTAAGCCTCGTCTCGCCGTTTTGTTTACGTCCCAAATGGGTGGCAAACCTATTGCCATACCGGGCAGTTTTAAGTCATCGATATTTTCACACTTAACTTCCACTTAACACTTTAAAATAAATACAATGTCAAATATATGTCTATATGTCTTCGTCAGTGGAAGAGCCAAGCAGTTCGCTGCATGAATGGGCCGACTCGACCGGTGAAATACCACGGAAGATCGACGTAAAGTGGCTCATGCCGCATTTCGTTCGGTGAGAGAGGTACCCGGAGGCCCACCCTTCTTCCCCATCCTTTCCTATCCTGCCCCCTTAAAGGTCGGCAACGCAACGGTAACACTATATGTGTTACTGGTGTCCATGGGCGGCGCAGGTTGCTTACCATCAGGTGACACGCTTGCTCGTTTGCCCTCCTATCCGATAAAAAGAAATATATGAATACTCAAGAAGCAGGACTTTTGAAAGAGAGTGTCCGTATAAAAGTAAGAAAGGGCATGCTCCGATGGTTCATGGACATGTAGAAAGAATGGAAGATGCAAGATTGACTAAGCAGATATACAATGCAAAAGCGGATGGATGTAGGAGTCGAGGACGGCTAAAACACACATTCCATGACCAAATAGAACGTTTACTGGAGGAAGGTGATGTTAGGAGCTTCAAAAATAGGCGCGCGGGCATGAAAAGAGTTATGAAAGTAAACGAAGCGAGTGAGGCGTGTAAGAATCGTGCCTCATGGCGCTCTGTTCTATCTGCCTACCCCGCGAGGGATTTGGCGTGAAGTTATGTACCTATGTATGTAATACTTAGATTACATTAATGGATCTATATTTAGTTGAACTTCAATGAACTGAATACAATCTCTTCCTCGAACTTAAAAGGTTGAAGGTTTGCATTTTTGGACGAGACACAAAAGAGTATCGGTATAAAAAATAGTCTGTATTAACCAGTATTAACTTTCCCCCTGCAGTGTATAAAATATAACATAACATAACTTCACGCCTTTTGTTACCCGAAGGTGTAGGCAGCGGCTATTAAGCCTCGTCTCGCCGTTAACTTTACGTCGCAAATGGAATAGGAGGCGTACCTATTGCCATACCTGGCACAAAGTTTTCAGTCATCGATATTTATCACACATAACTTTCTGAAAACAAGACTTCTTTACCAGTCTCGGTGGTCTAGTGGTCGAGCACACGGTTTCTGAATACAGAGGTCGTGGTGACACACAATCCTCACACCAATGACTTTTAAAATATAATAATAACTTATAATAAAACAGAAATTATTTTACATTTGGCCTGAACAATATATTTTTTATATTAATATCTTGCTAAATGCTTGTGTTAGGAAAACTAGATGACCAATATTAATACATAACATACACCGGTCACCGGTCAATCAGGCCCATTCATGCAGCGAAATGTTTGGCTCTACCACTGGCGAAATAATTCATGCTGGTAACAAATATTTGTACAGCTTAGCATTCCGAGATCTGATTTGGATATCTTGAATTCATAGAGAGAACAGAGAAAATTAAGACATTTTTCGATTCTTTGTCTTTCATAACTTTGTCACACACGTTTTTTTTATGTAAAATTTATTAGTTTTGATAAAACTGTAGAGAATGGATAAAGTACTTTTATGGAGAATTGAGTTTAGTTGTAGTAGTTGAGAGAGAGAATTATTAATAGAACAGTTTATCGATCATCTCCGTTACCGTATCCGGTTGTAAATTGAATTAGTTTCGTTATAATATATTAAAAGCAAGATTATTGTGTTATATCGTCATGATATTATTATTACTATTGATAACATTAATATATATTGTGGGCGGAGAAGGTCACAATTGAAATTTTAAAAATGGAATTATGATGAATTCTTTTTTTTTTTCAATTATTGCGAACGCGGTTCGCGTAGTAGCCACAAAGAGTTCTTTAGTTAATTAATTTAAAATAATCAAGAATTCAAATTTCGAAGGCAAGTTTTTTTAAATCTGGATGTGTGGTATTAGAGATGTAACTTGTTAGATTTTGCAAATAATGTCTCATAGTCTCTATAAAAACGGATTGTATATTAATAAATAATAGCACCATCCAGCTTAACCTTATACCTAAACTTGATGAATATCTCCCGAGTTCAGGAAGTTCCTGAATATTTTTAAAGTGAAACTTTTATTACATCGTCTCAAACTTTTTCGGCTGTGTGTTGCATGTCGCGTGACGGTCGGCTGCGGAGTAGGGATAAAGTGAAAGGCGCTCGTCAGAGCGCCTTTCACTTTATCCCTACTGTTTTCAGTGTTTTAATATGTGTATATCATCTAAATAATTGTTAAGTATTATGTATGTCGTACTCTAAGACACAGAGTTCAATAAAAATATTATGCTGATATTATTAATATCTAAAAAATGTCTATAATGTGAAAAAAAGTTTCACTTTTACGGTGGTTTCATAAAACCACACAATCTTTTTTCTATTCCCGATGATCTAAGCAGGTCTTAGAATAAAATGGCAGATCTCTACACAGATCAGCCATTTCATCTCTCTCTTGGAACTCTATTTCATAAATACCTTTGAATTTAATATAAGTCAAGTTTATTTTTGTTTTATAGTTTATTGGTCATAGATTGCACGATATAAGCGAATGTATTTTTTCTTGACCGGTATTTACGTTAGCGTGGGCATCCATACTATTGATTGAAAGACGATTGGTTAAATTATTTAATAGATCATATTATTATGTAAATTAAAACTAAATCTGCACTTATTTAGATAATCGTAATGTGTGAGAATAATATGTGATGCAAGAGCATTACGGAAGCGATAAATCAAATATGATTTATTTAATAATTATTCGATTATATTATCTTTGTCTATATATCGATTCAAGGATCACGTATATCCTAATTAATGCCATCAATAATTTGTCGTATGTTTTTTGAAGTTAACAAGAAATAATACTCTATTTGACAGGACAATATTTGCAGCTATAAATCGTTTGCTTATTCTACGTTCCCATCGTAATTAGCTCATTTAATTGTACAGAAAATATAAAATACGATTCAGAAATGTCATCAATTCCAAAAATAAAAGGACTTTAATTAAATTTTTTGATATCTAAGTAAATAAAAACTAATAAGACAATATATTGTAAGCGAAAAATAAATAACCTCAAGCTCTGAATCAATAAAAATCCCAGACTTGAAATTTGATTGTAATCGATTTTTCGAAATCAATATATTTATGTAACCTCCCTTCTGCAACGTCTTCGCGGAATGTTGTCCAGATAAAGGAGAAGATTGATAAGCGGTGGTGTGGAGGTCGCACCTGGTGGACGGTGGGTGTCATGTGACCGTGTGTGTCAGCGGCGGTACAGACGGCGTCCCCCCATGCGCACACTCGCTCTGCTCATCCCCGCTACCGATCACTATAAAAGACATCGCCCAAACTTATCTCGCGCTATTACAACAGTGCCTCTGTGATTTTTCTTGTCGAGTTTTTTTTTGTTGTTGTTCAACATATTATAGAGGTAAGTGAACTTGGGAACTTGGATACACATGGATGATTTGAAAGCTAATATAAAAAATGACTTATGCTTTAGTACTAATTATTATAACTATAATCAACTGAATGAAGTATTATTACAAAAGTTTCATTCCGTATTCAAAGAAAAAAAAAGTTATGACACTTAATTTAGTGACACGTAAATATTATTATTATTAATATATAAAGAAATAAATAAACTAAAGCTTAAGTCGAACCAATTTAGAGAATACTGAACGGAAGTTGAATTCAACTTTTTCAAATTGTATTCACTTTATTTGAAAACGTTGGATCAAATAAATAAATTAAGTAACATAATATCGGAAATAATCCGGATAAGTTATAATAATTACGTATGAATATTAATCGAAAATAAAAAAAATCTTTGTGAAGCACAAAAAAGGGCGGCAATTTGGTGAGCAAAAAAAAGTTATCTGTCAACTTAATCTAACAAATGTAAACATTGATATACCACTGTTGTGAACAGTCTTGAATAATTTCATTCAAGTGTTTCATTAGTTTATTACAAATCTTAATAATCTTATACATAGTCGCGAACGATGTCCTTAGAATTTATACAAGTACATCATCTACCGAGCCGATGTATGTATGTATGTCAAGCCGCTGTCGCAACACGTTATACTGTTGAGAATAATGTTTAATCTGAGAGCCCTTTTCACTATTTAGTTTCAACATTGATTGGATTTCAAAATATCTTTTAATTTTTTACATATAATATGAAATCACTGGCTGATTTTTATCTTCAAATATTCGAAATGCCGCATTCTATATTCAAATTATGTTCTATCGACATCCGAAAGAGTTTTTAATTTATATTTAGTTAAGATTTATATTTACTGTTCGGAACAGCAATTTAACTTAAATATATATATACTTTCAAATATGTATATATATCATTCGACACAATATATATTATGTATATTAAGTAATATCTCAGTGTGTCAATGGAACCAGTTTGTTTTTTATATACGTAATGGTCATAACGAGTACTGATAAATTCGATTACCACCTGGCGATGTCAAACAAAACTTTCGTTATTAATTACCGGTTCGGTTTTTATTTATTTTTTCCGAATTGACAGTTTTAAAATTATTATTTTGTAATGGATGATATTACGACACGTCTCAGAAACAGAAAGAGACAATTGTTTTGTATGGATCGGAATATTGGGCAAAGAAAAAAGTTGACGAAAAGATGGTGCATGCAAATGAGTTGTGAATGATAAGATGGATTTGTGGGCTGTTAAAATGGATAAGAAGATAAGGGATGGGATTTCTAAAGTCTGAAAGTGGTAGCTATAGTTGAAAAACTTAGAAGTGCTAGATTAGCGTGGTATGAACAAGTTATGAGAAGGTAAGAAACTCATGTTACTAGGAGAGTAATGAGAATGAACGCAGATGAACATATTGGTAGGGAAAGACAGAAAAAGAGATGGATGGATTGCGTGGAGATGCAGGAGTAGAAGAGAATGGAAAAGTGATTCTACCTAGTGGGGGTGGAGTGCAGAAAAATGATGAACGGTTTTAAAATTATTTGCATAACTGTCACATATAAATAATGAGTCACATTTTTGACATTTCTCGATACATTCTGACCTTTGCGTGAAAATTATGATCACACATTCATTATATGTGTAATGCAATGCTTTTGACCTGACTGCGCCGAGTGCAGGGTTATGAAGCCCGCGCGGTTTGATGGGTGGTATTAAGAGGTTACATTATTCCCATGAGAATTAATATACGAATAATACGATACTGTATCATGAGTAACTTGTTTCATTAAATATATTTAAACATTAAATTATAAATAGATATTTTTTAATTAATTCTAGTCTCGGTAGGCGATTAGCCCCCTTCTGAATCCAGAGGTCGCTGGTTCGAATCCTGGTGTCACCAATGACTTTTCAAAACTAATTTTGTAAGTTATGTGTGATAAATATCGATGACTAAAAACTTTGAGCCCGGAATGGCAATAAGTTTGCAACCTCTTTCATTTGGGATGTAAACAAACGGCGAGACGCATACACCTTCTGGTAGAAAAAGGCGTAAAAGTATGTTATGTTTTAATTAATATTATATTAATAATAAATATTTTATTATTTTATCTGTGTAAAATCCTAACATAGCTATGCATAGTTTACTTACATGCCGTATAATAAAATAATTTAAAGAAAAAAACTTTTTTAAAGAAGCTTTTATTTAAACGCTCTAAAAAGAATAAAATAATTTTCACCTTAAACAATTTAACTATCAACTTATAACCTTATTATATACAATTTATGTGATAATAAAAGCTTGTCGCTATGTTTAATTACCTATCAGTGGCTATCCATAACCATCTAGAAATATTTTTTTAGATTTAATGATTACTGTGACGGATCGCATTATCCAAATATATTTTTTTGGTTTATAACATATATATGGACACCCGAACACATATAGTGTTACAGTTGCGTTGCCGGCCCTTTCCATGGGAAATGGAAGGGGTCGGAATTGGGATGGGAAGAGGAGGGGGGAAGGGTTGGGTTAAACATAGCGACAAGCTTTTATTATCACATAAATTGTATATAATAAGGTTATAAGTTGATAGTTAAATTGTTTAAGGTGAAAATTATTTTATTCTTTTTAGAGCGTTTAAATAAAAGCTTCTTTAAAAAAGTTTTTTTCTTTAAATTATTTTCAAGTTTTTAGTTATCGATGGGTAAGTCATCTTATTCAAAGCATCATTGTTACAAGGTCGTTTGCCAGTTAATTTCGAAAAGTTCAACTCTTCAATGAGGAGACCTCCTAAAGTCTTTTCACTACTTAAGGCCACGTATGCTTGACCAGCAGCAAAGATTTTCGAGCCTAAGTAAACAAATTTTTTTTGTTTTTCAAATTTGTTGATTTTGCAACTTAATTTTGTTATGTGGGACTGTTGTTTAATAACAAAATATGTTTAACTACTTGTGATGTGTAACGCCATCTGTTGTTTTAATCAGTACTCTATACTTGCCGACCTGAGTGTAACATAGGAGTGAGTTGTAATAAAAGTTATAGTTCGTTCCCATCATCCACTGTGTTTAATTCTAATAATACGTATAACACCATTAAAATCCGTTAGTGTAGCAATCATGTTAAAGTTATTAAATCCTGTCCAATTTACGTCGGTATCCTGAAAGGGCATGGCATTGCACCGGTCGAACCGGCCCATTCAAGCAGCAGATTGCGTGGCTGACCACAATTAAAACACTGTTAACTATTAAAACATAGGTCAACGGAAAGCCGTCGACTGTGATGGAGTACCGCCTCAGCCGTAAAGTGGTCGTAAGGTTCTCAATGTTAGCACTAACTCATTTTGATTATAAATTTGGACGCGCCGCTTAACCCTGTATCTTGACATCGTGATTTGGCATCAGTGACTGAATAGTAAACAACAGATTGACTGACACCGCCCAAACAAGCAGGCCGCTAACATCTAGCCGCTCATATTGAAAACCCTATGATATATATAATATTCATACACATTCTAATTTGTTTATAACATTAATTAATAAAATAACATAGCTCGACTCCTTTTTCTACCCGAAGGTGTAGGCAGCATCTGTTAAGCCTCGACTCGCCGCTATGTTTACGTCTCAACGATGTTTAAGGGAGTAGGATATAGGATATGGGAGTAGGAAGGGATGGGGAAGGGGAGTGGGCCTCCGGGTACCTCTCTCACCCAAAGAAACACGGCGTGAGCTGGTTGTGGTATTTCACCGGTCGAGCCAGCCCATTCATACAGTGAATTGCTGGGCTCTACCACTGTTTCCATACAGCGAGAACAAAGTGGTCAGTCAAAAATATTTATCACACATGACTTTCGAGAGGAATTTCGAAAGACATTGGTGTGAGGCTAAATTCGAACCCAAGACTTCCTGATTCAGAAGCGGGCTAGTTTACTGAACCACCGAGACATAGTTTTTGAAATTCTCATATAACTCTTTAATGAAAGGGCCATTTGATACCCATATAGTAGAAACGCAAATATTTATTCCACCATATTGGATTTAGAATGACGTCACATTATTTTTCGAGCTACTATTAACAGGCCCTTTCATTCGATACCCATATTGTAGAAATGCATTAAAAAAACTGTTCCTCTATCTTGGATGATCCGCCATATTGGATTTAGAATGACGTCACATTATTTTTTTAGTTGCTCCCAATGAGCCCTTTCATTTGATACCCATATTGTACGAAAGCTTAAAATATATATTCCTTCATCTTGGATATTCCACCATATTGGATTTAGAATGACGTCATATTATATTTTGAGTTACACTCAATAAACCCTTTCATTTGATACCCATATTGCAGAAATGCATTAAAATATCCATTCCGCCATCTTGGGTCGTCCGCCATATTGGATATAGAATGATGTCATACATTATATCATGCATTGTCATCCAAAGTAAACATGTATACAAAATTTCAGCTCAATCGGTTGAAGGTATCTACTTCAAAATTGAGTTACAAGATTCCACCGAACATACATACTTACATACATACATACATACATACATACATACATACATACAGTGCAAGTTAAATAAAAGCTTATAAAAATGGAATGTAGTTAATCTAAATTTGACATTTGCGTGTTTCTTTTTGACCAATCACATCATCCATAGGTTTTGCTCCATAGTTTTAGTCCATAGCTTTGAATGGCGGCAAAACTGCGTTAAAGTATAGATTAAATGAAAGTTTTTATTTATAAGACTAATGCAATACACGACAACGCGACGCTGACAAATATTTGTTTTAAAAATGTTGCCAATGACTTTGACTTATTGCCAATGACATTCTGATTTATTTCTATATTCTATATTGTTTTTCTGAATTACAGAGTTTTATTTACATGAATCTTGGTTTGCAATAATTTAGTAAGCTCATATTATTATACATAAAAATGTCATTAGTATATTTATTTCTATAATGTTAATTGATATAATTTAATACAAAGCAATTAATTTATTACATAAGACATGCATAAATACATGAATCATTTTTTTTTCTAAGGTTTTAGCCTATGTTACTCCTTACGTCCAGCCTTTTCAGAGATTAGCGGGAACAAATATGGACAAAAATTGAAAAATAAATGTTATTTTTGTGATAGTCTTTTTTAGTCTTTAGATACCATATTATTATGACGAGCCTCGTGGTGCATTGGTAAAGCTACCGAGTGCAAAATCTAGGTTGGCGGGTTCTATCCTCACCCGACAAGCAACTAAATACTTGGGTTATGGCAAGTAGATACCGGATAATAATACATATATACACGTTTCGGGTCAACTTGTAAAGTATTTTTTACAGCGTTTGCAATTATAGTGTTATATCTCGAAAATTATCACTTTGTCACATTATAATTTATTTACAATAATAAGAACAAATAAATAAATTACATTATTTACAATATATACAATTAAAAAACTACCTGAAATCAAATTTCTCCGCATCTCGGTCTACTGGCAGCGTGCCCAGAAGACTGGCCGCATTGCCACGATGAATGGCAATGCTAATCCTCCGTGCATTATAATTAATTATACATAGAAACCACCGCGTCACCCCGTTGAAAATCACTATCTATTTATTTCTTAGATGTTCGCGAATCACATTCATAACATTGAAACAACTTTTCATGGATTATATCGCGTTCATTTAGAACTTATTTTATATTTATTTCTCGACGTTTCGAACTCTTTACAGAACTTTACTCTTTATTTGAAAATGATCTCTGTAGAGAGTTTGAAACGTCGAGAAATACATAAAAAATAAGTTCTAAATAAACGCGATATGATCCATGAAAACTCTCTATCTATTTGAAAAAAAACCATATCAATATCCGTTGCGTAGTTTCAAAGATAAGGGGACAGACAGCGGAAAGTGACTTTGTTTTACACTATGTAATGATAACATTTATCAGATATGAAATAGGAAAACACAATTTTCGTCACGGAAGCAGGCTGTTGAACCACCTGGTTTCGCGGGCCTTTTCAGCTAAATAGGCTGGGTATAATACCAGAACCATTTCGTATGCGTGACCTATCCTTGTTTCGCTTAGAATCATAAATTTAGATTTTGGTGTCGAATATAGTAAAACTAGGTCTAAGGAAAAAGAACACTAGTCGCCCGTTGTCAACACAATGAATTCTAATAGAGGCCTTTAAGCTTTCTCATAAATATGAACATATTAAAGCTATAAAGCATTAAGCAAAAGTTATAAAGCTATATAGCATAATAAAGCTTCATTTAATTGTTCACTATTATTTCCTGCCATGTCCGGACCACTTATTCCTTCAGTGCAGTAACACCACAGTAGACACGGTATAATAAATTTTAATTATTGTAAAGGACGTCAGTTCTCGGTGGTCCAGTGGTCGAGCTCCTTGCTTCTGATTCAGAAGCCGTGGGATCGGTTCCGGGCTAACACCCAAGGAATTCTTTTTGGAAGTTATGTGTGACAAACATCGATGATCGACATATTTGTGCCCGTTGTATGGTAATTGATTCGGCACCTGTTCCATTTGGGACGTAACCTCGAATCGGCGAGTCGAGGCTTAACAGCTGCCTCCTACACCTTTGGGTAGAAAAAGGCGTGAAGTAATTGTTATCTAGAGAAGCAATGTGTAAAGAGAGAGAAGAGAAGGGAGAAGTGTAACTACAAGAGAATATTTTAAGAATATCGATAATCTTGTTCATGCTAATTATACAAAATTAATACCCTGATAATAATGACAATTAATAATAGCACTATAAGTAACAACCATGTGTATATATATATATGTTTCTTAACCTTAGAGGTACAATAAGTAGCGGTGTCGAACAATGGCGCGTATCCCGAGGCTATCTTCAACTCGTTTCCGCCGCGTATGTACTATTAGCGGAGACAACATTTAACACAAACCCCATTGTAAAGTTTCTGAGGAATAATTTAAATACTGAATTATTTAATTTACATACGATTAATATTGTTCTATTTGATTTTGAAACTAAATATCCAATCTAAATGGTAATCGCCACGAACAGCCCGATTCAGAGTGTAGGGGCTATCATGAGAAGAATTGGGCAAGAAACTCATTTGCCAAATACTCTTTTCAAAACCATATAAACAAGATTGGTCCAAGAGCTTTTTAGGAAAATTAAATAACTGCTGATGACGTTATCATCATCTGGACCCCCCTAACCCCCATGTCATCCAAAATATGCAAAGCAAAAATCCCCCCGCCCCCCTATAGTGTTTACGTAATACTTGAACGGCCCCGGTAAAGAAATATTCCGGTAGTCAATACGTGCCTATGAGTGAAATACTTAAGAATCTCTACCTCTGATGGGTAGTTTTGAAAACCTATTTGGATACTTACCTTTTTTTTATGGGATAGGAGGGCAAACGAGCAGGCGTGTCACCTGATGGTAAGCAACCAACGCCGCCCATGGACACCAGCAACACATATAGTGTTACTGTTGCGTTGCCGACCTTTAAGGAATAGGGGAGAGGAAAGGGTGGGGAAGGGGGGAATGGGCCTCCGGGTACCTCTCTCACCGAACGAAACGCGGCATGAGCCACTTTACGACGGTCTTCTGGGAGGTCGTGGTATTTCACCGGTCGAGCCGGCCCATTCATGCAGCGAACTGCTTGGCTCTACCACTGTTCGAAACTGTACTACTCTACCACTGTACCTTGGTTGTAAAAGCTATTTAAATATCTTCAATCTTTTAATATCCGGTGATGACATAAGATGTCATGGTTCTAAACTCATAACATATTACTTAACCGTTGCATTGATCGAGAAATGATGAAAAAAATTTTGGTGATTTATTCGAATCAGAGACCTCCGCAACAGCCATTCTAATGCGAAACCACTGGAATAAATAAATACGTCCGAATAATTAATTTGATACTTATTTAAAAGAAGAAAAACGAGATGTTAAAATTGTAATTTATTATAGCAAATAGTTTAACAATCAGATTGTTAGATCCAAATACCAAGGTTAATATGATATGAGAATCATGTTTTATAGAACAAAAACTAGATTTCTACCATTTTTTTTCTATTAATATTTATTTATAATCTGTATTTGCATTCTCATACTTGCTATTCTACTTTTTGGCCTACAAGAAGGACATTATCGTCCAATATCAAGGTAAAGGTAAAAATTTCCATTTAATCATAATATAATATCTAGTAATAACATAATAAAAGCTGACTGATGAGACACCATAAAAGCAAAAAGAAAAAAAAACTTAAACTTAAAGGATAGATAAAGATGATACAGCAGACAAACAATATTTAATTTAATAATTATTAAAGGAAAGAGGGTTTGTTAAATTAATTATTAGAATTTTTTTATACTTATCATCTAACAGTGGTAGATCTTGCAGTTGGCTGCATGAATGGGCCACGACCTCTCGGAATATCGGCGTGAAGTGGCTCGTGCCGCGTTTCGTTCGGTGAGAGAGGTATCCGGGGGTCCCCCTTTCCCCTTCCTTAAACCTCCTATAGCCCTAAAGGACGACAACGCACCACGGTGTCATGGGCGGTGAGTAGTTGTTGGGGTGACCCACTTGCTCGTTTGCCCTGATATCCTATAAAAATAATGTCATAATATCTATGCCCAAAATTACCGTATAGACTCTATAAATGTAACTACTATTTAAAACTGCGGACCTTTTTGTACTTTTAACAATAGATAAGGCAATTAGCGAACACAAATATGTCAGCATCATTAGGAACTATCAGGTTTCGCTAATTATCGTGGTTGTGTTAAGAAAAAGTGAATACATTATAATGATCAGGTATTACTCAAACCACGCATCAGTTATCTAAGTAGGTATATAATTATTTTACGCTTAGTTAATATAAGTATTTTGGATCTTTTATTGTTAATTTATCAATGATTTTTTTAAAGAAATATTGTAGATTTACCCGTGATGTTGCTAGCGTATTTGTATCTCATTCCAAAAAAATAATTCAAAAAATTTGAATTTGGTGGTTGCTTTTGATTCGGATGTCGATTCCGGGATTACCGATAAAAAATATCGATAACTGACAAGTTTGCACCCGATGTTATGACAATAGGTTTGTCACCTGCTCCATTCGGGACGTAACATAACGATTTAGCGAGTCGAGGATTTAACAGCCTACACTTTCGGGTAGAAAAAGGCGTGAAGTGAAGAGGTTAATTCCTATCTTCTAAGGAGCTGATATTATGACCCGATATACCAACAAAATCTTTATGCACTATACTTTATTTAAAAAGGCTATTGTTATATTATTGTAACTGATAATAACATGTCGATAAATCTAATAAAAAGATCCATTTAATATCAAACTTTAGATGAGTGCGGAATTATAAACGAGCAAAGCCGGAGACAATTGCAAAGCAGTATAGATTATTTTAGTAATTCTTTAAATGTTACGGTAAGTTACGGAAAAAAACATTTGCCCAGTTCCAATACCGGATATTTGACTTTCATAAATGTATATGTGATGTGATTTTGCTTCCTTCTGACTTATTGGTAATCGTGTGAATATTCGATTCATAATCGTTATATATATATATATATATATATATTAATCAATATTATCATAGTATATTCTGTACTGTATATTACGCAAACATACGTTTTATGATTAAACAAAATAATATTTATCGATTAAATAAAATTTTATTTGATTGTACTTATTTTATTTTTCTCGGCAGCTTGTTGATAGTTTCTTTGATATGCTTTATTAAGAGGGCTCAGGGTGTAAATTTTATTTTCAGTAAAGAGTTGCACTAAATAACCTGGACTATTTAAAAAAAAGGATTGACACAATCCCTATAAAACTTGAAATTAAAAATAAACAAAAGTCTTGATATATTGACCAACTTGTGTGTAAGTTTTTTAGCATGTATATGTGTGATTATAACACAATGTACAAATTAAATTTATAATTGAGTAACAGTTGTAGTAAAGGGGAATAATTAAAAATAATATTCTTATAGGCTTGAAGGAGAAATTTCACACAATAATCTTATATACAATGAGCTCGTACTAAGAGCAAAAAGGTATCCCACGAGAGTAAACAATGCCTAAGATTCTGTGTCAAACTGCGATAGACAGCAATCGCTCGATCACGCAAATTCAAGGACAAAGTTTAGCAATACATATGGAATTGGTTCAATCGAATCTAATTCGATAGTATCAAGACGAATCGGATAAACATCGATTCTATCTATGTTGTGATCACTTGTATCGCGATACGTGAGTTATTTCGAAAGGCCTGCGGACCCTCAAGCAAGTAACAATTGACGTGTCAGGACAAATGTCAGTAATTACGCAACAGTTCAAGGCTGATGACGTTAAGATCGTTTTTTTTTTGTTTGTAAGCGACTCGACCGATTCGTCTTATGCCATATTCATGAGTAAATTACTTTTTAATTTTAATAATCACTATTGGAACAGGAACCGTTCCGAGAATCCGTCTTCAAAGATATCGTCAGCTATTACGAAAATAGCAGCTATTTTAGTTTCCTTATTTGGTGTAATAATATTTATGTTTGATGTTTGTTTATCGCAGATAGAAGAGATACGAGATTTAACGCGTTGATGTCTTTTATATTAATCTATTATTTGGTCGAAGAATTCTGTATAATTAATACAGATTATTCAGTGATTATTGAGTGTAGTGTAGTGATTATTCCCATTATATTAATCTATTATTTGGTCGAAGAAAGAATACTGTATAGTTAATACGGATTAATTAGTGAAGTATTTTGTCACATAAGACATCTGGCAAATGTTAAAAATCAGAAAATTTGTTTCTGTCAAAAAAAATGACCTTGAAAGAAATAAATGATGGCAGCAAACTACCTATATCATTTAGATTCAGTTGAATTTTTTTTTTGTAAAATTTTATTATTTAATATAGCAATATCATTCATCGTTGCAATGTTGCCACTCTTCTGTTACTTTATTAAATACATCGAAATTAACAACTATTAAGCACAATTAATAACAAGTTATTCGCCAGCGAATCACATAAAAATAATCAAAGATAATGATATTTTGTAAATCTAAATATCATCCATTTCAAGTTGTTACTAAGCGATATTATTAATCTCCTATTTATAAATAAAAATGGCTGAGAATATCGAAATTAATCTGATTTATAATTGCCTTATGAAAATAATAATACAGGATTTCGCTTATTTTCTTACTTATATTCATAGATGCAATATATTTTCGTAGAGTTATGTTGCTGTGTACGAATGACCTTAGATAACCTTAATTAAGCCTTATTATCTTTGCCTAAGATGGGATGATCTGTAAATCATTATTTTCGAAAATCAAAAGCCATATCAATTAATAAATTCAATATTAAATTCCAATATCTTCACGCTAACGTAGCCTCTCCTATGTGAGAGGTCTCGAGTTCAAAATCGGGATGTCTTTTAGTAAGTTAAGTGTGAATGACAGAAATTCTGCTTGAAGTATGACAATTGATTGCTACCTTATAAATCTATATTGTTACAGTCACTTAGTAGTTACGGCGGTTTAAACAAACTCACACAATCACGTGAACACAAAAACCCTGAAAACTTATCACTATTTTTAGAGCACACATGTAAAAATTTATTTTTGAAATAATAACAACGTGCTAATAATATTTTTTTTGTAAGATTGGCTAACCTTTAGGGCCGGTTAATTGCTGGTTGGGAAATGATTGATACAAAGTTTAAAGTTATAAAAATAAATACTATATATATACGTTTAGTATTGGCTCTTGGCTCTTGTGATGACATTGTTTAGTAAATTACTTGAATAGGTGGTTGTAGTTCAAGGGTATGTGTCAATAGAAACTTGTTAGCTGCTCGTTAATCTATTGTCGAAGTTATTATCTACAGTTGTTGTATATTCTATTTGCTCATTAAAATAAATATATTATGTAAAGACAGTATATTCGTTATTTTTCAAAAATATTATTTACATCAAGCGCAATGACCTAAACAGATATTCATCACTACATAGTATAAAACAAAGTCGCTTTCTCTGTCCCTATGTCCCTTTGTATGCTTAAATCTTTGAAACTACGCAACGGATTTTGATGCGGTTTTTTTTAATAGTTAGAGGGTGTCAATGGGTGGTTTTGATCTATAATTCATGAATAGTGTAGTGAAAAAAAATGATAATTTTCAAGATTTAAAACTTTAATCGAAAACGCTGCCTGAACCCTAAGTGATAAATCAAAACAATGTACTACATTATTATACACCTTTAAAAGGTCTATAAAAAAGTCCGCGAGGGCATATGTCTATGTCTTAGGGATAACCCACAATGACCATTATTATTTTTTTTACTTTTTACGAGAAATAATGGCTTATTTACGAAGCAATTTTAAACATTACAGCATTAATTTTCATCCAATTAAGTGTCTTAAATAGATTGTGCTTTTAATATAGATTAATAGATCTGGCTGGGTTTCTATACCTAGTGGTGTTCCTCAAGGTTCCCTAATGGGCCCGTTGCTGTTTATTATCTATGTGAATGACATCGACTCATGCTTTCTTAACTCAAACCTTTTGTGTTTCGCTGATGATATGAAAATTTACTCTAGAATATCATCAATTCAGGACACCAGGAATCTCCAATCGGACCTGTCACGGCTTGCTGACTACTGCATGAGAAATAAGCTGGAGCTCAATCCTGTTAAATGCTCAGTAGTTTCATTTTCTCGAAAGCGATCACCGTTACTAGGTTCTTACATAATTGAGGGACAAGTGCTACCAAGAAGTGATGGAGTTCGAGATCTTGGTGATTACCATGATTCCAAACTAATATTTGATAAACACATCGAACAGGTGGCCGCTAAAGCCTCAAAAGTGCTTGGGTTTGTAATGAGAATATCGAGAAGCTTTAAGAGAGCTAAAACGTTCAAAATTCTCTATTGTTCCCTTGTTAGAAGTCACCTGGAATATGCCTCACAAATTTGGAATCCACTTTATAATATATATATAGATCGCTTGGAAAAAATTCAGAGGCGTTTCATTAGGTTTTTATGTTTTCGTTTGAAAATTCATTACAGCTCTGAAAATTATATTAATTTATGTAAGAAATTCCACATTCAACCTCTTGTACATCGTCGTCGATTAGCAGACTGCGCGTATCTGCTGAAAATTTTATCCAATGAAATTGACTGTCCGAATCTGTTACAGAAGATATATTTTAAGGTTCCTCATAGAATCACCAGATTTAATCCGCCCTTATCGGTCCCGTTCTCGTCAAGTAACTATAGGCAAAATTCTTTCATTGTGCGAGCGAGTCGAGATTTTAATAGTCTTTGTAACGTTTTTTCATTTGATCCTTTTATCACGAAATGCTCCGAGGTACGCAGCAAGTTAAACAATTCATTTTTCGATTCATAATCAGTATTTTGCTTTATTTTTGAATCATAATGTTACTTTTTTAATGGTTTAAGGGTTGTTTAGTTCAAAATTTTATTCGTGAAAACCTGTAATTGGCTGACTGCTTCATATACCATTGTTATTCATACTATTTTTACTCATGGCGATGGAACCAACGTGCACTTGATGCAGCAGCCGATTGTCTATAAATGAGATCAAACGTTAAGCCGGATATAACATGCAAAAAAATATATTAAGGCTTCTTTGCCATGTTTATAAGTCGAAAGATTAAAGAATGCACAAAAAACGGAAGATGTAAGAATGATTAAGCAGATGTAAACTACAAATTCATGTATATCTACTTAGTTGAAACTTAGATGTATGAGTCAAGGACTTTCCCATCACCAAATTGATTCTCCAGTAGGCTTTTTGACGTCAGATCCCCAAAAGCGTGTATTATAAGACATATCAATAAAATAATCTTATTTTACGGCACAAAGCATTCTTTATGCCTCCTCCCCAAGGTACATAGCGTAAAGTTGTGTTGTATATAACCAACAATAAGTAGGTACATACGTCTCGAGAACTTAAAACATTGAACTTGAAACAGTATGTTGTATAACCTAAAGTTATTCGCGAATATTTTACTACGCTTGACCTTCCAAATTATATTTAAAAGATCCATTCGAAATGTTGGTATTGAAAGATAAAATGGATTGCGTACAGTTTTCGACATTCCCCTGTTAAGATTTCTTCATTTGCTTTTAAGTTAACGCACACTTAATCAACGATAAATTTATACTTGTATTTTTTTTTTCAAATAAGTATTTTATACTGGTGAAGACTCCATGGATGGACGTTATTTTGACATAAATATAACTAACCTCTACTAACTACTAACTAACCTCGCGTACAAATAAAATGGCGATTAAATATACTCCGAGTGAATGCAGCTTACCAATGGTGAAAGAATTAGTGAAATCGGTCCAGTAAGTTTGAGTTTATTAGTTAAATACAAAAATACAAATCTTTCCACTTCATTTTATTAGTAAAGAAAACTTCTAGAAATATTACAGAGCGACATCACAGTCCGCGACTAATTAATTCACTATAATTAATTAAATATTATTATAGTCTTACATCTCATTAATTTTATGTATTTTTAGTAGTTTAGTTTTCATATATTCTTACGAATATATTTATTTAGTTTTATAATGAACAGTCTCTCGGTCACCTAGTGGTACAGTAACTCCGGTTCTGATTTGGAGTTTTTAATTCAAAGAATTTGAAGATCACGTAATTTATTCTGAAGGTTATTTGTGATAAATGTCAACTATAACTTTACTACCGATTTCACCAATTTATTGTTGGGGACCATAAATTCCACATGAGGATATTGAGCACCTGAAGTCAGCATCGATACCTTAATTCGCAAACCTAATAACTCCACTGTTTTCACGAAAAAGAAATTTTGATAGGTACCAATAGAATCTAGATAATGTCTAGTTTCTGCCGGTATCAAAATTTCATTTACGTAAAAAAGTAGAGTTAATAAGTTTGCAAATTAGGGTATCGACATGTAAAAATTGAAATGGACTTAATCGGCTGTGTAATTAGAATCCCTAATCTTAATTTATTAGATCGCAAACTAGACCAAGTGTGCTATCTAATAAAGTATTATTTTTCATGCTTAGTATATTTTTGAAGTTTAACAATATTTATCTCTAAGATTCTCGCGTTCACACATCACGTTCATGACATTAAAACAACTTTTAGGATTATATCGCGTTTATTTATTACTAATTTTATTTACAAGTTTAACAAACAAAATGTCATATAAATCTTGAGATGAAAGGTAAGAAGAAAATGCGAAAAAATCTAAATATGATTGGAAATAACAGAAGAATGAAGAATCTATGAAAACGAGGATGGATTGTGTAAAAGACATATTGCCATCGATTAGAAAGGATTCTGGATTGAGATGGAAATGAAATTAATTCACATACTTAACCCCAAAATAAAATGGATGCAAAAATAAAAACATGTCTAGTCGACCCTAACTGCTGCAAACAGGGCAGAAACATGACTATGAATTAATAGACATACAAAGTAAACGACACTTTGTAATATCAATACATTGATGATCCTTTTAACTTGTGTAATATATAACAAGTACGATTCAAACACAAATATCAATGCGATATGATGATATATCTCTCTCATCCTTAAATCATTTAAAATTCATTTACCATAAGCAAAATATCGTAACGTGATCAGGGGTCAAAACGGATCAGGATCATAAACATAAATGATTTAGCAAGCTCATCTGCGAAGTTACTATAAAGGTGCATTCAAATTTGCAATATTGACCCTTAGTCTCTTTTGTATTTCGTTAATTATCACCACAACTTGTTTATACCTTCACGCCTCTATTATCCGAGAAGGTAAGACAGCTATTGCTAATAATATATGGTATGTATATAGTTTTTTTTTTCTTACATAACGAAATACTTTACGCCCACCTTCCGCCTGGGTAATGCAAGGGATAGTGTGGGATTCCCAAAGCAGTAAACTGCAATCCTATCCTAGGGCAACCAACTAAAACCCCGCGGCGTTAGGGTGGTTCAGCCTTCTGGACCACCCTGCCGCCCTGTCCCTACACCCTGCCAGCGATCACTGAGCTCGCCGCCGCCACCTTCGTGCGGGATCGGCCCTCTCCCGACCCCGCTCGGCGGCCTCCTTCTGGAGCATTACTACTTCGCAGTAGGAGACCACAGCCCACCAATCCTTCTCGCCCGCCAGCATTGCCGCGATCAATGCTGGATATCGCAGACCCTATTTTTCAAGACAACTTATTTGTCTTTTTTTGTGCTTCATTTGAAGAATTAAGATGAAATAGGTGAGTTTTAACCAAATTAACCAAAAAACATTAGATTTATGAACGCAATACCGCGGATTGCATCAATGTTTAGAACTATGTTGCCGGCAACGGTTTTGTCATATCTTAAATAGGTATCTACTTAGTGGTAACATTAAAATTTACATAAACTTGCAAAATGCAATTTTATGTTTTTATTTTAGCAACATCTATTTATACTCTCGATAACAGTAGTCGATTTCATAATAAAACATAAAAATACATACGTCACAGGAAATTGACACTGCAACATATTTGATTTGATCAATGAGCTCGCGTGGATCGACAATCAATGAAATCAAAGTCTTAGAATTGATGAGGACTTTAAGTGAACAAGTCTCCTAATACCGCTCAAGCCTTCATAATACCGATCAAGTTCTTTTAGTCACCGTCATTGGCAAGATCGTATCTCTGAGGATACGGGCCATAACTGCAAAAGAAGAAGAAGAGCTCGCGTGGTGACGACGACATGATACCACTAGTTTTATTTTCAGATCGATTTAACATCGTACTTTTAGCCAATACAGTTCCGGGAATCGATTTACAAACAAAAAAAAACAATGAAGTTATGACAACAAGATGACACTAAAACAGATGTTATCGTTATCGATGTTATATACTGTTATTATAAGACTTGCTCAATTTTTTTTTAATAAGCTGTTAGTATCGATTTTGGTAATACAGTGCTTTAAGATCGATCAAGCTATTAATCGACTATCGGAAGTTATATAAAAAAATTACAAAATAAGAAGATATTTGGACTGTTTTAACGAAATCTATGTGAATATTGCGCCAATAATAATAAAATTGGTATGATTTAGCATTCCGATCACATAGTGTTTGGCGTTGTATTCATCATGGAAGAGAAATTTTATTGTTGTCTACGTAACGTTTGCATAAAAACCAAACTCGACATAAATATGCAGCACAATAAGAACAAATAAGCAGTTTGCATGCAAATATAGCAATTTTGGTGATGTGTAGGTATTACCTGTTATTAGAACTGTGCCAAAAAATATTAGATGACTATTTACTCTGTTTGAACGAATTTTTTTTCCTATGTAACTATACATTGAAATATGAGTTTTGGCGGGAATGTCAAAGAGTCATGTCTGTTCTTTGCATTATTTTCTAAAATTTGTGTTTCAATGGATATTATTGAATAAAATTAGTGGCGTTTTATTTGATAAATGTTGATATATGTGTGCAAATGTGGAAAATGGTGTAAATATCGTGTGTAGCGTGCTCTTCTACATTGCCGTCAAAACTCCTTTGGAACATCATGAATAAAGTGTCACGATTTAATGGATGATTTGGTAGGTTTTAGGCTAGGTTTGGTTGAGGTCAGTTTAATGATGTGAATCATAAAAATAAAGACTCGACTTAAAGTTCCTAGTTACCATGTCGTTACATCCAAAAAAACATTGAGATATAAAAAGGATTATAATCACAAATAATAGTTTGAAACTACACTTAACTACAGGCATTTCACGACAAGAAAAAAATTTAAACTCACTCTAAGCTTTACCGATAGTTCTGTTTAATTAAAAATATTAAATAATACGTAATATAATAAAATCAAGAAAATTATCCTACACAAATTTTAGAATTGCGCATTGTGTAGAGATATTTGATCTCTACGTTGTGGAATTTTAGAAATATTTCACTGACGAAATTGGGTATATAAAATCTCCAACCGCGCATAATGTTGAGTCCTTAAAAAAATAGCATAAACAATTGGCGCTAAAAATGATGAGAAACATATCTCGTAAGTAGCTATTATTAGCCGTTCATTATTAGGCAAATTAAAGCAGTTTTAAGTGTATGTACAATGTCTGCGGTGAGTGGAGGATGTCAGTGTGGCAAAGCAAGGCTCTAGACGAGCTCGACACCGCACGAAGCAAGCCAGGATCGTGACCGAAACTGACGGACGACCGGCCTCGAATCATTGCAACACATCGCAAAGAAACATTGTGGCTAAAATACTCGTACTAAGTTCGCGATTGGGACACAAATTCGCGCGAGAATACTGCTCATGTATTTTACTTGTATTGTCTCTAAACACAAAAACAAAATTGCCTTTTTTTTTCAAACGCCTTCGGCTCATTGTGAGAGATCCCCATTCATCCTATTATTCTATGCAATAATGGCATTATACTACACGAACCTTTTGCCGATAAATGGATTTCTTAACACAGGTCAAGTCCCCGATGTTTATCTTCAAAAGTTAGATGTTTATTTAGTATTTAATAACGAAGTATTACTAAATATATATTTATATATGTGTGAAAATATTTAATTAGATATAATTAAAAGATATTAGAAGTATTGACAAAACTGTAATATATCGTCAGAAATTGCGAAATAATCCCTAAATATGAACATAAAATAATAATTTTCATAGGTTGTTATGGCTATTTTTTAATTATTATGAGCTTAGTGGAGAATTAGTAAAACATCAAACGTTGAGTAAAGATCAGGAGGTTACATCCTTGCTCTAGTTTGTACAAGTATTTATGATGTTTTGTATGGCGAGCGTAAAAAAAAGTGTTTTAATATTCCTTGTCTAGACAGTCTTGTCTGAGGAACTAAACGCTTAGTTCCTTAGACTGGAAAATTCAAGCATTATTCTTTGTAAAAGAGGTGTTTTTTTAATATTTGTGAATTATAATATCGAAGGAAGTCCCTCGACCTCACCGATCTCGACCTTAAAGATCATGATGACTTGCTTCATAGTTCATTGATGAGTTTAGATCGAGATTACCTCTTACGGTCAATAGATCACTGAGTACATTTATGTCAAGGTTAATATACGCTAAGTATATATGTATGTTTATCTCCGTATATGTATATGTATCTTGGCATGGTATTTCCGGATACTAATGCGATTCATTCATTTTCTATACTATTTTTATTATGGTTTTTTTTCTTACATACATAACATAACATAACTTCACGCCTTTTGTTACCCGAAGGTGTAGGCAGCGGCTGTTAAGCCTCGTCTCGCCGTTATGTTTACGTCCCAAATGGAATAGGTGGCGAACCTATTGCCATACCGGGCACAAAGTTTGTCAGTCATCGATATTTATCACACATAACTTCCGAAAACAATTTCGAAAAGTCAGGCCGTGCGCTCGCCCACTGCGCCACCGAGACTTTCGTCGACACGACAAATTAATTATGAATTTACTGCCTTATCTACTACTACTTCTCATTTCATGGTATACGTTATTGAACTCCTCCGAAACAGCTTGAACGATTCCCATTGAAATATTTTGTTTTTAGTCATATTGAGTAGTTCTGAGTGTCGGACAATAGGAATTTTTCTTCCCCCTAAATGTTAACGGCAGTGCACCCGTAATTTTTTTATGAAAAAGCGTACAAAAATACATATAGCCCAAAATTTTTATCGGTTTACGATTAAGCTTGCTCGCTCAGCTAGTTAAAATTATAACTAAACCCTGTATATTGTTATTAATATGGTATATTGGTGATGCTTTGAGAGATTTCTCGAGCTGCGTTGTCAACGAGACGTGAGTTAATTTGCATTACGAAAACTTCCTTATGTAATTACTACAGAATGGGTTGGTCAACACAAGAGGTGTGACGACCTCCTCAATTTGAAGTGACACGGTCCATAACAATCGTCTACCAGACATTCTAGTACACTGTTGTCGTGAAGCTCTTTTGTACAATAACGACATCACAAGATTGATTTTCAAGATTTGTTTAAAAATTTGTCTCGGTGGTCCAGTGGTTGAGCTGCTCGATTCTGATTCAGAAGTCGTTGGATCGATTTCGCGTTCACACCAATAATTTCTCGGAATCCTTTTCGGAATTTTTGCGTGATAAATATCGATGACTGACATCATTGTGCCCGGCGTATGGCAATAGGTTCGCGACGAGTCGAGGTTTACCAGCCGCTACCGGATTTATATTACATTAATAGGAATATTAGGATATTCATTGGGGTTTAAAATAGAAATAAAATAGAGCCAATTTAATAAAAAGCTATATAGATTCTTTAATTCTTCCGTCAAGTAGCCATTGGTAAAGAATTAAATTTATTACAAATATCTCAGAATAGCGGCCAATAATTGTTGGCATGCATCGGACAGGCGGTAAAATTACCTAACACCATACGCAATACGGTCCAGCAACCTGGACCAATCACTGTCACAAACTTGACATATTATTTCGGAAATAATATATTGAGTAATATTAAGTATATTATAGTGGTGTTATGTATTACTAATATATACATATTATATGTTATTTTTAAAAGGAAGTGATGACAGAAGAGTTCGTGTTTTATTTTGGACATTTTGTTTAAAACTTTTCTATCCGAAGATGTAGGCTGTATAACTAAGCCTCGACTCGCCCAAATAAAATAAACGTAACATATCATTACTTCACGCGTTTTCTACTTGAAGGTGTAGGCAGTGGCTGTTAAGCCTCGTCTCGCCGTTATGTTTTCGTCCCAAATGGAATAGGTGGCGAACCTATTGCCAAATAAAATAATAATAATTTTAATACACCTGGCATTATATATTCACAAATAAAATAGGTTTTCCAGAGTTAAACACCGGGTACCATTTTATCAGTTATAGATATATAACAAATAGGTACAACCTTAAAAAAGAATTGCTTTTTATTAGATTTCAGATACTAGACTACTTACCTGTGTAGTCTTTTTTCAATTATTTTTTCTTACAAAGAGACTAAACGAGGCCTCTCGCGACCAGAGGGCTGGCCTATTCTTCGCACAGAGGATTAGCATTGCCATTCAGGGTGGCAATGCGGCTAGTCTTCTGGATACGCTGCCAGTAGACCGAGATGCGGAGAAAATTGATTTTAGCTAGTTTTTTTAATTGTATATATTGTAAATAATTTAATTAATTTATTTGTTCTTATTATTGTAAATAAATTAATCAATTTATTTATTAACTATTCTAAATACAAATCTATTTTAATTAATTTTTAACGAGCTCTAATCAATATTACTTTTGATGGCCGTAAAATCTTTTGACGTTTCAAGTATGTACCTATGTGTGACCTAGGTAGATTCAATAACATGTACAATTTATTTATTTATTAATAGTTAGTCGCGATCAGATGTTGTTTTAATTTCCGTCTTGATTTAATTTTTTTAAGAGGTTTTATTGTAATTTTTTCCGCATTTTTGTTGGCAGCGATACGGCCATATTTGGATTTGCAAATGATAAGATAGATAACATTTTTCATAATCACGTTTCATTAGCGCAGAATAAGTTTAAGTACCATTTTGTTAGACGTATCGTGTATGGTGGACGTGTAAGATATTAATTTAGTATTAATATTAGGTTCTAACATTATATTACAGAATTTTTGAAATTTAAGTAGTATGTACAGAAGAAAACTAGTTCAGCGTTTAGCCAATGTATACGCCAGTGTCCAGACATTTTAACAAAAGAAGAAGACTAGTCATTCTCCATTTATCTCTAGTGCATTCCAACCGGTTAGAACTAAGAATTGATGCTGAACTGGTACTGTCACAAGGATAATAAAGATTTATACGGTCTCGTAATTTGCGTACGTAATAATACGGTCAGACTATTGTTCAGTATTTAAGATAGGTATTCTAGGATAGATAGATTTTCATAGAGCGTGTTTCTTGGTACCAGTTCTTGGTTAATAAAACATTTGTGATGGAATAAAACTAAGGTATTTCAAACAGTATCATTTCTAAGAAGCTATAGAGCTTTGGATTTAAATGCTTTCACTGTTATGTCTTACAGTGGTAGAGCCAAGCAATTCACTGCATGAATGGGCCGGCTCGACCGGTGAAATACCACGACCTCTCAGAAGATCGACGTAAAGTGGCTCATGCCGCGTTTCGTTCGGTGAGAGAGGTATCCGGAGGTCCACCCGCCTTCCCCATCCTTCCCTATCCCCTATCCCTTTAAGGTCGGCAACGCAACAATAACACTATATGTGTTGCTGGTGTCCATGGGCGGCGTTAATTGCTTACCATCAGGTGACACGCTTGCTCGTTTGCCCACCGTTCCCATAAAAAAAAATTTTGATTCTAACTATAAACTATTATCATTTTCCAAACTGATAAAAAATATTCTGCGCTAAAAAAGATGGTTGTGATTTTATAAAGAATGTATGTGTATATTTCTGATGTTTGGTTACTTATTTAGCGGATATATTAGATGGAAAGATCTAAATTAAGGAGGTTGTTATGCCTCAAGATTATTTTGTTTGCATTCTTATATATTTATTTACATGTTTTAAATGTTGTTTTACGTAAAACTGTTAATTTATTGATTGTTTTCTTACTTTTTTCAGATGCAGACGTGGTTACTAGTGGCATGCGCTGCCGCGCTTGCGACCCTCACAGTGGCACAGAAGCCTGGCCGCTTCCTCTCCTTACCGGACGCAAAGAAGTGCGCCAGCAGTGAGTAGTCTTTATTACACGTATTTTTAGCAGTCTGGGTAACTTCCGTAGTCTTCGTATGATAATGATATGAGATTTCGCTATGGTTAATTTTATTGAAAGATCTCGGGTTTGATTCTCGAGTACCATGAAAGTGTCTCTGCTATTTTAGTACCTACTATAATTGCTGTCTATTACTAAATAGAACTAAAGATCTAATATTGCACAGTATGTATAGTACTCTTTGAGTATAATGAGTTTTGAATCAATCAAAATTGATAAATAGTAAATACCGTAAAAGTAATGGGCCTGGGAACTATGTATATATATCTATAGCTATATATGTTAAACTCCTATACGTCAAATCAATTCGTAGCATTTTCTCCATGACTATAAGGTTTATTGTTGATATCCATTCTTAGAACAAACAAATACTGCCTACACCTTCTAATTATTAAAAGCGCGAGCAGTAAATAATCCTGAATACTGGTCATTGAACTGAAAATATCGGTCTGATGGGTGAACATAATTTCTAGGGCGCCGCGAGTCCCTCACACGTCCTCTTCAAACCCTCTTACATCCGACTTCACTCCAAAATGTCGGACTATTAAAAAAATATTTCTGCCTTCTTATTTTTAAGAGCGCTTTCTTACCATATTGCTTACTTAACAATTTTAAGTAGGTATTACAGAATATGTATTTAATATACAACTAATAATATGTGTGGAATTTTAGATACATAATTATCTAAATTCAAAATGGCGTATGTTTTTTTTTTCATGACATCGCGTAAGAGAGTTATAATCAGTACAGCCGTTTCAGAAATTAGTTGAAACAAACACAGTGAAAAATATATCAAAATTTAGCTAGTATAGGTAATTCTTTTAATAAAACCAACACCCGACGACTCTTTCTTTATATATTAAAATTTAATAAAGTTTTCTGTAAGATCCGAGAAAGTACGCTGCTCTAAAGATCAGAGTAGTAAATAAGTAGAGTCACGATTTCCGATTATGACAAAAAAGAGGTATTTTTTTTAATTTGTTAGATATTCCCAACAAAAATCACCATAATTACCCAACCTGGGCATATTATTAGAGCTTAAATCACAGATTAAAAACTTTTTCATTGTTTTTTTTTTCAAATAGCCACCACACAGCTACAATTAACACCTCCGAAATCTGCCTTCTTACACCATCCATAGAGATCTTAATCATCTATTGTTTTCTTTGTTAATTAAATCATAATATTTATATCTTATTATTCAACAAATTAAATGACAAGCTTTAATTTTTGCAATTGTAAAACTGTAACAAGGCCGATATGATGCCAAGGATGTTGTTTTTTTAACAATGATTGTGTTAGAAATGGATAATAGCACTGTAGTTACAGTGCTAGCTGACCCGGCGAACTTTGTTCCGCATCAAAAGTATTATTTACTGCGTTCACAATTAAACTACTAAATCTCGAAAATTATCACTTTTTCTTTCCAGTTGACACCTTCTATCTATAAAAAAAAATCTCATCATAATCCGTTGCGTAGTTTCAAAGATCTAAACATTTAAGGGGACAGACAGCGGAAAGCGACTTAGTTTTATACTATGTAGTGATGATACACACTTTTAATATATACAATTAAAAGACTGGGTGAAATTAAATTTCTTCGCATTTCGATATACTGGCAGTGTGGCCAGAAGACTGGGCGCATTGCCACGATAAATGGCAATGCTAATACTCTGTGCGAAGAATAAACCAGCCCTCTAGTCGCGAGAGGCCTCGATCAGTCGCTTTGCAATATCTTTATAACTTATAATTGAGATATAAAAACCGATTACTTAATATTATAACTCTTATGTTTAGAAATTTAAATAAGCCTTTATCAAATAAATAACACTTTTCCTCTTTTTAACCGCAAACAATCCCACTTTAACCGGCAAGGGAAAATAGGAAGTTCGCATAACCACGTACTTGTATATACTACTAATATTGTGAATGCATAAACACAAATATTTTTGAGAGAAAATATGAAGAAATGATAATTATATCTTTCGATAAACAATAATTTAATTTAATTCGTATATTGAATACGAATTAAATTAAATTATATACGTAATAGCAACATTGGTAGTGCCGTCGAGCAGTGAAATACCACGACGAAAGTGGCTCATGCCGCGTTTGACTAGGCTTAGGTATCCCTAAGCCCAATTCTCTCATTTTAAAGGCCAGCAACGCAATTGAAACACTATATATTATGTATTGCAGGTGTCCATGCACGGCAATACTTGCATACCACCAGGTGACACGCCTGTTCGTTTGACTTCCTATCCCATAAAAAAGTCTGAACTAAATTTTACTTTGTGTAATCCCTCAAAGTTCTTAATTTCAATTGAGTTAGCCAAGGAGGTTTAGATGAAGTGGCTTTGCTAAAGTATTATAAGATCATAATTAAAGAATGACTGAAAACTTTGTGCCCGGTACGGCAATAGGTTCGCCACCATTTAGTTCCATTTAGGCAATAGGCAATAGGTTCCATTTAGGACGTAAACGTAACGGCGAGTCGAGGCTTAACAGCCACTGCCTACACCTTCTGGTAGAAAAAGGCATGAAGTTATGTTATGTTATAAGAGAATTCAGTTAAGCAATATAATCACACTATGCTTTTATTCAGCGAGGCTTTCGAGTGCCGCTTAAGCTGCTTTCAGCTAATCTTAGCTGAAGTGATTTGGAATAAAAAAAGGATTATTCGTAATATTACTAATTCTGATAATAAAAAAATTAATTAATATTTCGGAACTACAATATACAGCGCCCTCTAGTTTTCCACTGGTGCTGGCAATATGGTAACTGGATATCGGTACAGTTATTTAATAATATCTACTTTGTTGATACTTGTATAATATTGAAAAAAATCTCCAAATATGATACGAGTGTTTTCGTTTTTTTTTTGCAATAATGTGAAAGTAGTATGCTGCTCTAACAAATATAGACAGTACAAGTAAACACTAAAACTCAATCTTTTCACTTTTAGCTAGAAGATCATAACGGTGTCTACAGACTTATGGATGTAAAAACTGTATAATATATATGGAATAGGTATGAACATATGATATTATTATTATATATAAAAGGGGATAAATTAATAAGTTGCTAGTTGTGTCTTTTTTTACCCGAAAGTCTTGGTTGGCCCGTCCCAAATATAGATCCCAATCGGTGGTGACACCTTTTGCCTTTTATATCAAAGTTTTATCATAGACTGTAGTAGATGGCACATGTCAGTAAAATTATAATCATCACTGACAGCGCGACCGCGAGTAAACGATTCTCAGGATGTTTATAATTCAACACATGCATAATAATATGTAAAAGTACACTCGGAGGCACTTTTTACGCAGCACTGATAAGTCACTCACACATTAACAACCCATATTTGGTCTCGTTGTTTGGGTGACTATTACCGACTATTGCCGATCTATTATGATCTATGCCGGGCATAATTTTGTCTGTGAACATAACTTTCGCAAAGAATATCGAGAACTCATTAACGTCCGCCCAAATCCCACGAATACCTTACGATTCAACAGCAGGCAGACTTACTGGACCGACTGTCCGTCTTTAGCGAGTTAAATATACCTACTAATTATCTAAAATAATGTTGTAAATATTAAAAATTTAATATGCACTTAGAGACAATAAAAACTTTGTTAATTACACAATAAACCCTGGCATAGTGAGATACAAGTATAAGCGCAGTAAGTGTTATTAGAGTTATTAGAAGTTGCAAAATCTTTTATGATTAACAACTCGACGAGCTTCTGTAATCCAAGTGATGGAGTTATTCAACGAATCTACTTATTTGTAACAAATTAATTTCATTAAATACTTTATGTTTTATGGATATACGTCGTGGTACATTGGTAAAAGAACTGACTGGCGAGAAGAGGTTACCCGGTACGAATACCAATAAAGACAATATATTACTTACAGTTTTTTATGTTTTTATCGGATTGGGGGCAAAGTAAACAGGTCACTTGCTGATTAGTAACTAGCATTACACAATAGTTGCATCGCGGTCTTTAAGATAGAAAAGGGGGTGGGATGAAGGCGAAACAAACTGCATAAGCCATGTTATGTCGATTTTTTTAAAGGCCGTGATATATTCCCCCGGTCAAGATAGATAGAAATTCATGCAGCGAACACCGTGATTCTACTTCTTCTACCACGTACAAAAGTATTTCACGAAATCATAGATGGGAGCCCGAAATAGATACCACGACTTTTGCCCTTTGGACCACCGAGACTATTTACTTACTGTTTATTATACAGTCTATATAAATATAAAGAAACAAACAAAATGGATACCTACACTGTTGCAAAACGCAAAGTTTTCTGCGTCTTAGTTAGGATATTCGTGTAAGATCACTACCTATCAACAAATGGTAGTTGTGCAACACAGCCTTCAATATCCTATGTACAAAGTTCGCTTCCTTTCAAACAACATCTTCCGATACAATATACACACTAACTACAATTATTTAAGATTTAAACAATTTCGTAATAAACAGACGATCAGCTCGTGTTTCGGTCGCTACGTACGTATACGTACGTACGCTACGCGACGTATTTTGATACGCTTTTTTCTAGAGTTTTTTAATAGACAGAGGGTGTCAATGAAGTGATTTTTACCTATAATTCATAAATCCCAAATTTACTTCTTTATTACTTTTGATGCGGACCAAATTTCGCTGGTTGAACTAGCTATTTATAAATCTTTCACGCAGAAATTAATAACGCAATTTAATTAACAAACTACTAATTATGAATAATCCATAATGGATAAATAAATAAACATATTAATTGTGAATTGTTTATTTCGCAAAGCGTAGACAAAAATGTCGTGATAACATTGAACTGTCAAATAGATATATTGTAAAATTAATTTAATATATCATCTGATAAATCAGATCGCAAGGACGCTTAATGTCATCAAAATATTAAACTCACAGCTAAAGATACAATCAAAAATAATTTAAAACAAAATATTTTGAAGACATATTAATAAATATATATATTTATGCCATGTCCCGAACATTAATCTTATTACTGAACTTGTCCATAAATTTAGAAGCGACTCAATACATCACTTCAGAACCTGTAATATTTCTCAACGTTCAACCAGATTCAGTGGCGCAAAAGGCTTAATAACTACTTGCTTAAAGCACTTACTTAAGCTTACATACTAAGCAGAGGGTGAGATTTTATTTACCCGATTGCGCCAGAAAGCAGGAATATCTTTTTTGATATGCGTTTGTATATGGTGTTACTGGATTCCTCTTATATAATTAGTTTAATTATTTGTTAATAGTTGATCAATAGTCTCGGTGGTCCAGTGGTCGAGCACACGGCTTCTAATCCAGAGGTCCTGGGTTCGAGTCCTGACACTGGCTCACGCCAATGACTTTTCGAAATTGTTTTCGAAAGTTACGTGTGATAAATATCGATGACTGGAAACTTTGTGCCCGGTATGGCAATAGGTTCGCCACCTATTCCATTTGGGACGTAAACATAACGGCGAGACGAGGCTTAGCAGCCGCTGCCTACACCTTCGGGCAACAAAGCCGTGAAGTTATGTTTATATATGTTTATGTAGTTGACTGGTTAACTAGTTAATTTTGTTCCGCATCAAAAGTAATGAATAAGTAAATTTTGTCTAATTTTGTCTTTTCTTTACTAAAGTGTAGTTTCTAAGATCTAAGCATATAAGGGACAGACAGCGGAAAGAAAAATATTGATAAATTGATGGTCAAGATATTGCGCGCCGCTTACCATCTGATACACTAGATACTTTCTTTTTCGTTTTTTTTATTTATTCAATTATTGCTTCACAGGCGAAACAAAGTTCGCCGCGTCAGCTAGTTTCAAATAAAACAAGACATAGAATAGTTTGCCCTTGCGAAATTTTCTAGAAACTTGTGCTTGGATCTCAGTTAATTGATACTGAGCCTCGTAGTAAAGTCAAATTCAACAGACAATCATTAATTCGTCAGTCTGTCACGCCACAAGGTCTGTACGAGCAGATATACGTCACCGTGTGAATAACACCATTGTGGACGAGCTCATTAGACACATTTCAAGACTTATATAATTATGTAATAGTCATACATAAAGAATTAAAAAAGTTTAATATAATATTAGGCAAATTAAAAAGTATTTTTAAAACAAACATACCGAGTTTTTATTGCCTTTAAGTTCTAAGATCAAATCAACGCTAGCCGAATTTTCGAAAATCTTTTCGACATTTATTGATATTGCGATACAAAATGTTTATGATAAGTATACATTTATACATATATATCTCGGTGGTCTAGTGGTCGAAGTCCCCGCTTCTGATTTGGAAGTCGTTGGTTCGATGCCGAGCGCACACCATTGATTTCTCGATATATGTATATATTTTTAAAAACGTCTTTTGTATAAAAAGGTCTCGGTGGTCCAGTGGTCGAGCGCCCGCTTATAAATCTAGAGGTCCCGGGTTCGAATCCTCATATTGGCTCATACCAATGACTTTTCGAAGTTCTTTTAGGAAGTTATGTGTGAAAAATATAGATGACTGAAAACTTTGTGCCCGGTATGCCAATAGGTTCGCCACCTATTCCATTTGTGACGTAACGTAACTACGAGTCGAGGCTTTAGAACTTCATGCCTCTTCGGCAAGAAAGGCGTGAAGTTACGTTTACATATTATTATTTATTAAAACGACAATAGTTATAGACCGAGATATATAATATGTAAATATATAAATAAAAGAATCACATCCGGTAACGATCCTTGGCCCAATTGTTGTGGCGCGTGACCGAGGCATCTGTATGCGTCGCGACGGCGCCCTCTGCCGCAAGACGCATTACAACATAGCCAGCCAAAATTATACCGACACACACCCAATATGGTCTCAGAACAAACAGTTACTATTTACAATACAAATATTTGATTCAATGTTGAAACAGATTAAAAATAATCAAACTGGATGTATGTGTGTTTGTCTGAAGTATGTAACACTATGTAATGTACCTATTTACTCATCAGAAGCCCTTCGTATTCAAAGTTAGCGCTAATATGTAATGTCATTAAACATTCTACACTTGTCACCCCCATTGTTTGTTTATTTATGTATTTAGGTAAGTCAAGCATTGCATTGGTGCAAGAAACACTAGGTTTATCAATATAATATGTATGTCTATACAAAGTATAAAAGTTGCATATAGGTAGGGATTATTTGAAATCAAACTTAAAATGTATTTAACTGCGTTCTCTTATCATCTTGAAAGGATTAAGTCTTGTAAGGATGTACCTGCGAGGGGTTATATACTTGAAATAATATTCATTCATACACATTTTTTTTTACATTCATAAAGAGTTTCATCAAAATCGGTTATCTTTTTATAAGCAAACAACCAAATAGTTCCAGATAGGTATAGACCAGAACCAACCCCTCTCCTTCGTTGGGGCACCTATCTAAGGGAATAAAACTGATACGGTTCGTATGGCTAGTGGTTGAGCATTCCGACTTTTAGTTCAGAGGTTGTAACTCGAATACGGGGCTCACATAAATGATTTCAGGGGGTTATGGTATGACAAAACTTTTTGATTATGTTTGAGACAAAAATACGAGACGAGTTACACCTTTAGGTACATTTACGGGATACAAAATATCGCATAACAATTAATAATAACTTTCGGCCTACTTTTCAACCACTAAAATAATAATTACAGTTGGTATAGATATCAAACTAAACTGTGGCAATTACAAGAAGACCATTCAAAAACTGGTTTAATTAAATCTTGGCTAACACCTAGCTGCCATATAAGTTCTTGATCGAATTTAAAACAGTTTTCGATATGAATAAGCTAATATTTTTGATCGACTTAAATATAAATCGAGATTATTGTTACATAATATGGTCAAACCTAAGATAATATTATGTTGGTTGTGTTTGTTTTTTTTTGAAGTGAAACTTCTAATGTCTCTTGCAAAAGCATTTAACGCATTTAACGCTCCCTCGCGGGTATTAGAGATAATATATAAGACTAGAACTTAAGCCGGCTTATATAAACCAAGGAAGAGAATTTACATAGCGTGATTGAAAACAGTACATAGACATCTAGTAGCTAGTAGCGGCACTGTTTTTATCGCACCATACCCCTAAAGTACTAACTGCATAAAAAATATTGTTTTTAATTTTTAAATTTATAGTAAAAAATAAAATAAACCAAATAATTTAAATATTATTAGGAATATATACACAAGACATTTGTTTGAACATTTTTGAATGTTATATTATAATAATAACAAATAATAATTAGTTTGACGTCGCTATAACCGAAAAGCCGACTTTGGGAATTTTGCATAATAGAAGTATACATACAAGCACAAGAATAATAACTAATTCAGCATTAATCAATCAATTATTTATTCACATATTTCTGGGTATTTGCAGTATGGTGACATGACGTAAGTATGCATCTCTAAAATTTGCCTAGTAAGGCGTGTGAAATGTACGCGCAGTTGTCAATATACAATAAATAATAAAATTATTACATGTAACATGTCAATAATAATAATAAATAATAATAATGAAACAATGTCATAGTTATTAGAAAATTGTCTGCAAATAAAAAAAATAAAAAAATCTATATCTGTCAATAAACTAAGCAATGTAATTACAAAAAATGTTTGTCAAAAAATTCATTTATACAATATTCATTTAAAAAAATCAATGTATATAATCAATGTTCACATACTTAGTGAACATTTAATGATTCGTAAATAAATAATATAGTTATTAAAGTGCAATAAGTAGCAGGTCAAATAACGGCTTTTTTTTAGTTCTATTTTTATTACTGTATTTCATCTTAATATATATAAATCTCCTGTCACGATGTTTGTTCGCGATGGACTCCTAAACCGCTTAACAGATTTCGTTCAAATTTGCACGCAATATGCAGTTTGGTTCAACTTAAAAGATAGGATAATTTATATCTCAATTTATTATCGCGATTTTATTTTTTTGCAAATTATTTGTCATTTTATTTGTTAACTCCAAACTATTCTAACAGATGGTGATATCTGTTGACTGAACGTTTATCTACTTCATTTATTGGCTCCAAGCAATTCTAAAAGTTGGTGATAAAATTAATAAATTATTTGTCTTTCATTTCTTTTAGCGATAAGGATATTAAACAAAATATCTTTATCGCTTGGTATATTAAGCAGGACAACGTCTGTTGGGTCCGCTAGTTGTATTATAAAAACTAAATTTTAATTTGTCGTAATTATTTTTACCTTATGTACACAAACGGTTGCCATTAGTGTACATGTACAAAAGTTTAATTAGATTACAAATACATATTTGGTAGGTATAAAAAACAAAATGGGTAAAATAAATAATTACTTTCTAATGTACTGCCTAATAATCTATGCATATAATTAATTTGTAGGAAAGGTGAAACTCTACATTGAATATTTTATTTTTATAATTCTTGGGACATGATCTACAATTGATACCGAACCCTAAAATATAGTTTTTAGAATGTTTGTCTGTTTGTCTGTATGTTCATTACGGGTAAACTGTAAAAGTACTACATCCTTTTACGGCCAATTTTACACAAATATAGCCAAGAAGTCGATTCAACACATAGGCTAAATATTGTCACGCTGTCACTAATTGGGGATGAGCAATGAACCCGTATAATGGCACAGGTCCAGTATTTTTGCTGTTTCTGGCGTCCATGCAGCTGAAGTAGCGGGCAATAACTAGTACAGTTATTAAATAATGCAATGCAATATGTACCTGGTCAAATAATGGTTTTTTAAATTATATTTTTATTGCTGTGTTTCATATCATTATAAAATCTAAATTTTGATTTGTCTTAATTATCTACTTATTTGTATATACTTTATTGTACACAAGAGATAATAGATACACAGAAAGAACCTTATAATTATGGGCATAGAAGGAGGCATAGAAACAAAAATGGGTTAAATAAATAATTTCGTGCTAATATTACTTTTTGTGCTATCTGTACTAGTACATTTTTTTGTTAATATGTAATTTTTTTTGTAAAACATCAAGTAGTTACGAAGCGAGTGCCGGCCATGGCGGACGCGTCCCGTACTGTTAATATTTGATATTACAAAGATAATTAAATCGATATTTTTAACTTTGCAATTTATATATATGTGTCATATATTTTGTATGTATATATTATGTATGTAATAAAAATGTATTATGTAGTTCTTGAATCATAGAACTCCATTTTGAAGTTTTTATACACGCTAAGTTTGGATGATATTATTAACAGTCGTAGAGCCACGCAGTCCGCTGCATGAATGGGCCGGCTCGACAAGGGAAATACCACTACCTCTCATTCAGAGATAGTTTTAATGCTTTTTTACAATACGGGTATCAAATGGGCTTGAGCTTGGGGGAGTAACTAAATCAAAGAATAATGAGGGGTCGATTAAGGCAGATCCTCCTAAATAGAGGAGTGGTTACCAAATCCTACCCAGATTTATACTCGAGTGGGGATCGAACCCGCCAATCTCCATTCCACAGTCGGTAGTTTTACTAATGCCCCACGAGGCCCGTCCTAATGTAAGATGTGCTCTTTTTAAATTAAACGTGTTTTTTTATTGGATAGGAGAGTAAACAAGCATGCGTGTCACGTGTTACCCTTGCGTTGCCGACCTTTAAGAAAGTAGGATGGGAAAGGATAGGGAAGGGAGGTGGGACTCCGGGTACCTTGCTCACCGAACGAAACGCGGCATGAGCCACTTTACGACGATCTTCTGAGAGGTCGTGGTATTTCACCGGTCGAGCCGGCCCATTAATGCAGCGTACTGTTTGGCTCTACCACTGCTAGAACCTACATGTATGTTTGTGACAAAGTTTCACTTCTCTAGCGCGGCGGGACTCCACGCACGGTTTTTTTTTTTTTACATTCGGAAAGGTCGAGTCGGTCGGTTTATGTAATGGTCCGGGCCCATTGCAACATGACCTCCATATTATATTTAACACAATTGTTTCTTCCAAGGAATCTTCAATGTCATGACCGTGGTACTACTATTTGTGTACGTACGTACCTATATAACATAACTTCACGCCTTTTCCTAGAAGGTGTAGGCAGCAGCTGTTGTTTACGTCCCAAATGGACTCAGGTGGCGAACATATTGTCATACCGGGCACAAAGTTTTCAGCCATCGGAATTTATCACACGTAACTTCGGAAAATAATTTCCCAAACCCATTGCTGTGAGCCAGGATTCAAACCCGCGACTTCTTGATTCAGAAGCGGGGTGCTCAACCACTGGACCACCGAGACTACTACCTATATATATTTTATATGAACTCAGTCGATAGCCAATAGCTGACATCTATTAAATCTTTAAACAATAATTGGACGACAATTGTTTTTTTATACATTACGCACTGCGTTTACACATAGCCTTGGGCATCTATCGTCATGTTGCAGTGGATAATGCATTAAGAATTACATTCTACTATTTTACGCGTAAGAAATCCTTGACCAATTGTTACCAGACCTGATGGATCGATATACCAATCACTTAAATATACAAGAGAGGTCGCCATTAACGATCAGCGTGGCAGTTACAGAATCTTGAGAGTCGTAATTATTAATTTTAAATACTCAACTCGTCGGTTTTTAAGGCTCCTGATCACGAATTATATAAATACAGGAGTTCGAAAGCTTTTCCATATTATTAATGTACACAATTCTAAACGGAAATCTTAGTTCCCTTTTCTGCCACTGGCTGCACTAGAATTTCGGACGCACCGATGATTACATACGTACGTCGCGTTTATTAAGTTTTACTCAATAAAACTTCCCGTGTTAGGATTTGAACGAGTACTTCTCGAAGGATGGCTCCCTCTACCGGCGAAAACACGTTCCCCTAAATAGAGACCATTCATTCAACATTATTTCATTTATATTCAACTCCTGTGTTGCCCCTATACTTCGTAGCTCCTGACATTATCTCCGGCAATTTTTATTTTTAAATGTTCTTTATTTTTCCAGGACCCAAGGAGTTCTTCTACAAAGGTCGTAACTACTTCTTTACTGGTCATGTGCCCAGTCTTCGCGACAAGAAGTTTGACTGGCTGGACGGTCGTAATCTGTGCCGTGAATACTGTATGGATCTCGTCTCCATAGAAACTCAAGAAGAGAACAATCTGATATTCAAACTTATCCAACAAAGTGAGTGGGTCTTCAAATATATGTATCCCTATAGCTTTTCAATATAATATGTAGTATATTTGTTATCTTCGTATTTGTACATTGGAGATATCGGAGGAAAAAACATTACTTTTTCTCAAATGAATTTTTTGGTGCTTTTTCATTCCTCCATAAAGCTATTATTGGACTTATCTAGGAAAGTGCGTAACTCCACACTATTTAGTAAATATATTTTTATAAATAAATTTTGTTTCATGGTCTGATGTGGGTTACCAATAGCAAAAATCATATTTTATCTTCAAATTTTTGATTTTTATTTCCAAAATGTGGGTACTCTCTGTATCAATGAAATAGCTTCTGAACGACTACCAACTTTTTGTTCATCACTCGTAAAAATGATCTCTGTAGAGAGTTCGAAACGTCGGGAAATAAATAGAAAATAAGTTCTAAATGAACGCGATATAATCCATAAAAAGTTGTTTCAATGTTATGAATGTGATTCGCGAACATCTAAGGAGTAAATATAAACTCCACTCTATTTTATGGACCAGGTACCAAGAGGAACAAGAATTAGCTATTGCTATGTAAATGCTGTTTTATATATTTTTCATATTATTTCACAATTAAATGATGCTTTCATATATTGTATCAAATTGTCTGATAATAGAAATGACATTAAAGAAATCATTACTGTTACAGATGATGTGCCATACATCTGGACGTCTGGTCGCTTGTGCGATTTCAAGGGATGCGAAGGTCGCAGAGACCTTGAGCCCAAGAATATCTTAGGTTGGTTCTGGTCAGCCAACCGTGAAAAGATCCAGCCCACCAACCAGGTACGTATTAGTTACTAAATATCGAAAAAGGAACTGTCGATATCAAGCTGTGATTCTGATAAAAAACAGTGCTTCATAATAATTAACAGTCTCGGTGGCCTAGTGGTCGAGCACACGGCTTCTGATCCAGAGGTCCTGGTTCGATTCCTGACACTGGCCCACACCAATGACTTTTAGAAATTGTTTTTCGGAAGTTATGTGTGATAAATATCGATGACTGAAAACTTTGTGCCCGGTCTGGCAATAGGTTCGCCACCTTTTCCATTTGGAAGACGAGGCTTAACAGCCGCTGCCTACACCTACACTACACCGGGTAACAAAAGGCGTGAAGTTATGTTATGTATCGTAATCTACTAACTCGACTAATAAGTTAGGAGTGATAAGTGTGCACGATATAATTAATTATTAAGATTTATGATGTTTGTTATTCTTTCACACAAAAACTACAGAAAAACATTTGCCAATCTAAAACTAAATATATAATAAATTACTAATCTCATTATTATAGCGGTTGTTCATTCCACTTCTAATGTAATCAAACTCATATGATCAAAAAGTACAACTCGTAGACCCTCGCATTGCCTGATCTGTGAGCTATTTCAGAATACAATATGATAGTTTATAAAAATAACATTTAAACCAGATTCTGCCAATTGAACGTGATTGTATATATTATAATTTTAATTTCAGATTCCTAACGGCTGGGGCTACAACCCTTGGTCGCAGACTGGCCACAAGAAGCAACGCCAGCCCGACAACGCCGAGTTCGACATCAACAGCACCGCCGAATCCTGTCTCGCTATTCTCAACAACGTGTACAACGATGGTATCGCTTGGCACGACGTTGCTTGTTATCACGAGAAACCCGTCGTCTGCGAAGACTCCGATGAACTCCTCAATTACATAGCCAGTAATAACCCTGGCCTCCGTCTGTGATCTGTTTCATATTAAGTTATATAACAATCCACACTCACACATTCATATCAATTTAAATATAAACTTTTTTTTTCACCAATAATGAAATACTGGTCACAAATCCAGTACCTGTCTATTTAATTAAAAAAAAAAACCAGTCTTCTATAACAACCTGCACTATTCAATATAGAGGTTATCATTTCCAAGTATTTATTGAAGCACCAGCACACTTTAAAAAACATGCCATATATTTTTTTAACGGAACATAACATTCACTCACTGCTGCCTATACCCACTGTCGTACAAGTTGTGTACAGTGTAATTTAAGATATACTACGTAAGTAAATTTATTTACATAAGGAAATTTCTATTTATATATAAAATAAAATTTAAATATACCATCAGGTCTTTTAATACTTACCCTATTGATAAAACTACGGTTTTGTCTGTCACCCTTTAGTCTGGATTAAGAAGTGGAGTTAGACAAACATAACATAACTTGACGCGTTTTGTTACCCGAAGGTGTAGCAGCGGCTGTTAAGCCTCGTCTCGCCGTTATGTTTACGCCCCAAATGGAATAGGTGGCGAACCTATTGCCATACCGGGCACACAGTTTTCAGTCATCGATATTTATCACACATAACTTCCGAAAACAATTTCGAAAAGTCATTGGTGTGAGCCGGACCTCTGGATCAGAAGCCGTGTGCTCGACCACTGCGCCACCGAGACTTTAATAAGGTTTCTATAAATGGACAGGAGATAAATTTAATAGTGTTAACATTTTCGAAAGCATTTGTTTTGGAACAGAACCTTGTAAGTTACATATTTATATTATATCAACAAATCTACAGTCGTTTCTTTAAAAATTAAAGATATTTTTTAATAATTATTACTACTACTCGTATCTATTATTTCAGTTGGGTTGCCGGCCTCTAAAATGGGATAGGAAAGGGGTCGGAAGTAGGATGGGAATGTCCATTACCGTGGAAAGGGTTATCTCTCCGGATACCTGTCTTACCGAACGAAACGCGGAATGAGCCAGTTTACGTCGATATTTTAAGAGATTCACCGATCGAGCCGGTCCATTCATGCAGCGAACTACATGGCATTCAGGCTGCACAGCGTCCAATAATATACATACACTAGGAAAATCATAATTGGGGCAAATACATAGCCTCCTTTAGGTATTCTTGGGTAATAATTTCTTAGAATGGCTATTTATGCGCCATAAAAACCAAACGAATCTAGTCTACGGATGTTATGGACGTTTTCTCGAGTAGAGAGAATGCGGAAAGTTTAGTTAACATAATAACGTCTTAAGGTTTTATGTAGATTATCATATAAAATAACATAACTTCACGCCTTTTCTACCCGATGGTGTAGGCTGTGGTTGTTAAGCCTCGTCTCGCCGTTAGGTTTACGTCCCAAATGGAATGGCTGGCGAACCTATTGCCATACCGGCCGGGCACAGTGTTTTCAGTCATTGATATTTATTACACATAACTTTTAAGATAACAGCTTTAGCCCACATAACTTCCGAAAACAATTTCGAAATGTTATTGGTGTGAGCCAGGATTTGAACCCGCGACTCCTGGATTCAGAAGCGGGGTGCTCGACCACTGGACTAGTATAACTTATAATACTTTATCCAAACTACGCACACACTTCATACAAACTTTTTACTAGCCTCTAATTCTGCAATAATTGTATTCTTGTACCAGATTTGAGGTTTACTAATCAACAACCAAAGTTTATTATATAGAAAAGTTGTGATTTTTCTAAAAATTTTTCTAAAAAAAAGTAGCCTATGTTACTCCTTAATACAGCAGCTACCAGCTAATAAAATTTCCGTCAAAACCGGTCCAGCCTTTACAGAGATTACCCGGAACAAACACACAGAACAAAATATTAAAAAAAAAAAAAACAATCTTACTTTGGTGTATGTACCGTAGGTATACTTATTTATATTTATATCAATGTAGTGGAAAGCAGTTATTTTAATAATGCAAACAGACACTTCAATGTATAGATATATAGGTATTTAGGAGATAATTGATATTAATATTATTGCAAAATATTCTTTTAATTCAGTTTTGAATAATTATTTAGGTAATTCAGAATGATTCGACAAAAAATCGTGGATTAATGTCGCGACGCATATATTTTTTGTTGATTTTAAGTCAATTTCGAGTCTTTTTGAGACATAATTTTTTCTCCAATGTAACATAATTATAATGTTATGTATTATACATAACATTAACATTATTATACATAAAATTATAATTAATATGTTACAATTTCATCAAATTAAAAATACTTATATACATAATGTATTTAAGTTGATAATTCGATGAAATTGTTTGCATATCAAATAGTGCCCTCTGTTGAAGTGTTTCAGAATCACATAGCACACAGCAAGCTCAGTTTCGCAGAAATTGTAGATGGCAGCTCTTCGCACCTATAATATTAGGCAAGTGTACATAGGCTGAAGCAACTATGCCTTGAATCACCCAATTATCTACCTCGTCCCTACGTCCTACCCAGTGATACTTATTGGGTTACGCCGAGCACAACTTTGTTACTCATATTTATTACACATAACCTCCCAGATCATACCCGGTAGGGTAGGACCACGAACTATAGATACAAGGAGTCCGAACAGTATATGCTTCTCCATAGTATTAATGTACACAATAATAAACTCAGATCATAGTTCTCTTTTCTGCCACTAGATGCGCTAGAATTTGGGTCGTACTGATGCTATTATAAATAAAATATAAAAATCTCAAAATAATTCTCGCATTTAGATATAAACAGAGCTATCAACAGTAACAAAACTTTAACTTAAACGAGCGCTTTTTGAAAAATGGCACACTGCCGGCGAAAATTCTCATCCCTTATTAGAGACCATTCGTTCAACATTACGTTCGGACTCCTTGTATCTTATACTTCATGGGTCGTATACATTAGTCGCCTCTTATGACACCCACGAGAACCCTATTGGGTGCCACACATATAAATACATGTTCATTAATAAAGCTCAATGTTAATAGTTGGACTGGATTCATACAAATACACGCAGAGGCGACGAAGGCCGTAGCAAGCGCCTGCCAGATTTTTACTGCAATATTTCTACGCTATGTTAATACGTATGGTGAAGTGAAAAGGCGCAATGTGAGAATCGATGAATAAATTTTATTGAAACTTGGCACAGAGAGACAGAGTATATACCTACTTCTGTACTGATTAATTTTTTAAATGATTTCCATGTGCACAATTGCGCACTACAATTTATAGGTTAAAAAAACGCTGTAGAAATCTATCGTAAAAGTGGATGTGACCCAGTGTCCATACTAAATAATAGGTTAGGGACAAAGTCACCATAGATTCTGGACGAACAACTGATGAGATTAAAACAAAAAGTCGAGAGAAAGCGGCCGGAATTGATCAATAGAAGGGGTGTAGTTTTTCACTATGATAACGGTAGACCTCGCACATCTTCAGCCACTGAGCGAAAACTATGAGAGTTTGCCAGATTTTCACCTGTTTCAGTCTCTGCAGAATTCCTTAGGCAGTGTAAAGTTAACATCACGAAAGGACTGCCAAAACCACTTGTCCCAATTTTTTGATCAGAAACCTACTTTATGCTAGTGTCCGACCGAAAGTACGGTTTCGGTTTCGGCCGAGTTAAGGCCAAAATCAAGTTATGACGAAACGATTTGCATCGTCGTTTCTTATACGCACTGCCAACGAGTGGAACAAACTGCCTGCGTCGGTGTTCCCGAATAACTATAATGTGGGCATCTTCAAAAAAAAGAGTGAATAGGTTCTTAACAGGCCAGGGCGATTTACCACCAACGACTTCACTATCACTTACCAACAGGTGAAGTGTTGTCAAGCACTGGTCAGTGTATAATACAAATAAAAAAAATTCATGCACCCTCTCTCATGCCCAACTCTTGCTTTTGTTAGTGTTGGCATCAGTACCGCACTGTAAATAGCGAGCTGGGTTTTGTTGCTCAGATTGTTTGCGCCCAGGCCCAACGCTCTATTTACACTGTTAACACTATGTCTAACTTAACTCTTATTTCTACATACCCGGTGAAACAGTATTTTAAATTATTATTATTATGAGATGAAATGAGTGGTAGATCCACGCAGTTCGCTGCATGACTGGACTGGCTCGTCCGGTTAGATATGGTCGCGTTTTGGTCGGTGAGAGAGGTGCCTGGACGCCCAACTCCTACCCCTCTCCCCTTCTCAGTCCATTTCCAACTCCTTTCCTACCCTACTAACGAAAGGATGACATATTGTGCCGACCCATATTTAAAGTGGGAAAAGGGTAGGAAAGTGATGATTATTTTTAGTTATTTAAGTGGTACCTCAAAAGAAATGAATGATTCTTCGAGTACAAACCCAAAACAAAGTATTAAACAGTCTCAAAATAAAAATAAGTACTTACTATTTCATGAAACAAAAACAATTACCGATTTGAATATTGTTTTTTTACGTATTCCATTTTTACCCATTACTAGGATATTACGATTCGGCTAGTAGAGGCTTAACAGGCTCTGCTGACCTTAGCATAGAAAAAGGCGGGAAGTTATGCTGTTTATTGCAACAAAATTAATACATATACGCATTGTTTTTCATTTCATATTCTAATTAATGCAAAATAATGGGGAAAATGTATCAAATTAATATTGTGTGTACAAATGTCTTTAGTATTTTAAGGAAATTTATACTTGAACACGTGAGTTTCGGTTTCGCCCGAATGTTCGGTCGCCACTTCAGTTTCAGCTCGGACTCTACTTTATACTACTGTATACCTACTTAATGCAAAGAATCCTTTTCCCTTACCTAATATGCTTACAACAATCTGTAACAAATGTTGATATGGATTTTGTTCTATAAGATTGAATAATTGTATTGAACACACGAGGAATGTTAAAATGACAGTTCTTTTAGCATACACGTAGAAGTCGTAGGTTCGATATATAGCTTAAATAAACGGCGGTGGATATTTTATTCGCACATTTTTTTATAATGATAAATAATATTTGAAGAGTCTCAGTGGTCCAGTAGGATCGTTTCCCGGCTCACACCAATAACTTCTCGGAATTATTGTCAAAAGTTACTTGTGATATAAATAATACTAATAATAATATCTTGAACACAATACACACAGCGCCCTCTAGTTCTAAGCTAAGCAACTAAATGCTTGTGTTATGGATACTAGATAACGGACATTAATACACATATACTTTTCTTTTGTAAATACATACTTATAACACATAGAAAAACACCCAGACGCCACACAAATATTCACGTTTGTCACAAATATTTGTGTTCGGGTGGGAATCGAACCCCCAACCTCATTGCTGCAGCCGGTAGTTTAACCAATGCGCCACGAGGCCATTCGAGGATATATATTCATCGCTCTGCTTTCATTGCCCATATTTCATATGGGACGTAACCAATTACGTACGTCGGTGCTTAGCAGTCGCTGCTTACACCTTCGGGTAGAAAACAGTGTGAAGTAAAAAATTATGTGATCCGTCACGGGACGCCTGGCAGAAATATAGAAAATATTATGCACAAATATGAATATGCACAAAAGAAAAGATTATGACAGGAACTAAAAATATGTCATGAAGAAATAATATATTACGAATCTTCTCCAGAAAATTATGACACTTTTATTTCTCATTTCATCTTGCATACTTATTAGCATCTCTTCAATTTGATCCGTCTTTAGATTTTTTGTCCTTTAAAAAAGTCTCTATGGTCCAGTGGTCGAGCTGTCCTGGCTCACACCCATGATTCATTGGAATACTTTTCGAAAGTTATGTGTGATAAATATCGATGACTAAAAACTTAGTGCCCGGTATGGCAATAGGTAAGCCACCATTTTGGACGTAAACATAACGTCGAGACGAGGCTTAACAGCCGCTGCCTACACCTTTGGATAGAAAAGGCATGAAGTTATATTATGCCCTCTACTGGTGTTCTGGTATACTCGGAACTTCGCGAGCCTTGCAAATTAAAGTTTTATGCATACTTTCAATATTGGCGGGCGTGGTTCTTGATTACGCCGTTAGATGGCGTTCTCCCTGATATTATTCTTACTAAACAACTAGCACGCGACTACCTACAGACTACGTAGGTAAAGGTATTTTTTTATGGGATTAGGCAGGCAAATGAGCAAGAGTGTCACCTGATGGTAAGCGACCTGCGCCGCCCATGGACACCAGCAACACATAAAGTGTTACCGTTGCGTTGCCGACCTTTTAGGGAGTAGGATAGGAAAGTATAGGGACGGGGGGTAGGTCTCCGGGTACCTCTCTCACCGAACGAAACGCGGCATGAGCCACTTTACGTCGATCTTCTGAGAGGTCGTGGTATTTCGCCGGCCCATTCATGCAGCGAACTGCTTGCCTCTACCACTGTGTAATACAGATATTCCGTCATAAAGTAGGAACAGCGTGGCGGTGTGTCGCCACGGCTGGTATTGCCACGCCAACAACCATGTTTACTTTCGCCTATAGATGTTTCACTTCAAAAATAAATATATGATAAAGATAATATTGTGTGTAAATTCACACCGAATTCAAGGAGGTGATGAATGAGTTTTTTTGCAAGGGGGTCAAACGAGCAAGCTCTTTAAGATTTGTTATGTATGGGATCGGAAGAGGGATGAGGATGGGAGGGAGAAAGCGTTGGGCCTCCGGATACCTATCGCCTCCGGATCGAAACGCGACACTAAGCACTTAACAAGTACATTCCGGAAGGTTCTGGCATTTCAATCGTCGAACAGACCCATTCATGCAGTGAACTGCGTACTACTACTCTTTATAGTATAATAAATTAATCAAAATTATTGATATGGGTAAATGGGTATATGGTAGTACTGATCAGAAAAATTAACTCTGAAACTTAAGCTTGCCCGCATTATGCTCTTTCTTATAAGGAACCTTAACTTATTCGTGAAAATGATCTCTGTAAAGAGTTCGAAACGTTGGGAAATTAATAGAAAATAAGTTCCAAATAAACGCGATACAATCCTTAAATGGTTGTTTCAATGTTATGAATGTAAGTCGCGAAAATCTAAGAAATAAATATAGCTTATAAGGAGTTGAAAGATTTGCCATTCTCGGTGTTATTTTTATCGGGTTTGTGTCTTTGGGCTAAATGATTTGTTGTAACCGACAGAACGACACTTCGGTAGTTATGCCAAAGCACTAATACACTAATGAAAGGTGTTAGTAGAGTCAAGCAGTTCGCTGCCTCAACGGGCCAGCTCGAACGGTGAAATGCCACGACCTCTCAGAATATCGACGTAAAGTGGCTCATGCCGCGTTTCACTCGGTAAGAGAGGTATTCTGAGCCCCAACCCCTTCCCCTCTCCCCTTCCCATACCACATCCGACCCCTTCCATATCCCATTCCCAGTAACACTGTCTATGTTGCCGGTGTTCATGGGTGGCATTACTTGCTTAACATCAGGCTCGTGTGCCTCCCAATCCCATAAAAAATCATAAATGCGTATTAATCAAACATGCAAGTATACGATTGGTATATGGTAACAGTGGGACAGAAACATGAAATATCAGGAAAATCAACTCTACGGCCAAAGGTAACTTTAAATTGTAGCAGCTGTAGGTAGGTAGGTACATACTTTTACTTTCGTATTTGCGTATTACGTATTTGCATGGATTGTTATAAAATGGCAGAGCGTCGCTGTTCGTTGCGTGAAAGGGCCGGGTTGATCGGTAAAATACCATAACAACTCAGTAAATGACGTAAAGCGGCTTATGCTGTTTTCCTTACGGTGAAACAGGTATCTGGAGGCCCACCCTCCATAAAGGCCAGCGACGCTGCTTAGACCTCATAAGAGGTGTAGATGTCCAGGGATAGCGCTAGTCGCTTATCACCATGTGACCCGTTTGCCACTTTGCCCCCTTTAACATGATGTTTTAGGTACTTAATATCGTCAACAACCTTTAAGTACCTACGTAGAAGCATTATAAAAATGTCGGAGGTATTCGTCATACAATGGCGGCACCTACACACTAACCTTGAACTTACCCGGCGTCCTGTTACTCCATACTAAACTCAAAGAACTGTAAAAATGAGAAAATAATGCTGCCCACAGCCCACACGCTTTTAACTTAGTAAAAAACTGCCAACGAATCCTCCTCAACTCAAATTTTAATTATGAGTGTGAATCGAATATCCGTCCGTGTAGAAACTTCCTCTTCTACAAACGACCAGGTAAATACAAAAGCCTTTTGTCTAAGACACCGTTGCAGATAATTTGTAATGGAACACTGGTGAACAAATGTTTTTAATACATCTACATAGTAAATCTATTTCTACAAGAATACGTGTTTAAATATGTGTGTTATAATGATGTATCCTCATGATAGGTACATAACATAGAGGTCGGTAGAGTGAGGCGGCCGCAAGGGTCACACAGAGGTGACAGCCGTTGCGTGCGTGAGAGATATGGGGAGGTGTCAGACCGCTGATGTCAGTGGCGGCTCTCCCGACGGCGAGCAGAGTGCAGCGGGGGGTGCGCGGGGCGCGGGCGGTGCCGGTGCTGCCGCGGCGACCCGTGGTGCCGCCCGCCGCCCGCCGCAGTCCGCCGCGCGCCACCGACACGAGTGTTGTTCCACACTTGGAGCTGCGCAACGCCTCCTCCCTCCGCTACTCGCAGGTGAGTACTTCACGCACCTCACTTTACTTGACACTCTTCTCAACAGCCACACGTACGACGACCATACAACCATACCGATCGGGATGCGGGTTCGAGTCCGTCCGTACAGTAATAGCCGGTGCGAACTCATGCCGGTTTCCTCCGCTTCGATATTGGCGGTGTTGAGCGCGATGACCCGTCGTGTTTGCCAAACGCGAATCCCTAAATACTTGCCGGTCAATCGCTTCAGCCGTATTATCAGTGTTACATATTTATTATTTGGCGGCGGTGCGATGAGGTCAGCGAGCGGTCGCGGCGAAGTGCGCCTTATCACATGAGCAGTAGGGTCGCAGCCACGGTCCCCGCGCCTCGCTCACCGGCCGACGGTCTGACACTCGCGCCGCTGACGACAATCGCGACCGACCTCGACTGCTCCGTCTTTGCTCTTGCGTCGTTCATATTCGCTATTGATACCTACTTCCCTCTACAACACAAACAACAGACTATAGGTACTTTGGCCATACCGACGGCGTCTCCAACTGTCTCCAACTACGCCACTATATTACTTATCTGACAGCCGCTTCTGACATCAACTTTGACAATGATAATTTTATGTCAACACACGCATGCGCACATCACTTGTTGATCTCTCTCTTGTATACTCAACAATAACAACATAAAATGTACGTGAACTCGTAATCATTCTTCTAACTAATAAATAAACAACTCCTTATAACCTATGATTGCCATGATGCTATTCACAGAATAAAACTTTAAGTTTTACAATGTATCTCTGTAATGGAGGTACCTAGAATTCACGCTTTGAAAACTGCTAAATAGCCATTTCAACAACGATCTAATTATGAGACAAATTCCAAAGAATATATTGATAGCGCATGATCTATTAATTACCTTAGCTGTTTCTTTTGATAGTCCGAAGTGAATTACGTATATTATATTGTGTCTAAAAACATGGCCTTTAGTCGGCTTGCTAGCTGTTACGGAAATTGGTTAAAGCTTTGAGTTATTTGTAAAATGTACTCGGGTTGCTCTGTGACAAGGTATCCGGTACAGGCCGGTGATGTCTTCTGCAGCACCGCGTGGTTTCTGTAACATCTGACGTAACATTCCGATTTCAATCTTATATACTTGTTGACACAGTCGAGTCTCCCCTGACGACGTGTGAATACTTATTACGCCCTAGACGCATCGCTCAAATGTTTTCGACCTCGCATTTTCAACTTTCATAGCATTTTCGTCTTTATAGCAAACAGCAATAGAGCTACATTGCTACAAATTCCCTTGGCGGTAACAGTTTTTCGTGCCCGATGATAAGGATAAAATCCCTAACGCACAAGAGAGTGAAAGTTGGAGGGTGGGTGGTTGCCCGGGGTGGCAGCTCTCCCTGTAAAAGTAGTCGACCGGGGCCACCGACCAGGATTTGCTAAATCTGCTTCTTTAATACCGGCTTTGCCGAAAGCAAATTACCTGTATGACAGCACAATTAATAGAGTACTTATTAAATTACAAGTTATGTAATGTACAAATTAATAATTCTTCTTGCCTACCCCGCAAGGAACTTAAAGCGAAACTAACTACAAGTTGCAGTAGTGTGACTGCCATAAAAAAAATAGATGGTTACTCATTATATATGAAACTAAGAACTTGTGTAAGTTTTTAATATTGTGTATATATATATTTTAATTGTTTCAACACTTACAACTTCCATTGGATATAGTTTTTATTTAGAACTAGCTGACCCGGCGAACTTTGTTACGCATCAAAAGTAATTTTTACAGCGTCTACGATTAAAGTGCCAGAAGTCTCAAAAATTATCACTTTTTCTTTACTACATTATACATGAATTATATATAAAAACCACACCGTTGACACCCTCTATCTATTAAAAAAAAACGCATCCGTTGCGTAGTTTCAAAGATCTAAGCATATAAGGGGACAGTCAGCGAAAAGTGATTTTGTTTTATACTACCTTCTGTGTACTAAGTATCGGGAATTTGTCAATAAAAGAAAAAATACAAATTATTCATCTAAATTTATTTTATCGCCTTCAAAGTAGGCCCCATCGCTTGCAATACAACGTCTCCACCGCTTCACCCAGTCTTCCATACATTTTTCATAGGCTATTTGCGGTATGGCCTTTAGCTCATTCAGCGAATTTTCTTTTATGGCTTCTATTGACTCAAAACGTTTTCCTCGAAGTGGTAATTTTAACTTGGGAAATAAAAAAAAGTCAGACGGAGCCATATCAGGTGAATAGGGTGCTTGGTCGAGAACGTTTGTTGAATTTTTCGCTAAAAACTCTTTCACTATAATGGCTGTGTGTGATGGTGCATTATCATGGTGCAGCATCCATGAGTTGTGTCGCCACAAATCTGGACGTTTTCGGCGGATACTCTCACGCAAACGCTTCATGACGCCTAAATAATATTCTTTATTCACTGTTTCTCCCTCTGGAAGGAATTCGGAGTGAACCACACCACGGTAGTCAAAAAAAACTGTCAGCATCACCTTGATTTTGTTGCGACTTTGCCGCGGTTTTTTGGGTTCCGGCTCGTTTTCGATACGCCATTCTGAAGACTGTTGGCTTGTTTGCATGTCATACTCATAAACCCATGTCTCGTCGCCATAAAGTACGTTTCATAAAGGTCGGATCCGTAGAAGCTCGGGAAACCATGTCTTCAGCGACATGCTTTCGCTGCCCTTTTTGAACAAAATTGAGCTCTTTTGGAACTAGTCGAGCGGCGACGCGTTTCATGCCTAAAATGTCAATGAGAATATTGTGGACGGACTTAAAAGATATGTTCACCTCACTAGCCAACTCTCTCAGACTCATACGTCGATTTTCGAGCACGATGTTTTCTTTGGTCGTAGCGGTTGAAGGTCTACCAGAACGAGGCAAGTCTACTACTACTTCTCGGCCTTCTTTAAAAGGCTTATACCATTCATAAGCCCTTGTTTTCGATATACATGAGTAGGTATTTCGCAACATTTTTAGTGATTCACCACATGAAATATCATTCGAAACACAAAATTTAAGGTACACTCCTTGTTCAACAATATTTTCCATTGTAAAAATCGCCGAGGACTCAAAACTATGACCAACAAAAAGTTTAGTTTAAAACAAATTAAATGACAGATCCCGTTCAAATTTTGCGCGCTAAATCAGTACAGTGCTACCAACATGCAGTAAAAAATTTAGAACGACCTCTTTTACGCGGGTCTCTTTATTGACATATGCCCGATACTTTTTACACAGAGTAGTATGTAATGATATTACCATGGTTCCTATCAGCCTCCAATGAAATTCTATAATCACCTTCGAAGCCATCTACAGTTCATCTGTTAATAATTTAACTTTTATAGCAATAAATGAATAATTATCTTATAATAAATTAAAACTACATATTTACAAATAATCAGATGTAATTTGCTGAAGATAAAACGCATGCTCTGTTTACCCAATTAAATACCTAATTTATTATTATCGTAATGACATGATATGATATACAATTATTAAAAACATTATGTCCCGGTATGGCAATAGGTTCACTACCTATTTCATACGGGACGTAAACATTACGGCGACTCGAGGCTTAATAGCCACTGCCACCTTGGGATAGAAAAAGGCGTGAAGTTATGTTATGTTAATTAAATATGTAGACTTTATACTTTAATGTCATTAAACATTCTTCTTTTGAAATCGACAAGTTTCTTAAATTAAACTCATCGCTATTTTTTTTCACGTTAAATGAATAACTTATGATAAAATACTGCTTATTTTTCCTTGGGAATATCCGGATATAAGTCAAGCAAGACGAATACAAGTACATAGATCATGCTAGATAGAATCCCAGATAGAATCTAGCCGACTCCTCGGTTTAACTTCCGTGCTAAATAAATATTTTACAGAAATATAGGCATGCATGTATTCGTGAATATAAACCCTCAATTTTTACGCAGTCGGTTAAATAATACAACACAACCATTTATTGTTTCCGAACGTTCCGAGTTCAACAAACTAATTAGCGCATCACACTGTGGGTGTAGGTTGGTACAATGTTACTCGTCACTGCACATTCTGGCATTTGTCCCTGACTTGCCAAAACGTACGACATGTTGCCACATTAATATGCATATATGCCTAAAATGCACTATATTTTGAGAAAAGTTCCGTTCATTATATATGCGTGTGCCACGAGCGACGGTTACATATAGTTTCCTAATAGAAAATGAGACAAAATCATTAATCTCTTCATACATATCGCCACGCCAATACCCTTGCGGGGTAACCAGAGAGAACAGAGCGATTCTTACACGCCTCACTCGCTTCGTTGTCTTTCATAACTCTTTTTATGCACGCATCACCTTCCCCCAGAACACGTTCTATTTGGTCATGGAATGTGTGTCTTGGTCGTCCTCGACTTCTAAGTCTATCCGCTTCTGCTTAGTCAATCTTGCATCATGCATTCTACATGTCCGAACCTTCGGAGCATGCCCTTTCTTACTCTTCTACATATTTTTTCGTACAATATCGCCATTTAGTAGGTTTTAATGTTCGCGTTCAATGTGTTGGTAGTCGAGGTCGAGCTCCCCGTTTCTGATTCTGATGTCGTGGGTTTTATTCCGGACTTACACCAATGATTTTCCAGAATTATTTTCCGAAGTTATTTGTGGCTTATTATAAATTCTCCACCTATTCCATTTGGGGCGTAACGTACGTAACGTATTGGCGAGCCTACATCTTCGGGTAGCAAGAGGCGTGGAGTTATGTTATTATCTAAAATAGAGTAACTTTAACATAATTAAAATGAATTATTAACAATCGGTATATTCTAACAGCCTACAAGTGGCATCAAGCAGTTATTCCTGATTTAGTGAACACTACAATCCTATTCTTTGCTTCTATTATATGCTTCAAGGCTATACCAACCATTCACTATCTTAAGAACTTGAGAGTAATAAATGAATATTATCAAAACCCTACACATAACCCTTTTAAATTAAAGGAGAGAAGTAGGTTTTCAAAAGATGGGCAATGCGCTTGGCCGACAACCGGCATCTTCATCTTTCGTCCAAAAGTCATGTTAAACACTCTTTTTTACAAAATGAATATAACTCCATAAATTTTAACATCAGATTAAGACAATTTTATCTCGGGGTGTCTCGGTGGTCCAGTGGTCGAGCACATGGTTTCTGAATCCAGAGTTCGCGGGTTCGAATCCACTGGCACACACCAATTACTTTTCGAAATTAATTAATTTCGAAAGTTATATGTGATAAATATCGATGACTAAAAATTTTGTGCCCGGTATGGCAATAGGTTCGCCAGCTATTCCATTTGGGACGTAAACATAACGGCGAGTGGGGGCTTAACAGCCACTGCCAACACCTTCGGGTAGAAAAACGTGAAGTTATGTTATGTTATTATGGCAATACGACAGTGAGACACACATACACACACTATATGTTTCTTGACGTACAAGATAATGCAAGAGAGATTTTTTACCAATCGGAGACACTATCAGAAATATCAACTGACAATCTAGATTAAATAAAACACAAAATTAATTTTAAATCCGTGGATAGTACGCTACATGAATGGTCCGACTCGATCGGTGAAATGCCACGACTTCAGAATAACGACGTAAAGTGTTTCTTTAAAGTAACAGAGGTCCCCATCCCACTTCCGACCCCAGCTCTACCATGGGTATACCTAAAGGCCGGCAACGCAATTGTAACAGTATTTGTGTTGAAAGTGTTCATGAATGGCGCTAGTTGCTTACCACCATGTGACCCACTTGTTCGTATACCTCTTATAGTATGGAAACAATATGGCACTTAATTAAATAAGACACTTAAAAATATAGGGCATCCAGCCTTAAATTTTTAATGACTAGGGATTACAGTCATTTGCGAACTATATTTTGACCGTGCGATCACCACTGATACCAAAAATAATCGGGTTTTTCCCACCAAGAAAAATAAAATCGATATCTCACAGACTACCTATGAATCGGCATGAGAGGATGACAAACAGGAAATCTCCAAGCACACTATATTATTATAATATATACACAAACGAAGCCGATAAGAACGTATTTTGTATTTCTCAACGCAGTTTGTATTAAATATGACATTACAATGACAGCCATTATTTTTTTTAATAATTTTGACACGGTATCCATGGAGTTTACATATAAATAGGTCCTATCTAATATCAACGTTGATACTTTTTCTATGTGCACCTTCAATTTAAGAATTCGCGGTCGTCGACAGTGACGGTCGTTGGAGCGGAGTGCACCTATGTCGGACGCGCCCGTCATCGAGTGCAGGGCAGCTGCATGGCAGCTGGCGTATGCTTTTGATTATTTTGCTCGTTTTACTGCACCGAGAAAATATTAGTAAGATTGAATAAATACATGTCTATATCTAACCATATTTAAAACTTCATAACAGAGCTCAGAACTTTCTAGTATAAGAAAAACGTGGGCAGTGAATGTAGAGTCAATAACGTTTTGATCGATATTTGAATATTTCTAAGTAAAATATGAGTACATTCTCCGTGTATTGTTTATATTACGATTATATGACGCATATGAATTATACATATAATAAATCAGTTGAAAATATATGTCTATGTATCTCACAAATTAAGTCTCCTGCCTCTTCGCTGGATTTTTATTAGCTTTTTATTAGCTTCACCTGTATGTTTGTAGGTTTGTTTGTAACCGACTTCTTTTTTAGTGTTTATAGTTCACAAATCGCACCATCTAGTGGCAATCAGCGGAAAGTTTACGTTATCAACTTGAAACGAGTTCCTTGTATAAGTCACAGATAGCGCTATTCCTCAAATTCGAAACTAAGAAACGCGCTTGTTATAGAAAACCGAACTAAAAAATATAAAATAAATAATAGTTTAAAAAAACTAAAAAACACGCTTTTTATAGAAAACCGAACTAAAAAATATAAAATAAATTTTAATGAATTTAAATTAAGAAAATAGTGTTAAAAATTTCAATGAATATAAATTAAAAAAAGCGTGGGGTGCTTTTTAAGATATTATCGAAATGATAATCACTCTACTCATATCTATCAATAAAATATTTATAACTATTGACACCATGCACCCCACGTTTTTTTTAATTTATATTCATTGAAATTTTTAACACTATTTTCTTAATTTAAATTCATTAAAATTTATTTAAACTATTCTCAATTTTAATGCAGTTTTAATGAGCCGATCAGATAGTTTTAAATAGAGCAGCTGTGTTTGTGTGGAATTTAATAAAAATAAGTATTTTTTTAAACAAGTTGTTTATGCAATCATTGAGCCAGCAATAACAGTAAATAGCCTAAATAAACAGGCAGAAATAATATTAGTCATTTTGATATACTTACATACATAACTTCACACCTTTTTCTACCGGAAGGTATAGGCAGCGGCTATTAAGCGTTTACTCGCCAAATGGTATGGTTACGCGTTCCAAATTATATCATGTTAATATATTAACTGCATTATACAAACACGCATAATATACAGTATTTTACAGTATTTTTTATAAACAAGTTGTTTATGCAATCATTAAGCCAGAAATAACAGTAAATAGCCTAAATAAACAGGCAGAAATAATATTAGTCATTTTGATATACTTACATACATAACTTCACACCTTTTTCTACCGGAAGGTATAGGCAGCGGCTCTTAAGCGTTTACTCCCCAAATGGTATGGTTACGCGTTCCAAATTATATCATGTTAATATATTAACTGCATTATACAAACACGCATAATATACAGTACGTTAAGTTAATTTAAAAATAAACTTACGGCAATCAGGCCGCCATCAATTATATTTTGCTAAGATATTTTCTTTCAAGTTAGAGGCAACGGTGCCAACATCTTGGCATGTCAATAGGCGCGAAGATATACTAGTAAACAAATTACAAGGCTCAATAACAAACATGGAATGAATGTACCAAAATGTAAGACTGACTAAGCAGATATACAATGCAAAAACGGATGGACGAAGGAGTCGAGGACGGCCTAGACACACATTCCATGACCAAATAGAACGTGCCCTAAAGGAAGGTAACGTTAGGAGCCTCAAAAATCGACGCGCGTGCATGAAATGAGTGATGATGATGTCAAAGAAGCGAGTGAGGCATATAAGAATCGTGTCTTATGATGCTCTGTCCTATCTGCCTACCCCGCAAGGTATTTGGCGTGAAGTTATGTATATATGTATGTGTAATAACAAACAAAGTATTATTCTAGAAAAAGTTACTCATTTTGTACGCTTGTGGTGTGATGAAATGCAGTATTTTCTTTATCAGAAAACAGGATTTCACAACAATGTTTAAAGGTTACACCCACTTAAATAATACAGGAGGTGTACTCAATAACTAACATGCTATTATACTACCAAATATTACATATTTTTGGACATTCTTAGCACATCAATAAAATCTCGATAACTTATTAAGATTATCGTTTTTTTTTTTTAAAAATTTGACGTTTTTTTTTAGTTTTCGCGCGTTTTCTGTATAAAAAATGTGGACATCTTAACAAGGATAAGAAATTAAGGATAGGAACTTATTTATTTTTATCTCATCACAATTCTTGGGCAGAACTGAGCTCTAAGAACTGAATAGCAGCATAGCCTATTTATGGGTCTGATGCCCTATGCTCATAAAGGAGAAGCGACAGAGGAGTAGGCTCAATGCACTCTACGTTGGGGTTGATGGGTGGGTAGTGTTAGTGAGAAAACGGCTTAATCAATCCAGATAAAACTCAGTGCAAAGATAGTTATTGCTTTAATGTCACGTTTTTAATACGGGATCTGTTTATACTCATTTAGTTTCACTTTGAATTTAAATAATACCGATATTAATGATAAATTAGAATTCATTGGATGAGTTACTTAATGACACTTAACACTGGATACTTCAAACTTTTATGGAAAATTGTTTGTCCTAGGTAAACATAGTGGTCGACAACTTCGAGGATCGCATCGCCAACAGTAACCGGTACTTGAATGACATGGGCATTGAACATTACTTTGGTTTTGTCCATGTTCAATCTGAGACCTACTTGTTGGGAAAATCTGCTGAGATCCTTGAGCATTGTACCAAGCTCCTCCAGTGACTCTGCCATGACCACGATATCGTCGGCAAATCGAAGGTGAGTGATGTATGCGCCATTGATGTTGATGCCTAGTCCAGACCAATCCAAGAGCTTGAATATGTCCTCCAATGCAGCGGTGAACAGCTTCGGGGAAATTACGTCCCCTTGTCTGACACCTTTCTGCAATGGAATGGGATTCGTACTCCCAGACCCAATCTGGACTGACATAGTGGCGTTTCTATACAAACACTGCAGCACTTCGATATACCGATAGTCAATTTGGCATCTCTGGAGGCACTGCAGCACTGCCCAAGCTTCGACGGAATCAAAGGTTTCTCATAGTTCACAAACGCCAGGCACAAAGGCTGATTATACTCCTCGGTCTTTTGTATAATTTGGCGTAGTGTGTGTATGTGGTCTATGGTACTATAGCCTTTCCGGAAACCGGCTTGTTCGGGAGGCTGGAAGTCGTCAAGCCTGCGCGAGAGTCGATTTGTAATGACCCTCGAGAACAGCTTATAGACATGGCTCAGAAGCGAGATGGGTCTATAATTTTGAAGCGGGTTGTATCACCCTTTTTGAAAAATAACACCACCACGTTCCTGGTCCATGCCCCTGGAACGTCGCCCTCGAGCACGACAGAATTACAAAGTTTCTGAAGGGCCTTAAGGATCGATGTACCACCCGCCTTCAGAAGTTCGGCAGTAATTCCATCGTCACCCGGTGCCTTTCCGTTCTTTAGCTGCCTGACAGCCATTCCGATCTCGTACAGACTGACGTCCGGGATGTCTTCGCTGTAGTGCCGAATTAGCTTGGATCTGGGATCTCGAGCCAAGCCGACAGCAGGAGTTTGTGAAGACTCATACAACTGTATATAAAATTTCTGAACCTCTCTCAGAATCTCATCTTTGGAAGAAACAACGACGCCGTTATCCTTCTTCAATTTAGTCAATTGACTCTGCTCATTGTACAGATCTTTTGCGAATACTTTAGAGCCTTGGTTACGCTCTATAGCTTCTTGTATCCGTTGGGTGTTATATTTGCGAATATCGCGTCGTACACTTTTCGAGATCTGCCTATTTAGCTGCCTGAGTTTGGACCAATCGGCCGAAGACTGCGTCGAAATTTTTTGTCACTGCTGCATGAGCCTGAGAGTAGGTTCCGACAGTTTCTGAGTTCTGTTTGCACGTCGCCTACTAAAAAATTTAGCACCGACGGCATGTGCAACTTCCACTGTCCTGCTGTTCATATCGTCCACTGTTTTACACTCATCTAGATGAGTGTAAAACAGTGGACGATATGAACAGCCGACGATAGCCGACGATATGAACAGAATCGCCTCCAATGCCTAGGCATTGGAGGCGATTTTGGAGTTCGAGCTGAAAGTTTTCTGGGTTTTGGTATTGAACACGTGAAGGACGCAAATTAGACCTCATCCGACGTGAGCGCTCGACTTTGACACAGAGATTCAAGATGCCTCTAACTAGTCTGTGATCGCTCCCAGTTTTCACTCTGTTGATCACTGAGACATCGTTGAATATATATGTCGTTTGTCTGACAAGATAAAGTCTATCTCATTCCTTGTTGAACCATCGGGGCTAATCCAGGTCCATTTCATTTGTGGCTGTTTCCTAAAGAAGGAATTCATCATAAATAGGCCGTCCTTCTCCAGAAATTCAGCCATTTTCTGACCCCTCTGGTTTCTCTGTCCAACACCGAATTGCCCCACCTTCAGCTCATCGTCCTTCCTCGTGCCTAGTTTTGCGTTGAAGTCTCCCATAACGGATTACCTCCCAGGATTACTGTATCCTCCCCCTGTCTACGGACTTCCGATAATCCCGCCGTTACCGCGCCCGCTACCGTGAGCCAACGGAATAGCGGAGCTGCCGTGACTGGGGGCCGTAATATTTGTTTGTTCCATCATGGGGGGTTTTTTGCCATAATCGCCACGCTTGGCAGGCGGGTTGGCGATCGCAGTAGGCTGTATTTTGTTTAGAGAGAATGCTGCTGCCCATTCTTCCAGCTTTTTCCCTTAGTCGTCTTTTACGACACCCACGGGAGGAGATGGGGTGGCGGTATTCTAAGCCGGCGCCACACAGCATACTTGACGTGACAAAGGTGACAAAAAAAAAGAGACAACTTATCTAATATATAAAATTCTTGTGTCACGGGGTGCGTTATTGAACTCCTCCGAAACGGCTTGACCGATTCTCATGAAATTTTGTGTGCATGTCGGGTAGGTCTGAGAATAGGATAACATCTATTTTTCATCCCCCTAAATCACAACGGTCCTCAATATTTTTTTTTTAATTTTTCGATATATTTCTCTTTCTTATTTTTTTTATATACGGGATACAAAAATACATACAACCCTAAATTTTCAAACCCCTACGATCAACCCCTATTTTTTAAATTTTATTTTTCGGCAAGACAACGTTTGCCGGGTCAGCTAGTTACATATAGAAGGCGTTATTAAGTAATATTATCGAAAATAAATTACTTACTTTTAATACTTAATTACCAAATTACCACTTCTAAATAGCTATTAACGTTTTAATTACCCAATCGGTTTTAAGTTCTTTTAACTTTTAAATTAAGTTTAATTAAAAATTACTCTACATCATCATCATTATTAGGTAGATAGTATAAAACAAACTCGCTGTCTGTCCGCAAGATAATCTAAGATCTTTGAATATTTGAAATTGAACAACGGTTTTTGATGCGCTTTTTTAATAGACAGTGGGTGTCAACGGGGTGGCTTATATGTATAATCTATGTATACTGTAGCAAATAAAAAGTGATAATTTTCAAGATTTTGAACCTTAATTGCAAACGCTAGCTAAACCGTAAGTGATAGATCAAAACAATGTGCTACATCGTTACACACCTTCAAAGGTCTACATAAAAGTCCGCAATAAAGAGGTCATCGTAGGTTATTCCTATTAGAAATAACTCACTATGACATAAAATTATAATACAATCAAAGTTATCTAATATTACTTAAAAAAAAACTAAAATGTCTAACTTTTATTAGTTTTTATGACAACGGTTATTTTATTTTCTTGAGCTCCATTGTGCTTTCAAAGTGTACTAGTAAGTCTTACCCAGTAAGTACGTTTTTCACAATATTAGTTTACAGCTCTTAATTGTTTTAGGATTCATTGTAAAAAGACTAGCTAGGAATTAGGAATCGAACCGCTGCTCAGCCAATGCGTGTCCCATCGATGAAAATAAATGGTAATCGGAAGGAGCCAAGACTGGTGAATACGGCGGGTGGGGAAGCAACTCCCAGCCAAGTACTTTGATTGTATCCTCAACCGATTTTGCTTTGTGTGCAGGTGCATTGTCGTGTAACAAAATTACTTTGCCGTGTCTCCTGGCCCATTCTGGTCGTTTTTCGATCAGTGCGTTGTTCAAATCGATCTTTTGTTGTTTGTAGCGACTAGTATTATCTTCCCGAAACGATCTGGTTTTGCAGTCGATACTGATGGTTGTCCCGGATTAACCCATGATTTTCACCGTTTAGGATTCTTAAAGTAAAACCAAATTTCATCGCCAGTGACAATTCGATGCAAAACTGATTTTTTTTCGTGTCTTGCATAATTTCACAAGTGTTTTTCCGGTTTCCCATTTGTCTCTCATTCAATTCATGTGGCACCCATTTTCCACACTTTTGATTTTTTCCCATAGCTTTCAAACGGCCTGAAATTGTTTGTTGTGCATCATTTAACATAGCTGCCATTTGCTGCTGACTCAAAGTATCATCTTCATCCAATATGGCTTGCAGTTTGGCGTCTTCGAATTTTTTTGGTGGTCTTCCACGCTCTTCATTTCTCACATCAAAATCATTACATTTGAATCGTTGAAACCATCTCTTGCATGTTGCTTCTGATAGAGCATGATCACCATATGCTTCGACAAGCATTCGATGTGACTCTGCAGCATTTTTTTTCAAATGGAAACAAAAAATTAATGCTTTCCGCAAATCATCACTTTCCGGCACAAAATATGTCATTTTTAACACAATAAAAAAATATGATGTTGTTTGTTTACTAACTGTTAGGTTAATTGAATGTTTGACAGTTGTCATGGCAACCAAACAGAAAAAAAATAAGGCTTATTTACAACAAATAACCCTAACCAACACATTTGTATCTTAACGCTCATTTCATACCGGTACACCGGTAGAGTAGAGATATTATATGAAAGGAGTAATGACTTGGCAGTACGTTCAATTACTATGTCCATGGGTAATAACTACTGCAACTTACTATTAGGCAGCCATCGAGTCTGTTGCCAAAAGAAATGAAAAAAAAATCGAATTTCAAATTTCTAGAAGCACTTACTCTTAGGGGTTTAAAAATAGAATTTTAGGACAATGTGCCCGCGATCTTTTAGTAGATATTGGACACTATTTTCGTGGCGTGGTACGTAAGTAGAATTTGCAATCTTAGTCAAATCCTATCTGATTAAAATTGATGTGGTACTTTCAGACTTTGCAATATTACAGATGTATGTAGAGATATACAATTAAGAGGGTTTCTTTTTCAAATTTACGATATATGTGCATATTATTTTAAACATATTAGTACCTATAGTATGATTAGTAAAATGAATGAAACATTACACTCTATAATATAATTATTTACCTATTTAGAGTGTCATCACTTTTTTATTATTGTTTCGCATCAAATATAATAAATACGACGTGATAAAAAATTACCTAATTAATAAACTATATTACAATTGAATATGTAATATGGTACCATTAATAGTTTTATTAGCGAAAACATGATTTGACTGGAACACGCTAATTTCGGAAGTTATTATTCCAGTAAATCACTAATAATTTTTCATCGTGTTGTATTTTCTCCAAAAAAATAGTAGATATTCCTACACACATGCCACAATACGGAAGTTATAATTTCATGAAGCTCAGATATTTAGTTAAAATTTAAATTAATTTCGTCAAGTTAATCAAATATTTGAGAAAGGGTGTCTTATTATTGACTAGTTGCTCCAGCGAATTTTGTTTCGCCTCAAAAGCAAAAATGGTAATTGTGGATTATCCCTAAGAGACAAATCTATACCATCGCGGACTTTTTTTGCCGACCTTTTGAAAGTGTATCATAATATAGTGCATTGTTTTGATCTATCATCGAAATTATATCACGAAAATAATAACTTTTTCTTTTACGTACTATACATGAATTATAGATACAAACCACTCCGTTAACACCCTCTATCTACTAAAATAACACGTATCAAAATCCGTTGCATAATTCCAAATATTTAAGCCTATAAGGGGACAGCGGAAATCGTCTTTATTTTATACTATGCAATGATAATTATATTAGCTCAGCGTGGCAACTTTTTTTTCTATACCAACCCAAGTAGGATTGTAGGTAGATGTGTATGGGAGTTATGTCTGCAATGTCACTGAAACGAAAAGAGGTCGATTCGTGGCGGACGCCAGCGTCAGAGAGGCGAGCGTCCAACTAACAATCAGAGTAGTGCGTTAAGTTGTGCCAGCGTCGCGTCCTATAAAACATACAGACATACATACATTAACTGTTATTATCAGAGGCAGACAGGCTTGTGGGTAGGCGACGACACCCATACGTATATTATACTGAACTAGTGTTGCCCACGAACTGAAAGCGTGTTTTTGTACTCGCTGCACACGACCATATCAAAAACAGTGCTAAAAATAATGCTCTTTATTGGAATATTTATAAGACAGACATCAATTTTTCATCCCCCTAAATGTTAAATGTAGTCTTACCACTAATTGTTTTTTAAATTTTTAGACATAGTTGTTTGTTTAAAGGACACAAAACTAATACATACAACCCAAAATTTTCACCTCTCTTTAGTGGAGTCCTATATTTATGGTTGCATAAAATAACATTTGAGTATTATAATAAATTTCCACTGTCTCATATCGTCATCGTTGGTTTTTGGGGTTTAATGGGGTCTAGGGGGTCACAATAGTCAAAAATCAAATTTTTTTTTACTGTAATTAGTACTTTTTTTTATTATTGAATAGGAGGGCAAACGAGCAGGCGTGTCACCTGATGGTAAGCAACCAACGCCGCCCATGGACACCAGCAACACGTATAGTGTTACTGTTGCGTTTCCGATCTTTATCGGATAGGAGATAGGAAAGGATGGGGAAGGGGGGTGGGCCTCCGGGTACCTCTCTCACCGAACGAAACGCGGCATGAGCTAGTTTACGTCGGTCTTCTGAGAGAGGTCGTGGTATTTCACCAGTCGAGCCGGCCCATTCATGCAGCAAACTGCTTGGCTCTACCACTGTTACATTTAAACAATATTGATGTGTCTGTAATATTGAAATAACTGCTTTGTAATACATTCATATCTGTCTCTATCCGTCTGTTTGTATCGGGTAATGTGGACCAATTTTGACGGGATTTTTATTGGCAGGTAACTGATGTTACTAAGGAGTAACTTGGGCTTTTTTAGAAAAGAAAATATTTATTGCTTTCAAGGCGAAACAAAGTTCGCCGGGTCAGCTATTTTAAAACATTGGTGTCACCACTTATAGTCACCAATTAAAAGCATGAAGTGACCGAGTTCACTTTAAAGAACTAAGCACCTACTGTCACTTCGTACACTGTAGGTACGAGGCCACGCACCACCTGATACGAGAGCAGCTGGCAGCTGGTAGCAGGCGGCCTGCGAACGACAAAACTCGTTTCAAAGCAGACGCCTCAATATGGCCGGCCACCATGTCGGCATTATGTTCCAAACCGACAATAACAGATTTCTACCATCTTTATCTTAGCGGATAGACATAGCAACTGTAACACTGCATTATAGATATATTGCAACACGTAAAGTCCGAGGTTCAATTCCAGCTGAACAAAAATATGATTGTTTAAATAGACGCATAAAAATCACACAACCACCAAATAAACTTTTATTAAATAAAACAATAAATTAATTATTTGTAGTTAAGTAATTCGTCTAATGTATATAAAAACCTCATATTTAAAAAAAAACAGAAGATCACACTTAAATCTGGTACTAACTAGTCTAGGTATGGCAAAGTCGATATTTTTCTTAAACACAAGAAATGACTGTATCGATTTTGATGTTATTTTTTAAAACACATTTTATGCCGAATGAAAACGTTAAGGGTTATGATAATCGAGGAAGTGATTGAGATGTATAACAGTCTACCCCGCGAAGGTATTGTCGTAAAGTTATACTATTGTTACTGCTAAATGCTGTTATACTATTTAAATTGTGTATATATATTATAAATATTATTTATCCTATACCGAAGTACCGTCGACTACCGCCGCCCAATTCTAGGAAGTTACAGAGTCATTTGGATGGGTTTATTGTTGAACGCAGGCCTTTTTGCTGTGTGTAATATTCTTGTTGCAGACATTATAGTATGGAGCTAATAAGTAGATCATTACATAGTATTAAATAAAGTTGCTTTCCGCTGTCTGTCCCCTTATATGCTTAAATCTTTGGCACTACGCAACGGATTTTGATGCGGGTTTATTTAATAGATAGAGGGTGTCAACGGGGTGGTTTGTATATAAAAGTCACGTATAGCACTTTAATTGCAAACGCTGGCTGAACCATAAGTGATAAATCAAAACAATGTGTAACATTGTTTTGATTTGATCTTATTATACACCTTCAAAATGTCTACCAAAAAAGTCTGCGGTGGCATATGTCGATCTCTTAGGGATAACCCACAATGGCCATTTTTATTTCTTTTCTGAGGCGGAACAAAGTTTGCTGGGCAACTATACTTATAACTATACTTAACTATACTAACTATACTTCGAAACATTTATGTAAGCGCGTAGGCAGCGATGGCGTCGTCTGACGGCCCTGATAATATGCTGCGCTGGTGTTACTTCAAAGGCTTCTTACAACACCTTGAGAGCTGCTTCGCTGCGTTTCTATTCCCCGACACTATACACTACATAACATAACTTCACGCCTATTTCTGCCCGAAGGTGTGGGCAGTGGCTGTTAAGCCTCGACTCGCCGTTATGTTTAGCGGGCACAACATTTTTTGCTATCGAATATTCTCACACATAAGTTACGAAATCAATTACGAAAAGTCATTGGTGTGAGCCAGGATTCGACGCGACTTGGATTCAGAAGCGGGGTGCTCGACCACTGGACCACCGAGACCATACACTAAATATGCCTTTTTGTAATTCGGATATATCTTTCCAAAATTAAATATTAAATTTATCGTATGTACCTACTTATTATAAGTAGATGTTAAATAAATATTTATTTTCCGTTTAGCCATTATCTTTCAATTATGTAACAATGTACTTGAGATGTGTGATTACATCTGCAATATTTCAGACAGTATATTTTTTGCTCTAGTTTCTCCCCTCAGCTCTGCATGCGTGACCCTTCTAATGAATAAAGATATTTATCTTTCGTCAAATAAAAAAGAGATATTGCTGAGGAAAGTCCGAATGAAAGAATCTGCTAACTCATTTCGATTTTCATGTATGAGAGAATCATATTCCTGTAATGTAATGTTTCCCATATTTCTAACCATGTATGTAAATCCCTGTAGAGAATATTAACAAAAACGATACAGTAATTTTTATGTTTGCGTTCATACATATGGATAGACAGAATATAAAAATTCTAGATTTTTTTAGTTTGGCTTCAATCGCGCTAATGAAGAGCACTCATAGATCATAAATAACGTTATATCTGACTATGATAGAACACTGATGTCTATAATGGATTCTGTCTCTACGTACTACTCTTTTAACAGCTAATATTTGGACTATGATTTAATTGGTTTGCGTACGACTTATGATCCTCTGACTGCTGCAGTAACTTCACGCTCTCTATGCCCGAAAGCGTAGGCAGTTGTAATTATATCTCGAAACCTCGATCGATCTGAGAATGGATTCGAATTGGGTACTCGGTACTTCTTAACTGCCGGACTACTAATTAGGTCGCCGAGACATGTTGGTCGGGGTACCAACTATTTCTATACCAAATTTCACCGAAATCGGTTACGCGATTTAAGCACTAAGTGGTAACGTACGTATCAATTAGTACAATTGACAAAGTTTGTGTCATTTAAATGTCTTGGAACGTTCTTTCTTGTTGTAGTCTTTTAATTAAATGTCTTGGAACGTTCTTTCTTGTTGTAGTCTTTTGAAACACACAACTTTTGAAATACATATACACATTTACAACACTGTGAATGGTATGTACGTACCTAGTAGTACCTACTTGTAGCTCAGTTGCAAGAATTGTGTTTAAATAAAAACCCTTCGGACGAGACAAAGACCAAAGTCTACTGGCGGATGGGTCGCGTAGGTACTTCGCATTGATACGGCGAGGAATTCTTTCATACCGTATTGTTCGCCATCGAAACAGTACTGCGTTCCTGCTGACTCACAATGACTAATGCTAATATAATAAGTAACAGATCGGCGTGACTGTTAGTACATGATGCACGAGCCGAGGCCGACGTCGTCCGTGACACCTAAACGAGCGAACACCACCTCTGCTATCTGGTGCTTTGATAACGCGCATATTATCAGCGCGGGCCTCGCCGCGGGAGTACCGAGCTGCCGACATGAGGACGAGCCGTCCTCGTACAGGCAGGCAGGGGCAGGGCAAGGCACACTCGCCGCCACCGCACATGTTGCGGAACGTGCGGGGCGCGGGGGCCGCGCGTCGGGGGCCGGGGCGCCGCCAGGGACAGCCGCACGCACACATGTGCAGCGCCCACGCTCGGCCGTCACTCACTACGCCTTATCGCAGACATCTTTAAACGAGCACCGTGCACGCCAACTGCCAGCCCGCCAACCCGCCGCTCGGTACGAATTCCATTCCACGACGATGTTGTTACACTGGCCGTCGACGACCGCACTCACCAATCCTTTCATTATATGACCCGAAAGCGTGTGCATTTGCTAGCTTTCCGCATCAAGGTCGTGTTAATTATCACATCGGAATGACACGTCGCGCTCGTCGGCGAGACACGCCTCGTTAATATCATCTTCGCATAAACGACTTATTAATCATTAGCAACAAAGGATTCGGCTCGATATGTTATTCAATGACTGCGTCCGCTAAGACACACACAACACACTGTATTTCATCATCTTTTATTAACACCGAGTGTCGTATATGTAACTACCTAACTACATTAGCGTGTGCCTACATACACTCTCTCCCTATAAACTCTACCCTATTCAGGATAGTCGACGCGTTATACGTATATACAAGTTAGGGTGTTCTTGCGGCGACCATCGGTATCGATCTTGGGTGGGTGGTGTGAGTCGTCATCCCGCCGACGTTTCTGTGGAGCCGACGCCTCTGGGAGACCTTCCGTAAAATCCAAGCTAGAGGCTGTCGGGTGGGTGATAAAGGAAAAGTGCCAACGTGGCCGGCCCCTGGCGGGTGTTTGTGTCGACGAAGCGTGTTGTTTGTCGCGCACCTATATATAGCACGTGTTGGTACTGTGCGTCGAGCGGTCGCTGCCACACCGCCACACCGCTCCGGCGACCATGTCCGACGATAGGTCAATTGGCGCGCAAATTATTTGCGTCGCGATACTCGTGCGCGACGCTGCACAAGTCTTCGCACTACATTATTTAAAACCGATCTTCCGTCACTGCAATATCGCGAAGGTCGGCGATAAATCGACGCTTTATGATCTTACAGGCCACAACATATGACTTGACATGCTTTTTGAAGGTAACATAGCGCGCATTCTTAGCCAGATATATATACCCAGTTGTCTTTCATAATATAGTTCTATATAAAATAATGGTCTCATTAGTGATAGCCTACTATCGACATTATGGCCGTGGACAAATGGTTTCATGTCCAATATAAAACAGATGTGAGCGATTATCGTTGCAAAGGTACATGCATTCCACACTATACATTTATTGAAGCGGTATGAAGACTTAAAAAAAACCAAATCATATGAATGCGTGTGCAACTGTGCTCTTTTGTACAAGCAATAGAAAATGCAGTATAATGAACACGAAGGGTGTCTCTGCAGGGAGTTGAGTTTCTTTCAAGTTTGAGGATAAAAACGGGTTTGAATACAAGAAGTGGTTAGTTGGAGGCCGCGTCGAGGTGAGCGTTCCACAGCACCAAGGTAGGTAGATACTTGTGTAGTGGTTAGTCACGCTTGGCATAAACGACTCGGCTCACATCGACTCCTACAAGAGCGCTGCAAACAACATGACGACATAGGCCAATATGCCGACATGTTCTGTATATACCGCTATATATACATGCACACAAAAGATAACACACTAAAGGTAGGTGCGCACTATATGTTATCAACTCTGCGGTTGAAACAGAACGTCTTTGTTTACTTAAATTCTTGGACTGCAAGAACTATAATCATACCTAACATCTTCTTATATGATTTCTACGTATTTTCATCTCGGTGGTCCAGTGGTCGAACTCCCCACTTCTGATTCAGAAGTCGTGGAATTGATTCCGGGCTCACGCCAACGATTTCTCAGAATTCTTTTCGGAAGTTATGTGACATAAATAGCGATGACTGACAACTTTGTGCCCGGTGTATGGCACTACGTTCCCCACCTATTCCGTTTGGGACAAAACATATCGATTTGCCGAGTCAAGCTTAACAGCGGGTGCCTACACCTATGGGTAGTAAGTAGTAAAAGGCGTGAAGTTATGTTATGTTCGAACTAACGTTTTATAGCTCTTCTAGTTCAAACCCTTCTAATTCAAACCAACGCTTTTCCATGTTATGTGTAATTAATATGAGGTTGAGTAAACACCATTTTGGACTTAACAATTAATCCAAAATTAATATGGCATTCTGAGGCGTAATTACGGCTGCCTCTAGCTTGTGGTGTTAAAGTCGTAAAGTTGCAGAGTAACTACCATAAGCTTTTACTTTCACCTTTAGTCTCTTTTGACTGTACGTCTAAAGTAACAGAGATCTCATATCCTGGATACTGCTGGAGAGTTGAGATGATTGTCCTGTTTGCTATCCATGGCATCAGTAACATTCGCTCTTAACTTCATATTTCAAAAGCTTCTATGTTCTTGCGTGACGATCATTGCACAGTCCACAATTCAAAACCGATTACTAAACGCAGGTGAAGATTATAGTACTAAACCAATAAGGTTTTTTTTTCATGAATTTAAGTCGTGGAAGATGAATTTGAAATGAGCTGTCTAGTTCTCACAGTTCAAGAGATATGCAGTCTGGTGACAAACAGACATAACGATATTGGACTCCAAATAAAAGGAATACATAACCTTTGAGTTAACGAGACCCGCAAAAAGGTGAGGAAGTAATAGGGGCTTGCCATCAATCAGGTATGGGAACCAAGTCGATGAGTATTTTCCTGTACATTGCAAGTGTAATTTAATATTTTAAAAACATTGGTCCCACACCCTAAAATTCTAATTTAAATATATTAAATAAATTCCACCATCAAAGTTATTAAGAACTAATGAAACATAGACTCAATTAATACCATAACACATATATAATGAATAGGCGTATATAAGAAGAAAAAAAAAACTCCAGTCGCCCAATTACGAACGAAAGCAAGAGCGTCCTCGATCAGCATTAAACGGTTTGTCTCGGGAATCGAACTCGCGAGAGACGAAAGTGAAAGGAATAATGACTCGCATATCATATTAAATTTATACGGAATCATAGACCGGTATTACAAATTTGTTAATAGTGTATGTCATTAAAATTCACTTGTTTTTTTTTTTAAATATTCATAATGATAAGCAAGTGTTAATGGTCCTTTAATCCTTATGGTTCAAATTTGTTATCTATTTTTTTATATTTTATCTAAGATTTAATTAACACCCTATTAATATTCCGACAATTAAAAGGTATTTTATAAAATATATATAAATGTTAATATCTTGTATAAACAATAGCGTACGTATACTAGGGTGAAAGCTAATTCGTGCTAAAAGACAATATAATTAGTGAATTAAACAAAAAAATATAGGTATGGAATCCCGGGTGTGTCTGTGGCCCTCCTGTATATTTTGACATGACAGTTGTGGCTTGTGGCAATGACATATTATGACAAATGAAAATCAAAAGTATTTTAAAGTGATAAAGTTACTGTCAAATATGTTTAAGTTAACTTATGACTGAACACTTCTATTCGCAGTAAGTAGGCATGCATGAATGGGCCGACTGGACCAGCGAAATACAAGGACCTGTCAGAATATCGAAGTAAATTGGGTCATGCCGCGTTTCGTTCGGTGAGAGAGATATCTGGAGGAACACTCCTTCTATTTGATTCCCTATCATATCTTAAAAGCCGGTAACGCAACTGTAACACCATCGTGTGTTGTAGGGGTCCATGGACGACGCTAGTTACTTAACACCAGCTGACCCGCTTTCCTAAAAAAGGTAAAACTAATCGTGTTATTTCTGTATCATACCTATGACCGAATGAGTACAACAGTTCTGGAACGCTCCTGGATAGATTAGGTAGGTGTTGATGGTTATAATTCGTGCCAAAGGCTAATTAATGGAATTTGTATATTCATGCTAATAAACAAGTAAAATGTGTTGAAAAATCGTGATTTTCTCCTTTCAGAATTTCATTTTGACAAAATGCAATTGTTTTAATCAATTGTCGACTACAAAAATACATAATTTCGCTAAGAAATAAAAATCGAACTAAAACATCGAAAAGGGCAGAGCCGTTTCCTAGATACGTCCCGTAAAGTTAAACAAAAGAACCGATTGTGAAAGTGTAGGCACATACATTAACATTACTTATTGCAAACAACAAACTCAGATGCTACTTGACTGACTAGTGACTGCTATTTTTATGTTGTTTGCGAGTAGTTGCGACAAATAAAGTGTTAGGCATCACGACGCACGGAATGGCGGCTGAGTGCGCTTGTGTGTGCTTGTATGTGCATGTGTGCGTGCGTGTAAACACGTGATCACATCGCACAAGTAGGTAGATGTCGACGGCCGTGGTAGACTCGACCGTCGAGATCCCTTCATCCCTGTACGGTTCTATTTATACGTACACAGCAGGTGTGGTGAGCAGCGAGCGCGCGGGGTGGCGGGGCACGCGCGGGGAGAGAGGCTCATCCGCCTCTGCAGCGCTCGACCATCGGACCTTAGCGACGCCATATCGATTTCGAGGGTTCCCCCTGCGGCGCGCAACGCCTCCATTGTCCTACCCGGGGCTGGGATGCCTTGTTCGGTCCTTTCCTGTCTGATTATCTACATTGACCTTCCAAAAAACATGATATATTCCACCATTCATGTTACTTAAATGTATGTCTTGTAAAAGTAGATACTGGATGCTCTCAAATAAAGCCAGTATTTTTACAAATTCACAAATGGAGATTGAAATACCTATTTAACATCTCATCAGATCATCTTATTTGGGTATTTTTAACGTACCGTGTGGATAACGAAACCAAAAATGCCTCGTGGTGCATTGGTAAAACAACCGACTGCGGAAACGTGGTTGGTGGGTTCGAACTTTGAACCCCACCTGAGTACAAATATGTATGACAAGCATGTATGTTTGTATGGCGTCTTGGTGTTTTTTCTATTTATTACAAGCATGTATTTACAAAAGAAAAGAATATATGTATTAATATCCGTTGTCTAAGTTTCAATAACACAAGCTTCAGTTGCTTAGTTTGGAAATAGAGGGCGCTGTGTGGATTGTGTCCAAGATATTATTATTATTTCGTTATCATAAGTTTAATTCAATATATGTACTAAAATTATGCATGCGAAGTTCGTGACGATGGACGCATGGAGAGAAGTGGCATAAATTCAGTCATCGGTATTTGCCCGAGACCTCCGGATATACTCGTCCGCGTAAATCAAACATGCATACTAGCAATACTAATACATACCTAAATATTTAATTTTTACAAAAAGAAACTCAAATAAGTTAATATACTACAAAACAATTAAATGCATATATAAATGAAAGAGTTTCTTTCAACTTACCCTACTTTGCACGCAGCACCGCACGCGTGGTCTTTTTTCCAGTGGCCATCTTGACGAAACAAAGTTGACGGACTTCAGTTCGGACTTCAGTAATAAGCTAATAACACGAAAACAGTTATAATCGTAAAAGCTTGGGAGATCTTTAAGTCCTAATACGATACTTTTTTCTATCTACCCAGTAAGTGATTATGTCCGAGAAGATAGTTCTTGTACACAGAGCAAAGGAGCAGAATGTTCTATGTATTAAATAAAAAAGACAGTATCATTCTAATATAACTTAATATTCAGAAGACGTATTTTATGTATTCTTCTATGTTTAATTTCCTTATTACGAAAATTGTAACGACATAATTCCGATATAGTTGGTCGAACAAGTCAGTGTTATGTCAGATTAGAACTCAAGACGTTTGTATTAGAAGTAGAATACGGAATCATTAGCCCAGTGAGACAGTATGCATGAAGAAACGAACGTAACATGCAAAAAAAATGACAGGTACAAATACACATCTGTTTACCCCCTTGAAACTGGTAGACGCGTAGACGCTAGGCAAAGGCGAAAGCTTTAAAAAATAGATAAAGGGTTTCTTAGTCAATCCTAGTGTCGAAACTCCAAAAAAATAATAAATTTACTGAAAACTCTATGTATTGCCGTCGAAGTTCCTATGTAATTACACAAAATTTTATGATAAAATCAGTTGAAGTTTATGTACTTTGGGCTTCCAAAAATTTCAGGAGTAAACAAGTAATATTTGAAAAATATACTTAAAAACATATTTGCATTGCTTTTTTCTTGTTTTTTTTTGTTATAGGTATAATAAAAGTATAACTACGTACCTCACTTAAAACCTCCACATAATGCTCTTCTCTATGACATTTATAATTTTTGGCTAAAGTACTACACGATATTCAGCTTTATTTGGATGGCTTGTAAGATTAAAGTAGCTAAACAGAGCCTACTATATCCCACGGCTGTTGGCATTACGCCGTACGCGGACAGGCACTAAACCAGACGAAAACATTTCATATTCACTAATTTTTTTTTTTGAAGACTCCTAGTATTTCGACACTAAAAAGTAACCTTAGTCAATAGCTTGACTCTATTAAATGATTCTGGCCAGCCTTATCGTAAATGAGTCGGAAGTGACAGACAAAACTTTTAATAGGGCATACTTAAGTAAGTTTTTTCAGAATATAACAAGACGAAGTATTTTGAATCTAGACATTTCAGTCGGGACAAAATACATGTATATAAATTGTTTCTTGTTTTAGGAAATACAATGACAGAATTTCAAATATTCGATTTCAAACTCCAGGCATGTTTAATAATTTTTGTATTTAAAAAAAAAAAACATTTTAATCGATATTTATTGGTATTCCATGTTTAAACTCATGGAAAAGAAATAGGGTATCAATGACTGAAAACTTTTGTATATTGTACATCTCTGAAAGATCGCCACGCATCAAATTGGAACATAATATTAAACAAACTCAAATTCTTACATGTATTAGTTTCATCATTTAAATGTCATTAATTTCGTCATTCATTAGATCTACTTCAATGTACGAAAAGTGCACACGAGAGAGACTATCATCATGTCGCCATCGAGTCTCTTCTCCTGTCTGTTCTGACCTCAGTCAATATTACTTACTTTTATAATTTTGGTCCGCTAACTTAAGACTTAGCGAATGAACTTGATAACACTTTAAGTCTTAGTGTTTAATGTCAGCAGCCTAGTCTACTTTAATATGAAAGAAATATAATGGACACCAAAATGTAGTTAGTCATGTTGGTTTGGTCTTGAAGGTGGTCCACATCGGCTCCCCTTGTTGACGTCGAGGATGAATAACATAGGGACATGACATCGGAGGGAGCGTTCTCCTCTCCCCCTCCCCCCGGCAACCGTCAGCCGCCTCGCCGCCGCCACCGCCGCAGCCGCCATCGCCCGGCTGCTTGCCCGAGTGCCGCTTGCCGGATCGAGGCCGCCTCATTCTGGCTGCGACGCTCTCGCGCACCACACACGTATCGGCTGCAGCGCGACACCGCCGCGCGCTCTGTGCAGACCCCCGCCCCGCGACCCTCGCGTTCTTCCCGCTCTCCGCATCGCAACAACCCTCCACGTTTAACCGACAACGAAAATTGTTTTGTTGCAGCGGAATATGCTAGAGCAGATGACATCGTCGGCGAGTTTACAAGTCGGCGAGGTCGTGCCACACTTCGGGCTATATCCTGAAAGCCGCGGATGCGGCGACTTGTCTTCCGAGGCATCATCGGATGCTGCCGAAGACACTGAATTACCAGAGTGCAAAATAAAAAGGAACTATAATTGCGCCAAGTGTACATTCTACACGCAAAATCCGCGCGCTTATCTTGTACACACGCGCGACACACACTTTGTAAAACTAAAAATATTTGATTGTCCACATTGTGTTTATGCGTCAAAACATCACCAGAAACTTATCAGACATATTAAGATGGTTCACGAAATAGGCCAAGAGTCTCAAAGTCGTGGTCACAAGTCGTCGCCGTCGGTCAGAACAGATGCTGAGTTATCAACTACCGCACAAGACGCTGCAGATGAAAATATACGGATAGAAGATCTTTGTGAAGAAGTAGAAGACTGCGAAGATATGATGATGGAAGTCGAAGAAGAGGCCGATTACCCTTCAGAGTTCGGCGAAGACATAGATATAGCAGACGACTGTGCCACAGAACAAACAGCGCCATCGAACTTGCTAAAAACAAAAAACAACGTCAAATTTTTCTCATGCGAAAAGTGTACTTATGTCACCCACATAAAAACTAGATTCACCAAACACGTCAAGTACCATTCAATGCCCATGATTAAGTGTACTATGTGCGATTTCCGTACACCATACAAGTGGAACTTGGACCGTCACATGAAGAACCACGGCGGCAGTGGAAGCTTTCACTGCTCCATGTGCAATTTCAACGCGGACATAAAACAAAGCTTGACCGTCCACGAGATAAATCATCATACACCACCGCCAGGGCAGTTATTGACGACACGTCGTCGCAACCGGGTGGGCGCCAGTGACATTGCCGTCAGTGAGGCCGAGGCGCCGAGCTCGTCGTACCCTAAGGAAGAGGAAGGAAGCGGCGACTCCCAGTCCTCACATTCTGTCTCGGTGAGTTTCCAGTTTTATATCTACCTACGCGTGTTATGGGGCCGCGCCCCGGCGTCAATCCGCCGCCGCTCCGCCGGACCACTGACGTCACGAACATGTTCATTGTTATCAGCAGGGACTCAGTCGCAACACTCACGCCGATTGCATTACGCCTCGTATCGCTTCTCCGTGAATGTTATTTACATTATTGCATGCCTCTGTCATAGCGCTGCGCTACTCACTTCTCACTTGCACGATCTTGACTCACGTTGTGAGTGTCTGTCAATATAGATGGCTGTAAAAATTGCATAGGTACATTACATTACTTATGGTTCTCGATTGCAACATAGGTCAAGTAAGACATGTTGTTTTACAAGTAGGGACATAGCTAAACAATTTCATAAATGTTCCGTCCTCTTCCCAATTTTATCGTGGAATAACTAAAATAATAGGGGTAATTTACAGCTTTTTATCCGACTGCGCCAAAAGACGGATTAAATGACATAATTAGGAGTTACATAACAAGGCTACATTATTTTCCGGAATTCCCCTGGGGTCAAGGCATTATTTTATACAACAGGGTTAAATTGTTAAATATTTTCGTTTAATTTTTTTATTGTTAAAAAAATTACGTTTAATTCGCGTAATCTTAAGATTCAATTGTGGTAATCATTTAGACGCCAAAATAAAAAAAAAACAGATCCAAGTTGTATCAAAATTTACGTCTCATTACTTTCATTTAATTATATATTAATAAGTACCTAATATGCATAATTGATAATACTATGATATTGATAAAAATAAATAAATGGAAATATGGCACATAATGTCAAAAATGTAATATAACTAACTATATACCACGAGGTAGGTAGTATACTTAATCAAATATACATTTTACTTGAATATCTACGCAAACCGTTACGACGCTGTCTTGATAACTCAATTATATAAAACAAAATAGGTTAGCATGCTGGATAGTGTATAGGGATACATTAATTCTAAATTATTTTTGATTATTAATTAAAAATCTCTTTAGTTTCCATAAAACTTGATAGTGGTAGACCTAAGCAGTTCGTTATATTAATGGGCCGCCTGGACCGGTAAATTACTACGACCCCTCACAAGATCGACATAAAGAGGTTCATGTCGTGTTTCATTCGGTGAGAGACACGCGTGCTCGTTTGCCATTCTATTACATAAAAAAAATCGATACTAATGTAAACCTCTTTTATTTTATTTAAAACAAAGAAAAAATGAGGCGGCAAAATCTGTAGTAAGTTGTGTGAGATTTAAAAGTCATGCAATGTCTACATTTGAGTTGACATGATATGTTAAAAACAGTGGCCATTTTAGTATATAGTGTTATACATAGATACTATGCGTCCTTGTTGAGGACTTACAGTTAAGGCATAACAAGGCTGTGGTTACGTTATCGCAATATTGGGTCTGCTCGTAAATATGTGCATTAGGTATATATTGTGTTACCATTGGAAGACCCATACCTACGTTGGTAAAGCTCATTGCGCTCGTTCGTCATAACAACAGAACCAAAAAAAATAGTCTTTAGTCTAAATTCCAATCATCAAATACAATTTTAGTCAAATAAATATGTAATACAATAACACCATTGCTACCGGTTTGGTTGAAGAACCATACATATAATGATCTAAAAAAATATTATTCACTTCAATTTATCAATTTATTCACCTGTACAATCTACAATAATCTATGTTTATGTTTGCAGGAAATGGGTCTTCAGTACGTAGAAAGAGAAACACTAAGTTGCAAAAGTGACTCTAACGATGGAGCACACTCCGACGTTGCCCATCAGAAAGACAGACATCGCTCAGCAAACAACAGTTCTGACGAATCAAAACAAAAACGAAGCAGAAAAATTCCACGACCAATACCACAGCTCATTCCGTTGAATACTTCAACTCCTAACCAAAAACAAACAGGCAACGGGGAACCCCCGCCGAAGAAAATCAAAGAATCTTCACCCATCGATTTAACAGAAATAAATCAAAACAGAATTAATAATTTACCAGCTGATATTACATTGATTCCTGTCAGGAATAATATAACAAGTAAAGAAACCGGAGCTCGTAAAAAAAATGAATCATTCTTTGACAGATTAAAAGAACGATTACTAACAGAGACTGGAGAAGATGGATCTCTCAGGTGCAAAAATTGCGGTTTTGAAAGTAAATGTTTATCGGAACATTCTGTGCATGAAAAAACTTGCGTAAAACAATCAAATCGAGTCAATACAAATGCATCGGTGACTAGTTTGAGTTCGACGCGTTGTCAAAATTGTAGACATAGGTGCAAATCAAGTGCTGATTTATACATTCACATGCAGACCTGTGGTAAGAATGTACACGGGAAGGATAGCAAACACATACAAAATAAAAACGAAGACAGCAATGACACGTCTATGCAAAGTCAAGATAAAGAGACCGAACGGCATCCAATGGAGAATGTCGTTTTTGTATGGAACAATATCAATCAGGACACTAATAAATTTGATATTCCTTTAGATATAAGCATAAATGACGATTCCACGCTACCGGAAACAAATAGGAACTGCGATATCGAAATAGTGGACGAGAGTGAAACTATGAACTTGTCACCAAGTCAAGCAGTCGGAAAAAAAGTATTCAAATGTCCGCATTGTCCATTTTTCTCGACAACCGCATCCAGATTTCACGTGCATATTGTTGGCCACTTGAATAAAAAACCATTCGAGTGCTCTCTCTGCAAATACAAATCCAATTGGAGATGGGACATAACTAAACATATCAAGCTGAAATCAGCTAGAGATCCAGAACATAATATTGCGAAGGTTTTAATGACTGATGAAACAGGAAGAAGAAATTATACTAAATACAACCAATTCTTAGCTATGCCAGTGTTAAATGAATATGGAGAAAATGAATTTCATTACTTGGAGACCAATCCATCTGTAAACGGTACAATGGAAATTGATGATTCATCACACGACCTATCAGAGGTGAATGCACAATATGAAACTCAACCATTAAATCTGCAGACGCAACACAATGAAGATAATAAATATGGCTTCAATGAAAATAAAGACGTAAACGATATGAAGAAACCCAAGAAAACATTGTGGAAATGTAAAAAATGCAATTACAAGTAAGTCATACGTTATTTTCTCTCGAAACAAATTCATTTAAAATTGTTGATATATGTGTCTTTGTTAAATTGTCATACACGTGAAGGATATAATATAATAGTACTAGTTGACCCGCCGAACTTTGTTCCGCATCAAAAGTAATACATAAGTTAATTTCGAATTGATCACTTTTTATTTTCTATATCAAACATGAACTATAGATGAAAACCACCCCGTTGACACCCTCTATGTATTAAAAAAACGCATCCAAATCCGTTGCGTAGTTTTAAAGATCTAAGCATATAAGGAGACAGACAGCGGAAAGCGACTTTATTTTATACTATGTAATGAAGTTAATTTCTAATTTCAGGGATCCCTCGAAAGAAGCGCTTCTCGAACACGTTCGTGAACACACAAGAGATGGCGCGCAAGATGAATCCCAAAAGACTGGTGTGAAGAAAACTGACAACGCTCCTGATCCAGCAGATTTAGCGTACCGCTGCGGTCATTGTCATCAACTGTCTAATTGGAAACATGTTATACAGGTATTAATGAGATTATTTTGTAAAGATTAGACCAGCATCCGCATAGATGATTATTAATTTGAAGGCAAAATGCACTCAATATCTATAAAAGATGTGATAGTGTGTCATAGTGACAATGGAAGTTTACCTATTCGAGTATGGAAGTGTTTATATTCCAGAACTGCCTATGACAAAATTATCAGTATTAAAACAACTTTCCTAAATACTCATATTAACTTCAAAATTGCGAATTGCGACCACGTGAATTTTAGTGTCATGTTACCTATCATAAGTGGGTAGATATAAAATGTCCTAAAAGTAGTTTAATAAATGTGTGTGACTAACTTAGTTTTCTTTTATTATTACAGAGACACTGCCGTTTGAAACACGAAGGCATCGTCAAAGTTATAACAACGGTGAAGCCCAAGCCTGACCCACAGAACATGTCCGAAATAAACGAAGCCTGTAATAAATGTCCTTTCAGGAGTAATTGCAAAAACGTACTTCTAGAACATATGCAACAACATGAACCTTCGCCCGATTCAATATTCAAATGCTATTTCTGTCCATATTTCGTGAAAGACCAACAGGATTTGATACAACATTTACTTGTGCATGGTGTAACTGAACCCGAAGAATTTATTACAAAAGCGATGGATGGTAAATCACCACCGCTTGAACAGCAACCAGTGACTTCAATATGTTCAACAAAACGCCACAAATGTTCTGAATGTCCATATGAGACTAATAGCAAATCACAATACATGTACCACGAACAGTTTCACAGCACTCAAGCGGACACGCCGTACAAGTGTCCTGAATGCAATTATAGCGTTTCCAAGAGACACCTCCTGCATCAACATTTAAGAGTCCATGGAATTATTAATAAAACACTGCATCTTGAATACGGATTAGATCAGCCATCTACTTCTATACAAAATAAGAGTGACATTAAAACTGATACACAAAGAGAATTGGATGAGATCCCATTCGTTTGGGTTTCAGCTAAGAACGAGTTTCATAAAATGTACAAATGCAGATACTGTTCATATGTTAATGCTCAAAAATGTAAAATACCAAATCACGAAAAAATACATTGTATCGTGTTCGAAAACAATGATACTACTATTTATAAGTGTCTTGAATGTAAATTCACATGCGACAACGCTGGCAAACTAGCTGATCATTCTAAAATGCACTCAGATTTCTATGGACGCATCTATTGTCCGGTCGAAGACGACATTCCAGATGAAGAACAAATCGCTAAATTGCGTAAAGTTATTGAAATGGAAAAAATAAATAATCCTGATAACTCGCCACAAGATGGTACATCAAGTGACAACAAGGAGATTATATTAATGTACTTTTGTCATAAATGCCCAGCGAGGTTTTTGGGAGTTAACGATTTGCAACATCACAGCAAGTTTCATGATAACTCACTTGAATACAAATGTAAATACTGTGAGTACTCAGTTTCACAAGAAGATGAACTGGCCACACACGTTGCCGTGCATACAGATGAATATAACACAAAAACTAAAATGCTTAAATTTATACACAATACACATCCTCTACATAGACAACCTAGGCTAGAATTCAAACACAGCCCAACAAATGCCGAGATAACATGGATTGTCACAATAAGTCCTCTTCCTACTATTCAAAATGTTGTGAAAAAACCCAACGAACCAAAACATGGGCCAAAACAATATTTTTGTAAATTATGTCCGGCTAAATTTTTTAAAAGTTCAGCCCTTGGTTATCATATGGGATTGCATGGTAGCGATGGTGAATATAAATGCAGGACATGTAATTACGCCGTGAAGAATGTAGGAAACTTGGCCAAGCACGAGTTCTTGCACGAAAACGAAAACAAGCCCACGACTTGTGATTATGAATCCGGCGAAGATGTGGATTATAAGAATATTCCGTTATCAGGCACAGATTTGTTCCAGAGGAAGACAGAGGCGCAAAAGAGGGTATTGGTCGATAAAGATAAGCTGGTGAAACCGAATGATCATTTCCCTCCTGTTTTACAAGCTGATCCACAATTCGGATATTTGATGCACGGTAATCCCGAATTTATTTATCCTACTTATTTGAAAAATGGTCGTCAAAAGGAAAAACGTTATAAATGCCATAAATGCCCATCGGCGTTTGAAAAACGGGAACAATATAAAATTCATTTATCACTTCACGGTTCAAAGCAAAGATACAAATGTGAAATATGCGATTATTCGGTGAAATATTATGCCAACTACGTCCAACATATGAGGAAACATCAGATGAATGACGAAGCACAAGCAGAACGGAAAAAAGAGAATGGTGATTACGTTATACCGGAAAATCAAGAAGACGATGCGAAAAAGGACTATGGCACCAAAAACATTAAACTAGCAATAAAAACTATGTCAAAAGACCATGTAAAAAGTGATTTCCAGGTATTCTCACTTACCGATCAGCAAACTCTTCGGTTGTTACAACGCAGAAGATCTATGTACGGATATGGCAAAGATGCCAACACGTCAGAAATTTCTCCAACGAAGGAACGGAAACAGCACTTGTGTCTGTTATGTCCATACACGAACCAACGTCAGGATTCTTTGGCCAACCATTACAAGAGACATGGTGACACAGATGTAATAAGTGGGGGCAGTCACAAATGTTCTTTCTGTGATTTGGTTGTAGTGCAATCACATTTTCTTCGTGAACACTTAAAGACTCACTTCAATTACCACAAGAGTCACGCACCCGAGTGTTTTCAAGCAAACGAAGAAGTTAGTTTTGTAATTACTAAATTGGACGATGAAGAAAGTGAGCCGGTCGATCTCAAATTAGACACACGTACCAATAATGTTGCGTGTAATGACGACAAAATATTTGTTAAAATGAAGACTGGAGAATTATTAGTGGAATAATTGTCTTCTTGGGATATAACTTGTAATACATAATTAAATTAGGAAATGATAAGTTTAGTTTTAGTATAAGCCAAATAAAAATGTCGATGTTCACCAAAGCATAGCTTGCCATATTAGATATAATAATTGTGGCCATTTTGGGTACCTATCTACAACAAAAAAAAAAAGAAATTACAAAAATTACTGTGTATCAAATCAACCAGAGTTATAATTAAATGGGCTTTTTAGTCTATTCGTTACCAGAAATGAGTTTTGTATAAACTCTTAAAGTTACTATTAGTACACTAAATGAATGGAAACTACAATATTATCTTTTTAAAAGACAAACAATCAAGTTTTTTGTAACTCAGGGTCACTCCTTTTTGAACCAGATGAATCTTGGTGTGGCCTCGTTCCATTCAATGTTAATACTTAGTGCTACCGAATAAGGCTAAACCAGGTTTTAATCTATAATTTAAGTCCAAGTACTATCAAATGGGGTGACTTAGTATCAAATGGTACCTACAGTATAACTTATACTTTTTTTACACTGCAAACACACTGCCTATTTGCAGTCTAAATAATAATATCTTGGACACAAATCATATTATATCTTAAAAATAAAAAGGTACTTCTTAGTATATAGGTTGTTGTGGCAAAGTTTCATTCCTATTCACCCCTTGATCCCAAGTTACCCTTTTTGATGGTGCCTACTTTGAAAATTAATGTATATTAATTTAATATTGAATGTTTTCTTTATAATATTTAACTATTTCATTATGTGTTTATAATTGCTTATTAAAACAAATAGTTAAAAACTGTAGCATAGCATTATTATGAGACCATTGTGGTTATAATACATCTCAACAATATTATTTAAATTTATATAAGCCCTATGATATACAGGGCAAGCTAATTTAGTAGATGTGTAATTTAAAATAAAATTAATTTTGGCCTGTATGGGTCATGTATAAAAAAACATTTATTCAGAAGATATCAGTGTTGGATTGATAAATTCAAATTATTGAAATTTAAAAGACCATACCTACCTAACTTTAGTACTGAGACAATATTGTAATAAACTTTATAAATATGTGTGCATACATATTTTTAACAAAATAATATTGAATAGAAACATCAAATGTAATTTATACCATACTAAAGAGAAACACTATTATTATAACTGTTTGTAATCATGGTTCGCATGATGTGCAAGTTTTATAAACTTTCAAATTTTGTCCTAAAGGACATATTCATTTTGTGCAAATTTTCACAAATATATGATTATTCAAATATAAATGTTGTTTAACTGTTTAAGAAAAAGGTGCAGCTGGCATATTATGAACTCTTAACTCCAGCCAGCATGCGCGCTGTCTTTCAAATTCGTATTTTCAATGACTCCTTTCAGCTTGACAGTGACTACTTGTCTCCGACTGGTGTGTTAGCTGGCTGGTATTAAGAGCTCATAATTGGCCCCCTGGTGGAACAAAATGAAATCCAAACTTCACTTAAAGCAAAATTTATTGGTTTACATTCAAACTAAACACATCTTAACTACTCAACATGATTTTATAATCAGTGATAGTAGTGTGATGCCAATACAGTAAAACTGAAACCGCATATTATAATATTAAAAGTGAGTGATACAATACAGTATCATACAGTAAGGAGTACAAGAGTCAACTCTAAATAAATAATAAGTTGTTCTAACAGAACTTCCAGCGGTTACCACATTCATTACAAAGCACAAAGGTGGTCATCGGTTCATCAGAACTTCTTGTCTGCAATTGGTTGTAAGTGCAATTCTTCTTTTTGCACTTACCACATTTAAGCATCTCAGTTTTAGTTCCTTGTACTGTAGCCAGCTGAGCATCATCAATAGCCTCTTTGATAAACTTTTCTCGTAATTTTTTCATTTCATCACTGGCCATCTCTTCTGGAGTCATTTTAGCAAGCCTGCCAGCTGAGACCACACCATTGAGATAATTGGTACGCAGAGTTGGATTTTTCGGGTCTTTGAGATTGGCTACTCTTGAACGTACCCTGTTCTTATATCTCATATCGGTATTCTTAAACTCAGCATAAATACACTCCTCTAATTCTTCAGCCAGCTCCTCAGGGCTAGCACAAGCATTTGGATTTTCTCCATCAACTTTTAGTGCTTGCATAAGAAGTTCCCGGCATTTGAGTCTCACAGCATCAGTGGTATTTGACTGGGGTGGGAATGAAGATTGCATTTTTTTGTCCTTGTCTTTATCATCCTTCTTATCTTTATCTTTACCTTCCTTTTTGGATTTTGATGTGCTGCCATTGTCTTTATTAGGTGTGCCAGGTGTTGAAAGGAACTTCTTCCAGTTTTTAATTAGAGTCTTACACAAAGATATTACCTCTTCATCCTTGCTAGATTTACGAAGAGCATTCACAGTCATTCCTATTCTTGTTTTTGTCAATACATCTAAATTAATAGCCATTGTTTGAAGAGTCTTCAATAGCTCCAAGGCTTCTTCTTGGCCCTAAAAAGAATAATAAAAGCAATAAGTAATATAACTCTACAAAACATTCTATATTGTATTTTATACTATATGTCTAATGCATTCTGCATCTTATTTTACAAAGTATTATCACCCATAACAGCATTACGAAGTGAATTATGATTGAGAATAATATATCATTAGCGGGCTTAATTCTTGCACTCTCTTTCTTATTTAATATAAACTCACCGTGCCATCATCAGATGTCATCTTAGTGAGCTTCTTCTGTATTTTCATCACATCTTCTTCGACGCTCATTGTTGATGTGTTAATTATGGTAACAACAAATTCCCGCGTTTATTACGAAAACAAATTAGAAAAATATTGATAAATCGACCACCACACCGAAATTGTCACTAAAGCGTAGATAGGGATGCCATAAGTTAATGGAAATAATCGACAATATTTTTGAAAATCGGAATTTACTGTATCGATAGTACAATACGATCGACTTATAACAGCCATTCTATAATATTTAAATCGTGTTTACTGTAGAAATTTTAAGTTTTGGAACAACGTTGATGTCAGTCGGTGGTCAGTCAGAAAGTTGATAGATACTAATAACTCGCCCGTTACAGATAGTTAAACAGTCGGTTGGTAATTATCAAAAACGAAAAGTATTGATGAATTAAAATGGAGCAAAATTAAATGCACACCGCTGAAACATTTTATAACACATTTTTTTAACTATATTGATTATTATTAATATTTTTCTATTTAGATAATTGCAATATAGAGTCAGCATTCAGAGTCATCAACAATAGATGCTAATCGAGAACCAACGATGGATTAGTGTTCGAAAATAATGTTGATTCCCATCTCTAGTTTATTTTTTAATTTATTTTATGGCAGAGAATAGAAGTCTTCAGCTTAGGCTAAAGAAATAGAAATAAAATAGAGTAGAGTCGGAATTTTAAATAAACAACAACCACTGATGTTTACAGTGTTGTTAGTTTATGATGAAAAAAAAAAATAGTGTTGTAGCAAAGTGAATGAAGGAAAAAACTCTTGAATGAATAAAATTGCCACCATTGTTTAGTTTATGCATAGTTAGTATATCGTAGTTCAGAAACTTGTAAGATTATCCCATTTTCAATACATCACGTAATTGAAACTATAGATGTATAAAATATAACAATTATAGGTAGGTTATGAAAAAAAATCGTATCTTCTTAAATTCATCTTCAGATGAAAAATTTTCACTATCAGGACATTTTTAAGACTTAAATTTTTATACAGTTTTTAAGAAAATTATTTGTTACATAAAGTTTTAGAAACTTTGTAATAAAGTATTTAAAAATGTTGTTGGTGAGTCAAATTATTTATTAAATTGAGTAGTATAAGTTTTAGAGTGTATAGTATAATTTGAGATGATTAACTATTTCACTCATTGTTCATTCATCTGATTGAAATAAGAACTGAATGCATCACTATTACTTTAAATATGGCAACATTATTTTACAAAGTGACCATACTGTCAGCTAGCTTTGTCTAAATAAAAATACGACTATAGAAGCTTAGTGTTATGTATATCTGATAGGGGACCAAATGACCACAGCGTTTTATACAATAGTATTATAATTTTTTATTTTATAATTTCTAATTTATAAAGTATTAATGACTGTAAAAATAATTATGTATTTGTGTTTTTTTCTTTCCAAGGATAAAAAATACGGATGCGTTTGAGACAGTCTAAATTATTAAAAGATAATAATATCACACCTGAAATTTATTTTACACTAGCTGACCCGGCGAACTTTGATCCGCATCAAAAGTTTCAAAGTAATCAATGAGTAAAATTTGGACATTAAAAAGTTCAATTTGTGCTATTTATCAGCACGCGTCTTGGCCAGCACTAATGTCCCGTTATGTTAATACTGCAATATCTTCAAAAAATTCATATAAATTGCATGCTGTAAAGGGCCAGGTCATCTATATTACATGCACAATCTATTTAAGACACTTATTTGGATGAAAATTTATGCTGTAATGTTGAAAATCCCTTCGTAAATAAGCCATTCTTTCTCGTAAAAAGTAAAAAAATAAAAATGGTCGTCATATGCCTTCGCGGACTTTTTTGTAGACTTTCTGAAAGTGTTTAATAATGTGGCACATAGTTTTGATCACTTAGGGTTGAGCCAGCGTTTGCAATTAAAGTACGAAATCTCGAAAATTATAATTTTTTGTTTACACATCATACATGAATTTAGATCAAAACCACCCTGTTGACATCCTCTACCTATTAAAAAAAACTGCATCAAAATCCGTTGCGTAGTTGTAAAGATATAAGCATATAAGGGGACAGACAGCGGAAAGTGACTTTGTTTTATACTATGTAATGATTACATTGGACCTCCGTATTGTACTGCTCTCCAATCCTTTCCCTCGGCTACTAAACCAAACCCACCAGAACCCGCGCGCTGGCGTGCGGGAGGCCTAGGGCTACTACCCACTGAATGGGTTATAAGCATCAGGAGGAGGAGGAGCATTAGCGAAATTCCCTAGGGAGCTACAACTCCGCTATAAAGAAGCGTACAGTCGGTGGCGCCTCCAACGAACCTACCCGGCCGCACTGGGAGTACATCTTCCCCGGGTAGGTCCCGGACGCGCTTGCGAGTGGTGTGCACTTGTAGCATCGAAGTGGCGAACACAGTGATAGCCGCCGTCACCTTCGAGGACGACCGGCAGGATCGGGACAGATCTCACCCGATTCCGTCAAACCGGACTAGACGCTCGGCCACCCAGGTCGGGCAGGCCTCCAACGTCTGTTGGGCGCAGGTCACTTCTCTGCCGATTCGGCTCATGTACTCATCGTTTAACAGTGGTGGAGCCAAGCAGTTTGCTGCATGAATGGGCCGGCTCGACCGGTGAAATACCACGACCTCTCAGAAGACCGACGTAAAGTGGCTCATGCCGCGTTTTGTTCGGTGAGAGAGGTAGCCCGAGGCCCACCCCGTTCCCCATCCTTTCCTATCCCCTACCCCTTAAAGGTTGGCAACGCATCAGTAACACTATATGTGTTGCTGGTGTCCATGGGCGGCGTTGGTTGCTTACCACCAGGTGACCCGCCTCCTCGTTTGCCCTCCTATCCCATAAAAAAAAAGAAGCATCCGTGCCCAGCGAGTATCTGAGTCAAGCAAGAGGATTAGGCAGAACGCCACCCAAGGCATCTACCAGACCAGCTTGTCCTGGAAGACCAGCTTGTCGCACCAGTCCCCAGGACCAATCGGAATCCCTCCTGCCTCAGCCCTTCGTGCCTGAAACTAAGCGCCTGCTAATAAAAAATTAGCAACTTTGTTCTAAGCTATAAAACAATGGTCAAAAATGAAACCAATTATCTAACCATTTATGTGCAAAGCTATAATATACAGATACAGTATGTCTCATTAATAAACTTTGGTAGTTAAGACAAGTGAAAGATAAGAATGAACCTGGCAAGAGAATAAGGACGGGGATAGAAGAATGAGTGGTAAATTATTTCTATAATACATAAATAATCCTTTATCTTTTACCGTGAGTGTCGAAACCATCAGATTTCATTCGAACCAATTGATTCGAATTCGAACCAATTTTCTATGGAATGAAATAAGTCAATGAGTAAGCACGTCACCTGATGGTAAGTAACTATCTGTATACTACCTATCTGCAACACAATGAATATTACAGTTGCGTTGTAGGGAATTAGATGGGAGGGGGCGGTCAGGCCGACATCTCTGTTCTAACTATGTTTAGTTTGTAAAGTAGGTTTGAAATATATATAAAAAAAGAAAACAATCATGATTGTGGATGAACTTTAATACCGACTAAAGCCACTGCTTGTTGCCACTTCTGACAGACTTGTCTTGTGGTTTTCACCAATAAGTGACTCATGAGGAAGGTTCAGGTATATTACTTGTAAAAGCTGTGTGTTTTAATTGATTCAAATCACTACCGACCTATATTTTCGTATTTTGGTATATGCTTCGTAGATATATTATGTTCTTCATTTACACAGATTTAGTAAAAATGGATTATTTTAATATTATCTGTGTGGCAGATGCCCATGAGCGGGGTTAGTTGCTCATCCTCCCGCTCCCCCCCCCCCCATCTCATCCCAATGGTATCATTATTACCTACTATTTTTATCATTCTGTGATAATTTTTAAGTACCTAGATATTTATTTGAAAACTTTAGCACAAAACGGAAACAAGTTTTAACAAGGTCACTTAATAGAGCCCTTTGAATATCTAACTCTAAAAAATATAAGCTCTCCTACTAGGACGTGGCGTAGACATAGCTAATGCCGTAGTTACATGAGCTGTGGTAATATAAAACACAAGTGTTGTTTGATACACAAATCCCACGACCTTTTCCCTGAGTGACAGTTGTGGAGCCACGTCGCTGCTTCAATGGGACGGCACGACTGGTGAAATTCCACGACCTTTCAGAAGAATAACGACATAAAGTGGTTTATGTCGCTTTTCGCCTGGTGAGAGGGTATTCGGAGACCCAACTCTTACTCCTCTCCCCTCCCCGTCCCACTTCTGACCTCTTCCCTATCCGATTTTAAAGGCCGGCAACGCAACACTATCTATGTTGCAGGTCTCCATTGGCGGCGTTGCCGCGTCGGTTGCTTACCGTCAGGTGACAAGCCCGTTTGTTTGTCCTTCTAGTATCACTGAAAATTACACAGGGAAATCGTTCAACTCCGAGACCGTTAGTCATTGGTATTGGTATGGAAAACAATTGCAATAACAAGCCAGAAACGATAAACAGGTATTAGTAACAGTAGGGAATTTACCTCGATAGCCAAGCTGTGACACATTTAAAAAAAATGCAAGAACACCGTCATAAAATATTGCAAAGCTGATGCACAAACTACGCGCTAAGTTTTTATGAGCATTTTCCTGGAAATTTAAGTACCTACTTGTGTATTGTTATGTATAGAGATAAACATATTATTCATGAACAGCATTATCATAACTCTTCAGGTTCAAATTGGGGCATAGTTGTGATTGTATGTATTTATGTATAAGTGATAAGAGAGGAAATTCTGTATTTATGATCAAGTGTTTCTAATCAATTACAACTTCAAATTGACACGTTTTGCTTCGTTATAAGTTGAGAGTTTTACCAACAGCTAATTGATTTGTTTTTGTAGCTACACTATTTTAATAATAGAAATCCATTGTCTAAATCGATTTTTTATAATATCGATCATACTACAGGAAAATTGGGCTAGTACTTGCCTACTATTGGTATACCGTATAGTAAATCTATTGTTGACACCATATCAACACCTCCGCAAGAGCTTATTGTTCAAATCAAATAGAGCGCGTTTCCCAAAACACGCGTTTCACAAAATCACTGTCACCAACTGAGTTATAAGATATTTTATCACATCTAAATATTATTAAGGACATATTTCTGTCAGATAAGAATAAGTTTCCTTAAAGTCTCGGTGGCGCAGTGGTTGAGCACACGGCTTCTGATCCAGAGCCTGAGAACCTGGGTTCGAATCCTGACACTGGCTCACACCAATGAGTTTTAAAAATTGATTTCGGAAGTTATGTGTGATAAATATCGATGACTGAAAACTTTGTGTCCGGTATGGCAATAGGTTCGCCACCTATTCCATTTGGGACGTAAAAAAAACGGCGAGACGAGGCTTTGCCGTGCCTACACCTTAGGGTTACAAAAGGCGTGAAATTATGTATGTATATGTATGTATGTTATGTATAAGAATATGCCAGTTATTCGTTGACTGTGCAAAATTTAAACCTTACTTGTACTTTTTTTTCCATAAAATGCTGAAAATATGTACACGAGAATTGTGATCATCTTAAAACATTCTGATATCTGGGGAATCAAGTTCATAAGCGACATGTTTGAACATGATCGTAGGAGGATAATGCGGAATAACGCCCCAGGCTAGCTAGTTTTAAATGTAAATTATTACTGATTCTATATAAAGATATGAAATAAAAATCAAAAACAATGTAGGCGAGATTAAGATGAAATAACAGCGAGCTATTTAAATTCCTGTACAGCCTGTATAATTCTTCTTTATATAAAATATCTATTTTTAAAAAGGCTATGTTCCTTGGTGGATGTTTTTGGAGAAAAGGTAACGTGACCGGTCTATATTAGAGCAACAGGTAAAAAACTAGTGCATAATTTTCATTATTGTTTTAAGCTCCACGACGAAGATCGACGTAAAGTGGCTCATGCCGCGTTTCGTTCCGTTAGAGAGTTACCCGGAGGCCCACCCCCCTTTCACCATCCTTTCCTTTCCCCTATCCCTTAAAGGTCGGCAACGTAACAGTAACACTATATGTGTTGCTGGTGTCCATGGGCGGCGTTGGTAGCTTACTATCAGGTGACACGCCTGCTAGTTTGCCCTCCTATCCCATTTTTTTTTGTCTGATAACTTTTTTAATTCAGATACTTTTTCATTTCATTTTTCATAATTTCACGCCGCAGGAAGGAAGTCGGATTGAAGGAAAAGTAAAAGTAAGAAAGGACATGCTCCGGTGGTTCGGACATGTAGAAAGGATGGATGATGCAAGATTGACTAAGCAGATATACAATGCAAAAGCGGATGGATGTAGGAGTCGAGGACAGCCTAGACACATATTCCAAGACCAAATAGAACGTGTTCTGGAGGAAGGTGATTAGCAGCCTCAAAAATCGACACGCGTCAACGAAGCGGGTGAGGTGTGTAAGAATCGTGCCTTATGGCGCTCCGTTCTCTCAGCCTATGTTATGTATGTATGTTTAGCTTATATACGACTTTTCTTAGTTCTAAAATATGAATGGACTTAAGATAATTAGGTTACGTAAAACTAGGGATGAATAGAGCTAGCATTAACTAGTCAAGAAAATATACGCAGAAATTTATTATTAATTAAGTCACGTCAAAGAGGAAAATAATAAAAAAATCCTCTAGATATGGATGCGGGATTTCCTCTTTTTAATATAAAAAAAAATGAAGAATAACATGAGTAGGTGATGGTTACGCGAAATGCGTCAGAAGGAGGGTTAAATTTTTTAGCGATTTTTCATAATTTTCGAAAAAAATGGTGATTGTGTGAAAAATTTAACAGTCTTGTTTAAACAGGACTTATTTATCATTATATCATTATACATATAATTTAACAAATGTCTGTTGAAAATAGTAAGTTTTTTTTTGTTGAACCAAGACTCATCTGATAGAAAGATCTGAGCACTCTGATTTTAGTGTCTTGAAAAACAGGTTATTCTTTATATTAAAATGCTGTTCTATGATTGATGACGGAGTTCGAAAAGACAATTAAGCAAGTCGAGCAATATAAAAAAAAGATATTTAATTAAGTTTTAAGTGATTATTTTATATGTGTACCTACTGCAAATAATCTTATTGACAGAAGTACCTGTAGCTAAGTACGAAGTACTTATCAAACCTATGCTATTATGCACAACCTGTATGGATGTTAAATTTAAGGAATATCAATAATCACAAAATAAAAAAAAATAATAAACAATAATAACATAACATAACTTCACGCCTTTTGTTACCCGTAGTATAATATAGGTGTAGGCAGCGGCTTTTAAACCTCGTCTCGCCGTTATGTTTACGTCCCAAATGGAATAGGTGGCGAATCTATTGCCATACCGGGCACAAAGTTTTCAGTCATTGATATTTATCACACTTAACTTACGAAAAGTCAATGGTGTGAGTCAGTGTCAGGATTCGAACCCGGACCTCTAGATCAGAAGCCATGCGCTAGACCATTGGACTACAGAGACTTAAATACTATAAACAAAAATAAATAATCAATAATAAGATCAGGAAAACTGGAAAGATTTAAAAAACTAGAAAATTAAGGTAAAATAATGCACCAGTATGAAGTATCATAGTCACAGTATACATATTTTCATAGAGTAATGTACAGACTCGACATCTTGTTTTCGTTAATATATTATTATTATTATTAATAATTTGAATATAAGGCATTGTAGCTGACCGATACTTGAATTTACCGCAAAATGTTTAAAGTTCATCAACATGGATAGGTATTGTAAATTGTAAGTAGACGATTTGTAGAACACTGAAAAATAAAGAATTTTGAATAGATTTGGTGATATTAAACCAAATAAATGATGCAATATAGTCAAAAAGGAAAATAATATTTAAAAACTAAATAATAACAATATTTCACATGAGTTTCTTGCCCGATTTTTCTTATGATAACCCCTACACCCGGAATCGGGCCGCTCGTGGCGATTGCGTCCGTGTTTTTTTGTGTTCCACGGAGGCACTTTCCTCAAGCGCTCGTGTTTAGTATTTCTTTTGAAATATTATGTTAAATCTGTATTTGTTGATTATTTTTAAGTGTAAGTGAAGACGTATGAAAATAAAGCTTCTTTGACTTAGAGTAAAATTGATTCAGACATTTCTTATTCTCGTCCGGGTACACACTTTGTAGTCTCGGTGGTCCAGTGGTGGCACACGGCTTCTGAAGTTAAGTGTGATAATTATCGACGACTGAAAACTTTGTGCCCGTTATGGCAATAGTTTCACGTATTGCATTTGGGACGTAAACATAACGGCGAGACGAGGTTCAACAGCGGCTACCTACAAACAGTGTGAAGTTATGTTATGTGGTACATACTTTTGATTTCGAAGGTCTTTCTATGAGTTACGCACGAATGTATATTAAAAAAACATTTTTCAAAAACTCATCCAAATTTCAATATAAAAAGTATTACAAATACATAATTGTCAAGTAGTCGCGTCTGTCGATTAATCATTGTTGTTATGGACTTGGATGCTCTAGGAATGTATGAGCGATACTTGTATATAAGGATTGGAACTGGCCGAGTACTCTTTGTATCTGTTCATCCATTCAAAGGAGGAGACAAACAGGTAAATACTTATTATTTTTATAAATTTACTGCCCTGCTTATAAAAAATAATCAAAGTGAAATAGACAACATTTTTTTCTTTCTTGGCACCTTATAATATACATTTGCCATTTTGAAAAAAAAAAAATAAAGAACTTTTTTGTTGTTAATTTAATCATTTTAATTCGATGTAAATTACAATTTTAATTTATATTTTAAATTGTAATCTGTATAAAAAATTGTCTTTCCGTTATTAAAGTGTAAATTATCTAACTAGGCGAGTTTATTTTCACAATCGGATACTGGCTTTTTAAACTAATCCTTACTGTTTAAATACATTATTGTAGTCTTAAGTCAAGGCAAAAAGTAGAAAATTAGTAGTAATCTTTTGTACTTTTTGCCTTGACTAGAGGACCAGAAGTTTATTATTATGACTGTTACTACCACCAGAAGTCATTTCCATAGTTTAAAACAACTTTTAATTTTCTTATTAGCAACACTTATTAACAAACGATTGATCTACTTGACCGGTTTTATTTGGAAGAATAAAAAGGGAAGAGGAAAGGGAAGAAGCTCTCAAAATATATGTTCTTTTTCTATTTAGAAACAGCAATAAAAATGTTGGCGAAGTACGTAGTTCTTGCCGTATGTCTGGCGTATGCCGCTGCATACCCTACAGGGGTTCCAGTGGAGGTATGCCAGTCAATGGTACCAGGTCATCCTGTACCCCCACAGAGTTCTCCGCCACCTTACATCATCACACCTAGTACCAAGGTACGTAATACGTGTTGAATATCTTTACCAGTTAATTGATTAAGTACAATGTACCAAGATAAAAAAAATGTTGTCTTGGTGGTCTGGAGTTCGAACATTCCGCTTTTGGATCCAAAAATCATGGGGTCGAAACCCGACTGACAACAGGATGTTCTGCCACTTATTCTATGTGTGGCGTAAAATATCGTCGTTACGAAGCTTAACAGCTGCTGTCTACACCTTCGCGAAGAAAAAGGTGATATGTTATAAATAAGAGTACTAAGATGGTCATTAACTTTAATTATTACCTGTGTTTAATGAAGTTTAGTACGCATTTAATCAATTTATAAATATTGCGTGTACCTACTAGTATTGGTTTAGTAGTAATGTAGCGTACTTCTGCGCTTAAGAATGGAGTTCTATTGCCGTTTATGGCAATTTAAAGTATATTCCTATAATAATATGTCTAATAAATGTATTTTACATACATCCTCTTTTCCTTTAGAATATATAAAAATAATATAATCGAGATTGACTCTTAAACTCGCTAAAGGCAACTCCGTGTTCTTAAAGATGAAATATTATAAGGAAAAATATTAATTACGAATGTATTATGAGTCATGTCTGAATGTATATCATTAATTTTAATTACGTTTATGATATTATATTTTATTCCGATTATACTCAGGTAATTAGTAAAATTTAGAGGTATTAGTAATTATTTTTTGTTTTACAATAGGTAATAATGATTCCAAATAAACGTGGTATTTAAAAGCAAGCAACTGTTTAACTATTTTTATATGAGATAAGAGGGCAAACAAGCAGGCGTGTCACCTGATGGTAAGTGACTAGGGCCGCCCATGGACACCTGCAACTCATATAGTGTTACAGTTGCGTTGATGACCTTTAAGCGAGTAGGATAGGGAAGGGGGTGGGCCTCCGGGTACCTCTCTCACCGAACGAAACCCGGCATATGCCACTTTACGTCGATCTTCTGATAGGTCGTGGTATTTCATGGGTCAAGCCGGCCCATTAATGCAGCGAACAGCTTGGCTCTACCACACACATAACTAAGTAATGTTAAATATTTTAATTGATTTGTAATTGTAACTTCACACGCTTTACTCTCGAAGATGTAAGCGGCAGAAATTATACCAGACCGACTTTATAGTTCCAAATCGAAGACTTTAAAGTCATTGGTGTCAGCCAGAAGTCTAAACTCAGGACATCTGAACTAATTTCTCATCCGAATGTGGCCAAAAACCCCTCATTAGAATTTTGAAAAGCTTTGAAAAATGTATGCATGTTGTGTAGAGAAATTTTGAGCCAGAAACATAACATTTGTTTGGAATTCTGTAACGGTCTTCTCTTCTAGGATTCTAAAGAAAAGCAAAAAAAAATTACGTCAATATAAGTACTTAAAAAACTGACTAACTTTTAATCAACAGAAAGTGAAAGCTGGTACTCCTATGGAAGTAGTTATCCAGGGAGTTGGTCCTGATGACAAGATGAAAGGGCTAATGCTGCAAGCCCGTAACGGTGACAAGATTATTGGAAAATTCATTCTACCACCCAACGACTCCTTTGCCCAACTCATGAACTGCGGCCAGCAAGGTGTAAGTATTTAGAACATTTTTAAGTTTCTTTTTTCCTGCTATTGAATACAGGATCATCTATACATATAAATAAAATTCAAGTGTCTTAGTCTGTCTGTAGCTCAGTCTGTCAGTCTATTTGTTCCGGGTAATCTCTGGAATGGCGGGATCGATTTTGACGGAGCTTTTATTGCCAGGCAGCTGGTGTAATAAGGAGTAACTTAGGCTAGTTTTATTTCAGAAAAAATCTTTTGTTTATTGCTTCCGAGGTGAAATAAAGTTCACCGTGTCAGCTAGTTTCCTATAAACTTGTCTTGATTGTCGTTTGGTTTCCCATCTAGGCAGGGCAAAATTGAAAAAGGCAGGGAAAAGTTAATAGAAGTTAATAAAAGGGAAAAAATATACGCAAATCGGACTTGAACCTCCTATATATGTATGTGCAGTGCCCTAACTCAGGAATACACTCGTGTTACACAAGTTTATAAACTAATCTTTCCCTTTATCATATTAGTAAACAAAAAGCAAGTTATTTAGCAGTTATTTCTGTCTGATTCATATCCACTGCACTCGTTTTGTTATGAATGTTTGGTATTTATTTGGTCACGTATATAGTGTTGACAACATAGCGATATATTGCACATAGGTTGTACCTAAATATTAATTATTATTCGTGAAACCAAATGCCATTAAAATAAGTTAGAACTATTTAGTTTTACGGTGTTTGTACATATTAGTTTTATTCTGAAAAAAAAATACATGTCATCATTATCATCATCATTACATAGCATAAAACAAAGTCGTTTTCCGCTGTCTGTCCCCTGATATACTTAGAGCTTTGAAACCACGCAACGGAGTTTGATGCGGTTTTTTTCATAGATATAAGATATCGACGCAGTGGATTTTACTTATAACTCATGTACTCTCTAAAGAAAAAGTAATAAATAACTTGTTTATTACTTTTGATGCGGAACAAAGTTCGCCGGGTCAGCTAGTATATTTATATTTTATGAAACTTAAATTTAAATAACTAATGCCCGAATACTAAACCACCACTCAAATATATAAGCACTACTTAAGCGCTTAAGTAACTGTCACATCAGACAGAATACGTCAAATTTGAGCAGTAAGTAGCACTTTATTGATTGTCAGATTTGAGTGGCGGTCAGTATTCGGGCATGAATATCATAAATAACGGTCAAATATATTGAAAGTGTAATTAAAAGGTTTTCGACTGTCTCACATATGAAATAGACGCTTTGCTCTTGATTTGCTTAAAAAAATTGTCAAGACCACGTTTACGTATTGGTCTTGACAATTTAAATACTAATTTAAATAAACAATTAAAAAATATAATATATTAAGTCACATTACCTCTAAACTGATGGATTCCGTTCTCTATTTCCAGGACACTGTGAGTCACAAGAAACATGACGAGAAAGATGACAAGCGTACAGTTGCCTACACCTGGATAGCTCCAGCTGATTTCATTGGTGACATCAAGTTCAGGTAACTGCTCAGAATTTTTAATTATCTCAAAGGGATCTTTCTGAGTCAAATCAATACATAGTTCCCGAGTTTGTTGTTGGACAAACAGACTCCGTTCCTTTATTAAAGTTACTGATAATTGCTTAGTCTCGGTGAACCAGAGGTCGAGCACCACGCTTCTGAATCCAGAGATCGCGGGTTCGAATCCTGGCTTACACCAATGACTTTTCGAAATTAATTTCGAAAATTATGTGCGCTGAAATGTCGATGACTAAAAACTTTGTGTCCAGTATGGCAATAGGTTCGCTACCTATTCCATTTGGGACATATACATAACGACGAGTCCAGGCATAAAAGCCACTGCCTACACCTTCGGGTAAAAAAGGCGTGAAGTTACGTATGTAATTGCTTAATCTGTCGAAGTTTTTGGTTGTTGTTGCCCACTATTGGATGCGAGCACATTAAGCGTCAAAAGATATATTATTTAACAACTTTATACAATCTATCGTAATATATCTCTGATCTCTCTGCCTACCCTACAATAGACATGGCGTGAAGTTATGTCTTTGTATAATCATAAAGCGTTTTTAAATGCCTCTTTATTTATAGAAAATTGTTTTTCTTTTTGCAGAGCTACTATCGTCCTGAACGGTGCCGTCTTCTGGGTTGGAGTGCAATCAGAATCTGTTCAAGTCACTAAATAGGTTGTTCATTCAGGCTGTACACATACTCGAAAAAAATACTAAACATAAGTAATTAATTTTGTACATTTGGCATAAAGATAATTAAGTAATAAAAAGTTTACAATCAATTCTGCATTATTTTGTCGATTTTTGGTTTATAGAAACGATTCTTACAAAATCTGTATTTTAATAATTAGTACTTTAAAAGAAATAGTATTGACTACTTTTAAAATAAGCACTAAGGTGACGTAAACACCGCCTTTTTGAGTTTACACGTATAAACTCAAAAAGCCGGTCTCGAAGCGCCTGATAGTACAAGCAGCGTAATATCAGGCGCTTCGGGACCATTTAGTGTTTCTAACTCAAAATTTCTTGTAATACATGGGTTGATCAATAAATACCCGTATTAGAAATGAAAACATAATAATATATAATATTATTTTTAACCCTATTTTCTGAAGTAGTCCCCTACGAGCCTTATACACTTTTCTTAACATTTTATCCAATTTTTTAACCTATCTAAAAGTAATATTTCTCTAACTCTCTACAATGCGTTTCTATTTTGGATAAAACCTTTTCGTTTGAGTTGAGTTTGATTGGTTGAGTAGGTTGAGTTTGATAGGAAGAAGTCACATGAAGCTAACTCAGGTGACAAAGATGGATGAGGATGTAATTTACTGCGCTACTCATCCAATTTCACAGTCACAATACGAGAGGAGTGCGCCAGTGCATTCTCGTGATTGAGGCTCCTCAATCACGAGAATGCACTGGCGCACTCCACCTTTTTTGGACAAATGCTGTCTCCTTGAATTTCTTTTCGTATCTATCCAATATCTTACTGACTATAGTGAGATATTATGTGAGATATTAAGGCGTGATGTTATTATGTTATGTTACTAAACAAAACATAACTTCACGCCTTTTGTACCCGAAGGTGTAGACAGCGGCTGTTAAGCCTCGACTCGCCGTTATATTTACGTCCCAAATGGAATGGTGGCGAACCTATTATCATACCGGGCACAAAGTTTTCAGGCATCGATTTTTATCACACGTAACTTCCGAATACGATTTTGAAAAGTCATTGCTGTGAGCCAGGATTCGAACCCGCGACTTCTGGATTTAGAAGCGGGGTGCTGGACCGAGACCTTTTTAACTTTACTGTAGTGCTGCCCTGTAATTATTCTTCCTCCCTGTAAATAATGGATTGGAATTATTCCTCTGAAATCGTAAAATACCACAGTTATAACTTTTCCAACCAACGGCTTTTCCTTTCTTTGTCATTTTTTAAAGACACTAATGTATAAACTAGTGATTTACGAATGTTGGATTTTGGGCATTCGCGAATGCGAATGTGAATGCGGATATTTCTTTTAACCCTTGCAAACGCATTCAAATGATTCTCAGACGTAAAATGCACACAAAATTTCATCAAAATCGGTCAAGCTATATTGGTTATTTAATTATTAATATCACTCGTAGAACAATATTTTGAAAAAGGTTCATACTTAATAACACGTTTCTTTTCCTGATGTAACGCTCTCGTGTTCAATCTTGCCGTTGGAGTTTTATAAAAAAAAATGAACTGGAACTTTTAAGTTGGATCAAACTGCATACGGTATGAAAATTTGATTAAAATCGATTTGAATTGGGTATGGCAGAGTTTGCACGAAAGGATAAACGCAGTCGAAATGAGGGTACTGCTCAAATTCTGCGGAGTGACTCTCGCTGACCGCGTCGAAAACAAGGTTGTGAGGAAGGAAGAAGTATTGAAAGAGAGTATCGATGTTTAAGTAAGAAAGGGTATACTCCGGTGATTTGGAAATATAGAATGAAAGGATGATGCCAGATTGACCCAGCAGATAATACAATGCAAAAAAGGATGAATGTAGGATACGCAGATTGCCACGACATACAAATAGAACGTGTCCTGGAGGAAGGTGATGTCAGGAGCCTTAAAGGTGATGGGTATATGAATCGTCCCTTATGGCGCTCTGTTCTCTCTGCCTACCCCGCAAGGGACTTGACGTGCAGTTATTTATATAACTAATGGCTGATCCATAATATAATACTTTTTAAACTATTCTAGGAGATACATATTTATTTCTAAGATTTTCGCGAATCTCACTCATTGATCAAAACAACCTTCAGGATTATATCGCGTTTATTTGAACTTTTTGAACAGCTGCCATCTTTTTGTTCATCACTCGTGAAAATGATCTCTGTAAAGAGTTCGAAACGTCGGGAAATAAATATAAATAAATAAACGCGATATAATCCTGAAGGTTGTTTTGATCAATAATCTAGGAGAGTAAAATATGAAACAAAATTTAAAGCTCATTTTTCGTATCATCTTGCTATATATGTATAATGTCTTTATTTTTTGTTATTAAAAACATTCGCAATATTTCTTGCGAATGCGAATACGAATATTCGTTACATCACTAGTATAAACATATTTAAAAAATATTCTTTCAGGCCTTTTCTAAATCTATAAACTTCAAAGTCGGTGTGATAAAACTGTTTACAAATATTGCACACTTCGTACAATGACGCAACAATAGTGCTAAGACACTGTTAAATTTTTTTTTCTTAAATAGTTCTAATATTACATGCTAACAAGAACATCCATATGGCAATCTAATATTTATAGATTTTTTCCATGTCTATAGCAAACTAATAACATAACACTAGCTTGTATCTATAGTTAAAGTACCTCTCAGTATTTCGACGTAAAGTTGCTCATGTCGAGTTTCTCTCACATTCCCGCCTTCCATATGCCATTCTAAAGAACAGCAACGCAAATGTAACATTATCTGTTTTCATATGATGATGGGCGGCGTTCATTTCTTGCCATCAAGTGACACGCCTGCTACTTTTCCATACTATCAGTTAAAAAAGTCATTTTGTTGGTGATATGAAAATATTTATACTCCATTTTAGCTGGTCCAGTAGTCGAGGACCCCGCTTTTGAACCAAGAAGTCTTGGGTGCGAATCCTTGGGCACATCAATGACATTACGAAAATTCTCGAGCCGGCCCATTCATGCAGCGAGCTGGGTTCTACCACAAAAATTTTTGAATTTTGTTAGATTGACAACCAGTCTAGCTATCATCGTTCTTGCAATACAGCCTAATGACAGTCGGACGATTGAAAAGCGAAGTGTTAGTAATTGAGTCCCGTTTTGAATACAGACACCTAAGAATTAATCAGTTTATATATTGGTTTTGTTTTATATGTTTTTTAAAATAACTTCTTGCCTTTTTTACCTAAAGGCGTAGAATGCGGCTGTTAAGCCTCTTCAGGCTGAAATTTCACGTCCCAACTGAAAAAGGTGGAGGAACCTATTGCCTTACACCGTGCAAAAAGTTGTCAATCATATATTCGATTCACAACATATAACTTCATTTTTGAAACTTCACACATAACCTCCGAAAAGAATTTCGAAAATGAATTGGTCTGGGCCCGAATTCGATCCCACAACTTTTTGTTTCCGAAGCGGAGTGTTCGACCTCCAAACCAAAGTTAAAAATTAATTAATAGTCATCTAATATTCGTGTATAATCCTAATAAATATAATACTGACACTACAAGAATTGTAAGGGGAGACGCAAATTCGGCAAATTATAAACATATTTGCTAACATTAGTCACTGGCGTCATTTACAAAATTGTGACAAGTCATGTTGCGGTAATAAAATAATAATTTGTATTCATGACATAACTTCACGCCTTCTTCTACGGCAGCGGTTGTTAGGCTTCAACTCGCGGAATCGTTACATCCCATGGCAAAGGTACACCGGGCACAAAGTTGTCTGCCATCTATATTTATCACACATGCCTTCTGAAAATAATTCCGAGAAAACATTGGTGTGAGCCCGAATTCGATGGTCCAGTGGTCGAGCGCCCCGCTTCTGAATCAATACTACGCGGGTGCGAATCCTGGCTCACACTAATGAGTATTCGAAAGTTATGTGTGACAAATATCGATGACTGAAAACTTTGTGCCCGGTATGGTAATAGGTTCGCCACCGATTCCATTTGGGACGTAAACATAACAGCGACACGAGGCTTAACAGCCACTGCCTACACCTTTGGGATGAGAAGGCGTAAAGTTATGTTATGTGTATGTTCTTTGGGCTTCGTTATTATGGCATGGTTCTTTTCAAATTCCTTGACCTTAGCTTTCTTTCATTAAAAGGCCAAGCCGGTCTAGCTACAGGAAGAACTAAATAGTATGTTAGGTAGGTACTTTATAATTTCTAAGGCATACATGTTTACTTACCGTTTAGTATGTGTGATGTATGATAGAAATAAAATATTTTTTTCTAAAACAGCTTCATCATCATTTTTGTTGAGTAATGATTGTCCTTAAGAATGACGAGACGAATGAACAGTGTCGTGACATTATGTTCCGTGAACGTGATCCAACTAAAATTTAATGCAACGAATTCTCTATCGTAATTTTTGTATAAAATCGTTGCAGTAATTTAGAGGTCTATTCATAGCCGATAATAAGTGTTTTTCCCAATTATATTTTTTTTTATGAAAAGTTATTTTATTGAAAAAATAGACTTTAATTATTGGTTATGGATTACGTTAATGATAAGAGGTAAAGATTAAACTCTGTGATCAAAGATAAGCCAATAGTGCCAGCAAAACTCCATTAATAATAAATGCGTATGTCAGACTAAGGAACTATTAAATTATAAGTAGAAATGGGACATCGCTAAGCCCTCGCAGAGGTATAAAAAAATATTTATAATATTTAATGTACCTTTTTTTTAATACACGAGGAAATGCTTTATGCACACCCCCCGCCTGTTGACGGCAGGGGGTAGTGTGGGACTCCCAAAACAGTAAACTCAAACCGCGTGCTCTAAGGAGGTGCGCGGCTGGCGGCGCCTCCGACAACCTTCCCCCGGCCGCACCGAGGGGTCATCCTTCCCGGGCCGCGGCCCCGGCGCACCCGCGGGGTGTGCGCCCTCGCGGCCCGTCGGCGGCGGCGATCACTGAGCTCGCCGCGGCCGCCTTTGAAGGGGATCGGCTCTCTCCCGACCCCGCTCGGCGGCGATATTTAATGAACCTACTTGTTTAGCAGTGATTTCAAAATAGCACTCAATATTTTTAACATGTTACTATACGCAATTTTTAATTAGCATAATAACTGGTGTTATCCGATTATTTAGTAATATTAAGGTACGCTTAAAAATAATTTGAGACAGCTGTCATATACTTCAATAATTTTAATAGATATGGACACAAAATTTCTTTACAATTTGTCTAAAACTATGAAAGTAATACTTGAAAAACCTGTTTCCTTTTTTTAATTTAACCACCCCGCGATCCTCCTTGCCTGTAGTTTCGATCCGTTCTTAGCTACCCTCTACACCGCATAAGGTATCCTACCAAATTCCAAGTCAATCGGCCTTAAGTTCCCGAGATTTCGTAATGAATGAGTCTACAAATGCGATCTCCTAAAATATAGATAATAAGCTATTTATAACGTAAATAAGTAATTATAATCTTGAGTGTGACACCCGTTTAATCAAAAGTGCCTTGCTATCCTACTAATGGGTGTCATAGGCCCACTTATTGATTTGACCTAATGCTGATCATCTATAGTCATGGCCATCTATCCGGCCATGGTATGGGTCACAGCTCAAGAACTCATAATTAAAATTATAATTTCTTTTTAGTGCCTGCAAATAAAGACAAAAACTAATACATTTCAATTCTTTATTAAAAGTGAAAGGGATGAATGAGCAAGCGGTTCATCTGGTGGCAAGCAACTACCGCCGCCCGAGGACATCTTAAACACCGTAAAAGCAGCCAACAAAACTGTGTTCTCCTTTCACGTCTGAAAGGAGGCTACGTTGGCTACTTTTGAGATGGGATAAGGAGTGAGGTGGGGTGGAAGCATTATTGGAAGGGGATGATAGGAAGGAGCGATTTTATAAGAGATGATATTTCACTGAGTCGGCCCATTCCCGCAGCGAACCAAACAGTGGTTCTGTTTGCTGCGTGATAAAGTAAGTATTAAGTCTTGCCTGGATTTTCGTTTGCGTCTTTACTAGTCCATAGTTTTTAGTGGACTAAATAATAGTCTAAATATTTATTACATTGAAATTCATTTAATACAGTAATAATCAAAATATACAAGTGCAATTTTTGCGCTAACCTTGAAACAAACGATCAAGTACAGATAGTTTAAGTACAGATTATTAGACATTTTCGATTTTCGCCGTTGGATATGTGCATATTTATTTTATATAAATGAATATAATATGTTGATATATTCTAACCCCATGTAGTATATTTTTAAATACTTTCACAATAACATGAATAGATTGGTTTTAAGCCATAGTAATCCTGCAACTTCGCTTTGTACTTAATCTTGTAGAAGTAACTTGTAAGTGTCCAAAGAGTAAAATATAATGGAGACGTGTCAAATCGTTGGTGAGTTTGTATTGATTTATATATCACAACCATTCTAAAACCCCCAATTAATATCTAACATTGTTATATAATAAATAATTATAATTAATGTGAAATACTATGAATGAAACCCCTATATTGCGTTTTTTTTTTTTAATTCTTAGTCGTTTAATGCCAGAAGGTATAGGATGCGGCCATTGCGAATCGTTACTTTGACACAGAACTTTAATAGAAATATGTGTGTACCTAAATACGTACTCACAAGTTTTGATTTAAAAATGGTGTACTAATTTACTTAGGCCATTTAAACTCCTATATAGAAAAATTCCGGTCATGTTCAAAACATAAACATTTTTTTGAGTGAGAACCGAGTCTATGACCTCCGTGGGGAATGCAGCAAACTTACCAAATATTTTACAAGGCCAAGTAACAACATATTTAATTTTATAAATACATTTTAATATTTAAAAATAATTTAACTAAGTGTAACTATTTTTACCTAACGACATTTACAAATTTATTACAGATGAGTTTGTAATGAAAATAGCGTAAATCAAAATTACATGGAAGACCAAATTCGCAGTTCTAGTAGGTAATTCCTACGGCTATACTAATATTCTTCACTATCCATTTTCATTACTATTTAAATCCTACTAATGTTTTAAGAAGCAAGTTAAACAAGAAAATTTATGAAATATATCATAGACTAACTTACCTGGTGAACTTTGTTCATAATTAAAAGTAATTTTAACAGCGTTTACTATTAAAGTAAGATATAATAACAAATATAACCACTATTTAAGTAAGAGATTTAGAATCTCGAAATTACTACTTTTTGTTACTACATTATACAAGGTAAGCATAAAAATGGACAGAAAGCGGAAAGCGACTTTATTTGACACTATGTAATGATTACTAGTTATTTAAATTATAAAGTCTAACTGCTGTCAAATAATACTAATAACGATAGCTTATGTTCTTAAGTTAGCTGCTGCATTATCTAAGTGAATTAGATTTGTCGAATACTAGCTGACCCGGCGAACTTTGTTCCGCATCAAAAGTATTTTTTACAGCGTATTTTTTAGAGTATGTCACTTTTTCTTAACTACATTTTTCTTTACATCTATCTACTAAAAAACCGTTGCGTTATTTTAAAGACCTTAAAGCATTTAAGGGGACAGACAGCGGAAGGTGACTTTGTTTTATACTATGTAATGATTTATCGTTAATCTTCTCTGGTTTTTATTATTTACTCTTTGCCGTACTGCCCTTCCCAATACAGTTGGTTGAGAGAGATATATAGCTTGCGAATACAGAGGGCCAATGTTTGTATCTGCTCGTACATTCACCGAGTCACACACACACACACGGCGTACTGTTTTCACAACCGAGGTAAATAAAACCAATTTCAAAATATTCTAAACAAGCCTTAAAAATTAAAAATTCATTTAAAAAATAATTAATTAATAAAACACATTTTTTTTCATTAATATATGTTAATTATTGTGTATTTATTAAGTGATTCAATTTTGTAACAGTTTTGTAATTTTGTCGTTAAATTTTTTTATGTGTGTCAAAATTTATGATACTCGTTTTTGTTGATCAACTATTTTTGTTTTGTTTTAAATTTAATATAATAAAGTAAAGTTTGAGCGAATTAAAAATGTTATAGAATAGTAATTTTAATTGTCCATTTCATACAATTCAGCAATTCAAGTTATTAAGTCAAGATTTTAACCAAAAATTATGCTTATTTTTAACCTAACTTCCTTTGCTTATGAGTTGTTTTTCTTTCTTTATTCTGTCAGTTTTTAATTATGGAAGTGTGATAAAACTTAAATATATTAGACAGTAATAATAATACATTTATATAAATGACATTCATTTTTTTTTAATTCTGTCATAATCCGTCCAAGGCATATTGTCAGTGGGCATTAAGAAAGCAAAAGCTTGTTTATTCAAGTTGTAACTCTGCTATTGCATTATACACCAAAATGTCGTTGCAATTGCGACACCAGATCTGTCCGCAACATTGCGACCTAGCTATAGGTAGCTTAACCTAGGCCTTGGGGTTGATAATAGTACCCAGGCCCAGGATTAGTGTATTATGAAATATTGCTCAGTATTTAATTATTTTTTATTTTAAATTGAAGGCTTAGGATTAATTTCCATTTTAGGTGACTTTTATTAATGGTGACTTTATTCTTGTTTAGGTGACTTATATTTATGGCATGGATTGGAAGGTATGTTAGGGACAGAAGCTGTCGTGGTTCTTTTTTGGTCAAAAATCGTCAATTTTAGTACCTACTCGCGCCGGTACATTTAGAAACACTGAGATTTTATTTGCAGTTGGATTATTCATTAGGTAAATATTCAGTCGTCCAATTGGATGTCCAAATTGGCCTTATTATATCGTTCGAAATAAATACACCAATTTGCGTACTTACAGTTACATAATGAAACTAATAACAAACTGCAATATTGTTCATGACTTAATATTGATCTTGCGTTACGGTTTATCTGATGCCAAAAATATTCTCTTCTTAGAGTTTCTGATTCTCTTGACAAGAACTCTGCTTCTATAGATAAGTGACTACATACAGTGTTACTTTGCCATCCTTTGGTTCAGTGGGCTGGGAACCAAGGGGTAAGGGAGGGGTCTCCGAATACCTTTCTCATCCACGAAATTCGTCGTCTTTACGTCGATATTCTAAGAGGTCATTGTATTTCTCTGGTCGAGCCGGCCCACTGTTAAAATCACGGTGAAGTCTAAATATTGAACCGAATGGCCTTTCCATTCATAATATGGTTGAAATATCAGTCTATGATAAGTTACGTAAGTGCACATATATATGTGGAGAACATGTCCTCGAGGCTCGTGTGCCTTTGAACATAAGAGTTCTGATGAACGGAAAGGACCGTGACCCACTGACGTTTACTTTGCATTTTAGAATTTTGATGATAATTTAGTTTTATTTAAATACGCCAATCTATGAATGAAGGAATATTATAAGTTTTAACAGTGGGTAGAGTCACGCAGTTCACTGCATGAATGGGCTAGCTCGAGCGGTGAAATACCTCGACACCTCAAAAGATTTACGTAAAGTGGCCCATGCCACGTTTCGTTCGGTGAGAGTGGTACCTGGAGGCCCACCCCCCTTCCCCATCCTTCCCTTAACGGTCGGCAACGCAACAGTATCACTATATGTGTTGCTGGTTTCCATGGGCGGCGTTGGTTGCTTACCATCAGGTGACACGCCTGCTCTTTTGCCCTCCAATCCAAAAAAGGCCTCATTTAACGGGTAACGCTCCAAATCATCTGGTATAAAACAAAAATTATTTTTGTTTTTTTTTCAGAAATTTTCAAAATGTGGTCCACATACATAGTTGTTGCTGTATCGCTGGCGTGTGCCCATGGGTACTCGTCGGGAGCACCCGAGAGTGTTTGCGGGAGCATGGTGCCTGGACACCCAGTTCCACCACAGAAGTCTCGGTCACCTTACACCGTCACCACTAGTACCAAGGTACCTAAATCTTTATTTTACATGTTCGGATAATGTGATGTATGCTTTCCTAATTCCGTGGAACGAAATATTTGATCTAACGGGGATCGAACCTGTACCCGTTTCGGCGATGGGATTAATCACTGACCTCTACGCCACGGAGTTCTTTGTTACCAAGTTGCGGTCAATTCAAGTCTTTAATATATTTAAGCGTATTTTTTTAAACAATTCTTAAAGAGATAACGATTTTACAGACCGTGAAAGCCGGTACTCCAATGGAAGTTGTGATTAGCGGCGCTAGCAAAGACGACGTCATTCGAGGACTCCTGTTAGAAGCTCGTCAGGGTGACAAGATCATCGGCAAGTTCACACTGCCCCCCAATGAGAACTTCGCTAAGCTCCTCAACTGCGGCGAGCCTGGCGTAAGTATTTTTTACAGTACATAAATAATGAAGCGACTATCAAAAGTTTTTATTTGTTTTATCTTCAGTCGATTGAACAGTTTGCAACATGGGGGGTGTTAGTAGAATTCAATATAATACTATTGGCAACACCGGTTTAATATTAGTGTGATCTATGGTCTTTTTCCGTCGAGAATTTGTAAGTGTATCTTCTCTCCCATTCAAACAAATACGGCTACTCAATTTACTTGGTTTTAATATAATTGGTATATGTTATGAAGTTTCAAAACCAGCGTCTTAAAATAAGTGGAAATAAAAACAGATCCCGATAGTATATTAGTACACATTAACCAACTAAGTTTGTATACGGTACGTTTATATAGTGCAATCCTTGTCGTGCCAAAAAAATTAGTTTTTGTTATACAAATATTAAAAATAGCTACATATTCATAGTAGATGGTTGAAAATTGAATTAGAAATGAAAATATGCGACAGAAAAATAAAATCATGGACACCAAAGCAAGTTTTTTTTTGTCCCCGGCCCGCGAATTTTCCCCCGCCATGAGCGGAGACCTTATTTAAGGGGGTAATAAATTTTTCAGCGGCGAGAGTATTTAATGATTATGTACATATCATCTTTACTATTATTACATTTCTTAATAGGCATATCAAGATGTTTGTTATTGTTTACATTACAAGTTTTGCATAATACATAATAATAATATCTTGGACACAATACACACAGCGCCCTCTAGTTCCAAGCTAAGCAACTAAATGCTTGTGTTATGGATACTAGATAACGGATATTAATACATATATACTTTTCTTTTGTAAATACATACTTATCATACATAGAAAAACACCCAGACACCACACAAATATTCATGTTTGTCACAAATATTTGTGTTCGGGTGGGAATCGAATCCCCGAACTCATTGCTGCAACCGGTAGTTTTACCAATGCGCCACGAGGCCCGACATATCTTTTAAACACAAACTTTAATGTGTGTTTTCTTACTTATTACATTTGTTTTGACTTAGTTCTACATGTATGGTTAAGTTACGTAGTTTGAATTAATGTATATTTTATTTTCTTAGGTCTACTTAGCATTATATTACAGTCCAGGTCATTTAATTTTTTACATTATCTTATGTATTAAGATTGGAGCTCAGACATTTGGGCTTCTCTGTTCTTTTATAATTTGATTATGCGGAGTTGCCTGCAGCGTCAACGGTATTAGCTGCTGCTGTAAGAATTTTATAATTTTATTTTGTTATCCTATCTTGAATATTAGTGACATGTTTATTGTGTTATGTTGTCTGTATATATATGTTTTATAATATATATATCAACAGAAATTTTGTGCCAAAATTATGATTTATGTGTTCCCAAACCAAGTTGAAGTTGCAGTGACCGAGTCACATTTGTCACAGATCTGATTCCCGATGGGAGAAACATTTTCTGGAGTTTTCCTCTTCTAGGAAAACGTAGTCAAGAGCGTCCTAATGCTAGGAGGGTTTTTATTAAGGTAGTCGGGAGGGGGGAGGGTCTTTATTCTTCTATGAATCCTGTTACAATATATCTTTACATTAATCAAATTGTTTCGGCATTGTGAGATCTAAACCTTAATAGTTAAGTTAAAAAAAAACAATGACTGTCATATTCTGTGACCCCCAAATATGTATGTTGTTATTAATTAAGTAAGTAAATATAAAAATATGTCACATAGTATGCCGACCATGGCGTGAGTTACCATAAAGAATTAAATTGTATACTTCCTTAAAAACTAAGTACAGTTGTATTATGTAGGCAATTGTAAACATGCTTCCTCTGTCGTGAAGGTTACTTAAACATAACATAACATAACTATATAAAAGACTATATAAATAATATTTATAAATAAATAAAATATTATATAAAACTAAATATTTATTTAGTTATTATAATAAAATTCAAATAAATTAATAAATATCTTTCACAACGAACATATAAATAATATTTCTATTATTCAGAAGTCCAAGGATTTTCTAAATGGAAACGTTACCGTCTCAAGTATTGGAAAAACAAAGAAATCCGTCACATCTTGTCACACTCAGCCAGACTAGACCCCCCCCCCCCCCCCCTTGTATGCGAACGTATTTTATGAACGGCCCCAAAGTTGCTGGCAGAAACTTACGATGAGCCTGCTTTAAACTTCGAATATGCAAGAGTGGTGATTTCAATTAAGATAAAGAACGTTGTGGTATATGTACCAGAAAAATTTAAACTTCAGGAGTTATTGGATGAAAACTTAATCCAAACTCAAAAACAATTGGCAGAAGCGTTACAAGAAACGATTAGCGACCGGTTACGAGCATTGGGGAAAATGACGTAGTTTATTTTTCGAAAAAACAACTGACAATGACAACTAGTACACCTATGTAAATATGCCTACTGCGGCAGTTTTTAGAATGCCTGTTACAGTAAGTTCTAGTAAAAGTAGAATACCTATCTTTATCGTAAAAGAGAAGATGGTTCCATTGTAAAAAATGATTAATCATCAATTCTGGTATGACTATATTCACGAATATATTAGTAATACACTTGTTATATGCTTTTTAGCACCTTAATACTACTTAACAATGACCATGCTTTATTTTTGTGACGATCTTAACACTTATCACATATTAGTGTTGGCCGAAAATAGAATAATATCGAAAACAAATAGATATTGCTACATTTGAAACATTTTTTTTATATAGGTATCATGTTTCACACTATAAAAAAATACATTTACATAAAAATCGTCCGTAGGTGAAGGTCGTTCTAATATTTTTAGTAAATGTTAATTGTACCATAAAAGAAATCTTGCAGTGATGTCATGCATTTGTTAAGTAAAAACCATTCGATATATCATTTTTGTAACACTCTGTATTTTGAACGAATGTGAATGATGTTACGAATGAAGATAAGATTAGAACCTCATTCGTTCTAAATCGTATTTATATTTTTATGTATTTTTAATTATCCATAGATCTAAATTGGAGTCAAAATAATAAAAAACTGAACAATAAACTCTTTCGATATATTTAGTTTAGCGTAGATTCGATAAATATATAGGTACAATTCATATAAGTACTTAAATGCGAAAAAAACCATGTACCGGAAATTACAAGCAAAAAAAAATTATAGCTTAATTTATAACTAACAAAAACATTTATTGTTTTTTTTGTATTATTTTCAGGCTATACTATACATACATAGTCTCATAGACAACGGAAGTCGTATTGTTTTTTTTTCATTTCATTCCATGGCATAAATGATTTGTAGATTTTAATCTTTCGGAAAAAACAATCATTTTAATTACCGTAATCATAGTATTTTTAACATACACAATGGCTATTAATAGATAATCAGTTAACATATAATTTCCATATTATTTGTATATAAACATACATACAAAAGCACAGAATGTACAGGCTAGTAATAAAACATTTAAATTCATTGACCAAAACAACTTTTAGGATTATATCGCGTTTATTTATCATTTATTTATATTTATTTCCCGACGTTTCGAACTCTTTACAGAGATCATTTTCACGAGTGATGAACAAAAAGATGGTAGTTGTTCCAACTATTGAGTGGGATTCGCGAAAATCTTAGAAATAAACATTTAAATTCATTAAAAATCTGAAACAATTATCAGCTGACTATTGAGTAACATGTTGATGAAGCAGTACCTAATGAATATTCTATTGCCTTATGGTCAAGCTAGGACCTAGACCTAGAACCTGGACTTGCCCATCACAAATTAATTTGAGTGCTACCTTTGTAAATCTTTATTGATATATCATTTCATTCAAAAACTTATTGTGCAGTTCGCTGAATGAACGGGCCGGATCGACCGGTGAAATATCACGGCCTATCAGAATATCAACGTAAAGTGACTAATAGCGCGTTTCAATTGCTTTGGGAGGTGTTCGGCGGCTCATATCCATTATCCCACTCTTCCCATCTCCCTTCCTTATAGGAACGGCAACGCGACTGTAATACAATCTGCGTTGCAATAAGCGGGTTTAATTGCCGCCAATTCCACAAAAACAAAACAAAAAAATTTCGAGGGTATAGTGTGAAGAACTTAATTATATATATATATCAGAGATTTATCATAGATTGTAGTAGATGGCACATGTCAGTAAAAATGTACTACTAATCATCACTGACAGCGCGACCGCAAGTAAGCGATTCTCAGGATGTTTATAATTCAACACATGCACATATTTATGTAAAAGTTGACACTTGGAGGCACTTTTTACGAACACATTGATAAGTCACTCACACATCAACAACCCATTTTTGATCTCATTGTTTGGGTGACTATTGCCGATATATCTATGATATTTCTATGTGATATATCTATGATATGTGACACAAGGTATTCTAAATCAAACCGCAGTGACCACTTTGACTACCGATAAGCGTACAAGATTTGGTAAAAAACTAAACTAAACTCTGAAAACATTCGGTACTTACTTTTGAACAGTCCCCAAGCTAAATAATAGCTAGATAGAAAACATAGTATCACTAACTTCGTTTCATCATCATCATTAGCCTTTTGTAGCCCACTGCTGGACATAGGCCTCCCCCATAGAACGCCACAACTGCCGGTCCGCTCAATGATGGGGGGTTTTTGCCATAATCGCCACGCTTGGCAGGCGGGTTGGCGATCGCAGTAGGCTGTATTTTCTTGAAAAAGGAGAATGCTGCTGCCCATTCTTCTAGCTTTTCCCTTCGCCTTTTACGACACCCACGGGAAGAGATTGGGTGGCGGTATTCTAAGTCGGCGCCACACAGCAACCGTTCGTTTACTTTAACCGAATAGGTTAGGCACTGCCATTTGAGTGACCTTTGAAAACTACTAGAATATATTAGTTACCAACATAGCAAAATTATGGATTTCATGACAACTTAATCGCGTGTCAAAGAACCTAGATCCTAGAGCACCTATACGATCTTAAGTAATCTATACATATAATTGGAGCCTCGTGGGGCATTGGTAAAGAGCTACCGACTGCAGAATCCAGGTTGGCGCGTTCGAATCCCACCCGAGTATAAATATTTATGATAACGACAAGCATCAATGTTTGTATGACAACTGGGTGTTTTTCTTATTTACAAAAAAAGTATATAATACGCATTATTATCCGTTATCTAGTAGTATCCTTAGTTGCTTAGTTTGAAACTAGAGGGCGTGTGTGTATTTTGTCCATGATATCATTATTATTTTCTATTCTTTCGAACTCTCAGTATTTTATTTATTTCTTCTAAAATTCGCCGGGTCAACTAGTAACTAATAAAAGGGATTTTTGTATAACATAACATAACTTCACGCCTTTTGTTACCCGAAGGTGTAGGCAGCGGCTGTTAAGCCGTTATGTTTACGTCCCAAATGGAATAGGTGGCGAACCTATTGCCATACCGGGCACAAAGTTTTCAGTCATCAATATTTATCACACATAACTTCCGAACACAATTTCGAAAAGTCATTGGTGTGAGCCAGTATCTGGAATCGAACCCGGACCTCTGGATCAGAAGCCCTGTGGTCGACCACTGCGCCACCGAGACTTAGTATAACATAAGAATTTTAAAAAGTGTTTTTTAAATTATCTATTATTAATTATTATCTAATTAAAAATATAGAGACGATTTAAACTTTGTAATATCCTACAGGAAATGTATGTATGTGTGTAAGTTAAAATTTATTTGATGTTTTTGTACTAAGTTATCGTTATTATAGAGGCCACTTGAGCCATGCAGCGGGCAACAGCTAGTATATAATGATACAATATAATGATACATTTCAAAAAGTCAATGCAACAATTCAAGGTTGGCCTAGGATTTGATATGTCAGCATATTAATTATCTGTCTATTCAATTGCATGTGAAGGTCTACTGTGCATGACCCCTCACCGTAATGCTTGAATGTATTTGTTTACTAGATAAGCACTAGCTATTGCCTGTGTCTTCGTTCGCGTGCTAAATATCTTATTATATTACAAAGATTATTCAGAATAATATAACAAACATTTCTTTTTCGGTTTCTTAGTACATAATATATATAGAAATAAATATTGTCAGGATAACCTCGAAGCATCGGGTTTTGAGCTGGCTCCTAGAATACTTTCCTATATCGATACCCTAATTCGCAAACCTAATAACTCCACTTTTTTTCGAAAATGGCATTTTGATACCGGCAGAAACTAGACATTATCTAGATTCTATCGGTATCAAATTTTTCTTTTTCGAAAAAAGTGGAGTTAGTAGGTTTGCGAATTAGTGTATCGATATGATAAATATCGATTAGTGACCAAAATTGTGTTCGATTATGCCCGACAAAATTGATCCCTTTACATATTTATTTCCTACTCATTAATAGCCAAAATATTGGTCAAGGCGAAGCATAATTATCGCTGCCTATACCTTTCAGTATAAACGGCTATATCTTTATATATTTACAAGTACCCAGTAAATGTGTGTTAACCTATGAATGTGTTGTTAAACGCGAAAGAATTAAAAAAAAATTTTTGTTAATTTATTCATTCTTCAACATGAGTAATTAATCAAATTAATAATAATAATATGTTCCTTCCGTCTTGTGTATCGTCACAAGTGGAACTAAGCTTCAACGCGTTTTCACATTGCGAGCATGCGTGTCACCTAATGGTAAGTGACCAGCGCCACCCATGGAGACCTGTAATACATAAGTGTTACAGTTGCGTTGCCGACCTTTAAGGAAGTAGGATAGGAAAGGATGGAGAAGGGAGGTGGGCCTCCCGATACCTCTTTCACCAAACGAAACGCGGCATGAGCTATTTCACGTCGATCTTCTGGGATGTAGTGGTATTTCATCGGTCGAGCCAGCCCATTTATGCAGCAAACTTCGCTCTACCACTGTTAAATAGACCAAATAGTGGTCCAGTGGTCGAGTCCACTTCTGATTTAGAAGTTGTGCGGTCGAATCTGGGGTCATCATACCAATGAGTTCTCGGAAGTAGTGTGTGATAAGTATTTGACAGACAACTTTGACAACTGTATATGGCAATAGGTTCGCCACCATTTGAGACGTAACGTGAAGATTGATGCCTATACAGTCAGGTAAAAAAGGCGTGAAGTTATGTTTATTTAGAGATGAAATAAATATTTTTTAATTTATATTCGAACTTTTTGATTGTTTTTTTTTTATCTATAGAAGGGATATAGGCAGATCGCGTTGTGCATTCTAAATACTTAGTCAACACACAGAATATAAACTGGTTATTTTAATTCAAACAAAACGTAAAATATTGTCAAATTGCTCACAGGCGAGGACATTGAGTCCCTTCACTCGGCTTTATACATAATCGCTTTGTCTAACAAAACAATTGTAATATTGTTCGTTCAATTTGACATTCTATTTGTTCGAACAAAAAAAATGTGAAGGTCTTAGAAAAAAATGAGAAATATAAGCTAAAATAAAAATATATTTAAGTAACTTAAAAAACTTGAAGTAACTTTAAATAACTTAAAAATATTAATAATGAGTAGAATCAAATGTTACATGAACAATTACATTATTTCATGATGAACAGTGGTAGAGTCTTGTAGTTCGCTGCATGAATGGGAGGGCTCGACCGGTTAAATACCACGAGTCACGGAATATCGGCGTGAAGAGGCTCGTGCCGCGTTTCGTTCGGTGAGAGAGGTATCCGCAGGCCCGATCCCCTCCTTCCGATCCTTTCTCCTCCTACTCCTTTAAAGGATGGCAATGCACCACGGCGTTCATGGGCGGTGAGTAGTTGCTTATCATCAGCAATTGCTCGTTTGCCCGCATATCCCATAAAAAAATCAGATAGACTCCTAGATAGACAACTCATAGATTTAGTATTTGTTTAAATAAAGAAAAATTCTGTCTCTAAGCTTGCACAAGGCAAATAGATCAAATAGTGACGTCAAGCAACTTATGTGAATTCTCAAATTTAATTCCATGGGTTACTTACTGTTTAAATAAACATAAAAGATTGTCGTCAGGCTTTGAAGCGATTTTGACATTGGTAGAGTCACACAGTTCGCTGTGTGAATGGGCCAGCTCAATCAGTGAAATACCACGGCCTCAGAGAATATCAATGTAGAGTTGCTCATGTTGGTTCCATCCCTCTCACCGTACTTTCACATACTACTCCCTTAAAGACGGGCAACGCAACTATAACACTATCTGTATTGCAGATGACATGGGCGGTAGTTGCTTAAAAAATCTCAGTTGAACATCTAAAAATTTCATCAATTTAATTTAATTACAGAATAATTGTTTGTAAAATAATTCAAGACTCTTGAGAGAAAAAAAACGCCAATTACATGTTATGCAAACACACAGGATATTTGTTTAACTATGTTGGTACCTAATAGTTTTAGCGGAACGAACGAAATAGATGGATAATTCGTTTATTTACATATTTTGAAATGTTTATAGATATTGCAATATTTTGTAATAAGAATAATTTTAGCAGGGATGGAAGGTACACCGCTGCTGTAGAAAGAAGAGTAGCGTTAGGAAATAAAGTAAATGGGGCGTTGGGCAGATTCCTGGGCGCAAAAGATATTAGCAGAAAAGCAATAGCAATTCACAATGCAATACTGATCCCAACGCTAACTTATGGAAGCGAGAGCTGGGTATGGCAGAGCGGGCATGAAAGTAGGATAAACGCGGTCGAAATGAGGGCATTGCGCAAAATCTGCGGAGTGACCCTCGCTGACCGCGTGGAAAACAAGGTTATAAGGAAGGAAGTCGGATTGAAAGAGAGTGTCGGTGTAAAAGTAAGAAAGGGCATGCTCCGATGGTTCGGACATGTAGAAAGGATGGATGAAGCAAGATTGACTAAGCAGATATACAATACAAAAGCGGATGGATGTAGGAGTCGAGGACGGTCTAGACACACATTCCATGACCAAATAGAGCCAAATAGACCAAATGTTCTGGAGGAAGGTGATGTTAGGAGCCTCAAAAATCGACGCGCGTGCATGAAAAGAGTTATGAAAGTCAACGAAGCGAGTGAGATGTGTAAGAATCGTGCCTTATGGCGCTCCGTTCTCTCTGCCTACCCCGCAAGGGATTTGGCGTGAAGTTATGTATGTATAATTACTAGCTCAGATACTATTTACAATTTAAAGTGCTATAACAATTCATATTTTTCTTTGTACCTAATTACATATTTATAACAAATTTGACAATAATATACATACATACTTCTAGGCTGTAGTTGTGCTTGGATAAAATTTACAGAATTTAAAGTTAAAACAATTAAAATCGAAACAATAAACAAACAGATATAGGATATTAATTTGTGTTCAATTGCAATTTGAATTAAGTTGAATTGATTGTGAACTGTCATTACTTAATTGGTTACGAGGAAATGAACGGTGAAGGTGATCCAGGTACTAAGGTCTTTGTAGGTCCACTCTAATTTGGTTGTAATTATTTTTGCACGGAACCTGAATTTGCCCTGCATTATAAATATTATTTATTAGACTGTCCGCGCGAACACCCGCTTCTGAATTTAGAATGACAGTAATGACTTTTCGAAATTACTTTCGGAAGTTATGTGATCTTCTTGCCCTTTTCCCACTTTAAATGCGATCGGCACAACTTGTCATCATTTCGAACTATCGATGTTGTCAAAAGATATGGTACGATATGGTCAACCTTTCTTGGGATTGTCAACCTTTCTTAGGATAGTTTTCGTTGGTGACATAGGGGTTGTATGTGGGATGGGGAGGGGAGAGGGGAAGGCCTTAGGCCTGCATATACCTCTCTCACCGAATGAAACGAAGCATGCGAAACTTTACGTCGAAATTCTCTGAGGCCGTGGTATTTCACCGACCCATTCATGCACCGAACTGCGTGGCTCTACCACTATAAATAAAAAATACACAGGCAAAACCCTGGACAACGGTAATGTCTAAACATCTCTTTCTCTTGCTTACAGAGCGCCGTGACCCACAAGAAACATGATGAGAAGTACGACAAACAAACAGTCGCCTACACCTGGACCGCACCTGCTGGCTTCAGTGGTGAAATTAAATTCAGGTAAAGTCTACAGACATGTTTCTAGGACTTGTTTAACACACCAACTATCCGCTCCAATTGTAGGCCATTCTAAACAGAGACACAAAATTTCATCACAATCGGCTTAGTCATTTACGAAGAGTACCATAAAGGTACAACGCACAGAGTAATTATTATAGTTGTTATAGTTAGTATAAACTCATTCCAATACCAAAAAACATAGTGAATACTTACATTAAACTAGCTGACCCGGCGAACTTTGTTCCGCATCAAAAGTAATAAATGAGTAAATTTTGGATATCATGAGGTTCAATTTGTGCTATTTATCGGCTTTAACTGCTGCTGCTGAAATCTTCGAAAATATTCGTTTAAATTGTATGCTGTAAAGGGCCAGGATCATCTATATTACATGCATAATCTATTTTAGACACTTATGTGGATGAAAATTAATGCTGTAATGTTTAAAATCGTTTCGTAAATAAGCCATTATTTCTCGTAAAAAGTAAACAAGACATATGCCCTCGCGGACTTTTTTGTAGACCTTCTGAAGGTGTTTAATAATGTAACCAGCTAAGGTTCAACCAGCGTTTGCAATTAAAGTGCTAAATCTCTAAAATTAGCATTTTTTTCTTTACAACATCATATATAAATTAAAGATCAAAACCACCCCAACATTCGTTGTTGTGTTGTTACTTAGTTGAAAGTATTGATTCTTAACATATTCCGCTCATGACCTTACTTAGACATGAATTCAAAATCATATGTTTCGTGGCTAAGAGTAATTATTAGGCACAAAAACATATTAGTCATAGATTAATTAAAAAATAAACATCTTGTTTGATTTATGAGAGTGACCGATGGAAGTTCGTGTTAGTTCATATAGGAGATTTATTGTTTTAATAAAACATCTTTCACACAATACACACAGCGCCCTCTAGTTCCAAACTATGCAACTAAATACTTGTGTTATAGATACTAGATAACGGATATTAATGCATAGGTATATACTTTTTTTGTAAATATATACTTATAATGACGGCATCGTGGCGCATTGGTACTCGTAAAACTACCGGCTCCAGCAATTAGGTCGGGGGTTCGATTCCAACCCTAGCACAAATATTTCTCACAAACATGAATATTTGTGTGGCGTCTGGGTGTTTTTCTATGTATTATAAGTATGTATTTACAAAAGAAAAGTATATATGTATTAATATCCGTTATCTAGTATCTATAACATAAGCATGCAAGCAGCAAGCAAGCCTTGATGCGTAGTCAGGCTGTGTCTGAAAAGGCACGCTTGACAATTTACAGTGGTGTGTTGGTACCAACTCTCACATATTGGGTGTGGCAGGCGAAGCATGAAAGTAAAGTGAATGCAGTGGAAATGCGTTCTCTGAGAAGTATGCGTGGAGTCACCCTTGCGGATCGAATGAAAAATAGTGTGATAAGGGAGAAGTGCAAGTTGAAGGATGATGTGGTGACCAAAGTGGAGAGAAGTATGTTAAGATGGTTTAGTCATGTTGCAAGAATGGATGAAAGCCGACTGACTAAAAGAGTATACGAAGCGAATGTAAGTGGCAGGGTCGGGATCGGGAGACCAAGACGGAGCTACCACGACCAAATAAATGGTCTGTTTAAAAAAGGCAAAATGCGTAGCACCCGAAACCGACGTAAATGCATGACGAGATGTATGACTGTGGATGAAGCGAAAGATGTGTGTCAGGATCGTAGCTTGTGGAAAGCCAAAGTCTCTGCCTACCCCCATGGGATACAGGCGTGAGCTTATGTATGTATAACACAAGCATTTAGTTGCTTAACTTGGAACTAGAGGGCGCTGTGTGTATTGTGTCCAAAAATATTATTATTCAAAAATAATATATAGAAAAACACCCAGACGCCATACAAACATTTATGCTTGTCATAAATATTTGTACTTGGGATCGAACCCGCCAACCTCGATTCTGCAGTCGGTAGTTTTACCAATGCACCACGAGGCTAGTCAAAAACAAGGCTGTCAGTGAAATCAAATCGCAAATTGCTACTGACTAAGTATAAGCTTAATACCTAAACACACACATAACTTTAGGGCTTTTTATACCCGAAGGTGTAGGTAGCGACTGAAATGCCTATAAAATATTATTCAACAAGACAGAAGCCACGAAGCGAACCGTACTAAACTTAATAAGTACATAGAATGTATAATAGATCCCCATCCATTCAAAGCAGTTTCAAGTATTTTTTGTCAATTCTGTACAATGGTAGACTTTTGCAGCAAAATTGAAGCGCTAGTTGCCTCTGGTGGCAACAGGCAAAAGTTAAAAACATAGATTACATAGTTATGTCTCTATTATGTCTCTGTCTATGACCTTTTTAAAATGCCAATAAAATATTGCCACCATTTTTCTTTACTCTTCTCATACATGTAAAAAGCTACTTGCGAATCAAGCTTGACTACTCGGTGCGTCATTTATCGGTGTAAAATATACCCCGAATACGATTCCTGCTCACACAAATTACTTAAACAATGATAAATATCTTATGATTAGAATTTACTTTTCATTACTTTTAACTCTTAAATGAGATTGTTTCTAAAATTTACATGTTTCCTTTTTTCAGAGCTACTGTGGCCCTCAATGGCGCCGTCTTCTGGGTTGGTGTTGAATCAGGCCCGGTCAAAGTGAGCAGTTAATTTATTTTCAGTAATATCAAGAGTATTGTAATTTTTAAGTAGTTATGTCTTTCATAATAATACGTGTATATTTAATTGCTAAATAAATGTATTATTTTTTGTTTACGTAATAAACAATTTAAAATTATTAGCGTTTATATATGCTTCAAGTACCTAGGTAAGCCTGAAAGGCACCTAATACCTATATATGTATAGTTTTTATTTTATAAAAACCATAGATAAATAGATGCTTCGTTTTCTTTATGGTTAAAAATTTAATTACCCTATCACTTCCATCACCCTTGTAAGTTCAGGCACGACTCATTGTAATTCCTTAATACCAACTTAAAAAACTCTTACATTAGTTAGTAACGAGCTAAAAACTGAAATATTGTATATGAGAAATTATCTATGGTCTTCTTTAACTATGAAACCGGGACACCATTCATCATTGTCTCATTCATAGATATATAAAAGAATAATATAGTCTATGCTAAATCTATGGTCTCATTAATATATCCTAATCTCTTCCAACCCAGTCATCGAAATCAGAGAGGGACCTACAGAAATTAAAAAAAAAAACAGTTCAATCAATCAGGCCAAACTATTTTGTTTCAATATGAAGGTTTTAAATGATGGACCAATAATAAATAATGAGGAATGATTGTTTTATATGAGCGATGGCTATACCTATTTTGCTGAACATTTTTTTAACCAGTCTTTACGTTGTAGCCGTTATATTGATTTACATGGTTCCTTGTAGTCCGGTAAGATTGAAGTGATTCCGTATATTGCCCTATATATTTGGAGGCCGAAGCGTTTCCCCGTTCCTATCCCACTGCCGACCCCTTCAATATCCCATTGTAAGAGCCGGCAACGTAACTGCAACACTATCCGTATACAGGTGTCCATTGGCGGCGTTTGTGGCTTGCCATCAAGTGATACGCGCTGCTTGCCCCATAGCGTATAAAAAAATTACCTACGATACATACAGCCGCCTGCAAGAGATAGTCACTGTCCTAAGAAATAACAATTAAATTTTATAAAAATATATATTTATTGATTAGGTAGCCATTATAATGAATAAGTACGAGAAGGAAAAAATACAGTTTCTAGGTTCTCGCTAACCTTGTGTTAATTTCAGAATTCAGATGAATAATATCAACCACAAATAAAAACGCATTTAATTCACAGTAATTACAGAGAAGTAACGCAGAAAACATTAATATCGTTTTGATGAGGTTAGCTTGTGACGGGTGTACAAGTTACATAACATAACTTCACGCCTTTTGTTACCCGAAGGTGTAGGCAGCGGCTGTTAAGCCTCGTCTCGCCGTTATGTTTACGTCCCAAATGGAATAGGTGGCGAACCTATTGCCATACCGGGCATAAAGTTTTTCAGTCATCGATATTTATCACACATAACTTCCGAAACCATTTCGAAAAGTCATTGGTGTGAGCCAGTGTCTGGAATCGAACCCGGACCTCAGGATCATAAGCCGTGTGCTCAACCACTGCGCCACCGAGACTAGTATAAGTTATTAAAGGAGAAACTAATATGATAGCTGAAATTATATCATTCTATGGGCTCTTATCTATTATGTGTATAAAACAATATAAAAATCACTGCTCAGAAAATATTAGGTAGCATTTCGATACCTTAATTTGCAAACCAACTAACTCCACTTTTTTTCGAAAGTGGCATTTCGATACCGGCATATACTAAATCATAACTACCTAGTTTAAAAAAGTGGAATTAGTAGGTTTGCAAATTAAGGTATCGATTTGCATTTTTTATGTAGGCAATTTTCTAGCCGGTGGCAGACGCAGCAGTTACACTTTAAGGGAACCAGTATATGTATCCCACATAATTTCCGAAAATTACATTATATCGAGATTCCAGTCCGAGACAGCAGCGAGATACTTAATACTCCAGACCACCATCAGCCACCATGTGCTTAATTATTCTTTCTGTCTTTACCTATAACCAACAATATGTCTTTCAGACAGAAACATGGATAAATAAAATGAAACACCTATAATATTTTAACAAATACTTTTATTTAAACATAGCACCTAGAATTTTTGTCTTCGAGATCCATTTTAAATAATTCTATTTTTCAATCAATGAGCATTGAAAGTAAACGGCGTGAATCTACAGCATGAAAATATGGTGACGGCGTGATAATATTGACGAATTTTAGCAAAAATTCTCACTAATCTTATTGCAATTAGTAGGTAATTATTATCAGTCCCTCCATTCTTAACATTAAAACTATTAACTACTTCACATTTACGAATTCATCTGTATGTCTATTAGGTTTTTAATAATTCAGACCAGTGTATATAATAAGCCTAAATTGTGAACTACACTGTCTCATACTTAAATTACAATGACACTTATTTATAAAAAAAGCAGTTGATGTGAGACTTTCAAAAGTCTTAAGCAATACGGAAGACGAAATACTTAGACCTTACAACCTTAAGTTTGAGAAATAAATACAACCATAAGCGAAGTGATCCATTGACTGAAGTTCTTCAAGCATTAATCATAAAATTCCTAACAGTCTGCCTAAAACCAAATTAGGTATCTACCCAAAACCCTAACATAAATGGACGGTATTTTAATACAGATTTATAAGAATTAGGCAAGTAGATACCTAATTTTGGTTGCAATATCAAATATTTTGTTAGCGCCTGCAGAAAAATATACTTAATGATATACTTCTACCAAAGGAGACTGACAAATAGACGAATTCAATAGCGAAGATGATATGGAAGAGATACTGAGATACAGAAACTAAATCCTTCATACCGGTAAAGGTTTAGAATTTGCAATGAAAGCGGAAAAGATACACAAAAAATATCAAATAAACATTTTTACGAACACAATACCTGAAATCTAGGTAGTCGAATGGATATTATATTTATATAGGAAGCTAGCAGTAAGATCAGGGTTACGATATAATTGCTGAAAACGGATGCTTAATACTTTCAGCTAAATATATTTTGAAATTAGAAAAAAATCTAAAATACTACAAAAAATTTCAATGCGTTGCTTTAATATAGGTATGATAGGGAAAACTGGAGCACACAGCGACCATTCGAAAAATAAAGTAGTCTATGCTACATCTTTAAATTGGACATTTGTTAGGAATAGGGGACATACTAACACGCGGATGGATAACCAGACGGAAAGCGACTACCACCGCCCATGGACATCTGCAACCAGGAGTGTCACATCTACGTTAGCGCCCTAAATAAAAATTTATTTTATTAATAATGATTAATAAAATAAATTTCGAATCTCGATTGAAACAGATGTACGTAATTTAATGAAATTACGTACATCTGTTTCAATCGAGTAGGTACTTAACAACTACGCACGCAAAGGGCATTTTATTTCTCAAACGTCTCCGTGAATCATTTCCCGTGATTCAGACATACACCAAGATTTCTTTGTTCCCAATTATTACTACGTGTGACAAAGGACGATAAAAAATAAAAAAAAAATACAAATCACACTTGATAATCACGTGAAAAATCAATAGGTAGGTACGTAGTTTTTTTTTTCTAATAGCATAAAAAACTCTATGAGGTAACTAGATAGAGTCTGATTAGTTTTTTTTTTATTTGCAATTATTTTCTTTCAAGAATAGAACTTTTTTTTAATCGCCGGCGATGTATCTTATTGGAAAATAGGCCTAGTATTCTAGGTTTGAATATACACAAAGTTATCAGCAGTAATACAATTTCCTAGTATTATACGGAAGTATTTCAATAACGTAGGTAATTTATTTAACGCAATGTATTTTAAAATTACTGAAACATATCTACCGAAAATTGTTCCTCTATTGCATAGTTATCACTTTGCACATTACTATATGCATTACAAAGAATAACGTACCTTTTATGGAATGGTTGCAGATGTAATAACAAAACATATCTAATATTTATGTCTCGTCGCGATGTAGGTACATATATTTATTTATTATAATTATTGTTGTTACATTAACAATAAAAATAAAGTTTCACCTTGAAAATGAATTTCTGTCTAGATAACCTATACAAAACTGCGCTTCCTTGTGATCCGTCACGTAGACATTTAGACAGCTAAATCATTGATGATGCAATTCTCTATATCAATAAACGGATTTCAGTCGAGTTTTCATATCGCTAATTTATTTGATATTAGTTGATAGCGCGAATTTCGTACCCATGTAATATATATTTACCCCTCAAAACATTCGTGCCCCGCTCCTATCAGTGATAGCGTGATGATATATAGCCTAAAGCCTTCCTTGATTGCACTATGCAGTACAAAAATAATTTTCAATACCAAACAATAGTTCCTGAGAGTAGCGCATTCTAACAAACAGACTCTTTAGCTTAACTTACTAAATATTAGTATAGATACCAATTACGTATGAAATTAAATGAAGGCAATCAAATCTTTGAGTGATATTATTACAGCTTCCAAGATAATTACCTAAAAATAAAACTAGATCTTAGGATATATACCCATGCTGTAGACACAAACGTGAAGCCTGCAATGACTTACAAATTAAATCTGCCTACATACGCACGATTAAAATATTGGGGTTCATATGATATGTACAGATATTCAAGTACATAGTGGAGAATGAAATACTAATCTTTTAAAAATACTGACACCACTAGGCTAAGCTTGGACAAGGTGAAAATGAATTAATATTAAAAATTTCATCAGAAACATTGACAGTCTGCTTTCAATCGTAAGTACTCCAATTTCTATTTATAAATCGTTGACGTAATCACCCTTATATAAGGTGTATACTACTGTATACAAATTGAATGATAAATTAAAAGTGGCCAGCAAATTGTGTCATCAGAAACAGTCGTAAAATTTATAATTGCAAATCCCATAACACTAGATTGAAAAATACATCATATAAGAATTGAAATAAAACTTGGTGACAATCAATACATCAGTTTGGACTCTTTGTAGTACACCTACTTAAGCTAGTATCCTAACTACAATCAAGCAATTCCTTTGAATACAAAACAATACATTGAAAACATCATACTGTTACAAACACTCTCGGAACACTGAGGTCTCCGTTTACAAAATTAATATCAAATCTTGGAAATCAAATTTACAAAGGAGTATGTACTAAATCACGAATTTCTTTGTTGAATATAAATTAACGCAGCTGCCTGCAGTTAATAAGTAATTGTAATGTTAATATTCTGTTCAAGGCTAAATTGAAAGAAAGTTATAAAACGTGACGTGCGTTTTATTGCCAAACTGCAGTCAGTCGACATGCGTTACTTCAAATGAAATAGCAAAATTGAATTATTATATTCGCAAGCAAACAGATATTTGATGTAACATAACTTCACGCCTTTTGTTACCCGAAGGTGTAGGCAGCGGCTGTTAAGCCTCGTCTCGCCGTTATGTTTACGTCCCAAATGGAATAGGTGGCGAACCTATTGCCATACCGGGCACAAAGTTTGTCAGTCATCGATATTTATCACACATAACTTCCGAAAACAATTTTGAAAAGTCATTGGTGTGAGCCAGTGTCTGGAATCGAACCCCGGACCTCTGGATCAGAGGCCGTGCGCTCGCCCACTGCGCCACCGAGACTATTTGATGTAGACTAAAAATAACTGACACTCGAGTGAGTCTAAATTCTAGTGGCTATGGCAACTAGTCTATTTATAAAAACATCCTATTTTTTATTGTAAAATGTATAGAAAAACACTACTTGATAACTACACTATATATTATTTAATTCCATTATTACAGCCGACTGAATAAATAAATTATATTATTGTAAAATTTGACTGATATATCATCAGAAGTGGGATACATTAAATATCACAGCAGTACAAGTGATATTAAATAACCTGCTGAAAAGCAGCATGGGTAATGTGGAAAATATTGCACACATGAAATTTATTATAAAATTCTCCCATATTTAAAGGTTTGACATCCATCAAGTGCGTAATCCTAAAATAAATCTGATATTAACATTACATATAACACAAAAGAAAAATTGGCAAGATATATATTCGTAAAAGGCAATTACGGTGATTATTTCACGTTGCTAATATAATATTATAATTTATATGTGAACATAGACTCTTGTCACACAGCACACACAATGGAATCAGAGCAAACACTTTCCCATCAGTGAAACTAAGGTTTACAATACTTGTGAAATCCGTTAATTTATATAACACAATTTTATTTAGGTATAAACACAAATTTAACACAAAAATTTTCAGTAGTAAATCATATAGTAAATAAATTAATAACAAAAATAAATATAGCATACAAAAGATCCCAAACAAAAATATAAATACATACAATAAATATTAAAATTCTCATTTGGTCTAAATTAAATGCAATTCAATCGAGAAAAAGTCTTAAATCTAAATATAAAACATCACAGTTAATACTGAATAAGTAGTAAATAAATACATAGAAGTATAATAGTTAATAATTACTATAGCGTTACATATAATAATATATTATAGGCTCTATCATTGGTTCTGTATGAAATAGCTCTGCCTTTTGAGCTGTCTGTAAAGTGAAATGTACTTTCCTGCAGCAGAAGTTCTAGGTACCACATATTGCTTACAGAACAGCTTCGGGTCTCTAGCCTTCTCTGAAAGTTCACCGCAATCCAGTGCACGTAAAAATGCGAGTACAAAGGTAAAGCAGTTATGTCTCTCTTCATTATATCTATCCGGTTCCCACAGAGGACTTACACTTACCTAGAACATAAAACAATTTTCTAAATACATGTCTATAACTTGCTTGAATTATTTTCGAAATTTTGCATAGGTTTAACAGACATAAGAAAATCTATACCTGAAAAAAACAATTAATAGATAGAAATCAAACAAACCTTGAGCAAGATACTATCCCATATTTCATTCCATAACTCATCAAATTGTTCTAATAATAAACATTGATCCCAATCAGTACTGGAATCACAATTACTCCATTCCTTAGTAACAGGATCTACACCACGGATTCCTTCCTCACTAAACTCAACCACACATCCATTGGAGTTGGTTACACCTATGTGTAAGTCTTTAGAATTATAATAATCACTGTAAGAGTAATAAGGATAATGGGTAATTTAATATAAATACAGATACAGTTAATGGGTAAGCAGAATCAATTTTATAAATTTACACATTGGCTGTGAATTAAAGACTTACTTGAGGAAATCTCCATGTGTAGGTTTCATTACGATGGCACGAGGATGTTGAGATGCTTTCACGAAGGGGTAAGGTACCCTATAAAAAATAAAACACTTAGTGACAGCCTCCAGGATATAAGATTGATTCACTCATTTCACAAAATGACTTGTTACCTGAACGGAAGTAGATTATAATCATATCTATCCAGTTTTTGTTGGCACACTGGACAATTTTCAGGTATTATTGTGCAAAATACTTTGTGATCACAATGATGGAAACAAAGAATACCCGGATCCATTTTCACAGATAAAAATCACCGCTATTCTCAATTAAACACTGAGTTTTTTCAACATCAACAATGATGTTAACTAATCAAGACGGTTTATGTAAAGTAAAATCGTGATATCTAGTAGAATAACTTATTGACCAAGCAAAAGCTTAGTAGACTTCTTGACTAGAAACTAGAACTAATTTTCTATTGTCCGCCTTTCACATCGGTAACCACAGAAGAACAATAGTACTCCAACCAATCGGCAACGATTGACTTTGACGTACGATTCCGTACGAGTTCGCTCGATCACAGCCAGTGCTGCCAACCCCAACAAACCAAAAAACAACAGTTCTCTAAATATAAAACAGTAGAAAACAGTAGATGTATCTTGGGTGTACAGTTTATTAATACGATACTTGCGCATGTTCTGGATTTGTCTTATGATCGCTTTGGGCTGTGAAGGGTCGTCTCATTGGTGTTGCATACTACACTATCAACCACTTCATGACTCCACGCAGATTTTGTAGTGTGCTGGAATTTGTTCACTTATTTTAGAGTGATAGGCGTTCTGTAATAATTTCTGATAGCTTTTTAATTTTAAATGTGCCTTGATATTGTGTTCAATATATGATACTTAAATTTTATTATTCGCCACAATTGTTGCACAACGTTACCACTCTAATTAATAATCACAACTTATGTAATACAAAAACTACTCTAGAATAAACTATGAGACAAACAAGAGACGTTGTAGTATTTTTTTTATTATAAAGGTAGGCAGGTATCACAGGTATTTGACAAATTTAAAGTTTTAACTGTAGTGATCACTAGCATATGAGCTTTTCCCTGGTTACTAAACTATCCAGTGACATAACTTTTTTTTACATAGAAATAATAAAGTAAAATATTTTCTTGAGGTAATAGGTGTCTCTCTAAACTTATTGAAAAAACAGTAAAATTTATAGATAAAACAAAAAACAGGGTCATCAATCAAAAAACAGTAAATCTACTGTTAAAACACTAGAGTTGGCAACACTGCTCCCAGCAGTGTTGAGCGGGTTGAGCCGTACCGTACAGACCTGTTATGTTAGGTCAGCTGACAGTGTTGACACTGACACTTTACAGAAATAGAGATAATAAATAAATAGTCCCAAGACTAATTCTTTCCATTTGCTACGATTCGATTTTGGTAGGTATTCCATGTTTGCCTCGAGAAAGGGCACGTCCGCGCGAGGTGCCCCCGCGCCGTGGACAGGATCGGGCGGTGCTACCGATGTGGCGTGGCCAGTGGCAGGCCACATCGCAAGCGCCTGCACCGCGCCCTTCGCCTCGCTGCCCGGTGTTAGGTCGGTGGAGTGAGCACTTTGGGGAAATGTACGTATGAGTAATATGAGTATACCTCAGATGAGAGCGCCGCGACTAAGTCTACGACTGATGCCGCTGCGGCACCATCTGACGAGGACATTACAATACATATAAGAGATTGAATGGTCTACACAAAGTATGATAAATGGTAAGGCAGCAGGAATTGATATGATGTCTGTTGAAATGATCTAACGTTTCAAACAGTGGTAGAGTCACGCAGTTCACACGCACGGATGGGTCGGCTCGACCGGTGAAATACAACGACCTCTCAAAATATCGACGTAAAATGGATTTCGCCGAGCCGTCCCGCTCGAAGGGGGCGGTGGCGAGCTCAGTGATCGCCGCCGCCGACGGGCCGCGAGGGCGCACAGCCTGCGGGTGCGCCCGGGTCGCGGCCCGGAGAGGACGACCCCCCGGTGCGGCCGGGGAGGGTCGTCGGGGGTGCCGCTGGCCGCGTGCTGTAAATTGCAGCGCGCCCAGGGGAGCCTCGCCGAGGCTCCCCGAGGATGAGCACCCCCTCATGACAGAGGAGGGGCGACGGCGGGGTGTACCAGAGGGGTTATCCGAATCCTGGACCACCCCAACGCCTTCGGAAGGTCGCCGCGAGATTTTAGTGGGTAGCCCTAGGATCGGATTGCAGTTTACTGTTTTGGAAGTCCCACACTACCTCCTGCGGTCACCAGGCGGGGAGTATGTATAAAGCAATTCCTAACGCAAAAAAAGGCAAGTAAATAGCCTTAGAATGCATTCAGATTTGATGAATGCGTGCTAGGGGTGCCATACATTTGTTAAGTTTAATTCTAGCGGTGATCATAGATACTAAACTAACATTGAAACGTAATGTGTATACCATTACATAGTATAAGACAAAGATGCTTTCCGCTGTCTGGCATTTTATATGCTTAGATCATGGAAAATACGCTACGGATTTTGATGCGGTTTTTTAGTTTGGATAGAGTGTGTCAACGGGTTGGTTTTTATGCATAATGAAGTCCAAAAAGTGATAATTTTCTAGATTTAACCCTTTAATTGTAAACGCTGTTAAAATTATTTCTCATGCGGAACATAGTTCCATGTTCATAGACTTGCCTATCCTTTATTAAAGAGACTACCACCAAATCACACGTATTTTTTTTATGTAACCAGCTTCTGTCCCAAGTTTAGATTAGTTTAGTTTAGTTTAGATTATTTGTGTTTATTCTTCCCCGCAAGATTAAACACCAATAAAATAGCAAGTAACATGAATAAAGTAGATTGCTAATGCTGAAAGAAGTATTAAAATCGGCTTATTACTTTAAGAGTTAATCGATTAGAGACGAACAGTCAAATATTATTTTTTCCATACCTAATGTAATGTGGAGGCTGAATGAATTATTAATTAAGTGAGTCTCACTTAATTAATAATTAATTCAGCCTCCACAACAAACAAATAAAAACAAACAACGATAAAATAGGACGATCCAAAACTAGAGTTACACTCTGTAGTTATTTAAAACTGTCACTTAAAAGTCTTGAAAACCTGAAACCTGGCTCTATAGTTTTTTGTATCTAATATGTTTACGAATTCCATCGCTTTTTTCCATATAAACGAAATTTGGAATTAAAAATTAGATAAAAGATGATCTCACACGGGTCTTAAATCACGTAGACTCCTTAAAACTCATTCTTATATTTACATTTAACTTAAAATTATGTCGATAATCATCTATCACGAACCGGGTATCTATAACTATTGTATATTTATTTGTAACTATGACAACGGACAGTGCCTTCAGCGGCGGTAAACCACACCTAGCTTTACAGATCCAGTTTTAGTGGCAGGTACCCACTGCACAACTTGTATCTTATTGATGGGAATTAAATTAAAAGATGTGTTAGATAAATTAAATTTAATAATTAAACATCTGATTGTTTGTACGAACTCCGTTTAGGTTTAAATAAATTTTTAATCGTTTATGTCATAAAAAATTTTGTGAAATGTTTTTTTTAAATATTACATTCCCTTTACACTCGGTATAGTCATTAGACTTAAATAATATATGCTAATATGAATTAGGCCAATAGGGTTGTGAGTTTATACATTTTAGTTATTTAAAAATAAGTGTTCAGAGTTATTGTGCATGTATTTGAATTAGCTACAATGCGCGATGATATTGGAGGAGTTGTATTGAAAACTGTTTGGTGGTTGCTGGCTACGGTCCAAATAGTTACCGCTGGGTTGTCCTGTTTAAGCAACCCGTGTTCACACGGCATATGTATTGATGATATTAACACGTAAGTATGTATCTGCTAGGATTTTATATTAGTTCACTATAAAAGCAGCTTGTTCAAAGGTAAATGTAATTAGTGGTGCCCACTGCGTCCATCTACCAAGGTGACTAGATCTGTATACAAGAACTGACTAAATGAATTTATAACACTGTAAGCTTTTAGTTCATGTACTCTAATAAACCAGCAATTTACCACAGAAAGGTAACAAATTATTTAATAATATATCTATCTAACGAAACATCTCGGCTCTCGACTCGACTCTCAAATATTTGAGGCGTTATAGGCGAAAAGTCATTACATTTGAACCTGAATAACTTTCAAACAAGAGTCCACGCTGAAAAACTAAATCAACTAAATATTAAATACACAAATAATTTTCATGCCATTCGTGCTGTAATCCACAGAACTTACTCGTGTTACTGCGTGGATGGTTACACCGGAATCCAATGTCAGACCAATTGGGATGAATGCTGGTCCAGTCCGTGTCAGAATGGAGGGACGTGCCTCGATGGCATTGCGTCTTACAACTGCTCTTGTGCCGATGGATTTATCGGTAAGTGCATATTAAGATACAGGAGAACTTTGACGCAATTTATAATGACAACATCAGCACATCTTTAGCAATTCCTTACGTGATAGACAGAACCAAAACTGAGAGCCCTAAGCTTGCTTCCTGCAATTACATGTTATACAAGCCAGTGTTATATTTAAAAATAAATATAACTGTTATGATCAAAAGTTCTAAATAGAAACGTGATTGATTCGGTTATTCTTTAGATAGTTTCAACCACAGAAATAGATCAAGATAGAACGGCCGCGATGTCATATTTCCATACATTTCGAGCGTGTCACTTTTTTGAAAAACCACGCCCACAGCGTGACGTCATTTTCATTGTGAGCGGGGCGACTAGTTAGGAGACACACACATTAGATTATCGATGTTAATATCGGAAACGTGTGTTAATTTTATTATTTTTATATTTTACCAACTTTATTGATTTTGTGTAACGATAATCATAGAAAGTAAAACATGTTAAATACTTTAATCCGACATATTAAAACCTAAAATATATTTTTCCAACATTATATAATATTTAATTATAAATATTTTACTGTCCTTGAAACTATTATTTATTAAATATTTGCCTTTTTGTAATGGTTGGCCTCACTGTCCTGGTTAAATAACGAAGCCGAACGTCTACATATACCTCGGTTACTGCCCGTTTGAGAAGAACGAAATGATTTTCCACCGGCGATTGGTCAAATTGGTGAAAACTTATACTGTCAAATAAACTGCTGCCAATGTAATTACGAAGCACTTTGGTTGAAATTTGTGGTGTTAGAATAAAGTAGGGACAAAGCAAGACATGAGCTGATACTCAAATTATTATTGAATTAATTTATCGATAAGTCCTAAGACTCAACGATACATGGAGTGCCCATCTCTAACATTCGAAGACCAATCACAGCGATTAACAGACACAGCGATCAACTGGCAGGTGTATTGTGTATTTCGTTCGATTCGACGTACATTACGCGTATAATTTATACGCGCAATGTTTTTGTATACGAGCGTTGAATGCGGGCAGCAATGGATATTTATCATAACGAAAAAATATACACCTTGTGATCGTAATTATTGAACATAGTAAAAGCAAAACAATAATTTGTAATCTCAAAAAAATACTTTCTACTGATTTTCTGTACTTACTGATCATACGAAATATTTCCTTTTTTCATATTTGATTCACTACTTTTGTTTTTACAATTTGCCACAGCATAATAAGGCATATATGTGACGTTTTATCTATTTTTTTACGTCCTGAACGCATGGCAGGAACGCTCGTTGCGTAATGAGAGCGAGTTTTGAAAAGCATGCAATATAGTGCATGGTTTTGGCACGCTTGCCACGCCTATTCGCCGTTCTATCTTGATCTATTTCTGTGGTTTCAACTATACTTAAATCAAACATATAGACCAAAAAGTCTCGATGGCGCAGTGGTCGAGCACACGGCTTCTGATCCAGAGGTCCGGGTTCGATTCCAGACACCGGCTCACACCAATGACTTTTCGAAATTGTTTTCGGAAGTTATGTGTGATAAATATCGATGACTGACAAACTTTGTGCCTGGCATGGTAATAGGTTCGCCACCTATTCCATTTGGGACGTAAACATAACGGCGAGACGAGGCTTGACAGTCGCTGCCTACACCTTCGGGTAACAAACGGCGTGAAGTTATGTTATGTTATAGACACAATTGTTGGGTTTTGAAGATACACCACTTTTATAATAGGTCGGGGAAAAAGTCTTTTCGCATAACGTAGGTATAAACTTATTATAAAATTTCTTTGACTGTACTATTTGTGTCTGGCTGGTTTTGGTAACATTAAAAAGGTTACATTATAAAGAAAAGAAAAAAATAAAAAAAAGTTGTTTCCCGCTATTTTTCATTTGTTTTTCTCTCCGTAAAAATGAGTGAATCTAATGAAGAAATTCGATACATTTTAAAATTTTATTATAAAAAAGGCAAAAATGCAACTCAAGCAGTGAAAAAAATTTGTGATGTTTATGGACCTGATGCAGTGTCAGTAAGAGTAGCACAAATTTGGTTCAAACGTTTTCAGTCCGGAAATTTTGATGATAAAGATGCACCTCGCTGTGGTCGCCCTGTTACGAATAAAATGGACGCCATTTTTGAAAGAGTGGAGCAAGATCGGCATATTAGTAGTTACGATGTAGCTGAAGAACTGGGAATTGACCACAAAACAGTTTTGACCCATTTGAAGAAAGCTGGTTATACAAAAAAGCTCGATATTTGGGTGCCACACGAGCTCACTCAAAGAAACTTAATGAACCGTGTACTCATTTTTTTTTCTTTTTTTTTTTTTATGGGATAGGAGGGCAAACGAGCAGGCGTGTCACCTGATGGTAAGCAACCAACGCCGCCCATGGACACCAGCAACACATATAGTGTTACTGATGCGTTGCCGACCTTTAGGGGATAGGGGAAAGGAAAGGATGGGGAAAGGGGGTGGGCCTCCGGGTACCTCTCTCACCGAACGAAACGCGGCATGAGCCACTTTACGTCGATCTTCTAAGAGGTCGTGGTATTTCACCGGTCGAGCCGGCCCATACATGCAGCGAACTGCTTGGCTCTACCACTGTACAGTTCATTTGCGATTCATTATTGAGACGTAATGAAACCGAGCCGTTTTTGAAGAGATTGATAACTGGCGATGAAAAGTGGATCACGTACGACAAGAACGTGCGAAAAAGGTCGTGGTCGAAAGTTGGCCAGGCTTCACAGACTGTGGCCAAACCTGGCCTAACACGAAATAAGGTGATGCTGTGTGTATGGTGGGATTGGAAGGGCATTGTTCATTATGAGCTTTTACCGTCCGGCAAAACCATCGATTCTGATCTTTACTGCCAGCAACTGATGAGATTAAAGGAAGCAGTCGAGAGAAAACGGCCGGAATTGATCAACAGGAAGGGTGTGGTCTTTCATCACGATAACGCTAGACCACACACATCTTTAGCCACTCAGCAAAAATTAAGAGAGTTCGACTGGGAGGTCCTAGTGCATCCACCATATAGCCCTGACCTTGCGCCTTCAGATTTTCACCTGTTTCGGTCTCTTCAGAATTCTTTAGGTTCTGTAAGGTTGACCTCAAGAGAGGACTGCCAAAACTATTTGTCCCGTTTTTTTGATCAGAAGTTCCAAAGTTTCTACAGTAACGGGATAATGTCTCTGCCCACAAAATGGCAGAAAGTTATTCAACAAAACGGTACATATATATCTATACATATAATAAAATTGTAGAAAAGTCAAAACTGTACATTGAATATTTTTTAAAAAGAATACTTGGTGTGTGATCTGCAATCGATACCGAAGCCAAAAATATACTTTTTAGAATTTTTGTCTGTTTGTCTGTTTGTCTGTTTGTCTGTTTGTCTGTATGTATGTCCGGGATAAACTCAAAAAGTACTGCATGGATTTACTTCAAATTTGGCACGAAAATTATTAAGAAGTCGGGTCAACATATAGGCTACATATTATCACGCTATCACCTACGAGGAACGAGCAGTGAACCTTTATTTCTTCAATGTATTCTGTAGCAACGTGTAATCTAACGACGCATATTTGTATGTTGTTATGGTGTTATTATGTTAATAACCATGCTTTAATCTATACATATAATAATAATAATAATATAATATAAGTTAGCTTCACATTTTAATTAACTTATGCCGTTAAACATAACAGACAATTTTAAAACAGTGCCATCTATGAGATTTGATTTGAAACATTAAGTTGAATTACACGTGTAAGCACTTTTTGGTTTTAGATATAAATAAATCTTTGAGATTTTAAAAACATCAAGTCGAATTACATGTTTAAACACTTTTTGAATATAAATAATTGAAATTTCATCATGCGCTTGCGGTCAATAGATGTTTTTAAGAGTCATAGATGGAGTTGTGCATTTTCTTCTTTAAAATTGTATCGTTAATTCTTTTCAGAGATGAGCAAGACAATTAAAAAAATGTATTTGTATATGCTAAAAACTGTTAATATTTTTGTTCGGTATTTATTGGTGTAATGATTGCTTCGTAATTTTATAATTTTACACCATTAAAAAAAAATGTTTCCTATTCGCTAACTAGATGGCGTTGGCGTCGAATCGTCGAGTCGTGCACCAGCGTCGGGTCGATCAAATATATCTGCAAATACGTGAACAAAGGTAGCGATCAGGCGACGTTTGCTTTACAGAACACTGACAGAGACGAGGTGACCAAGTATCAGTCCGGTCGCTACATCAGCACGTCTGAAGCAGTTTGGCGGATACTGGCGTTCTCTATACATGACAGGCATCCTGCCGTCATGCATTTAGACGTCCACCTAGAAAACGGTCAGCGCATATATTTTGATCCCAACAACGTTGCTGAGCGCTTAGAAAATCCGCGCCAAACAACTCTCTTGGCATTTTTCAGGCTCTGCGAAATCGACCAGTTTGCGAGGTTCCTTACGTATGACGAGGTGCCTTCATATTACACGTACGACAAGCAAAGGGGAATATTTAACCGACGTCGAAGAGGAGGTGCTGTCGAAGGTTTTCCGGGAATTTTCAAGGACACCATATTGGGTAGAGTTTATACCGTGCACCCGAATAATGGCGAATGCTATTTTCTGCGGTTATTACTTCACACGATCCGAGGCCCAACGTCTTTTGCCTTTCTGAGAACATTTGATGGCGTGGAGTATCCCACTTACCGCGCAGCCTGTGTAGCACGTCACCTTCTCGACGGTGACCAAAACTGGGATGACACCCTCGCGGAGGCGAGCGTCAGTAACAGCCCCAGCCGTATGCGTCATCTGTTTGCCGTCATCTTGGTGTTTTGTGGAGTCACGAACCCGGTAGCTTTGTGGGAAAAATATCGACATCATCTATCTGAAGATTTTCTACGAGCTTTGAGGCGTGCTACTGGAGACGAAGTCGAAGTAACTGATGAACGCGTGCTGAACACCTGTCTTAGTTCACTTCAAGACGTGGTCATTTCCATCGGCGGCAATCCATTGGTCGAATATGGGTTACCAGCTCCCCAATCATCACCGCATCAAGACCGTGGAAATCGAGAGTATAACGCTGAGACAATTTACGATCCGAGCGAAATGACCACCATACGAAATCACCATGTCGCTTTGTTCTCTTCAGAGCAAAAACAAATTTATGACACTGTTCTTAAAAGCGTTGGGCAAAACCAGGGTAAAATGTTTTTCTTGGATGCTCCTGGTGGAACAGGAAAAACATTTGTTACCACTGGCATACTTGCAGAGGTCAGGAGGCAAGGCAAAATTGCCATTGCTGTAGCGTCGTCGGGAATCGCTGCCACACTGCTTCCGGGTGGCAAGACAGCACATGCCATGTTTAAAATTCCCATCGATTTAGAGAGCACCGAAACGCCTGTTTGTGGTGTGTCACGCAATAGTGATAAGGGACACGTGCTGAAGGATTGCTCTCTGATCGTATGGGATGAGTGTACGATGGCCAATAGAAAAGCAGTTGAGGCCGTGGACAGAACCCTGCAGGACATCCGCAGGAACGAACACTTGATGGGTGGTGTCACAGTTCTATTCAGTGGCGATTTCCGACAAACGCTTCCCGTGGTGACGCGGGGATCGAGGGCTGACGAGGTGAATGCTTCGTTGAAACGATCTTCGCTGTGGTCACGAGTTCGTACGCTGCGCTTGACCATTAATATGAGAGCTCGGCTCGGCGGCAATGCACGTGCTCAAGAATTCTCCGATGTTCTTCTAAGTCTTGGCGAAGGCACTCTACCAGAGGAGAGAGGTGGGCAGGTGGTGCTTCCAGAGTCTCTCGGTAGAGTCGTATCCAGCTTAGAAGAACTCATTCGCTGTGTGTACGGGGACATCAGTCATATACCGCACCAGCAGAATTCTTGGGTATGTGAGCGGGCAATTTTGACGCCCAAAAATGGTCAGGCTGAAGCAATCAACGAATGCATTCTCTCGAAAATTGAGGGGAATGAAGTGGTTTACACCTCTATAAACACTGTCATCGAGCAAGATGATGCCACACATTATCCCGTGGAATTTCTGAACTCTCTGTCAGCAAGTGGACTTCCAGCGCATACTATCAAGCTGAAAGTCGGTGTCCCGATTATGCTTCTTCGGAACCTATCTCCTCCGAAGTTGTGTAACGGGACCCGCCTTAAAGTCATCTCGCTCCACAGACACAGCATTGAGGCGGAAATTCTTACGGGTTGTGGCGTAGGCGAGGCAGTATTTGTACCACGCATTCCCCTCATACCTCATAACTTCCCGTTCCAGTTCAAGCGCGTACAGTTCCCCGTGAGTGTTTGCTTCGCGATGACCATCAATAAGTCGCAGGGGCAGACACTGAGAGCAGCGGGTGTCGACCTCAGGACGAGCTGCTTCTCACACGGGCAGCTGTACGTCGCTTGCTCCCGCGTCACCAGTCCTGACTCTCTTTACATTTTGGCTGCGGAGAGCCATACCAGCAATGTTGTTTATAGAGAAGTTTTATAAGTATACTCGTATATTTTTATCCTTTTCTATATTTATATTTTCTTATTCATTATTTTCTACATTTGCTTCAGTCGCAACTTATTACTTAATTCAGCAGAATCACCATAAAGTCATTTATTCAAAGCAGACTGAAAATCAGCACTTTTGAAGTTCAACAATTTTACAAAAGACAGTCTCCCTCTGTTACTGTACTTTCTGTATTTATGAAATGTAAAGAAGTAACGGGTAAATAAATGTTATTTTAAAAGGTATAATCGTAGGTATTTTTGGTGCTGTATAGCGTTCAGGCAGATGACGTCGCGGGCTACAGCTATACTACAAAAATTCCTGTTAAAATGAAAATAAACAATGCGGGCAACAACCATTGCTACCGCAATCTGTACTTATCCTACCAGTTACAATTTCATTTTAGAGGTAATTACTTCTCAACTGTCTATGTAAAAATATAGCTATCTGATCACAAATTCCACGCGTACGAAGTCGCGGGCACAGCTAGTTGTAAATAAATGTAAATAAACTTTGAAAAAAATGTCTTGACTTTTCATACAAAAATACGAAAATACTTTTTCCCCAACCTATTATGTAAGTACAAGCGTATATATATGGTAAAAGTTATCTATATATCTATAATATATAATGTAGGTAAGTTAATTAAATAGAGCAATAACATTAAATAGCTCGTGACTCTGAGGCATGTAATAAAATTAATTTAAAAAAAATGTACTTCCTCATATTTCGTCCCTTCTTCTCTCCTTCTTTCCCACTGGTACGAAAGAATTCTTCTTAATAAACTTAAGTATATATTGAAATTAACTGTAGAATTGAAGCAAATATAGTATGTCGTACACACATTTTTCAGCAACAGAATAAGTTTTAATGGAATCAATAACCACGGCAAAATATTCTGTTGTTACAATAATCCTGAATAGAAGTTTCACACCAATAAAAAGGTTCTCTACAGAAATAGAGTCATCAATGTATATTGTGGTTGTCGAAGGGTAAAAAGGGTCCGTGTTTACTTCCAATGTGCGTGTTAAGTTGCCCCACAACGAACGCGAGTAACCTTTTTATTTCACCTACGTAACAACTACGATTAATTTTAGAAATACTTAGTTTTTTATATATATAGTTACTTTTTTCCATATAGTTCTGCGGTCTGCAACTGCAACCTTTTGAAGGATCTCAACATAAAAAGGTCATGAGATAAGTGTCAGATGTTTAAGTTATAATAAACATAAAAGTATAAAAAATAAGTATAATTTCCCTGTAATACAAGAACGGGATTACGCTGAAAACACGTAAAACTGTATATTGTTAAATAAACCAAAAAAGTTGTTAATAAAATAAACCACATCTGACAATATATATTCATTAGAGAGACTACATTTTGCGTCCTCAGTAATTCATAATTATGCCGATTATTATTTGAATTGAATAGTTTTGTTAAAAAAATATTCATTTCGACAATCCACATAATAAACACGACCTAGATGTCCCACTTCGGAATTGATGTTATCTGTATCTAACCCAAATTTCCGTTGGTTTAATTCATTTGTTTGTTGTTCATATTATAAACGCATCCTTAAGTTAGAGGTTGATTGAATTTGAAATTTTTGGTATTTAATTTGAATTTGGTAATTTGGTGAAAGAGAGTGTCGGTGTAAAAGTAAGAAAGGGCATGCTCCGATGGTTCGGAGATGTAGAAAGAATGGTTGACGCAAGACTGACTAAGCAGATATACAATGCAAAAGCGGATGGATGTAGGAGTCGAGGACGGCCAAGACACACATTCCAAGACCAAATAGAACGTGTTCTGGAGGAAGGTGATGTTAAGAGCCTCAAAAACCGACGCGCGTGCATGAAAAAAGTTATGAAAGTCAACGAAGCGAGTGAGGTGTGTAAGAATCGTGCCCTATGGCGCTCTGTTCTCTCTGCCTACCCTGCAAGGGATTTGGCGTGAAGTTATGTGTATGTGGTAATTTGGTATTTAATTTGAATCAATAGCTCACTAAAACTACCATACGCAATATAATTACTATAGTGTTTAACGGAATGGCAAAAAAAAAAATCAATTTGTGTTAATAGATACCACAACATGTCGACTCTTTCGTATAAAATAGTTTAAAAATTATTTCGGTCGTATTGATATTGTAGTATTTTAACACTCTGACTTCTGTTGAGTCGAACTCGGGAATTCTAAAGCAGAAAGTGCACACACCAAAAACTTTAGGCACCTATTTGTGCTAATTAAAATGATACAAAATAGCCTACCACACCATTTTATTCAATGGGAAAGAAAAATAATTCATTCAGCGTGTCGAGGCATTTATTACCACTGCTGACCACGTATGCTTAGCTACACAATATTTGTTTTTTTTCGCAATATCAAATAAACGCCTTAGTTCTTGACAGTCTCGGTTGCGCAGTGGCTAGCACCCCGCTTCTGATTCAAGAATGGGTTCAAATCCACACACCAATGACTTTTCTAAATTTTCGGAAGTTACGTGTGATAAAATATCAATGACTGACAACTTTGTGGCCGGTATGGCAATAGGTTCGCCACCTATTCCATTTGGGACGTAAACATAACGGGGAGACGAGGCTTAACAGCCGCTGCCTACACCTTCGGGTAGAAAAAGGCGTGAAGTTATGTTATGTATGTATGTTCTTAAATCATTCAGGTGACAATTGTGAGACAAATTACAACGAATGCGAGTCAAACCCCTGCGTGAATAATGGTACGTGCATAGACATGAACAATGGCTACCTCTGTTCCTGCGTCCCCGGATATTCAGGCCAACACTGTGAAATAGACGTGGCTGTTTGTAACGCCACTGAAGAAGTGAGATGCTATAACGGAGGGCAGTGCATAGAAGGTCCTGGATTCAAATTTTACTGCAAATGTATGCCAGGTTAGTCAATTATTTCAAATTGTACAGGTACCAACCCTGATAAAGGGATTATATCAGTCAAAATAAAACACCGTCTTGATAGAAGCAAGCTTATTATATTATTAAATCAAAGATCTATGTCTTACAATGTGAACGCTTTGTTAACGCGATCTAATTAGTGGTCACTTTTAACTAGCGACATCTAGTTATAATTTACGTAACTAAAATGACCATATAGACTTTTATACAAACCTAACTTGTATCTCAACTTACATTAAACATGCCACCCGCCAAGAACGACATTGATCGTTCTTCATAAAACCACCCGCCATGAGGCTCAGTGGCGATTACAAATGAACCTTTCAGAGAACTGGGTATCAACTGGTATAGGAAACAACATACATATAAACACAAACTTAAACATTCTAACTTACTAACCAGTCACAGGTAGTATACACAATTTTGAGAGTGGTTTCTTAACCTGAGATTGACCACACTTCAGTGAAACAACGCGTGTAATATCGTCCAATCCGGGATGGGTAGCCACCACTCTACTTAAAATCTATTGAGCTGATGGCAAATTATCCTTACTAACGAGTACTACGTAATCAATTTATACATCACCTTGAAAGCGGGATTATAAGCTCTTTGGACACGACACCACCATGAGTTGTCCAACTTGCACAAGATATCAAACATCCCGTTGCTTATAAATGTGGAGCAGCGACTAGGATAACGCAGGCATGCAGGCACACCAGTGGAATCTGTCCAAGCTAATGAATTACCTATCTTTAATTTCAAACGTGGAATTGATATCTGTATAGTCCGAGCTACCTTTGTTTTAGCCGCTACAAGGTTAACCAGATCAACATCTACTCCACTTCTGTAAACTTCTGCAAAGTAGGCGGTGTTAGATGAATTGCAGAATCCTTGCAGCTTCTTCGATGTATAATTGGCTGTACCTTCTAAGCACCTCGGAATACAAACCTTGATGCTGTCGGCAAGATCATATTTGTAACTTAGCCATTCCTTAAGTAGCGCGTCTGGTAGTAGTTCTTCGTCCCAGTCTATTCCCAACCACAACTTGCGCATCATCGCTTTGGCAAACACCACACAAGCTGCAACCCATCCTAGTGGATCCAATAGACGTGCAATACTCGAAATTACCTTACGTTTGGTGGTTGAACCTTGCAATACAGGAAGTTGTACAGAGTATTTGAAAGCATCGGTTCCCTTGTCCCAAGAAAGTCCAAGTACCTTCACCAGTTCGTCCATCTTTATATCTACTTTACCTTCTTGAGATTCATTTCTATCCATTATTACTTCCGCTAAATCCTTATTATTTGTTACCCACTTCTGTAGTTCAAATCCTCCTTTAATGACTAACCCTTTCATTTCTTCGTAGATGCATTTTCCTTCTTCAACTGTCTGACATCCTGTCAGAAGATCATCAACGTAATAATCATTAATTACCTTTTCAGCTATTTCGGGGCATTCTTTACCTTCATCCCTTGCAACTTGCTGAAGGCTCTTGATTGCCAAATACGGAGCCGGTGCTGTACCAAAAGTTACTCTTACTAGCCTGTACTCCTCTATGTCCGCTTCCGGTCTGTTTCGCCATAACACTCTCTGAAAATCTGCATCTTCATCAGCAACTACCACTTGACGATACATTTTCACTATATCTGCACTGAGGCAGATTGGATGCATGCGCCACCGGATAATAATGTGGCGTAAATCTTGCTGCAGTGTAGGTCCAATCATCAAGGTGTCGTTGAGAGAAACCCCGTTTGTACCTTTGCAAGATGCATCGAACACTACTCTGACCTTGGATGTGGATTTATCCTCGCGTATCACGGCATGATGCGGCAAGTATACCGCATCTGATTTCTTAACATCCTCGCCACTAATACGTTCCATATGTCCAAGGTCTAAGTATTCTTGCATCACATCAGAATATCTCTGTCCGACTTCAGGGTTCTTCTTGAAACGGTTTTCAAGAAGACGAAATCTTTTGAGGGCAATTTCTCTTGAGTTGCCGTACTTACACTGTGGATTAATTTCGCGAAACGGCAATCGTACAACATACCTTCCGGTAGAGTCTCGGCGTGTAGATTGGTTGTAAAATTCTTCGCGTCTTTGTTCTTCTTGTGTGAGAATTTTACTACCAATAGTGTCAGACTCCAGTACCCAGAACTTCTTGAGCAATTCATCAGTGTATGACTGCTCCTCAACCAGATTGTGAAAGCAATGTTGATCACCATCAGTAATAATATCCTGATGTGCTGTTGGACCTGATAAGATCCATCCCAACGCCGTGCACTGCGCTATCGGCGTGCCGTTGGGTCCCTTGATCAACCCCTCTCGTATAATCTGACTGTACACATCAGCACCGAGCAGAATATCAATTCTATTTGGTTTATTGTAATCTGGATCAGCAAGAGTTAGGGTTGCTAACTCTGGCCAATCCGCATACTCGATCTTCTCCGAGGGAAGAAGACCTGTAATTGCACCTAAAACATGTGCACGTACCTGCAGTCGAAACTTCGGATCTAGGCGCGATTGTATGTCGATCACGACCACATACTTTGAAGCCAAGCTTCCAACTTTGTCGCCGCCCAATCCTGAAATGCTATTCCTACTGGGCTCCTTACGGAGTCCTAGCATTTGTACTGCTGATTCTGTTATAAACGACGCTTGAGAGCCCTGATCCACAAGTGCCCTGAGCAGACTCACGCGTCCGTGTTCTGCCTGAGCTCTCACTAATGCTGTTGCTAACAGAACCTGAAATTTTGTTTCACCATTTTTAGATAGGTGAACCCTAACATTTGCATCGTCATATGACGGCCTTACATTTGAAACTGCTTCTACAGGCTTGACTTCAACCCCTACAGCTTCAGGTTTGGCAATATTATTGTGGTTTGATGATGCCATTTGACTTGGGTGGAGCAGTGAGTGGTGTTTGTGCTTGCAAATATTACACCTAGAGGATGATCGACACATGTAAGCAGAGTGGTTTCTACCCAAACAATTAAAACACAATTTGGTTGCCCGAACGAATGAATGTTTGTGATCATAATCAAGTTTAGAGAACTCTTTACAATTTGCCAGTTTATGTTCATTACTTTTACAACATTGACACAATACTTTAGACCCAGAATCGGAACCACCAGCTGAAGTGACGTGCATTGCCTTTGTGTGGTGTGAACTACTCGATCTAGGTTTCTGCTTAGGATCTACAAACTCAAGTGATCTATATCGTGACTCTAGAAATTCACGTAGTTGGTTCAAAGTAGGAAGGTCATCGGATGTACTAATTCTATATTCCCATTCTTTACGTGAGTCAGCATCCAGCCTTGAACAAACAACGAAAATTACGACGACATCCCAGGTACTTACGTTTATACCCAGATTTTTCAAACCATGCAATGTATCATTAGTAACATCTAGTAGATCCTTAATTGCACTACACGATTCAGTTCCGATTTTGGGTTGATTCATAAAACGCTTCAGTAAACAATTCGCGAGATACTTCTTATTATTATATCTACGATTTAAAGTGAGCCACGATTCTTGATAACTGGCAGCTGTAATGGGCACATGCCTTAACAACTGCTCAGCTTCACCTGATAAGTGGCTCTTCAAATAGTGCATCTTTTGTATGTCATCAATGGAACCGTTATTGTGAACCAACGAAGTGTACAGATCTTTAAACGTTGTCCACTCGGAGTACAAGCCAGAAAACGTAGGAATGGTGATTTTGGGTAACTTAACATTCAACTCTCTCGCGGGAGCAGAGCGTACAGTCGCGGGCGCAGTCACCCTAAGTAAGCTTAATGCCTCGCGTAACTCGGCTTTATACTCGATGTACATCTCTTCGACATCATCGTATACATTTTCGGCTATATACTTCGACTGAACAATATCATCACTACTTAATAAAATCTTAGCGTGTGTGTCGACAAACATACGCCATTTCTCATCCAAAGAATCAATGCGTGTCAATAAATACGACTCTTTACTAAGCCTATCCTTTGGTGACTTTTTAAAAGTGATGTATGATTTTTCAATCGATGATTTATAATTTATTTGACTTCTAATTTCTGACGACATCTTGATTAAATTAACCAGAATATAATTAAAGACAAAACAACTGAGTGCAAAAAAATGCTAAAATTTGTACAAGTGTTTTTAACTCTCGTAAAATTTTACAAGTGTTTTAACTTTCGTAAAATTTTACAAGTGTTCTTAACTTGTACAAAACCGGACCAAAATCGGGCATAGGTTCCCCGTCGGTTACAAATTAACGAAACTATTCTAAGTCTTAATTATAACATGCATTAAAATTTAATAAAGTTCAAATTAATTGTAAAGTTAAAATTATTGTAATAATTTGTTAAAGTTCCAGAGTCTTCTTAATTTTCAAACAAAACTGTACTTTATTCTTGAGGAATAAGATCACAAATTGTACTCACAATCGCTTAATGGCAAACCACTTTCCACTGCTTAGCTCAGGATGATGATGGCTACGTCACTTTCGTGACGTCACGGTTGCACGCTGCCTCGTCGTCACGGTTGTGACGACACCCAATGCTGGTTACGTGTATCCCACACGTCACTGCTACTGGTGATGATGACGTCAGCTGACGTCACGCGCAATCAACCCTGGTACACCCCTCTTCTCCTAGAAGTGGCCGGTACACCAGACCAGACCACTCACCCAAATCCCAAACCGATCCCCTGACCGGTATAGATGAGCACGTTCAGTGGAATCGCCACTGGTTTCTCGTGCAAAGTTGAAAAAATGCGGAGTAACATCCGACTCGATAAGGACCATGTACAGGTACCAACCCTGATAAAGGGATTATATCAGTCAAAATAAAACACCGTCTTGATAGAAGCAAGCTTATTATATTATTAAATCAAAGATCTATGTCTTACAATGTGAACGCTTTGTTAACGCGATCTAATTAGTGGTCACTTTTAACTAGCGACATCTAGTTATAATTTACGTAACTAAAATGACCATATAGACTTTTATACAAACCTAACTTGTATCTCAACTTACATTAAACACAAATGGTTATATTTTTCCTTGGAAATTGAGTACTGACTGTACTGACTATTGACTGTTATAATATCGGTAGTCTTATTAAAAAAAAATTATCATATTATATTTATTTGTTCTTCTTTCAAGGCTGGGCTGGACCAAAATGCGAAGACCAGATAGACGAGTGTCAGTCCAATCCTTGTCAGAACGGTGGTATATGCATTGACATCCATGCCGACTACATGTGCGCCTGCAGTTTTGGTAAGCGTATGATGCCTTATTTGAAGAACTTTACATTTTTGGATACCCAATAAGAATGACCAGCAAGTGAATCTATTCTTGGCATCATTGTATCTACATAGTTCCTTATCCCAGCACTTCTTTGTTAGTATAAGTTAAAAAAAATACGTTAAAGCCTTACTAATAATAATTTTAGGTTATACTGGTAAAAGTTGTGAAATACAAATAGAGTTTTGTGACGAGAATTCATGCAGTAATAACGCTCTTTGCGTCGTGGAAGAAGGCGAGAGAGTATGCTACTGTGTCCCCGATTATCACGGAGAGAGATGTGAACTACAGTATGATGAATGTCTACTTGGCCCCAAGTAAGTAGTAAAACACTTAAAAACTAACAAAATACAAAATTTAACTCATAAGTTATCATTTAAAGTCAAATCGCGTGATTCATCAATATCGATTTTGAAAAACAATTTCGTTGGATACATTTTACTGGCTATCTGCAGTTACAATAAAATTTTAAAATTCATTTTGAGGGTTCTTTGGTTACTAATAAAAATTTATTTCTGCCATAACAGATACATCAATTTCCTAATATTTTTGTAAAAAATTGTCTTTTTTATTATCCAGATGCATGAACGGTGGTACTTGCATTGATGGTGTAGACAATTTCACGTGCTCCTGTCCACCTAAACTGACAGGACCACTATGTGAATGCATTATACTTGACGATGGAAGCTATGACTGCGACTATGTAAGCCCCACGCCTTTCACAAGCTCGTCTCAATCGGTTTTAACCAGTTTAATTGAAGAAACCACAACTGAAAAATTAATTTATACTGAAACCCCATCCACATACAGTTCCTTTAATTATACAACCCAAATGATGACTACTGAAAGTGATACTATATCCACAACTATAATAGAAGATAATACACAAACTACTACAGATCTAAGTACATCTACGGAGCTTACCACCATGAAAGAAGATGTTACTACTTCATCTTCTATAACAAGTACCGAAGAAGCTACTACTGTAACTGATATAATAGAACCAACTGAAGAACAAACAAAAGTCACTATACCATCAGATAATGCAAAAATAGACACAACAACAGAATGCAACGGTATATGTAATGGAACTGTTACGCAGTTTACTTCAACAGAAACAGATATACAGATATCTTCGTCAACCGAGAGTATAACAACTGTATCGACTGAAAAAGTTACAGAGTTAAGTACATTGCCTCTAACTGTGAGTACAAATCCCGTCGTAATACTCACCACTGAAGAGGTAGAGGTATCTGAAACTACAACTACTCCGAAAGTGGATATTACTACAGATAAAATGTTTACTGATGTACCAACTGATCAACCGGTGACTGAATATCCTACGACTGTCATACCACCAATTAATACTTCGACTACCGAAGCAGAAGTGACTAACATAACTGAGATTGACAATAGTTTTACGACAGTGCAATCTGAATGTACTGATTCCATTTGTAATGAACATGGCACTTGTGTCAATACTCTACACGGTATTCGGGTAAGTTTTCTTGAAACAGCATATAATTTATATTTTACTAGCTGACCCGGCGAACTTTGTTCCGCATGAAAGTAATAGTATAAATAAATTTTGAATTTATCACTTTTTTTTAATATATAATATAATACATGAATTATAAATAAAAACCACCCCGCCCTCTATCGATTAAAAAAAAAACCGCATCAAAATCCGATGCGTAGGCACAAAAATATATGCATTTCAGGGGCAGACAGCAGAAAGCGACTTTGTGATGTGTTTACTACTCAGTATAAATATGAAGAAGATAAGTATCCGCTTCCAGAAAAAGTGGAACTTCTTTTTTTAATTTTAATAATCACTTCTTTTCTACTATTTCAAGAAGTTTCGAGTTCAAATTCATGCTCATTTAAATAACCTTCCCTTCCTTTCGGAAACGATATGTAATAACAATCGATGACTAATAAATATTTGCTCACATTGAGCTCATATTGTATTGTATTGTAAATATTTGCTCAATGTAGATTTCGCCATCTATTTTACTTGACACATAAAATCGGGCATGGTTAAAAATCTTTTCAATTTTATTTTTTATTTTAGTGTCACTGTAACTTCAACTATGCTGGAAGATATTGCGATGAAAAAATAACAATTACATCTGCCGCGTTCGATGGCAATTCATTTATAGCGCACAAACTAAAGAATACTACAGCAATCAATATAGAGTTCAACGCCAAGACACTCATAACTGATGGACAAATAATGCACGTGGATATAGCCAAAGGTGTTTATATGCAACTTTACATGAATTCTGGGCTGTTAAAATTCAAATTTTCTTGTGGTTACCAAACGATGCTTTTGAGTGAACTAAAAACATTCGTCAATAAAGGATACCCAATGAAAATTGAAACAAGGTAAGATTTATGTACGGCTTTTTAGGATTTTATTTTTATGAGATAGGGAGTAAACGAGCTGGCGGGTAAACGAGCTCTCGATAGCAAGCAACGAACGCCGCCCATGGACACCTGAACACTTATAGTGTTACAGTTGCGTAGCCGCTCCCTACAATGGGGATATGAAAGGGGTTCGGCCTCCGGATACCACTCTGACCGTGCGATACGCGGCATGATATTCTTGGTGGTCGGTGGTATTTCACCCCTGGAGCCGGCCCTTTCATGCAGCGAACTGAGTTGCTCTACCACTGTTAAAACTGGTATCATTCTAGGGATTCAGTTACTAAATAAGTGCTCTGTACTAATATTATAAAGAGGCAGAATCTGTTTGTTTCTTTGCACGCGCTAAACTCAAGAATGATTCATTTTATTCGTGCTGGCTATATAACATAATACTGAGACCAAATATACCATAATACTGCGCAGCAGTGAAAAATTACTAACAGATCGCTTCACTAACATATTATACTCTACATCTCTTTGTTACAGGCTAGATCTCTATTTGAAAGAGCAACACTGTAATGCTACTCTCCGATTGAACGATACATCAGCCATGAGTGGTGGTCAAGTGGCTAACATCACGACGCTAGATCATAACTCCACTTTGTATTTTGGCAATTCACAATATTTTAACGGTTCTGTTAATAAGCCCTTCATTGGATGTATCAGAGATTTGATTGTGAGCTACATTTTTATTTACTTGGTTCTTAAAGTTGTTATAGTCTCGATGGTCCAGTGATCGAGCTCTCCGCTTCTGATTCAGAAGTCGTGGGTCCGATCCGGGCTCACTCCAATGATTTCTCGGATTTTTTTTCGAAAAATATGCTTTTTGCCGGGACGTAACATAAAGATTCGGCGAGTCGAGGCTGTTAAGCCTAGCTAGCTGTTACCCTTAAAATTGTGAATTATCTCTACTGGTGTCGTAAGAGATAAGCAAATAATTGTCCCTAATGTGGTGCCACTCTTATAAGGTCTCGATGCTCTAGTAGTTCCGCACACCGAGTTCCGGTTCAGAGGTCCCGAATTTGAATTCTAACAACTCATCTAATGAATTTCTCGAAGTTAAGGGCGATAGATGTAGTAGACTAAATTATTTCCGATGTTTGGATTATTTGGGATAAATATGAATATTTAGCTCCAGTTTATTCAATAATTTTCAAATATTAAAGTACAGGGGTTCTATGGGGGAGGCGTACGTCCAACAGTGCAAAAAAGGGCTAATGACGATGATGATGAAAGTACAGTCTACGCTCCTCAAAATTGCAAAGTCTACTATCAAAACCTCGAGTTGACTTATTCTCACTACTTGCAGGTAAATGGTGAAAAACGAGAGGTGTTCGCCGATGCAGTAGACGCTGGTCAAGTAACTGAATGCTTGTCGCTATCCTGTCTCTCAAACCCGTGCCTCAACGGAGGGTCCTGCAGCGACCATCATGACGGAGAGTATACATGCGCGTGTTCCAACGGGTGAGATGTTCATTGTTAATTCAAATGATTATATTTGAAACGATTTAGAAACTAGACGTTAGTGCAGCCGCCTAAGCCAGAAATGTAACCATGCCCAAATTTCTAAAGCTTAAAAAATATCATTTTTTTGTCTACACTGTCCTTGGTGTATACTAGAAAAAATATAGCTATAGAAATATATTATATATTTATATATTGAAAGAGGGTGTTGGTGTAAAAGTAACAAAGGGCATGCTCCGATGGTTCGGACATGTAAAATGGATGGATGATGCAAGATTCACTAAACAATGCAAAAGCGGATGGATGTAGGAGTCGAAGACGGCCAAGACACACATTCCATGACCAAATAGAACAAGTTCTGGAGGATGGTGATGTTTAGGAGCCTCAAAAATCGACGTGCGTGCATGAAAACAGTGACTTTCAGTCAACGAAGCAAGTGAGATGTGTAAGAATCGTGCCTTATGGCGCTCCGTTCTCTCTGCCTACCCTGCAAGGGATTTGGCGTGAAGTTATGTATATATGTAATATAGCTATAATATTAATTCCTTCTATGTACACAACGTAGTTGGCTCGGAGAGCACTGCAATGAATCAGTATGCGACAACAATCCATGTCAGTTTGGTGGCAGTTGTGTACAGCATCCGGGCAGCGGTTTCCTCTGTCTCTGTCCTTATGGAAAACACGGAATATTCTGTGAATATAGTAAGTAGTAGTAGAATATGCAATTTAATATACGAAATATCTAGAATTTTTCATTATATCACTGGCAGTTTATCAAAATATATTCTTTGAACTCATAACTTCACGTATCGATGATCGTCTGCATGCATCCTTTGGAATTTAATCATAAATCCAATTATGCTATAGCACTCTCTGCTACACTCTCTTTTCTACAACTATCCAGTTGCATTAACCTACATATTATCATGGATTTTTTAAATTGGTTTTAAATCATTACACAAAGTCTCTTTCCACTGTCTGTCCGCTTAAATGCTTAGATCTTTCAAACTACGCAACGGATTTTGATACGGTTTTTTTAATTGATAGAGGGTATTATAAGAGTAGTTTTATGTATAATTCATGTATAATGTGGGAAAGAAAAAATGATAATTTTCGAGATTTACCACTGTACAAACGAAAGCGAAGCGAACAAAGTTCGCCGGGTTAGCTCGCTAATAATATACATATATAACCTACCTAATAAAGATTTTGTTTAGATTTTTTTGGTTAGGTTTTTGTAATATTTTAAAAGTACAAACACTTTTAAAATATTACAAAAACATAGAATATATTTTTGTTATTTTATAGATGTAGAAATAACACGTCCGTCGTTGGCGCCGATCAATACTGGTGTATCATCATATATAATGTACGCGTTGTCCCCTTCTGCGATGAACTCTGATCGTTTCGACCTGCGTATACGATTGCAGACAACAGACATGGATCAAATAGCTCTCCTTGCGTTCGTTGGACAGGCTGGACCCCACGACTCGCGCAGTCAGCATATTGCCCTCACATTTGTCAAGGGTTATATTATGCTCACATGGAATATGGGCAATGGTGAGTAACCGTCTTAGATTCTCCAACCGTTCTCCGTTCGTCTTCAGAAATACCACCGTTACCGGATGTGTCCTGGCTTGAACTCTTTTGTCAGATAGCTAATAAATTTGCTAGTTTTGATAATATTCTAATACATCTTCCATCACCGTTCTCAGGGCCTCGACGTGTATTTACATCTCGCCCTCTGAGCCCACGTCGCGGTGGACATGCGATACGAGTGTGGAGACGAGGTAGAAGCGCCGGTCTCAGCGTAGATGGAAGACATAACATATCCGGGAATGCTCCTGCCAATACCAACAAAATGTCACTGCTACCTTATATTTACATAGGTGGGTAGTTATTTTATATTTACACAGAGTCAAAATAGTTTAAAAAAACTTGGCCTTTGCCAGACAAAGTTTAAAAATATAATTCCTAGAACTGTCTTTACACCTTTGCCTTTAGACTGTTTTTACACAAGTTTTAAACAAGCAAATAAGTTATCTGAAAACAGTATCTACACTACTAATAATAATGAACAAGAACTAAAATGTCCCTTGAAATTAAATTACATTTAGATATAATCAATTTTTTTAGTATTTTATTATGAAAACATTTATAAGTAACTGATATTTATATGTAACTAGCTGACCCGGCGAACTTTGTTCCGCATCAAAAGTAATAAATGAATAAATTTTGGATATCATGAGGTTCAATTTCTGCTATTTATCGGCTTTAGCTGCTGTCCCGCTATGTAATACCTAATACTGCAATATTTTCGAAAATATTTGTTAAATATAGTCTCGGTGGCGCAGTGGTCGAGCACACGGCTTCTGATCCAGAGGTCCAGGTTCGATTCCAGACACTGGCTCACACCAATGACTTTTCGAAATTATTTTCGGAAGTTATGTGTGATAAATATCGATGACTGAAAACTTTGTGCCCGGTATGGCAATAGGTTCGCCACCTATTCCATTTGGGACGTAAACATAACGGGGAGACGAGGCTTAACAGCCGCTGCCTACACTTTCGGGTAATAAAAGGCGTGAAGTTATGTTATGTGTTATGTTATTCGTTTAAATTGCATGCTGAAAAGGGCCAGGATCATCTATATTACATGCACAAATTATTTAAGACACTTACGCATGAATACTGAACCGCCACTCAAATCTGACAATCAATAAGGTGCTACTTACTGCTCAAATTTCACGTATTCTGTCTAATGTGACAGCCACTTAAACGCTTAAGTAGCGCTTATATATTTAAGTGGCGGTTCAGTATTCGGGACTTAATTGGATAAAAATTAACGCTGTAATGTTTAAAATCGTTTCGTAAATAAGCCATTATTTCTCGTAAAAAGTAAAAAGATAAAAATGTTCATTGTGGATTATCCCTAAGAGATAGACATATGCCATCGAGGACTTTTTTGTAGACCTTAATGTTTTTAATAATGTAGAACATTATTCTTCTATCACTTAGGGTTCAGCCAGCGTTTGCAATTAAAGTTTTTTTTTTTGCATCAAAATCTGTTGCGTAGTTTTAAAGATATACGCATATAAGGAGACAGACAGCGGAGAGTGACTTTGTTTTATACTAAGTAATGATTTCTTCATTTTATGACAAACACTACTCATGAATTTGTACCTGTTATGTCAAAGGTGGGCATCCGTCAAAAGGTTTCATAGATCTTCCTCATGATCTACCACTCCACTCTGGGTGGCGGGGTTGTTTGTGGGAGGTAGCAGGAGGAGCAGTCGGGTCTGGTGCTCGTGCCCTGGCCGGTCGAGGGCTGGGCCAGTGTGGAGTGGCGCAATGTACAGCTAAGTCTTGTAATGCTCCACGCGGAGTCTGTATTCATTCTCCGGCTACTTATGGGTAAGTACTCCTCACGGTCATCTTAAATATCAAGTCACTTACAGTTATACTAAACAATATCTCTGGCATAATATTCTAGTATTTCTTTTATGGGATAGGAGGACAAACGAGTAGGCGTGTCACCTGATGGTAAGTGACCAGCGCCGCCCATGCACACCTGCAAAACATATAGTTTTACAGTTGCGTGCCGACCTTTAAGGAAGTAGTATAGAAAAGGATGGGGAAGGTGGATGGGGGTTTGTCCTCCGGGTACCTCTCTCATCGAACTAAACGCGGCATGAGCGACTTTACGTCGATCTTCTGAGAGGTCGTGATCGTGGCCGAGCCCGCCCATTCATGCAGCGAACTGCTTGCCTCAACCACTGATAATAGTAGTAGCAACTTGTTTCTTCGATAGGGTAGTTAGATTTCGGTTAGCGATATGATAGTAATGAAAAGAGTAAGAGAGAAGAGACAAGAAGACGTTCTACAAGAAGAAGAGGATCCGAGTTCGAGTTCAGTGGTTCATACCTACCATTTAATTAATTTTAAAATTAGTTATGAACAATAATTTTAGACGACTGTTGTATGTCATAGAACTATTATGTTAAATAGCTGCTAATTAATTTATCGTAAAATATGAAACCTCTACGATAGTAAAATTTTAAACAGATCTGATTCTCTTGCAGATGTATATGTAATGATGGCTGGTTTGGTGCCACCTGCTCCAGCCCCCATAACCCATGTGATCGCTCTCATACTGAATGTCAGGGACAATGCCTCATCACTCCTGACAGTGACACACAGTGCGATTGTCCTTATGGCAAGACTGGCGTTCATTGTGATCAAGGTAAGGCTCAGTTCTACTGGTGATGTTGTGACAGCGTAACTATGAGCGTCAATAACTAAATCAAGTAAAAAAATCTCCAAAGATCCATTACAAGAGATGGTTAAAAGCTTTATATTAATTGATATCCTGATATTGAGCATTACTGATTCATTTGAGGTTCAGAACTCGGTAAATACACAGCGAAACTGAGAACTAAAATGAAGAAAAATAATATTTTTACCTATATCACTACATATTATCTGGCCGATAACATTAAAATACTGATTTTTAATTTACAACTTAATAAAATAAATTCAATCTAATATAATAAGCTAATATATTTTCGGCCTGTTGTTCTTTGGTACAGGCGAAATAACAACCTTTTATTTTACTGAGATTTTATTATGATTTCATTTCAGAGTTGTTCCCTACAGATGTCTTATTCACCGGTGTTAGATCCTATCTGAAATTGCATTCCCGGCTATTATCTAGCGTCAGTCTCACATTTGAAGCGGAAATCAAACCGAACAAAGAACGAGGCTTGCTCTTGTTTGCTGAAACTCCACATTTCCACACTGCCTTGTCTATGCAAGGTGGTCTACTGGAATATCGGTGGACTGGTAACGACGTTTTTGTTAAAACATATATATCAATTTCCATAAAAGTTGAACGTTAAAGAACCACTTGTCTGATATCCATTTGAAAAGTAACGGTAGAAAATAATAGATATGAAACTTCTTTATTTTAGATACAAAACATACATAATATCTCGCCAAATCCCTTGCGGAGTAGGCAGTGAGAGAGAACAGTGCGCCGTAAGGCACGATTCTTACACGCCTCACTCGCTTCGTTGACTTTCTTATCTCTTTTCATGCACGCGCGTCGATTTTGTTATGAATGTATATTTACATAAATTTTGAAAAAAAAATCAAAAAGTCGTCATATGTCTTGTAAACTTCTGTCTGGTCGAGCAGGCGGCTTCTGATCCAGAGGTCCGAGTTCGAATCCTGACACTGGCTCACAGCAATGACTTTTCGAAATTGTTTTCGGAAGTTAAGTGTGATAAATATCGATGAACTGCAATTCTTTGTGCAATAGGTTCGCCACCTATTCCAATGGGATGTAAACATCACCTTCGGGTAACAAACTGAAGTTATGTATTTATGTAAACTTCTTTTTGATATTGAAATATTAGTTTTTATACACCATACCGGAGATTAAAATTGATATTTTTTTTCAGATCGTTTATCAGGAGTAACATCTCTTGTTCGTAGTGGCGTGATATTGTCAATATCTCAATGGCACAACGTGAAGGCGGGTCGTTATGGCAGTAGACTGTATGTGTGGGTCGATGGAGCACTCAGCACAGAAGCCATGTTGGCACATGCGTACCCTCACACTGCCACGAATGCATCCATATTAATTGGTAAATGGAATGACCTTTTTTTGGAAAAAAGCAATGTTCATCATAAAAGTAGTAAAGACACTTTCACCAGCTCGAATCATTCATCAGGAGGAGTTTTCGTATAATACGTGTTACTACGATGAAATGTTTCAGGAGGTGCAAAAGATTTGTCTACGCTACCTTTCGACACGATGTCAGGTCCTCCAGAATATTACACAGGTTGCTTTAGGAATCTTCATATTGATAATATCATACTGAAATTGGAACAGCAGAATATTGAAGGTATGTATAATATAATATTATGTATATATATATTTTTTTATGGGATAGGAGGGCAAACGAGCAGGCGTGTCACCTGATGGTAAGCAACCAACGCCACCCATGGACACCAGCAACACATATAGTGTTACTGTTGCGTTGCCGACCTTTAAGGGATAGGGGAAAGGAAAGGATGAGGAAAGGAAAGGATGAGGAAAGGGGTGTGGACCTCCGGATACCTCTCTCACCGAACGAGACGCGGCATGAGCCACTTTACGTCGACCTTCTGAGAGGTCGTGGTATTTCACCGGTCGAGGCGGCCCATTCATGCAGCGAACTGCTTAGCTCTACCACTGTAATAGTTATAGAACTAGTCTCGTCTCTCCTAAATGAATAAATATGTCACTGTGTGTGTGTATGTACTATGTATTGTATTTGATCTATGAGATAGATGGCGAAACGGTATAGCATCCATCAAGCACATGCAGTCTTTTATCGAAAAGAATTATCGCACATATCCCCAACGGTTTCGAACCCGCAGCTTAACCGCTCAAACAAAATAAAGTGTTAAACCAATCGCTATCGAGACTAAAATAAAAAATAACTATGTCAATTAAAAATCTAGTCCATTTTTTGTAAATTCAGAGGGTCGCAATGTGGACGATTGTGACGGCACGGCGTGTGGTGCGGAGACATGTGGCGGGACGGGAGGCACGTGCGTGCTGGAGCGAGGGCGAGCACGGTGTGCGTGCGGGGCGGGGGGAGCGGGGGGCGCAGGCGGGGCGGGGGGCGCTCGGTGCCGCCGCCACCAGCGCGCGTGCGACGCGTCCCTGTGCGCGGCGCCACGTGGCACGTGCCGGCTGCACACGTGCGTCTGTAGCGCGGGCTACACGGGAGACAACTGTATGTCAAGTAAGTTGTGTGACAACATGGGTCAATTACTCGCATTGATATCCATTTTGATAGGGCACTAGACTGGCGTTGTAAACGGTCATATATTTCTTTGTGGCATATCGCTCTCGCTTCTTTGCGTTTTCCGTCCCAAAATGTTGCAGTTAGTCCTGGTCGTTCGACTATCGAAGATTTACAGAACACCAAGCTAAATAATACCTCGGTTGTGGTTCTTTCCTTAGTCCCTGCATGTAAGGACGCCATGAAGACTTGCTGTCGATACCGGGCGATTCGACCAGTACTTTTTTAACTTTAAAAGCTTTTAGATACAATATTTCCCAAACCTTCGACAAAAAAGTTTTCACAAGCATTGATAGACCACAGGGACTACTTACCATCATCACCTTCTAGTGGGCATTTACAATTGATTTATTATAGAAAAAAATTGTGTGGTTTTATGAAACCACCGTAAAAGTGAAACTTTTAAAATTGAGTCTTGGGTTATTGATTTTTAAATCTACTTTTTAAATATACATAAACAAATTTTTTTTCAATAATTATTTTTCAATAATTTAGTTAGTAAGTTTTTTAAATTGATGATTCTGATAAAATGATTAACATTTATATTTTTTTAGAGTGCAACAGTGTAAAACAGTTACTTCACAGCAATTTTTTTAAAAGTTTGCTTTGGCTTCGTTTAACTTTAAGTTAAAGATTTAAATCAATTAATTCGATAATCTCATCATTTTCAAGTTCTTTGGAAGTTAACGACTGAAGATTAAGAATTCCTAGATGGCGCTACTAGGTTGCTACTATTGATGATTCTGCCGTAATATCGTATTATATCGATAGATGTCGCCCGAATCGACAAGTATTCCAGCTTCGGCACTAGGGATAACGCGACACCTATTAAACGTTAACAACATTACAACAAAGGATCTTTACAAAACAAAACGATATTTTTTCCTCCAGTAAATATGATATTTTGATTTATTATGAAAATGTGACAAATATATATGTATTTGTAAAGAGCACTATCTTATCGCTAATAAATTGACGAACATAACTGTGTCACATATATGTAGTTCCGGTGGTCCAGTGGTCGAGCACACGGCTTCCGAATCGCATAGGTCGCGTGTTCGAATCCTGGCACACTTTTTGGAATTGGAAACTTAAGTAAAGTAAGAAAGGCGTCAGTCTGCTTCCTCCACTAATTCGTTAGTTACAAGTCAGTGGCAGTTTTGCAAAGAGAGAGAAAACTAGTTTAATTTGAAATCGAACCGGACGTCACCGGCTTTCAGGGGATTGTGCGATAAGGGCTATTTTAATTTACTTGCCATCTTGTATTTGTTAATAGGGTTTAATAAATGTTTTTTATTTTACGTGGTCACGACAATAATTCCTAGATGGCGCTACTAGGTTGCTACTATTGATGATTCTGCCGTAATATCGTATTATATCGATAGATGTCGCCCGAATCGACAAGTATTCCAGCTACGGCACTAGGGATAACGCGACACCTATTAGACGTTAACAACATTACAACAAAGGATCTTTACAAAACAAAACGATATTTTTTCCTCCAGTAAATATGATATTTCGATTTATTATGAAAATGTGACAAATACATATATAAAGAGCACTATCTTATCTTATATCTTTAAACGAGCAATTCTTGTATATATATATATATATATATAAAATTGGAATCTCGGAATCGGCTCCAACGATTTGCATGAAATTTCTATTCCAGCAGATGGCGTTGTTAACTAACACGAAGTCAATGTGTGTTTGCTTTGCTTTTATTACAGTTTATCACTGCAAAAATTAAGTATATGTTTCTAATATAATATGTTAGTACATAGTATATATTAGTATATATTTATTATTCTGTCGGTAAGATCGAAAAATATTATTGATATTTCATTATTTTATTAGTATGTAATTCGTACTTAAATATAATTTTCAAAATACACAATTTATAAAAAAAAAGAAAATACCGAGCAAAGCTCGGTCATCCAGATATTCACTACTAAATTGACGAACATAACTGTGTCACATATATGTAGTTCACTTTTTGGAACTGGAAACTTAAAAGCCGCCGCCTACGCCTCCGTCGTTTACAATACATACGAATTTATTATATTCCCTTTTATCGTGTCATTTGTTATATTAATAATATAATTTTTTTTTCTCCGCCTGCAATACGTACGTACGTATATGTATGTATGTAAAAAACAAACAAACAAACAAACCCGATCCTAGAAAATGTGTCGAAATTGGTAAAGAGGACGGTAATTAGACGATTTTACATACGGCCCTCGTGGTGCATCGGTAAACCGCACTACCGATAACACAAGGTCGGGGCGGGTTCGATCCCTCGTCTGGGGGTGTTTTTCTACATGTTTTTACGGTATTTATTTACAAAAATAAAGTGTATATTTGGGTAATTAATTAATAATAAATAAACGATAATAGACGTGAAAGGCGCTCTGACGAGCGCCTTTCACTTTATCCCTACTCCGCGGCCGACCGTCACGCGACATGCAACACGCAGACGAAAAAGTTTGAGACGATGTAATAAAAGTTTCACTTTAATAACAACTTCCGACATTTAACTACGCCAATGTACCTACTGAAATCCTTGGAAGTTACCAGTTGAAAGTTTGTTTTATTGAATTAATTTCATTGAATCGAGACACAATTTTGGATAACAATTATGAAGTATTTTTATCTTTTCCAGGTATAAACATTACAATACCACAGTTTGACGGCTCATCCCTGATGTCTTTAACACGCTCACCGGTAGTACATACTACAAACCGAGAAAAATTGGCGCTGGCTTACAGCAGGCCAAATTTTATAGCGCTCAATTTCACCACTGCAGAACCTTCTGGTTTACTGTTGTGGATTGCAATGGTAACTACCTAAGCATACATCTAATAAATATTAATTAATTATCATTTTCTTGCCCTCATCCCACTCTAAGATGGATAGGCTCAAAATCTAGTACAGGTAAATTAGTCTCGAGAAATTTTTGCATATGTAGTGGTGTGTATATTACTCAAATCTTAGAGCGCGTTTCCACTATATCGTTCTGGCCTATACAAAAATGTTTCGATATCCTTACATTACTATTTAATTTTATACTTATCCCTAGCAACACTCTGATTTTTGTTTTCAATAAAAACAAGTTTTTATTTTAAAGAAAAAGGTTTTGACATTATAAAAAAAAAATTCATTCTATTTCACGTCCTTGAGCAAACGACAAGACGACTACCGTGAAACAATAAAATATCGTGTCGTTCTTTAGATGATAGTAGTTTAGCTATAGGTAAAAAGTTTTGACCATAATAATTACGAAACAAAACAAACAAATAAATCGTCACTTGATAGTGGAAAGTGGAAACACGCACAAAGCAGAATAAACCAGTTTACGCTGTCCGCAGGTGCCACGTGACCATACACTATGACCATGCAAAAATTTCTCCAAGCTAATTTACCTGTATTTTCCGACTATGCATGTTGTCAAAAGATTTGGCTATGGATTTATTACCGCCCGCTGCTTGATGTCATCCCTCCTTGAGAATGATTTCGTTGGTTGTTTATCCTCCACCAGGAGTAAAATGAAGCAATAGAAAATTATAATAATAAATAACTCGTAAATAATATCGTCAAAAAATTAATCATCAAATCACGCAGTGTCGAGTCACGTAATTACCAACGTACCTGTATACCATAAGATTTTCTTTGCAGAACTCAGACCACATAGGTCTTGGTATAGAAAATGGATACCTAAGAATAGTATGGCACTTCAAACACCACAACTCAACGAGTAAACCTGCTCCTGAGACGAAACACGTTGACAGAGCAGAAGTTTCAGAAACTTTCTCTAGATTACTACCATATGCAGGGTTTCTCTCTGACGCTGAATGGCATTTGCTGGAATTAAGGATGGAGAAATTAAATCTGACTGTAGTTGTCGATAACGCATTAGTATTTAGCACAGAACTGAACTCGGTGAACGAAACTGACTATGATGAAGTAGACGTGTTTATTGGTAATGCTTTGTAACTATACTAACATAAGTACAAAATGGGTAATAGTTTAAAGCGTTCTTTTTATATATGATGGGAAGGCAAACGAGCTAGTGGGTCACCTGATGGTAAGCAACCACTCACCGCCCTTGAACATCGTGGTGCGTTGCCGTCCTTTAAGGGATTAGGAGGGGAAAGAGGATCGCGCCTCCGGATACCTCTCTCACCAAACGAAATGCGGCACGAGCCACTTCACGCTGATATTCCGAGAGGAGGTGGTATTTCTCCGGTCGAGCCGGCCCACTCATGCATTTACTTCATGGCTCTACCACTGTGAACTTGAACTATATTATGTGGAATCAACGAGCTAAATCATTTTTTGAGATTTTAATATATGTACATACTAATATCTTTTTTACCCTAATTACTATAAATTTACCTTCACGCACCTTATGCTGAAAGGTGTAAGCAGCTGTGATTATGTACTCGAGATTACATTTGAAATACTATAGCGTAGCTTATTGCATATTAATAATTGTTATTTTCTATATATTGCAGGAGGTTTAATGGAATACGAGAATGGAATAGCAAAGCAAATGTTTCCACAAAATTTCAAAGGTTGCATCGATCATATTTCTGCTAATAAAGGTTCTTGCATAACCAACTATACTGAAGTGTACAGCGAGAACGTCAAGTCGTGCCAACTGTTCCCTCCGACGTGACCATCAATAGTTTTAAATTCATTAATACCTATTTAACTGCAAACAACTCATAGTACAAAACTCAAAACTCTAGTCTCCATTATTAATAAATAATGTTATGGTTTTACGCTAAGAGTTTTTAATTAAAAAATTATTGCCCTCGACTACAATTACACGTTAGTCAACACAATCTATACAGAACCCAATATTATTATGAGATAATATAACCTAGTCCTCACTTCCCATATTTTCAAGATGGTAATCAATCACGGAACCGTATATTTTTAGAAATCACCTATTAATATTTAAAACGATATACAAAATTTTCTTTAAATGCTCATATTCTTAAATTGTATGAATACACAAAACTCCCAGTGCAGCAAATAATTATAATACGTACATAATCCAAATTTTTAGTATAATGGCTAGTTAAATTGAAATAAATGAAAATAGTATTATTATTGAAGTCGGTGCAACACAATAAAGTACATTACCTGGGCTTGCACCGACTCCAAAATTAAGTGACATTTGTAAATATTATAATAATTAAAGATTACTTTATATGTATTACGTTTTGTATATTGTAATAAGTATACAAATGTGTAAGTTTCGTTATTTATCGCTTTTTAGTTATGAAGGTACTATTTTCATTTACTTAAAGATTTTGTGGTTTACGTTTCTAGAAGTCGGTTTAACTTTTTTTTTAAAGTAATTTTTTTCACGAGTTTTAGTGATATTAATGAGTTGTGAACTTCAATAGAAGTCAGTTCATTTACACGGCTTTCATTTATTAAATATTGTTACAAGTCCGTTTGTTAAATGGTTGATATTTTTAGGGAGCTATAATTGTTATTAATAAGTACTTAGCTAAAAGAGTTTGATAATACTTGTTAAGTATTTATATTTTCGTTATTATTATGAGTAGACAATAACACTGCAGCCCGAATGAAGACCAATCGTAGCCTTGGAAGTATTGCAGAAAAAGAAAACATTTTTGCAGTATTGTGTCCTAACTCCTAACCGTTTAAGAGTCCCCTAGCTTCATCATCAGCACAGTAGTATCAGATATGGATTTAAGCTTATCTCCCAAGCAACACGTTAGTGCTATATACCACTAAACAGTTTCTATCGACTAACTGCGGTACTGTCTCCCAACTCCTAACCATTAAGGAGTTCTGTGGCTTCTTCATCAGCACAGCAGCATCAGACGTATATTCAAGTATACTTGATGAGCAACACGTTAGCCCTACATACTACCAAGTAGTTTCTATCGAAAAATTGCAGTGCTGTCTTCAAACTCCGCACCGTTGAGGAGTTCGGTGGCTTCTTCATCAGCACAGCAGCATCAGATGTTGACACCATACAGAATATCCCTCAGACATCACTATTACGTAACAAAAACACCATAATCGCATACAATTTTCGGAGGTTGCCTTCGATTTCTCCTGGTTTCCATCATCATTGAGAACATCCTCCTTTTTTCGAAGTCGGTTAAAAATTAAACATTAAATTTACACAAAATATAGTTTTATTGATATATTCATGTTTAATAAATTGTATACATAACATCATCAAATATTATATTAAAACATATACATTTTTCGTTATACGTTACATATATTTTAAACACAAATACAATATGAGATGCTATCCCCGTTAAACATATATCCCCTATCCTTGTAAGTGGCATATACTCGAATCGAGTGTACCAAATAATAAAAAAAAAAAACATATATCCCATTACTTTAAAAATAGTTAAACACGCTTACGTCTTAACATAATGCTGCATTTTCAATTGGCATACACGTTTCAGAATCTAAAAGTGACTTACACAAAGCTCATCAACATCTTGATATATTTACACCACAATAAAGCATGTACATATTGAATTTTTAGGCCTATTTACAAGTGGAATAAAAGTTGGAATGCATGACCCTAATACACAATTTTAGTTTGCAATCGGTATAATATTAAAAGTAATGTACAATAATGTAAAAAAAAAACATCGCATAGGAACATCCGATCCCTACGTTTAATAATATTGATAAAACATTAATATTTTTGATACAATTTCTAAAAAATAAATATCCATTATTATACTATTATTATTATTATTAAGCGATAAATAATAAATAACTGTTAATTGCACATATTAATATTATTTGATAAAAAATTTGTCGAAAATCAATAAATATATTATTTATAACAGTTAAGTAAGCCGAGCTTACTATTTTTTTTTTCTTTTAAATTATGCCGTACGGAAAGAGGCACAAAGTGAATTTCTTTTTCCTGCAGAATCGTTATATTATAAAAAAAAATCCATAAAACAGTAATTTGAAATCCAAAATGTCACTCCGTACTCAAGGAATGTACAGGTTAAATAATAACTATATATAATATAGATGCTATAGAAAGTATATATTAATAAGCTAATCACAGTAGAAGTAAATATCATATATTTACGATACATTAAATGTCTATTGGTGCGTCAAATATATATATATATTTTTAACATTGAATAATTATTAATAAATAAATACAGCAACATGCAGCCGGGACAATGGCGGGACACCGCCAAAAATAAACTCGAGTACAATTAAAAAGCTTACAAGTAACAATGATTATTCAAGTTTTTTTAATATATTTTTTTTTTAGTTTATTTATTTATTTATTATGTACGACATTTTTCACTATCATAACATTAAATCCCGATAATGATAACAAACATCGAGTTCATAACCCCCCTCATACAATCTTTAATTTAATCTACTTCCGATTACAAAATATACTTACGATTATATTTTTTTTTTACTTCTTATCTACAAGAAATTCGTTTTATTTAATTAAATTATATTTTATAATACACAAACATCAGTTAACAAATTTTCCTAATAAAACAACAGAGGCCTGTTTCTAAATATAATATGATTATTTGGAACATAATTCTCTATAAATTGTTTTCCATATACTGGGTTAATGTTATATACTGGGTGGTAACAATCTCATTGATACGTAATCTCTAAATGTATAAACAAATTAATATTATTTAAAAATAATGTCATCGACAAAAGGTCATGTACAGTAAAAGTAAAATCAAGATATATTTCGTATTTAATCAACGACACAATTCTAATTAGATATATTGATTTTATGTCAAACAAGCACATGGAGTTTATAAAATCGGATTTTCGATTCTGTGCCGTTTACTTATCTGCATATCAAAATACCGAACAAAATGGCAAATTTATAAAACTGAAGAGCGTCAAAAGTTGAAAAAAAAAAGTATATCGTCGAAGGCAATCTCACCACAGATATTTTAACTTATATATTAGTGACAGTTTAAAGAAGTTTTTTAACCAACTACAGGTATTGTAGTCTAGCAAGCCTTCTACTAACAATGTTAATCACCAAGCCAAAAATATATAAATCAAAAATAGTCCCAACAGCCAGCAGTAGTGACTACAGGTGTGGAGACTTTGATAACAAATACCATCTTGATCTCCTTCGTGTTAAGTATCGAATGGTCAAGTAGCTAAACTGGTCCATGGAACTAACTAATTATATAACAAAATCCAATTCGTAAAAAATAAATCATAAAACAGAATCTCACTGTATTTAACAGTCCCCGCACTAAGCAGAGTTCCGATCGCTCAGGCTGAGTTAATGTGCTACTATTATTATGAAAAATGTAAAGGAGAGCAGATTCAATATAGGTTAAGATCTTTGTTATTATTTTATGGATAATAATTGATTTGGAATAGACATATGCCTATGTCAACTACTGAATAATAACAAGATAAGTAAACAGCACACAAACAGTCAAAGTTAAGCATTTTGATTCATTTCTATAAACAAAGCAATTACTTGTAAAATCAGTCTCATTCGCATAAGGAAGTGATCACAGCACACACACTGGAAACTCGTTGCAGAGCGAGGGGCCTCGTCCCTCTTAACAAAAAACATATTTAATATTATATATATTTATACATATACATATAGAGCACCTCAGTTGCTAGATTCCTATAATTAAATATGGTATAAAGTCATGCAACAGATCTTCTAATTAAATTTATTTATATATAAAAATACCAACTGTATGGAAAAAAAATAAAAATATATGCATTATGTATATTTAATAATGAAAATATCGGAAGTTAACGATCGTACATCACGGTTAGACACTCACAATTTATCCGTGAGCGTCATCCGTATCGGCACCAGATATCAGACGACAAGTTATAAGCGAGACTAGAATTATAAAATAAAAATATAATTTGAAATTAGAACAACACATGGACACATAGAACGGCTTCAAGACTTATACAGCTCAGAATGGCGACCGGCGATGCAAAAATGCAAAGCCAATATTATAACGTTTGGGAGAGCTACATTTATACTTAAAGTTAAACAGCGGCGCGTCACGGGCGCTCCACCAGGCGCTGCAGCAGCACCGCCACCGCCACGGCCAGCAGCAGGAACAGCGCCGCCATGATGAGCGCCACGTGCCGCGCCTGCAGCGCCTGCAGCGCGCGCGGGGCGCGGGCGCGGCGCGGGCGGGGCGCCACCGCGGGCGGGACGCTCACCCGCGCCACGCCCGACCACGCGCCCGCCAGCCCTTCGCGCACCGCCATCACCCGCACCTGGTACTCCGCGCCCGCCTCCAGCTCTTCCAGCTGGTACTCGTTTTCCGCGCCCTTGTATATCTGACCGTGATAATGTTATTTAGTGCCTTTATCTTTTAACTAATTATTTGATAGTGCAATTGTATTTACTATTGGTGAAAATGGTAGATTTTGGTACAACACGTTCCCGAGGGGTAGTTAAAACTTAAACCCAAATAATATACATAAATATTTGGTTATTCATATTATTGTCAAGTTGGCGTAAGATTTTTAATATAAAACATTATAATAAGTCTGATATTGTGATACATATTGTCACATCGAAACGTATACATTCAGAATTACAAGCATAGAAAATAAATAAACAGGAGACCAGTAAGAGAAACAAGATGGTGTTCCTTACCTGTTTGAAGATAGAATCTTTGCCGCGGGCGCACTGCAGCACGTACTCGGCGTCGTCGATGTGGTCCCAGGCGGCGAGCGCGGCGCGCGGCGCGGTGAGCGTGAGGGAGGGCGCGCGGGGCGCGGGGGGCGGCGCGGCCAGCGTGCTGAAGCGCTCGGGCTCGGAGCACGGCCCGCGGCCGCCCCGCTCGTCGGTGGCGCGTATCCGGAACTCGTACACGGTCGCCTCGCGCAGCTTCTTCACCTTGCAGGAGCGCGCCGAGCCGCGGTACACGGGGCGGAAGTCTCGCGCGTCCTTGTCGCGCATCTCGACGCAGTAGTGCAGCCCGTCGGGCGCGGCCCAGTCCAGGCGCAGGTGGCTGTGGTGCGGCTGCGCCAGGCGCAGGCGCGGCGGCGCGGGCGGGGGCGGGCGGGTCGCGGCGCGCGCCTCCTCGCTCCAGGCGCCGGCGCCCAGCTCGCACAGCGCGGCCACCCGCACGCGGTAGGCCGTGTCGGGCGCCAGGCCGCTCAGCGTGCGCTCGGGCGCCGGGCCCTCGGTGTCGAACAGCGCGTCGTCCAGCTGCACGCGGTAGCGCAGCACGTCGGCGCCGTGCGTGGCGGGGGGGCGCCACTGCAGGCGCAGCGAGTCGGCGGTGGACTCGTAGCGGGGCGCGCCGGGGGGGCCGGGGGGCGCGCGGGGCGTCAGCACGTCGCGCACGCCGGACCACGCGCCGCGCCCCGCCTCGTTGCGTGCGCACACGCGGAAGAAGTACGGCGAGAACGGCACGAGCCGCGAAACCAGGTAGCTCGTCTCGGCACCCCGATATACCTTTTTATAATACGAATTCACATTTTCATATAATTTCATTATTTTGAATGCAAACGATCCAGCAATTAATTTACGGCAGAGGCATATTAAGTTGACTATATGGACTAGACGTTTTACGCTAAAGTATGAATAAGGCGACATACCTCTGCGAACCCGTCGTCCACACTGGTGGCGCTCATCTCGAGGCGGTAGTCGATGACGGGCGCGCCGTTGTCGGCGGGCGGCGCCCAGTCCAGGCGCGCGGCCGTGGCGCCCTCGAGGCGCGCCGCCGGCACGCCGGGCGCGTCGGGCGCGGCGGGCGCCGTGCGGAACGCCAGCGTGCCCGACGCGGGCCCGGCGCCCACGCGGTTGCACGCGGACACCCACGCGCTGTAACTGCGACCCGGCGTCAGATCGCGAACGGTACATTCGTTATCTAATCCCTGTGAAAAATATATTCGTCTCGATGTAGAGTTGTCATATATACATAAAACAAATTTGCACGCTATCTTTTTAGAGGTAGTCCATCAGTAAATTATACGATGATATTGAGAAAATACTAAAAAAAATGTTACTACTCGCCTGGTATGCGAGACGTGCATCACAGCCGTCTTCTGCTACTTCAACTCGATACTCGGTGAGCGGAGCGCCGCCTATGCAGTCGGGAGGGCGCCACCGTATCGCGTGGCACGTGGCGCGGGGTTCCGCGACAGATTCGGGAGTGCCGCACGCGTCCGGGCACGCGGCTTCCGTGGTGACGGTCTCGGTGGCGGACCACTCTCCCTCGCCGGCTTCGTTGGCACATCGCACGCGCGCTCGGTACGGTGTCCCGGGCTGCAGTCGGTCGCAGTGCGCCTCGCGCTCGGGGCCCCGGTAGGCGGGCCGGTAGCCCTGGCCGGCGTCCAGCTCCAGCGTGTAGCAGTCCACGGCGGCGCCCCCGTCGTCGGCGGGCGGGTCCCAGCGCAGGCGCAGCGCCCGCGAGTGCACGCGGCCCCGCGGCGCCGGGCGGCCGGGCGGGCCGGGGCGCTCGCTGAGCGTCCGGCACGTGAGCTCCCCGGACCAGGCTCCCTGGCCGTACACGTTCTCGCAGCGGAGGCGGAAGCGATAGTCGGTGGCGCGCCGGAGCCCGGTACACTTGTACGTGAGCTCGCCACCAGAGTACACCGGTAAAAATCCATGGCCGCGCGTCGGATCGTCCATTTGCAAGGTGTATTCTTCATCAGCATTTGGAGGTCCGCCACCCTATAACATGGAAATGAACAACGCTTAATTAAAACGATTCATATTACAGGATTAAACATATTTTTAAGTGGTCGCGTGACGAATTTATAAACCGTAACCGATATCTAATCATTTGCGCCAAATTTCTTGAAATTTTATTTTTAAGTCTTTATAAAATAATTAATGTTAAGTCATCAATTACGCAGGTAATATACGAGAAAAAAAAACCTTATTAGAGCTGATCATGGGGCGACGTTCCCATGCTAGCACGAGCGTATCGTTGGCTGCCAGCACGAGCGCGGGGGGCGGCGGGGCGGGGGGCGGCGAGCCCCAGGTCCAGGCGGCCGTCTCCTCGCTCCAGTCGCCGGCGCCGCACTCGTTGACGGCGGCCAGGCGGAACCTATAGTAGGTCTGCGGGCGCAGGTTGTTGACGATGTGTTGGCGCGTGCGCGGCCGAGCGATCTCCACGAACCCTTCGCCCTCGTCCATCTGCAGCAGGTAGTGCAGCAGGCGCGCGCCGTTGTCGTGCGCGGCGGGCCAGCGCAGCTGCAGCGAGGTGCGGCTCTCGTGCGACACGCGCGGGGGGGCGGCGCGCTCGGGGGGCGCGGGGGGCGCGCTGAACGTGGCGGCCTCGCTGGCGCGCCCCGTCACCTCGCCCGCGCGGATCCGCAGGCATACGGAGTACCCGCAGCCCGGCCGCAGGTCGCGCACCCTGCACACCAATATTGTAATTGCTTCGTAACTTCATATTGTTATGATTATGTATTGTTTCAAAGATTAAATACACTCTTTCATTTTAGTCTATTTCAATTTAATAATAATATTTAAAATCCATTGAAAAATTAATTCCTCTACCGAAATTGTTTCTATAAATAACAATCGTCAAATATTGTTAGTTACACTTACCGACACGATAAAGATGGGCCACTGTAGATTGCCTTGTACCGTCCGGGACCACCCAGCAATAGGTCATATGTTAACTCTTCATTAGGAAGTGTTATGCCTTCAGGGAGAGGCGAATTCCACTGGACTAATGCACTGGTGGGTGTAATTTCTTTGACCTGAAAAAGCATTAGCATTCGGTAAATATATTATTTAATTTTTAACCAAGCTGATTACTAATTTGAATATGTACATGTATCTGTAATATGTACACATGAATAAAATGATATGGGAGAACTTATCAAAACAAATTGAAGTAGTGGACAGAGAACAACATTGGTAAAGCCAAGCAGTTTGCTGCATGAATGGGCCGGCTCCACCGGTGAAATACCACGATCTCTCAGAAGATCGACGTAAGGTGGCTCATGCCGCGTTTCGTTTTGTGAGAGAGGTACCCGGAGGCCCTTCCCCCTTACCCATCCTTTCCTATCCCACTCCCTTAAAGGTCGGCAACACAACAGTAACACCATATGTGTTGCTGGTGTCCACGGGCGGCGTAAGTTGCTTACCATCAGGTGACACGCTTGCTCGTTTGCCCTCCTATCCCATAAATAAATAAAAAATAAAAGTATCTCAAGAAATAGGTAATAATATTATTTAGTATGATGATTATTTTTATATTAAAGTCTTATATTAAAACAATTGTGGTTTTATGTTTGCGGATACCAAATAAAAAAGTAGTTACAACAACTATGCAATTGCGACAGATTGTTAGAGCACTAAACTAAAAAGAAATATATATTGAAAAACAAAGAAGACTATACAGACCTGTGGTGTTCGTGTGGCAGACAATAGATCTAATACAGCCTGTGTGTCGTTGTCGTCATCGCCGTGCACGGACGCTCCTGCAGAGGAACCTTCGCCCTCTGACCAAGCCCCTGAAGAGCCACCGCCACTACCCCCTCCACTTTGACCATTCACTTCCTTCCGTGGTGACAGTGATGGTGTACTGGCACCAGATTTTACCTCCACTAGAACATGAATAATTAAATACATATTAATAACCACTACATAGATACATGCAGGGAAGACTTAAACAAGAAATTTTATTAGCGGTTACCAGTTCTTTTCGAGAAATCTAGTGGCACACTACCTCCCTGAATGGTTGGTAATTACTGTAGCCTATGGAAAGGTGTAACAGGAGAATAAATAGAAAAAAAACATGCTTATAAAAAGCTGTGGGTAGGCTTTTACAAGAGTTGACTATATCGATTTTGGTGCCGCGGTCGAGCACACAGCTTCTGATCCAGAGGTCCGGGTTCGAATCCTGCCACTGGCCACTGATCCAATGACTTTTCGAAATTGTTTTCGGAAGTTAAATATTATAAATATCAATGACTGAAAACTTTGTGCCTGGTATGGCAATAGGTTCGCCTCCTATTCTATTTGGGACATAAACATAATGGCAAGGCAAACACAAGGCTTAACAGCCGCTGCCTGCACCTTCGGGTAACAAAGGCGTGAAGTTATGTTATGTTACTTTTGACAGTGGACAGCATTTCAGAACAATTTTCAGATATTGAAACCTCACAGTTCCTCAACAACTTCAAGAATAAGAAGATTCGTCAAGAATAAAACACTACAAACATCCTGTAAGGCTGCTAGAACTAAAATCTCAATAAGATAAGGCTACTAGAACTAAAATCTCAATAAGATAAGAATTTAGAACAAGACAAATTACACTATGCTATAAGCCTTAGTTGGACATTAAATCAGAACCCAAGATTTTTTAAGACTTACCTACATCATATATTAATTATATACTTTAAATATACCTACATGACTTACTTGTGCCATTATTTCTGTTGTTCTCATTACGGTTGGCTAATTTCCTCTTCATTTTAGTATACTGTCTTTGAGTCCTCTCATCCTTTTGATAAACAGGAGGTGGCGGTGAATGTTGCATGTGGTGCTGGGGTACATGATAATAGCCAGGACCATAAAAGTGTTGTGGACCTCCTGTACCATTGGTTGGCCCCTGTGAACATTTAAAAGTATGTTCAGTAGATTCCACTAGTCTATTGCCATTATTATTAGAAAAACATATTATTATTAAAACATATGAGTTATCATATGTTTATATGTTTCTGAACTTACTAGATATAAAATTGAATTTGAAAAAAAAAACACCTTACATCTGGGTGAGTTCAGAAACATGTTCATGTAATAAAAGTATGTTGTAACATTATATTTTTGGTATCGTTTCGAGGACCAGATAATTAAATTAGTTTGACAACATGTAATTTTCGCTGTTTCAAACTCCAAGTATCATGATATAAAAGATACAGATATTTAAAACACATATATAATATAATTTAGTCACGGTGGCCCAGTGATCAAGCACACGGCTTCTGAATCCAGAGGGTGAGGGTTAAAATCCTGGTACCCTGGTGGGTATGATTTTTCAAAATTAATTTCGAAAGTTATGTGTGATAAATATCAATTTCTAAAAATTTTGTGCCCGCTATGGCAATAGGCTCGCCACCTATTCCATTTGGGACATAAACATAACGATGATTTGAGGCTCAACAGCCACTGCCTACACCTTCAGGTAGAAAATGAGTGGAGTTAAAATTACAGCAAATATATAGGCATATCATAATTAATTATTACATACAAATTAATTATTCTATGATTTTTGTAACAGATTTATTATTAATATGGTGATGTTGGCATATTGCAGTAATACATATGTTGCAATATTTATGTGTACTTGTGCACTGTAATTTAAAAAAAATATGTAAATATAAAACAAACCAACCTTTCCCTCAACATCATCAAGGGAAATATCACTATTTGTTTTCCCGCTCATTTTGGTGAAATTTCTGTTATTATTTATTGAATTAAAATTAATGTAATTGTATTGGCATGTAACGTCACTGCCACGTACTGTGCGCCGACTGGTTTCGTGTTGTGTTATCACTGGTACGCCGACGATATTACATGGCCACGATTAGATTAAAGTTACATGCGGCGAAATTTATTTAATCACTAACGAACTTAAAATGGCAGGATAACAGTTTACGCTGTATTGAAAAATCCAGCAATATTGGTTTTACAAACTGAACAATCGATATAATTAACCGACAAAATTTTTTATTATTAATTTTATGAAACACAAATAAGTTATTAATATTTGTTTATAAAAAAATCATAAACAAAAATTAGATGTTAAATTTTAGTAGTCCTGGTCTTCTTTACACATAGATGAAGAAATCCGAATTGAGCGTTTTGTTTTGTATTTATTATTTTCAAATAGGTATTTTATTAGAACAAGTTTACAAATTTGAAATGACAGATACAGGCATTCGTTATGACATTGGTGACAGCCGCCATAGACAATAATATCCTTACTAGACCAATAGGATGATTACCTAACATGAAAACCACATGATAGTAATCAGCGGGGTTTCTACGTATCCAGAAGCAATCAGCGATTAGTAAGCAGATTGCCGACCCATTGCTTTGTATCATTTTTATAGGCAACGAGTTGTTAAAAAATCGGCTTATATGCAGTGTGATATACCAAAAGACAAGAGATCTTCTGAAGTGAATTTAAACCTGCTGAAACGACAATACATTACATATTGGAAATGAAAAGCTTTAAATAATCATGACATTATCTCCTAGTTAAACCGGTGATTTGGAGAAATGTATGTTTAACAGTGTTAGAGTCACGCAGTTCAATGCACGAATAGTTCGACCAGTGAAATACCACGGCCTCTCAGAATATCGACGTAATGTTTGGCGCTTTTCGCACAGTGAGAGAGTTAGAGGTATAATTTCCACTTTTTTACGTGCGGTTTAGACTGCTTTGATCATAAATATAAAAGGAAACTATAAAAAACTTCTAGATGTGATTCTGTATACCATATATAATATGAACAAAGTAAAGTTTGAAATAAATGTCACAGCCAATATAATGGCCTTGATGGGCTAATGTACTTCTGCTGTTGACTTAACATTAAGGCACGAAAAACTCTAAATGAAAGATGGTGTACTAGTAAATATTCACGTTAAGCTCTTTAAGGAAATAGTGGAAATACCCGGAATGCATAAATTCCTTTCAAAAAGCACACTTTTTATAGCACGCCCAGTGGTGTAGACTTGATGGTAGGAAAGAAAACGATTTATAAACGATTGGATACAGTTTCGTAGTCAATAGTGAAAAATGTATTCAAACTGGGGATCTTTCAATCGAAAGTCAGTATTTACCTATAGACCATTGAGATAACATGAATGGTATTTAATGTCTTGACTACTCATGGCATGGACAACTTTCCCGACATATACTTAGGATACTCTTCGTAAAATTTGTTGGAATACAAGAATCTATCTAACTTTAGATAGATCTATCTTTGTAAGAGATATACCAATGCCTATAAATAAGTATTTTAGCAATAATGTCTTTGTTATTTTATTACAATCATTTTCTATTGATTACAAAAAAAATAACATAAGTTTTTGCGTATTAGGTTGAAAGAGCGGAACCTTTACACTTATATGCAGGTACTTACATAATGATGCGGCGGTTGATGATGTGGGGGAGGCTGATGATGAGGTTGATGATGGGGCTGATGATGTGGCGCATGGTGCGGGTGAGGCTGAGCGTGCAGCAAATAATGCTGCATGTTCTCGTTCATCACTGGCGGCATCATTGGAGGCATCATCGTGCCAGAAGTCACAACTGGCATACCACCTGCAATTAAAACCTTTACTTTACTAAATATTCGGTTCTGTTAGGTGAAATTCATTAAGTAGTACATAACTACTTAATGAATTTCACCTAACAGAACCGAATATTTGTAGCTGAATTTAATGATACAGAGAAATAACTTACAGGTTGAATAAAACAAAACTATAAAAAGATTCGAAATAAGAAAATGGACATATTCAACGGGGCAATTCCTAAGTAGAAGATTGATTATTTACAAAATATCAGTAACTAGCTAACCCGGCGAACTTTGTTCCGCATCAAAAGTAATAAATGAGTAGATTTAGGATATCATGAGGTTCAATTTGTGGTATTTATCGGTTTTAACTGCTGTCCCGCTATGTTAATACTGTAATATCTTCGAATATATTCGTTTAAATTGCATGCTCTACAGGGCCATGATCATCTATATTACATGCACAATCTATTTATGGCACTTAATTGAATGAAAATTAATGCTGTAATGTTTAAAATCGCTTCGTTAATAAGTCATTATTTCTCGTAAAAAGTAAAAAAATAAAAATGGTCATTGTGGGTTATCTCTAAGAGATAGACATATGCCCTCGCGGACTTTTTTATAGACCTTCTAAAGGTGTATAATAATGTAGAACATTCTTTTGATTTATCACTTAGGGTTCAGGCAGCGTTTGCGATTAACGTTCTAAATATTGAAAATTATCACTTTTTTTACTACACTATACGTGAAATATAGATCAAAACCACCCCGTTGACGCCCTCTAACTATTAAAAAAAAAACCGCATCAAAATCCGTTCCGTAGTTTTAAAGATATTAGCATATAAGCGGACAGACAGCGGAAAGTGACTTTGTTTTATAATATGTAATGATGATAATGATGTAACACACAAAAACATTAAATACTAAACAAATCTCGAGATAATATATAAATAAGTGTTAATATATCTTGGTAGGTAATTACTTAAAAAAGAATTTGATAAAGCGAGCCATGTAGTAGGTATTGTTTTAATGTTTACATTCCAAACTCGATATCTGTTAAAAAAATGAGATAATTAAGTGGATAAAAAGTTAAACACAGCTGATAATGTTTGGTCGAGAGGCACCTCGCGTGTCGCACATCCGGTGTCCGGGACCGGCGGCGGGGTGGGAGAAGGGGGGACGCGCGGTGTAAATACGTCATGGACGAGTTAATTCTGCATTATTTTGACATAGAATCCGCGCCGTCCGTTCCGGCCCGTAACTCTGTTCTTATGAATGAATATGTTTTGGGTGTTCGTAGAATTAATACTTTGAGATCCGCTCCACTCGCGGCGGAAACGTGACGTGCCAGATCTTTCATAATTCATAGTTATTGTGTACGGTCCGCGATGCAACCCGACCGCAGCCATCTTGAGCAATCTCCGCAAATCCCACGAAAGCCTTCGAGCTCTTTGTTTCGACTCTCAGTAAAAGGGTTTTATTTTACCTACTTATAATTCTCTATAGTTACTTAATCAAGTGACACAAACATAATTGAATGCGGTTTACCGAGCCGCTGTAATCCAAGATCCTAATTAATAGTAATTATACAGCGATTAAGTGCTGAATTTGGATAATATAATTACAATTTATAGACTCTAACTGAATAATTTAAAAAGAAAATTTTCGAAATACTAAGCAACTTATGTCAATACTATAATTAAAAGAATTTTGGTGACATCATCTAAACTAAAATTCCAAGTAACCGTTGAAGCTTCATGACATTCGGAGGATGGATATACTAACCATATTCGGGTAGCACGGTGCACATGTGCGTGTGCTGTGGATGTTGTGCTGGATGCGGGCACATGTCCTGCGGCACGTAGTACTGTTCAGGAGGATAGTACTCGCCGTAGCCGTAGCCATCAGTGGGCCCCGCACTGCCCCCACCACCCTCTGCCACTCCCACGCCTACCATGACGGAGTCTTAACACGACATGGCACGCATGCGTCTCCGCCGCGTCTGCATCCGTCACTAGCAAGCAAACAAGACGCGCCCCCCAATCTGTAACAACACGGATTTATTTGTTAATAAACCTAGTAGTTACTAGTAGTTTAATATTCGATCCGATGGTGGTGAAAATGACGACTTTTGATTATGAGCGTGTTAGAATCCAAGACACCAATGACTCATCGGATCTCTTTAATGATGAACTAACGAGACTTAAGCATAAAGAACTAGCTTTGGTTTTAGCAATACTCCCGCCACCTCTAAAGGAAACCCTGTAAACACAGGCATAAAGACATGAAGGTATAACATAACATAGTATTGCTATACCGGGCACAAAGTTTTTAGTCACTAATATTTACAAATTATTTATTTGTTTGTTTTATTTAAATTTCAAAAGTGTAAAGGTAATAAATTCTACCGTTTTATCCACAGATATTAATTAAGACGTTTCACTTTAGTAGAAGTACTAGAGGTGTAAGAGCATTCAAAATTTAACTAATCTAATAGTCCGCAATACTCATTACATTTATAAACGCATCTATATGTGTTTATATGTGTGTGTTCGAATGGGTGTCTAGGGTGGCAATAATCGAGTTAAACCCTTACTAACAGGAGTTAAGTGCACTGTTATTATTGCAGCAATGTGGATTCTAATGGGATCTGAAACATTTTAAAGTGACTTCAATAAAAATAGAAAAAAGTATCCACTTATTTCCACTGCTAATATATCTTTTTAACTGACACCAAATAAAGAAAATTCCAGTTGGGCAGTTAATATCTTACGAATATATGCATAGACGGATGTGCATAGAATAGGTAGAGGAAGTAATACTGTCTGTGGTTTTCTCCCAATGATCTAGTTGGTTCCGCACGACGAAAGGAAAAAACCGGTACCCATATAAAATGGCCCAAGTGTCTGTCACATTCAACTGACTCGACGCATAGGGCTCATCCTTAATAGATATCACTTACTTTACTTCCCATTATCATATTAACAGTGCATACCGTCTATTCCAGAAGTGATGAAGCATACTTCTCTGGATTTTATAGTACATTTACCAATTTCCTAGCTCACTGCGTGAACTTCGCGCCACTGTATTAAATAATTTTACCATTAAACTGATTACTACATCTAATAAAGCCTTCCTCGGTAAACGGACTATCCAATACAGTAACAATATTTTAATTGGAAGCAGTATTTCTTGAGATTTGCGCGTTCAAACAAACTGACTCTTCAACTTTATAAAATTAGTAAAGTAAATTTTATATAGTTCAAGAATTATGCTCATTATTTATTTAACCAAAAAATAAGGAATGTCTCTCAGTGGATTTCTCAAGACGTATTGTGCCATTTAAATCGACATATCCGTGTGAGCGGTGTCGTGACCGTATTTGCCTTTCAAATAGGGTGCTATCTTATACCTCACGAGTTCTGCGCGGATGAGCTAGCAATCTGTGTCAATGATTATAGCATGATCAGAGCTGTTTGAAAATTAATGTTTTCTTTTCTCCATCACATTTACAACAGCACAATTTCATACCAAGTGATTGCTGGACTGGCAGAAAGAAAACAGATATCGCTGGCGTTTTAGTTTTCAACTAATGTTTTTTTTTTCTTAAACATTAAGTACCTCATTTAACATTAGTACTTGATAAGTAGAGCGATGTTGAGGTCTGACAATATAAAGTCCGAACGTGATATTTTAATGGTCTCTAAGACAAAAGAATTTTCGCTAGTAGATGGCGCCATCCTTCGAGAAGCAGTCATTCAAATCCTTACGTGGGAAGTTTTTTCGCCGTTGACAGCTCTGTTTAATACTAAACGAAGCAGAAAGTAGAACTTAGATCTCAGTTTATTAATGTGTAAATTAATACTATGGAAAAGCCTAGACCGTTCGTACTTCGTGATAATTTTAATGAAAATAAACAACTTTTGAAGGAGTTTTTGAAAAGATTAAGATATTTAGACAAATATACATATAAAATAAATTTATTGTAACGCAAATACTGGTTTTGAGTTTTAATCTGTTAGATATCTGGTCTAATTAAGTCTTCATAATATCACGCAGCCCGCTTCTGATTCAAGAAATCATGGGATCGAATACGAGCTCACACCAATGGCTTATCGGAATTATTTTCGGAAGTTATGTGTGATATATAACGATGACTGACACCATCGTACCCGGTGTAATAGGTTCCGTCGCCTATTCCATTTGGGACGTAAACATTCGAAGTATCGAGGGTAGAGGCGTAAAGAAAAAGTAACAGTTAAATCGAAGACCAGTTCAACGTTCAAATAGAATAAATAATTGTTATGTTTTTCAATAGTCCGTATCACACTAAATTATTTCACTGTCTCGTTACAAATATTATCGGCGTTGTCTAGTCCACGTATCCCAGCTAGCTGTCATCGATGCAATTGACATTGATCGATAATATTTTGGTTCGGCCATAGAGATAAATAAATAAATAATCCGACCGGCCGTCATCCATCTTAGCAAACAAACAAATAACAAAACAAAATATTATATAATTAACGTGTCTTTGAATGGAATACTAATTAACAGCATTAATAAGGCGAGAGCGGCTTTGTTTGTTAAGCTTTAACGCCAAAATTCCTTAACACAAAATACAGGTACAGAATGCAAAAACTTGGTTGAAATTGAAATCTTTTTAGATTTATCTGTACGGTATTGTATGTCAGATGGTATTTCTCCAATTAAACGAGCAAAATGCAAGCAAAGTCCCGACGGAAGCTTGTAATTATTTAAACAAAACTATACTACTTAAGTTGGCTAAGGGTTTTATTTCTGATCGGCAAATCCTATGTCAAAATACCTTATATATATTTTTTTTATTTGATGGCGTGATAAATCTCATTATTTATTTCTACCTTAACAAACATAATATAATTTATGAAGATATATTTGTCCTTGGTTCGTCCTCTGACCGTAATGTCAAAGCTCTAACTGTAAGCTTTGTGTTTATAGGTACACAATTACTCATTATTATTTGTAGGTAAGTCATAAAAAGCGTGATTGATTTTCGAAAACATATAGAGCCGATTATAATTGATTTATGATAAGGCAAATAATAGGCGTGGGTACATTGATTGACGCATTAAAGACCTGTAATATTGTTCAAATATGAATAATTAAAACAAGGGTCGTGAAGAGCATCAAGGTCACCTTATCCTTTTTTGGTGCACATTAAACTTATATTGCTAATTTTGTGTATAGACATGTATGTCGTTGAGCACGCCGTGTGAGTCACTGGCAAACAGTACCTACGTAGAGCCATTTGAATACGTGGAATTGGAAAGACCGTTGTGCATTTTGAATTTAAAAACCGAACACATTATTACAATGTAGCTGTCGTTCTTGTTCCAAATTTAAAAAATATGTAATCAATATAAATCAAGCGTGATGATGAGACTATTTATTATTAAAATGGCACAATTACTTGTAAAAGTAGTTGTACAATAATATTGAAAAAAAAAAAAAGATTTGTCTAAGGCAAACTCAAAGTTTCCCAAATCCTTTTTGCAGGTTTATGTTAGATAAAAGTAAAATTAATACCTTAGCTGAATGTGTGTCTTTTTAATTCATTTACAAATTTGATTATCATTCCTTAGTTCTAAATAAGATGGCCGTGTTCAATTGAGGATAAAAAGAAGTTCTGTTGTGAAAAAGTGTACAAAAGTAAAGAAATAAAACTCTAATAAGTATTCCTCTTCTGCAAAGCCATGTTATATGATAACATGAATGAGAATATATGATGATGAAGAGGAATATACATACATATTATAACAATGTATACAACCTTCATTATTTCATATTAATACCTATGTATTGACGCAAAATTATAATATAATAGTAATAAATAATGAGTCAATACAGCGGCTTCAGCAGTTGAAAATGTCAATGTACAGGACTGTTGTTAGCAGTAACTATTACTCATTCAAAACATATACATAATGTTGTCAATGTGAGTATGTATTAGATAAGTACACAGCTGTTTATATCCATTGAAATGAAATTACTACTTCAATGTGAGTTGCAGTATTGTAATGTTTACCTACATATTATCTTTATGTATATTATCGACACTTAATAACACCCTCCTCGATTTGTTAATATCATACATGGCCTAAGGACTGGTAATCCGGTGGTAATATAAAATAGAAAAAAAACAGTATCATATAAGTAGGTATTATTATGGTATGTCATAATTATCGTAAATGAGGTTGGTTTTGTTCTTGGCTGCGTTTAATTGAAGTATAGCACAGATTGGAGATCATCATCATAACTTTCCTGCCGTGATCCCACTTTAAGTGGGGTCGGCACAACATGTCATCCTTTTCCATTCTCTTCCATCACTCGTCATCTCCACACTTATTTCCTTCATACTCATATCAACTTTTATACAGTGCATCCAATCTCTTTTTCGGTCTTCCTCTACCAATGTACTTATTACTTGTAAGTGTTGTAAGAGGCAACTATGGCACCTAATGCTACGATATACAATATAAAAAAATCTTGATAGTTTAGTGGTTCAGCACTCCAAACCTTCTGTTAACACGCCTAAATATCTTCAAGCTAAGTTTCAAGTAGACAGAAAGAACTACCCACCACAATCTCGATACTTATCTCAGTAGCCTAGCTTCTTTGAAGTCTAATTAAGCTAAGCTATTAATAATGTATCTAATGAATAATATTAATTACTTTAATATATATTATATACCCACAGTTTTATCATCATTGAACTAAGGAAATTAAAGTTGCAATTCATTTTCGATCCTATTACAGGTTCAACAAAAACTAATTAAGTTTTCATAGGAAAAGGGAAGAGGGTTGCGCTATTTTACTTCAATAATACTGATTTATTTTTCAATGAACGGTTATGAAGAGTTGATAAATTAGCAGCCTCTAAAAATATAGAAATGTGCAATATTGAAACATGATATTATATAATTATACTAGCTGACCCGGCGAACTTTGTTCCGCATCAAAAGTATAACTGCTGTCCCGCTATGTTAATACTGCAATATCTTCGAAAATATTTGTTTAAATTGCATGCTGTAAAGGGCTAGGCTACATGCAAAATGCATTTAGGATACTTAATTGGATGAAAATTAATACAGTAATGTTTAAAATCGCTTCGTAAATAGGCCATTATTTCTCGTAAAAAGTAAATAAATAGAAATGGTCATTGTGGGTTATCCCTAAGAGATAGACATATTATGCCCTCGCGGACTTTTTTGTAGACCTTTTAAAGGTATATAATAATGTAGTACGTTATTTTGATTTATCACTTAGGGTTCAGGCAGCGTTTGCGATTAAAGTTCTAATTCTTGAAAATTATCACTTTTTTTACTACACTATACCTGAATTATAGATCAAAACCACCCCGTTGACACCCTCTAACCATTTAAAAAAACCGCATCAAAATCCGTTGCGTAGTTTTAAAGATATGCGCATATAAGGGGACAGACAGCGAAAAGTGACCTTGTTTTATACTATGTAATGATTTCATTTCTAACAAATATAAGGAAAAATGTTTGTGATATAATATGTAATTCTGTTTTTATGACGATAACCATTAATGCACAGAAATTAGATTTGAAAAGATCATCAAAGGAATCTGTTCATTATTTTCAGACATCTTTTTTTTTATGGGATAGGAGGGCAAACGAACAGGCGTATCACCTGATGTTAAGAGATCGCCGCCCATGGACACCTGCAACACATATAGTTTAGCCAACCTTTACGGGAGAAGGATAGGAAGGGATGGGTAAGGGGGGTGGGCCTCCGGGTGCCTCTCTCACCGAACGAAACGCGGCATGAGCCACTTTACGTCAATCTTCTGAGAGGTCGAGCCAGTCCATTTATGAGAACTGCTGCGGGATGACGTAACTTCTCGCCTTTTTCTACCCGAAGGTGGCTGTTAAAACCTCGAACTGCCAAATCATTGCATTACTTTCTAAATTGAATAGGTAGCGAAACTATTGTCATTATACCAAGCACAAAGTTGTCAGTCATGAATATTTATCATAATATTTCCGAAAAAAAAATCCAAAAAATCAATGGTGTGAATCCGGAATCGATCCCACGAGTTCTGAATCAGACGCAGGGAGCTCGACTATATTACGATTCATGCTTTCAAAAACAGTAAAACACTTTTAATATTATTCGTTCAAAAATCATAACACACAATATCAAACATCACCTTATATCTTGGAAAACCAATTAACGAATCTTAACAGGCAAAACGGGTATTACAACACCGATATACCATAGATAGACAATTTTTATAGAAGATAGAATATTATAAAACTTTTTAATTTTGTACAGTACAAGAAAGCTGTTTTTTTTTATTTTATGAACGGCAAAGTCATTTGTACTAACAGTTATTACACAACCAGAGTTCACATTCCGTCAATGCATTTATCGAGGGCGCTATCCGGAAGTTTCAAATAAAGTTCACGACTTATATTTTAGTAGTTGGATGTTATTTTCCATTCACAAATTGTATAATTACAAACATTTTTTTTTATTAGAGAGGGGGTAAACGAGCAAGCGGGTCACTTGATGGTAAGCTACGTGGCTAAGTGGCGGACCTATGGAAAATTGCAACACTCCAAACACCCTAAAGGTTACAGTTGCGTTACCGGCTTTAAAGATGGTATGGAAAGAATTATGGGAAGAGACTGGGGGGAGGGTCGACCTACGTAAACCTTTCTCATCGAACGAAAAGCGGTACGAGCCAATTTACGTCGATCTTCTGAGAGGTGGTGTTATTGCACTGGTTGAGCCAGCCCATTCATGCAACTGGTCGTCATTTCGTCAATACGAGAATACAAATTAGTAAATCACGCTGTATCGTATTGTAAAGATTAAAAAAGCTAGATTGACAGATTGGCCGTAGCGTGTAACAATAATATATCTTTCAAACAGGCAGACAACAAAGGAACAGCAGACTTGAATATATTGACAAAGCATTGAGCGCTTACTATATTTGGTGGCGTTGACAAAATTATGATTCAATTAGAGAAGATTTATCACCTTAATAAATGTAATTTAGAGTCCATATAATGGCGGAGAAAAAAATTCGAGATATGAAAAATAATTGGAAGCCAACTGACTAAAAGAATATACGAAGCAAATGATGTGAGTAACAGAGTCGGGATAGGACAACCAAGGCGGAGTTACCACTTCTAAATAAATGCTCTGTTCAAAACAGGCAAAATACGTAGCATCGGAAACCGACGGAAATGCGTGATGAGATGTCTGACTGTGGATGAGGCGAAAGAAGTGTGTCAGTATCGTAGCTTGTGGAAAGCCAAAGTCTCTGCCTTCTTCTACGGGATAAAGGCGTGAGTTTATGTATGTATGTAACTTTATATAAGTTAACCTGATCTCCGTTATAATCCCAATTAATAATATTATTTTAATCACTATTAGAATTCAGAGGAGTCTCAGTTTCAGTCGACTGTAAAAATGTAAACGTAACTTCACGCCTTTTTCTACCCGAAGGCGTAGGAGGCGGCTGTTAAAGCCTCGACTTAAAAGAGTGATTTTCTTTTGAAAGAGACGAAAAAAACAAATACTTTGCAGCGTTACTGTTTTGAAGCGAAATATTGACGTGTATTTCAATATACCTACCTAATTGCTATTATAATCAGTCTGCTTCGTCTTCTACCATTGTTATGACTTGTGATGCAAAATAATTGGACTGGCAGTGGTGAAATTCAATTTGAAACTATGACGTTTGATTTGACAGTTCTGTTATAGGGTCTAGTTATTTAGAGATTCAATAACTTATTGATATTTGGACTAATTGCATGTTCATTAATTGAAATGTCTATTTCAATTCTCAGGATGTTTTTAATTCAACACATGCACAATATTATTATAAAGTTGACACTTGCAGACACTTTTTACGCACACATTGATAAGTCACACATCAACAATCCAGTTTTGGTCTCGTTGTTTGGGTGACTATTGCCGATCTATTTAATCTCATTCTATGATTTCAGCTATACTTACGATACTGTCTGCGTGGAATTGATTAAAAATTAAAAAAAATCTATAAAAAATGTACTCATCTGTACATTTTTTAGTTTCAGGAATTATTGGTGGGAACGAATAAACAGACGCACACAAATTTACATTTAAAAACTGTTATTGTGGCATACCATACTTAAACCATACCATACACTTATACCATATTTGGTAAAGTGGTTGTTTTAATTTTTGACTGACTGAAATTTCACTTTATACATTTTTGTATAGTTTATGTACTGCTGTGGGTATAGATAAAAACAAATATGGGCGCAAAATATGCGGGTATATGTTTACGTAAGTATAATTTGATGCATCGCAATGGATATACATAATGTACTAATATTTCTGCTGATAGACTATTCGATTTATCAGGGGAATACCCTGACAACTTTAAACAAGCAAGTTTGTATCTGTATATGCAATTTAAGCATAAACACTTACTGGAATTTATACAGTAATGATATCTATCTTGTTACACTTATTTATCAGCATATAAATGCGTGAATATAAATACCTAATATATTTTATAAGTAGAATAAAATCTCATTTGCACAGTATTAATTTTACTTCTGTGTTTCTCCTGCCATACCTAACATTAACTGCCATAGATAAATACATTGTCAATTTAAGTAAAAATTATAAATATTTTTACAATAAGTACAAGTAGTCATTAAGTCACGTCACAGTGAAGTCAAGCAGAAAAAGTCGTCTTGAACGACGTCACGCCGTGATAAATATCACTAAAAATTTGACAACATCCTTTCACAAACACATGTGTTTGCCACGGCAAGACGTCATTTAAGACGCCATGACAGTCTGGAGCTTTGATTTTCTAAAATGAAAAATACCAGTTGTAAATGTAAGTTTTTTTTTTCAAAAATATAGGTGTGTCGGTATTAAATGTAAACGTTAAGCTCGCGCTCGCTTTCAAATCGCTTCGTAATTAAGCCCTTATTTCTCGTAAAAATTAAAAAAATAAATATATGTCTTTCTCTTAGGGATAACCCACAATGACCATCATTGTGGGTTATCCCTAAGAGAAAGACATATGCCCTCGCTGGATTTTTTTGTAGATCTTTTGAAGGTGTATAACAATGTGGTACATTATTTTGTTTTATCACTTAGGGTTCAGGCAGCGTTTGCGATTAAAGATCTAAATCTTGAAAATTATCACTTTTTTTTATTACACTATACATGAATTATAGATCAAAACCTCCCCGTTGACACCCTCTAACTATAAAAAAACCGCATCAAAATCCGTTGCGTAGTTTTAAAGATATGCGCATATAAGGGGACAGACAGCGGAAAGTGACTTTGTTTTATACTATGTAATGATGATGATATACCGTGAGTGCCTACCCACTTATCATTTCGCTAACAAAATGTGTTTACAAATAGTTCGTTCGTTACCTCATAAGTGTATTATAAATATTTGACAAGACCACTTTAGGTACTGTTACACGGTACGTACCTACATAATGCTACGTCCATGGATGAAGCCAATATTCCTTAGAAGTTAATTGATCATATGCATTAATCGAATCAACCTTGAATACAACAAAATTACGTCTATAACTAACAGGCTCTTATTCCGCTATCATATAGTATGGCATTTATGTTGAGATATGGGAATAATACTCAAAAGAATATTGTTGAATTAATTGCTTTGTAAGTTTTACTATTTAAATACTATTTATTCAAGTATCTTAGTCATCGTCTTCTTCTCTATTGACAAGTATAGGTAAATACGTTTAGGTATACGTTGGTTTTTCCAAACTAACTAAGTTCCTGACTATGTAGTAGCTTGCGACGTGACTGGACTTCGAAGACCAGTATCATATTTTTTGATTAAATTAATGTTTTCCGCGTCGATGAATATAAATTTGCAATTCGAACACGATAATCGTAGTTTGTTTTAGTAATAAAAATATATATATACACTTATAGAAATGTCAAAGTCCTTTTGAATTGTCAAACATTCGTGTAGGCTCGCGTTGGTAATTGAATAAATGCAGGGAGAGCTGGCATGGACTACAGCCTTTTGCTCTTCATTAACACAATACTTTCTGTATGCCTTATTAGGTACGGGTTTATATGTAGCTATAGGATCCCACAGACAAATTGTTTGTGCAGTTTTGTGGGACAGTGAACAATAATCATGTATATTATGTACCTTGTAACCAATAAAATAAATAAATAAAATAAATATCAGACCCGGCGAACTTTGTTCCGCATCAAAAGTAATATATGTGATGTTATAAAGTTCAATTTGTGCTATTTATCGACACGCGTTTTGGCGCACAACGCAACTGCTATGTCCCGCTATGTTAATACTGTATTATCTTCGTAAATATTCCTTTAAATTACATGCTCTAAAGCGCCAGGATCATCTATATTACATACACAATCTATTTAAGGAACTTAATTGGATGAAAATTAATGCTGTAATGTTTAAAATCGCTTCGTAAATAAGCCATTATTTCTCGTAAAAGGTAAAAAAATAAAAATAGTCAGTGTGGGTTATCCCTAACAGATAGACATAAGCCATCGCGGACTTTTTTGTAGACCTTCTGAAGGTGTTTAACAATGTAGAACATTTATCTCTAAGACTTTCGCGAATCACTTTCATGACATTAAAACAACTTTTAGGATTATATCGCGTTTATTTATTACTAATTTTATTTATTTCCCGACGTTTCGAACTCTTTACAGAGATCATTTTCTGTTCATGTTTTAATGTCATGAATGTAGAACATTGTTTTGAACTATAACTTAGGGTTCAGCCAGAGTTTGCAATTAAAGTGCTAAATCTCGAAAATTATCATTCTTTCTTTAGAACATCATATTTGAATTTTAGATCAAAACCACCCCCGTTGACACCTTCTAACTATTAAACGAAACCAGATCAAAATCCGTTGCGTAGTTTTAAAGATATAATAAGAAATAAGATATAATAGTTTTAAAGATATAAGCATATAAGGGGACAGACAGCGGAAAGTGACTTTGTTTTATACTATGTAATGATTTGTGAATAGGGTATTCCCCTAGCGACGCCACTCGAGTCAGAGATCTTAGGAATTGATTAATGTGAATTGGCAACTTTGGGTTTAAATATACTAAATATAGTTATTTTGGAGACATGTTGAAATTAACAAAATTCTAAAAATGAAATAAAAGAATACGAGGCTTTTGAAATTATGTTCTATATGTAAGTATGTAAATAAAGAAGAATTATCTTCTACATAACACATAACATAACTACCCGAAGGTGTAGGCAGCGGCTGATACGCCTCGTCTCGGGGTTACGTTTACGTCCCAAATGGAATAGGTGGCGAACCTATTCCCATACAGGGCAATTTTGAAAAGTCATTGGTGTGATGCGATTCGAACCTACGACCTATGGATTCAGAAGCGAGTGCTCGACCACTGGACCACCGAGACTTACTGTATCTATGTATTCAAATAGGAGATGTATGAAAATGGGATCATTTAGAAGTTATAGTACCGTTTGAAAATATGCTTAAACTTTGCTTAACTTCACTGATGTGAACTGTACAAACAATATTAAGACATTGGTGGTTTTTTCTTCACTCGAGTATGAGTTTGAAGTCACACAGGTTTGAAGAGATGGATGGAGTAACATCACTAGGCCTCCACAGAGTACTTAATACAGAGCGGTCAGCCTCGATAGGTGCTCTGTCAGGGTCACGGCCGAACTTACGCTCGATGACCTCAACTCGTGTGCCATGTATTTTAACTGCACTAATTAGCTACTTAAAAATTGTTTTCTTTTGTTAGCAAACACACAGTAAACACGCCTTTTACCAACCGAAGGTGTAGGCAGTGGCTGCTAGAGATCAACTCGACCAATTTTTACACCTCAAATACAATTTTATCAGTCATCGATATTTCTCACACATGAATTCCAAAAAAATTGTTAGTCATACTGGAATATAAAAATAAAAACACGTCTTTTCGGTTACTTAAAAAGTGTACAAACACTAGAAAAGTAAGCCTTCTTTTTCCCTTAATCGGGTAAAATTTTAAACTAACAAATATTACGTATGGTGTATTTTTATTTTCTAACTAGCTGACCCGGCAAACGTTGTCTTGCCGAAAAATAAAATTTTAAAAATAGGGGTTGATCGTAGGGGGTTGAAAATTTAAGGTTGTATGTATTTTTGTATCCCGTTTTATAAAAAAATAAGAAACAGAAATATAACGAAAAATTAAAAAAAACATATTGAGGGGTTACCCTTGTGATTTAGGGAGATGAAAAACAGATGTTATGTATTCTCAGATTTACCCGATATGCACACAAAATTTCATGAGAATCGGTCAAACCGTTTCGGAGGAGTATGGGAACAAATACTGTGACACGAGAATTTTATATACAAGATTTTCGCTATCGCAACGTGTACGTAATCTATTCATTGCCGCACATAAAACACACGTCCTTCTCTATCGTTCCAACAACAATTAAAAATTCGTGATAAAAACAAGCTCAACACAAAGTAATAAAAGATTTTTCCTCTCTCAAAATTCATAAGAAGTCGTTCAGTAATCACTTTGTTTCGCAGATTTTTAAGTCCCAAAACAATAAATAAAATACATTATATTATTTATTTATTGTTTTGGGGAAAATGTGTGTTATGTAATAACATAATACATATAAATGTGTGTTATGTACATAACACACATAACTTCACGCCTTTTTTACCCGAAGGTGTAGGCATACCGGGTACAAAGTTTTTAGTCATCGATATTTATAACACATAACTGACGAAAAGTCATTGGTGTGGGCTACGATTCGAACCCGCAACCTCTGGATTCAGAAGCCGTGTGCTCGACCACTGGACCACCGAGACATTATACCTATTAATCATACGTAATATTATGAATAATACATAACCCTTACTAATATTGTAAATATAAAACTTCCGACGAGCTGATAGCTGACCAGCGTGCATAACAAAAGTTATGAATACCTAAAAAGCGATTGACGTATGTAGGTGTCGTGTCTAATCAGTCTAATACGGCCTAATCTTTCTGCCTTACCCACGATTCATCATTTTCCTGCTCTCATCCCACTCTAAGTGTGGTCATCCATTCGAACTATACTATCCATTCGGCTGTGGTTTTAAGACCGACCGTCTGCCTGACGTCAACCCTACTTGGGAATATTTTAGTTTTTTGCCCTTAATTACCCACGATTAACAGTGTGAATCAATTCCGAATCCGGCTTTAAACTTGTACTATTGTGATAGATTTATAAAAAAAGAAACGCAACATTTATTTCATACATAAACTATTTTTATCGTTATTTATTTCTATGAACTATTTCTGCCGTACAAATAAACAATGGCGTTGTTATATTGAACGTATCGCGCTTCTAAAGTTAGAAAACGGAACAATCGTACGTGTTGATATATATAAAGTATACTACTATTCATATCTAGGATAGGAAATACGGATGCATGATTCACTCAACTAATGTACATAACTACACACCTTTTTCTACCCGAATGTGTAGGCAGCGGCTGTTAAGCCTCCACTCGCCGAATCGTTACGTCTCAAATGGAATAGGTGGCGAATCATAAATCGATCCCACGACTATTGAATCTAAAGCGGGTTTCTCGGCCATTGGTCCACCGAGACTGTTAATATACATATATGTGAAAACAACATTGTCTGGGAGCTATTATGTTCACTAAAAGCATAGAGCCTTTCAAAATATATGACTCTGATTCGAATCCGGATACAGAAATGCCTTATATGAATTTTTGGCTGTGTCATAAATATCGATGACTAACTAACTCGGCGGTTATGCCCTATAGCAATAGGTTCTGCCACCTGTAACATATAATTCAATCTTCGTATTAGGCACTCAGCTACCCACAGCTACGAGCAGAGTTAAAAAGCAAAACTAGTGGAGAGTATTAAAATTACTTAAAAATAAGTTAGTAAATTTTCAATGTAAATAACTTTACTAAGTGACAATTGGCGTCAAACATTAACATTGTCCTACCAACGCCATTTTGATTTCCCAGAGGGGATATTAAACGTCACTTAGCCTGCCTCGTAAATACGTATTGTTACAAAATAAATCATCAATAAAAAAATATTTTCACAATTGCTGATTTTTTTTGTATTCTAATCAAAATTTATATATAAAATTCGCGTCCTACATTTAAATTTTAAAATATTCAATTAGTTAACTCGTAGAATAGACGTTACGATTAAACATTTAGAACTAAAGACGAGAACTTTGGACCCTGGATCTCGAGACTATTGGGTGAAGTTTTTTTCGTATCTTGAACTTTGTTTGATTTTAATCAAATGTATCAGTGAAAAAGTTATATATATGCATAAAACTTACAAGGAAATGTACAAAATAACTATACATAATTTCACGCCATATCCCTTGCAAAGAGCAAGAGGTAAGCAAAAAGAACAGAGCGCCAAAAGACACGATTACAAAAATTAAATACGTTCTACTTAACTATATCTCCCGTTTATCTCTAAAATAAAATAATAAGCTAAATAGAAGTAGTTAATGCGATGTTAGGCACGGAATTCCCAAAAGTCATGTTAGGCAAAACGGTGCCGAGTTCCGACACGGCCAAGCTAAAGTTCAAGGAGCTATACGAGGCTGTCCGATAGATATTCTAAGAATTGATTTAAATAGTAAGCAAATATTTATTCGAACCGGAGTGGCTTAATACAAGCATAATCTATTAGGCCATGTATACGTATAATCGTTATCATTACATAGTATAAAACAAAGTCACTTTCCGCTGTCTGTCCCCTTATATGCGCATATCTTTAAAACTACGCAACAGATTTTGATGCGGTTTTTTCTAATAGTTAGAGGGTGTCAACGGGGTGGTTTTGATCTATAACTCACATATGATGTTGTATTAATTTAATTGCAAACGCTTGCTGAACCCTAAGTGATAGACCACACCAATGTTCTACATTATTAAACATCTTCAGAAGGTCTACAAAAAAGTCCGCAAGGGCAAATGTCTATCTCTTAAGCATAACCCACAATGACCATTTTATTTTTTTTACTTTTTACGAGAAATAATGGCTTATTTACGAAACGATTTTTAACATTACAGCATCCAATTAAGTGTCTTAAATAGATTGTGCATGTAATATAGTTGATTCTGGCCCTTTACAGCATGCAATTTAAAAGAATAATTTCGAAGATATTGCAGTATTAAAATAGCGGGACAGCAGTTAAAGCCGATAAATACCACAAATTGAACCTCATCATAACCAAAATTTACTCATTTATTACTTTTGATGAGGAACAAAGTTCGCCGGGTCAGCTAGTATAGTTATATATATTTTAGTCGTTTTTCGAATTTCACTGTAAGGTAAATTGGAAATTTAGTGCTTTCTGTTTATTTTTTTCAGTAATGTAGATGATAAAACACTAAGAAATCTGGTTTGTTTAGGTTTAATTTTTGTTAATATCTAAATGGCAACAGTATAGCCTTATTTTCGCCCAATGATGCACAATGATTCTGGTATAGGCACGTGCAATGTTAGAGGTAGCATGACAAGAAAGATGAATGAGATGATGGATGATCGACTCGCGTGCATGAAAAGAGTTATGAAAGTCAACTAAAGTGAGTGAGGCGTGTAAGAATCGTGCTTTCGGGGCTCCGTTCTCTCGGTCTACCCCGCAAGGGATTTGGCGTGAAGTTATGTATGTATGATGCAGGAACTATACAGGAATACAGCAGTTTTAAATACCATATTTCTGTCTTACAGTTATACATATATGATTTTATTAGAAGTATAGATTAAGTTACAACATTTTAAGGAACAATAGAAAACGAAGCACAAGAGAATTGACGTCGGATAAGTGTTATTGTTGGACATAATGAATGAGGGCGGTTTTCACGTAAGCTGCGGGGTAGGTCGCCCACGTGAAGAGGTACCTTCCACCTACGGCCGACAGGCAAGACGGGATGTGTCCCGCAACGGCGCCCCGTCGCTACGGGCGGTGGGCGCCCACGCACTGACGCACACAGACAGACACCATCGACCAACTCATGAAGTATAATTTTTCAGCCAATCATCTACGGACACCTACACAGGGCTATATTTATATCGATTTTACATAATAAATTTGAAATGATATTTACACATGAGTGAACAGTTCCAATGCGAGTCAGTGTTCATCTCAAAGTTCCATAATGAATAGGCTTCTAATAGTTCTAATATATTCCTTTCAGACTGAAGAAGGGAAAAAAAATTCATTTCTTTTTTTTATTTCCGAAAAAATGCATGAATTTTATGATGGTGTGATAAAATGTTTGAATAAATTATGTACATATAGATTGTACAGCCACGCAGTTCGCTGCATGAATGGGCCAGATTGACCGGTGAAATACCACGACCTCTCAGAATATCAGCGTAAAGTGGCTTATGCCGTGTTTCGCTTGGTGATAGAGATATACGGAGGCCCAACCCCTTTCCTTGTTCTCTCCCTATCCCACTCCCAACCCCTTCTAAATCCCACACACGAAAATATTCCTATGGATAGTTCGAAAGAATGACATGTTGTACTGACGCCACTGAAAGTAGGATTAGGACAGGAAAATGATGAGCTCCACGCTTTTCTGAGAAAATCTTATGCGCTATTACCTATTCGAATTCGGACGTCTGAATAAAAGTCCAAGTGCTAATCCACTAGACCATCCAGAAGAAGTATTCTATCATAGGAGTAGCGAGCATTAGCTAATATAAGAATATTGTCTACTTACTTACTACATACTACATATAGTTAATAATGAACGAATTAATAAGGCATTATTGTTGCTTAAAGATGTATTACAAATGCCTATTACGTTTGTGGCGCCGACATACAGTCGGGCGTAAAATTATATACCGGAAATGGCGTACACTTGAACTGTGAATGGCCTATTCCTGGATCGAGGCCAATGTTACCAGACTCCAGAGCACATTCATTACTTTTTTTTTACTACGCCTCACTATGTCTGATGCATCAAGGAAAATACATTTAAAAAAGACTCTTTTAAAACTTCGCTGTATGATTTTTCTGTGAACATTTGTAGTAATAAATATAATGTTGAATAAACAATAATAATTCGTCAACGTCAAGAGAATTGGCTGAGTAGATTAATTCCCGTAAATGCCACAGGAACATTTTTTTATTGCAAATACTTCACAAAACCAAGGGTCAGAAACAGCCACTGAGCCTTGAACTCGGATATCCAGCCTATTGGCAGACGTCTGCAATTTTATGTGTCCCTTCTAATTCTGTACAATCTCATTTGCCCGACCTTAATTTGAAAGATGTTTCAGGTAAGGAAGAAAGAAAACTTGTTTTTTTCGTAATCAAAGGATTCTTATCTTGGTTATAATTCATATATTTTACTGTTAACTGCTAAGGTTATTTTAAATAACACTAATCTAGTCAGTCTTGAAATTTAGTTTTTTTTTTTCAAAAATCATCATTTTAATATACTAAACTATGACATTAAATTTATTGTCATGTACATATTATTTATTAATTTTCTTCATCAATGGCATCACGAACGAGGACAAATAACATGTGTATAAAAAATACCAGTCAATTAAAGTTTTCCTTAATAGTATTTATGAATTAAAAGCTTTGTTATTTGTCCTCGTTCGTTATGCCATTGATGAAGAAAATTAATAAATAATCAATACAACTGGAATTCTCCACCAGAAATTTAACCAAGTGATCATGAGACACGTCTGACTGGATCAATGTATGTGACTCTTGAAATTCGCAATAGGGTATTTTACTGTAGTAGAGAAAAAATACAAGATCTATATAATAAGATAGTTTAGGCAAAGGGCTACCAGAAAATGTTCGTTTTATGCCCTCTAATATCAAGCTAAATTTTTAATTTCAATACAAAAATTTTGGGTTTTATAATCTGTGTCAAAACGAAAAGCCACCATGTTATTACGTCATAGGGTCATATCGAATGAAGTATGAAACAAATCAAATGTCAATACCTCAGTGACAAGTGTCAGTGTCAATCTAAGTACCAAAGAGGATATAAATAAGAACTGCTAAGTACCTGAGAATAAGTTAGAAGTTTCCTCCCCCAAATTTATTGGTAAAAGAAATTGAGATGGGTTTTTTGGGGTTTTTATGACTTCAATATTTATTTATATTTTAGCATATTTAACTCAAGAAAACGATTTGTTACTTAAATTGTTCCATTCTTTATTATAAAGGGTCCATAAATTACGTGAGATGATTTAGGGGGGGAGGGGGCCGAGTCAAATCTCATATAATCTCACGTTAGGGAGAGGGAGGGTCTCGACAGATAACACGCAATTTTTGTTCTGATTGAAACAAAAAAAAAACTATTTTAGCTCAATATTTAACCACTTTAAGAGCAGATGAGACCGCGCATAATTCTCCATGGACTGAATTAGAGTAGATATTATTTTCTTGCTATCACAGTAGTCATGATTAAAGTATTCTATTGCATTTTTTTTATTAAATTTATAACGCGCAGCAATATTGATTACTAGTCTTAACTAGTCGTAAATAAAAGCGCGAAACAAATTAGATACAAGCAAATAGTAAAGAAACCCACAATCTGCAAAATCTCACGTGAGATTGGGGGATGGGGGAGGGGGTTGAACAAAATCTCACGACATCTCACCAACAGGGGGAGAGGGGCAGAAAATGTAAACAAAACACCTCACGTAATTTATGGACGGCCCCAAAGTGATATTATTTGATTGACGTTTATTATTAAAGTTAAACTTTAAATATTGTCTTAATTTTTGTCTCGGTGGTCAAGCGGTCGAGCACTCCGCTTCTGAATCCAGAGGTCACGGGTTCACATCCTGGCTCACACCAATGACTTTTCGAAATTATTTTCGGAAATTATGTGTGACATATCGATGACTGACAATTTTGTGTCCAGTATAGCAATAGGTTCGCCACCTATTCCATTTGGCTCGTAAACATAACGGCGAGCCGAGGCAACTACCTTCGGGTCGAAAAAGGCGTGAAGTTACGTTATGCCTCTTTTATTACGTACATCGATAGGCTAGCGTATGTGTTGTACAAAAACAGTACTTGTAACAGTTTTTAACCAGGTTTTCATGCCACGTGAAATATATATTCATTTATTTATTTTTGGAGACATTAATGAGTTAGTATCTATGTACTCGTACTTATAACTTGATGTCTTATCATCATGAACTACAAGTATGCCAATTCCAAAACCACAATGATATTCTTGTTTTAATTCGAGGTTACATTGTTTGGTAAAGTTTTCAGTAGGTATAATAAAATTGCTCTCAATGAATAGTCCATATATTAAATAGTTTAGTGCTAAAGTAACCTTGAGGGTGTGGAAGGTATAGTAAGTATACTTTAAATCACTAGTCAAATGACATCACAAAGACTAGCTAGTATCAATATAGGTACCTAACAAATTAATAAAACAAAATTAAATTAATAGTGATAATAATTCATTTAATCAAATAATCTTGTAAATTTATTAATGCACATGCTGTTCTTACGCATAAATCTAACATTCCAATAAAATTTATATTACAACTGAATGCATTTTTAACATTTTAAATTCTCATAATCTTCTAATCACCCACCCTACGCGTATTCTCAGACTGGCTATTTGCTTTGTCTGTTTCACCTCCGTTTTAGATAGTTTCATTCCAGCAGCAGTACATTAAAACTTAAATGGTTTAGTGTCTCTTTATCTACAAATTTTAAAATAAGATGTAGCACTAAACACTATAAATTTTATCAGTAAAGTGATTTTATCTTTATATTTTATACTAGTTGGAACCTATTTACTTCTGTGTTGTGCTTTTCAATGAGCCTGAATACTTAAATCTTTCTGGGTTATAAATATTTGTGTTTCATAAGGTTCCTGTGCTTGGATAGTTTTCACAGCTTTTTCACATTTATTTTCCATATCACATTCACATTCAATACTGTCTATGAATCTCTATAAGTGTAAAATAATGAAATAGTAATATAAAGAACTACATAAGTAATAAGCATTAGAAGCTAAGCAGTGTACCAAAGCTGAAGAGTGCTGCAGATATTATATTATAGTGGAAATTCTATTTGTATTTGTAAGCTTAAGTCTGAGCGGGATAAAGAGGAATGAGAGTTGTAGGTCTTTGCCCTGTAGCGGGAAACCAAAGATTAATATAATATTATTATATTCACCCAAATTACCTTTAATACCTGATGATGAAGCTTTAACTTTGTCTTATATAATCAACCGTTTAATCAAATAATCTTGTAAATTTATCAATGCACATGCTGTCTGTGAATCTAAAAGTGAAAAATAAGAAAATAGTAATATAAAGGACTACGTGATAAGCATTAGAAGGTAAGCAGTGTACCAAGGCTGAATGATTGCTGCCACATAAGAACAAGGTACAAAGCTGCTGCAGTAATTATATTATGGTAAAATTCTATTTTTGTAAGCTTAAGTCTGAGCAGGATGAAGAGGAATGAGAGTTGGAGGTCTTGGCGCTTTAGCGGGAAACCATCGGTTAATAATATGAATGAATTTATTTATGATATTCACACAAATTACCTTCAATACATGATGATGAAACTTGGACAATGTCTTCTATATGATCTATAGATGTAGATAATTTTGGCTTTTTAGATCCAGTAAGATGAGATTCATTTAGAGAGGACACATGTTTCCTTTTCTATTCGAATCTAGAGGGCACGCAATGTAATTTCACTTGAATCTTCATAACTGAATCCATTATTTTCTAACTTGTATAGTTTTCTATGTCGTGTTCAATCTGAAACATAAAATGTAAATTCCTAAGTGAACGGAACTGTACACATGTAAAAGATATTAATTTAGATAAATAATGTGGTAAGATACTTACCACAAAATGATCTTCACAAAAATACAAACGAGATTTGCTACGTAAAAGTTTGAGATCTCTTAACGCAAATTCGAACCAAGTTTTTCTCATATTGATATAAGTCGGCACCTGAATCCATAATTTTCCAAATGTTTTTACGTTTATTCTTGCATTCAGGAACAACTCATCAAGGATATGTAGATTATATAACATAATTTACAATATAACCTAACTTTTACGGCGATTTGTTTACAATAGTGAATAGGTACTACTTGAACTTCGTCAACTTCGTGTAATTATATAGCTAGTGATTGTCACCTTGAGTTACGAACTCGAGTTGGGCTTGACTCTAGTCGGAGATAACCAACTCGAGTTGAAAAAAAAATTTACACTGCTGGTTTTTTGTTTTAGATAAGAGGTTGATTCATCTTTAAAAAAGTAATTCGAGTCACAAGTCTAGTTACGTGAAGCAGATCAGTGTAGCTCCTCTTACGTCCTTTTAGGGGTTCTGTACCCAAAACCTTTTACTGAGTCTTTGCTGTCTGTCTGTTACCTGCTTCAATATGTATCTCAAGAACAGTGATAACTAGATAATTGAAATTGTCACCGTTGATGTATTATATTGTTGCTTTAACAATTAGTACTAAATTAAAATAAAATAAATATTTAAGTGGAGTTTCCATACAGTAAATTTGATTATTTTACTGTTTCTTGCTCGATATTAATAACGGTGACAGGAAGATAAATTTATCAGGAATATTACATTCATCAGAGATTACATTCATCAGAGAAAAAACCTGATCCATGCACTCTCGTCCGCTTCTAAAACCACCATGAACCTCCCTCAATAATCCATCAGATATCACCCTCATGCTCCTTCCAATAATTTTCCCATACACTTTTGCTGCTAAACTGATCAAACTTATGGCCCTGTAACTGGAACACTGCATACGTGATCCCTTACATTTATACAATGGCACAATGTCAGCGCGCCTCCAGTCCATGGGAACCTTACCCGACCTCCAGCAGAGATTGCTCAAGGTCAGGAAAGCGTCCCGGACACAGGTTCCACCGTGTTTGATCATTTCAGCAGACATCATATCAATTCAGCTGCCTTACCATTTTTCATACTTCGTATCGACCATTCAATCTCTTCCATAGTAATGTCCTCGTAAGATGTTGCCGCAACGGTTCCGTTCCAGGCATACGTCCAATATCAGCTTACCAGCATCATTCACTCTCTTGTCTCCATTTGGACCAAGAACAGCCATCTCTCTTAGTTCCGACCCATCCATTAAGATCACCACACAGAATTATCCTTTCATTTCCCTCAACCAGATCCAGAATATCCCTAACAGTTTCCCAAAACTCCTCGAGTTCGCGGGGATCCGCGGATCTGACGGGAGCATAACCGTAACAGTAAGTAATTAACGATCCTCCGATGCTATAAAAGAATAAAATAGAATAATAATGTTAACATATAGAAACTGTAAATATTCACCGAATATCAAGTTGTATATTGTATATTTTTTTCGTTAACAAGTGGATAATTTTCACATACCTGTAATTTAAATCGAGTCAACTCGAGTTGCGATTTTTCCGAGTTGCTAAATATGACCCTTTGACGTCATCACCTCGTTTCGTCTGTTTTCGTAAAATTACGCGCGAATTTTAAAAAACGTAATATTTAAATGCATTTTTAAGGTACTTATTGATTGAAAAAAAAATCCAGATTTTTTTTAGTGGTTTAGTAGCACTATAGGAACTTATTGCAACACTTTTCAAAAATTCGTAAAATTCCCTATTGGTTAAGCGAAATTTAGTACTTGAAATGGGCCGAGTCGACCACTGAACTACGTCTTGACAGAAGGAAATTGACATAGTGGCTAGGTAAATAGGGAAATTAAGATTTTAGCTGTGGGTGAAGAATTTGGATTTCCAAAAGACACTCAAAATATTTCAAATTTGGACCTGTGGTTTTTTTATCATTTTTTCAACGAAAACCCTTAAATCAAGCGGTCAGTTTTAACCAAACCACATCAAATTCGATAACCCGTCGGATTTTATGATGCCACAGCTGATGGGTTTGAAACATTAAAACATAGATAAAATAAATGTAGATACATGTTAAACTCGCGACACCACTCTCTCTACTTACATTGGCTGATTAATAAAATTATAAACAATGGTTGCAAAGATAATAGCAAGCATAAGACGGTCTATCATTTATAAATAAAATACTGCTGATCGGATTCGTCTCACTGAAACAGGAAAACCTTAAATCCGTTTATATATAAATAAATAGTCAATCAAGACGCTTTATTTCGATGAATTCTGCTAATATTATAATTTGCAATACAAAATGGACATAATGACGTATGTATACACAGAATGTTGCTGTAATAGATAATGCAGAACAAGGAAGCCGGTCCAGTGGTGATTCAGACGTGTGTCATTTAAAATGGGCTTGGTGACATGATGACGTTTGAATGAACGAACGAATGAACATTAACTGTCGGCTAATAACAGACGTCTTTATAAAAAATAAGAATCATGGCTAGTTTCTTTTTTCAAATTTTTGTTATATATTAAAAAAAATACGATTGCCCCACTTCCTAATGCGATATACCTACTAGTATTTCATCAGATTGTTGAATCTATTACAGATTTACATTATATGCATATATTTAAATAGATTATAACTTACTAGTTGACCCGGCGAACTTCGTTCCGCATCAAAAGAAATAAATTAGTAATATTTGGATCTTAAAAAGTTCAATTTGTGCTATTTATCGGCACGCGTTTTGGCGCGCAAACGCAACTGCTATGTACCGCTATGTTAATACTGTAATATCTTCATAAATATTAGTTTAAATTACATGCTGTAAATGGCTATATTGATCTATATTATTATATGAAAAATGCTGTAATGTTTAAAATTGCTTCGTAAATAAGCCATTATTTCTCGTAAAAAGTTAAAAAATAATAATGGTCATTGTGGGTTATCCCTAAGACATAGACATATGCCCTCCCGGACTTTTTTATAGACCTTTTAAAGGTGTATAATAATGTAGTACATTGTTTTGATTTATCACTTAGGGTTCAGGCAGCGTTTTCGATTAAAGTTTTAAATCTTGAAAATTATCATTTTTTTTCACTACACTATTCATGAATTATAGATCAAAACCACCCCGTTGACACCCTCTAACTATTAAAAAAAACCGCATCAAAATCCGTTGCGTAGTTTCAAAGATTTAAGCATACAAAGGAACATAGGTGATGTAGTGATAATACATAATTATATCTTTAAGTAAATGGTGGCCATTTTGACTATAGATTTTAATAATCATTATGCTAATACATGAGGATTTGTAACTACGGCTATCATATCATTAAATGGCGAGTTAACAAGAAATCCTTTTTTCCAAAAAAAGTAAAGGGGTGACGTTTCCATTTCAACTATATATATAGTCTAAAATCGATTTCAGCAATTATGACGAATATAGACAAAAATTAAGCTATCAATAGTAATCTACACACTGTGGTATTATTATCTATTAAAAGAAAAAGTTAAAATTAATAATAGCGTTCTACATCAATTAATGGATACAGCAAGACTGTTATGAGGGGTCGTACATCGACCTCTCGAAGTATTCGACCATTAGGATACCATTCGATTATGGCTCGATCACGTCAGTCGATCGAGTAACTTCGCCTGGCATCGTGTCTCTCACTCCAGCTGAACTGAATAACAATCAACCAATGTCCATTCACATTGACAATAATTAGAATTACGCACACATACATATACATTGTGTCTTCTATAAATACACATCAGAAAACGTAACGGTTTTTTTTGCACAGAATCATTCGTTCATTAGAACTGACTACTGGGTGTTCTATGTTCAAATGCTCTGTATTTGTCAGAAACAATCAAGTTTCAATGATAAAATTTGTCATAATGATAGGTAGTCAATGGAACAACTCTGTTATCTCGTATGTCATGTTACAAAGCGTGTTATACTAACTGAAGTTGTTATTGTTAGTTACCCTCATATCTCTAGGGATTTCCAAGAATTAAGCATTTCTAGTATTTTCTAGAAGATACAATCTATACATATACCTAAATAAAATTTAAGTGTCTGTTTGTAATATCGAAATATCTGCTGCTTTCTACTACATTCATTTCAATATATAATAATCTACAGTATATAGGTATACCAACATTTACGACAAACATTTTTTTACAATTTTTGTCTGTTTGTTCCTGGTAATCGCTAAAGTGGCTGAAGCGATTTTGACGGAACTTTTATTGGCAGGTAGCTGGTATAATAAGGAGTAATTTTTATTTAGAAAAAATCTTTTATTTATTCATTTATTGCTTCCGATGCGAAACAAAGTTCGCCGGGTCAGCTAGTATGTATAACAATATTATTTGCAAAACGTTTAACATTAAAGTATAAAAACATTCAACTTGGGAATTTGTTGGAGCGCGCGTGTCGGCCAAACACGTTTATAAAAGAAATTAAAACTAACTTTATTATAGTATTCACAAATCACACTAGTTACATTATGGATTTAGTTTTAAAAAGTCACTATTTTCATTTAAATAGCAACCACTGAAAAAGCTAGAATACCTACACCGAGGTTGTGGGTTCGATTCTAGTAAAAGACAACGCTTAAATATTTGCATACCTTCTAATGTCGTTGTAAAGTAAAAAAAATATTAGTAGTCTGATGGTGTGTCGGTACGCTGATAAGAATGGAGTGTCCTATAAAGGTATTTACTGACACATAGTCCAGCTATCTATTGGTAATCTAACAAATATCGTAAATAACAAGCATAATTTTCATTTGTCGCGTTACGATAACGTAACTGGAACACTAACTATGTCGCATAAATCCTTTTACGATGTGTGATGTGCAAGTACGGTATGCGCATGCGCAACAAAACACGCAGCCAATGTAATAAAAAAAAATGAAAAATGTTATTATCTCGAATAATAAATTAGTTTTTACCAATAAACAGTCTCGGTAATCCAACCGTCGAGCTCAAAAGTCGTGAGATCGATTACGACTGAAAACATGTGCAGCATCATACGGCAATAGGTTCCGCCATCTATTTCATTTGGAACGTAACGATTCGGCGAGACGATGCTTAACAGCCGCTGCCTACATCTTGGAGTTAAAAAACGCGTAACATTATGTTATGTTTTACTTACCACAGATTATAAAACTGTTTTTTTTTTCTTTATTACATATAACAAGCGCAATATACCAATCAACGCGGTAACAATAGAATTTTACAGACCAATCAAGCCACGACCGGAAACGGCCGGTATAGATTCACTCACCGTACGTATTTGAAATATTGCAAATAAAACTAAATTACATCATACTTTTTGCTACAGTAATTCTATATCTGGAATGACCGGTATTGTTATAAACCAAGATCCCATGGCTGTCAGACTGTATTTATTTTCTCTCGGTTCAGTTGAAGTCATGAATTAAGGCGTCTGGCGCAATGAACTGGCCACTAGGCGCCATGAAAACAACATGTTAGGTATGTTATTTTCTTGGCGCCTAGTGCCCAGTGCCTACTCTGTAAACAAGGAAAACCTGAAGATAATATTTATAACAACAACTCCTAGATAGATCGTTGATAACATTGTTTACATTCTTTAAATATAAATTGTTTGTTGTTTTAAGTGTTTTTTATATGTATTTACATGTAAATAGTGTTTTATAAATGTATTATTGGCCACAGGGGAAATTACGAGTGTTTATTTCCACGATATCGCTCTCGTTAGTTTGATAATTGAGATCAGGATAAGGGTTTAAACTGTTAAACTTTGGGTCAAGTTGGGACTTGAACCCAAATAGGGTTACGAGCTCAAGTATTTCTTGATGAGGATATTTTCATTCATAAGAAAAAAAGAAAGAAATAGAGGCTAAACTCATCTACTGCTGCACTATCCTCCTTGTCCAAAGAAAAAAATGGATAGTTCGAAAGAAGTCATGACATGTTATAGTGGTATCCAATCTTGGCGTAAATATTAGAAATTAATGTTAAAAAAATAATAGTTTAAAAAAACTAAAAAACACGCTTTTTATAGAAAACCGAACTAAAAAACAGAAAAAAAAAGTAAAAGTGTGTGTCCGCTCCGACGCACGACTGGAGATTACTCCTCAAGAACGATTATAAAATAAAATAATAAATATTTACTGTCTACAAATATGAACACATTTCTTCGTAATAGAGAATGGCGTATCGCTATAAAGAGTGTTTCTATAAAGAGCTCAGGACATTGTATGGAGTGCCGACTCTTATTTATATGCTCTGTGACTATAAAGAGCTCAGGACATTGTATGGAGTGCCGACTCTTATTATTATACATTGTAAATCGATTCTTAAGGAGTAAACTCCAATAATAAATATATACTAATATATACTATGTACTAACATATTATATTAGAAACAAATAGTAATTAGTTAACAACGCCATCTGCTGGAATTAGTTAACAACGCCATCTGCTGGAATAGCTTTAGTGTTGTTGTCGTTAAAGCAAGTTAAGTGCTCACAATTTAAAATAATTCACATTCGCCAATAGATGTCAGGAATTCCAATAAAAAAGTAAGTTGATGTTTAAGTTAATTATCGATAAAACACGATAAAATGAAATTTTCTAAAAATGATTCCTAGCTAGATCGATTTATAGCCCCCGAAACCCCCTATATACTAAATTTCATGAAAATCGTTGGAGCCGATTCCGAGATTCACACACTTTTTATTAGGAGTACGATGTTGGCGATGCTACTGTGGCGCCCCTCGTTTCATTACCAAAGATCGAAAAATATTATTGATATTTCATTATTTTATTAGTATGTAATTCGTACTTAAATATAATTTTCAAAAAACACAATTTATAAAAACACAATTTATAAATAATATAATTTTTTTTTTCTCCGCCTGCAATACGTACTTACGTATATGTATGTATGTAAAAAACAAACAAACAAACAAACCCGATCCTAGAAAATGTGTCGAAATTGGTAAAGAGGACGGTAATTAAACGATTATACATACGGCCCTCGTGGTGCATCGGTAAACCGCACTACCGATAACACAAGGTCGGGGCGGGTTCGATCCCTCGTCTGGGGGTGTTTTTTTCTACATGTTTTTACGGTATTTATTTACAAAAATAAATATTTACTGTCTACAAATATGAACACATTTCTTCGTAATAGAGAATGGCGTATCGCTATAAAGAGTGTTTCTATAAAGAGCTCAGGACATTGTATGGAGTGCCGACTCTTATTTATATGCTCTGTGACTATAGCGCATAACGCATTTCGTGTGACACTCACGTGACTAGTACGATTTTGGTCCCCATAATTTTCATACCCCGGGCCTATTTAAGTAAATCGATTCTTAAGGAGTAAACTCCAATAAAAAAAATATTTTATTTTAAAAAAAGCGTGGGGTGCTTTTTAAGATATTATCGAAATGATAATCACTACTCATATCTGTCAATAAAATATTTATAACTATTGACACCATGCACCCCACGCTTTTTTTAAAATAAAATATTTTTTTTATTTTTCTGTTTTTTAGTTCGGTTTTCTATAAAAAGCGTGTTTTTTAGTTTTTTTAAACTATTATTTATTTTATATTTTTTAGTTCGGGTTTCTAAAACAAGCGCGTTTCTTAGTTTCGAATTTGAGGAATAGCGCCATCTGTGACTTATATAAGGAACTTGTTTCAAGTTGATAACGTAAACTTTCCGCTGATTGCCACTAGATGGTGCAAATCGCACCATCTATCGTTCAAAAAAGCGTGGGGTGCATGGTGTCAATAGTTATAAATATTTTATTGACAGATATGAGTAGAGTGATTATCATTTCGATAATATCCTAAAAGTTAGAAGTAGATATAATCCTAAAAGTTGTTTTAATCAATGAGTGAGATTCGCGAAAATCTTAGAAACAACTATTTTCTTAATTTAAATTCATTAAAATTTATTTTCTATTTTTTAGTTCGGTTTTCTATAAAAAGCGTGTTTTTTAGTTTTTTTAAACTATTATTTACATAGTTCACAAATCGCACCATCTAGTGGCAATCAGCGGAAACTAAAAAAGAAGTCGGTTACAAACAAACCTACAAACATACAAACATACAAATATACAAACATACATACAGGTGAAGCTAATAAAAAGCTAATAATAAATCTTATAGGAAAATATAGTTTCTGTTAGAAATAGGGGTAACACTAATTTTCCGCAAGCAGGATATGACATGTACTCCACCGTGCCATTGTGGCCTTGATAACTGCTACATCCGCACCTATTTCCAGTTACATCACAAATTCCCCAGCAGGTATTATTGCAAACTGGTTAAAAGCTATAGTTATAGCTCGTGTACGCCAGCCCGGGCTGCATAAATTTACAGTCAAATTCTTCCTTTCGATGGTCTGGATGAAGAGCACACCGCTTATGAATCTAGAAATATCGGGTTCGAATCATGACTCACACCAAAAACTTTTCGTAGGTTATGTGTAATAAATTTAGATGATTAACTATATTGTGCCCAATTTATGTCAATAGGTTCCGCGCCACGTATTAGGCGTTATTACAATAACAGCTGTTGCCTACACCTTCAAGTAGAAAAAGACTCGAAGTTATAAAAAAGAAATATTGCTAGAAAAAATAAACAACGCTTTTCATAATCTCTCCGAACAAATTATAAATGCTTATTTTATTTGATTGGATATGCCAGATGCATGACGACATTTAACCGACGCTACGTAAATGATGTTAGGAAATTATAAGTGATGTTGTGTTACATAAGCCTTTGAACGTTTACATCATTCTCTCCCCTTCTAAAGGTACCTACAGTACAATCAGACTGTGGTATTTGCGCGTGAGTTGATGTATAGAGAAGATAGTTGAATTTCGAAATATAATACAGCTATTAAAATAGACAATGAACTTACTTACTACTACATAACAACTCCCTTATGGGGTAGGCAGAGTGAACAGAGCGCTATAAGGCAGAATTCTTACACACACACGTTTCTTCAACATTCATAACTCTTGTCCTATACTCTCTTCGGTTTTAAAGGATTCCACCAGGGACTTTCAATTTGGTCATTCTTGGATTGTATGTCGTGAAAATTCTACACTCCTACACCTTTCCTCTTTTGCACTGTATATCTGCTTAGTTAGTTAGTATTGCAACATGCAATACTATTAATATCCTATATTATCGTTGAAGTTCCGTACTTGCTTATATTTTCACATGCAAGTGTAATAGTTTAGAGCTATTTCTGACTACTAGCGAGCCACAGTTCAAATGTCAAGCTGCGTAACACTTCTTCGTAAGTAAGATCTCTAATTCATTTTTTTATTAGTAAAAGTGTTTACACAATTCATTCAATGATACGCTGCGTAACATACACAATACAAAAACACACAATCTACACTAACATTATAAAGAGGAAAGATTTGTATTTTTGTACGTAACGAATAAACTCAAAAAGTACTAGACCAATTTTAATACATAATTCTTTTTCCTTTAGAAAGCTACATTATCACTGAGTAACATAGACTATATGTAATCATCGTCGTCATCGACATTTTGTTTATACGCGAGTAAAACCGTGAGGCGGGAAGCTACATACAATATAGCGGTTTTTTTATTGCTTAGGAGGGCAAACCCTGTTCGTTTGCCCTCCTAAGCAACCAACGCCGCCCACAGACACCAGCAACGCATACTGTGGGCCTACGGGTACCTCTCTCACCGAACGAAACGCGGCATAAGCCACTTTACGTCGATCTTCTGAGAGGTCGTGGTATTTCACCGGTCGAGCTGGTCCATTCATGCAGCGAACTGCTTGGCTCTACCACTGTACGAAGTTCGCGTGGTCTGCTAGTAATAAATATGACTAGGTATTTACTGGCGTAATATTTCGTGTTGGTGTATTTTCCAAATGAGATTTTCTATAATCGCTATAGATTAAGCTTAGCAATTGTGAGTTTGTCAAGCCAATAAGAGTATAAAAGAAAAAAACATTTAATAATAATCTACGCTCTATACGCTAGCAACACTGCGCTTAGAGAAGTTAGGTTTGGCTCAAAAGGACTCGTATCCAGAGCCGTAAACACATTTATAAAAAAAAGAAATTAGGTTATAAGATTTTAAGTTGAAATATAGATATTAAAAAAAAATATTTCAAAAATATTTGCCCTCTAAAATCTTGGAAGTTTTGACACGTGCTAAATAGAAGAATATTATTATTATATATAGATCAAGTACGACTAAGATTAATAAACAGTAAAGGGATATAAATATCGTAGGGATATACCAGTTGTATTACTCAGTGTTTCTACTTGGTCTCTGACTATTGTTGTTGTTGATTTAAATGGTCATGAAAAGTGGTTAAAAAGCACGTACAGCTTTGTATCCAGCTAAACATGACGCAAACGAGGATTACAAATCAAATAAAACTGCGCTGTAGTAAATTTTGTGTAAATTTTACGTTAAACTGTTTAATCTTTGCTGGATATCATAAATTTGCTAACGTACCTTCACGCCCACTATACCTAAAATGTAGGCAGCGGCAATTAATGCCTCAATAAGACAGATCAATGTTTTAATCCCAAATATGTCAGAGGTTACATCAGAAAATAATAATACGTAAAACACAATTAATAAGTAGATAAAGCCTTAGCATTTAGCTTTCGGTATTTCACCAAATATATATTTAATAGTTGTGGAATCCAAAATTTATTTTGTAGATGCAATTATTCAACACGAAATTGAGCATCTGGTGGAAGTGCATTCGGTAAACAAAAACATTGTGTGAGACTGTATCAGTTTGTCAATTCAATTACAAGCTAGATAGTAAGCTAGTATATAACTATATATATATATACTGGAAAGTTTGATTGGATTCTGTTTCCTGACTGAAAGCTCAAAGCCTGACGTACTGCCGCTGCGGTTACGGCACTAGAACGGTCCGGGTACCGCAAAATTAAACTGCTCCCAGAATATATTACCTGACTTTCTACCTTATGTGTACTGATATTATGATACATTTTATGTTAGAGAACATACTGGCCATTGACAATCAAATAAATACTCCTTAGTAAAATAATTAATGGATATAGATAATACAGTTATAACAAAAAGCAGAGCGTGACTTGAAGCAGCGACTCTCGCGCGACTTTGCTACCAGTCTTCTGCTCACAATGCCTTAAATAATTATGTAAATATATGTTATATAATTGCTTTGTAAACGAGACAACAAATGCAGTGTCTTTTTAAGGAGTGATAAAACTCTACCACAACAAAATCTCATTGATTATTACACAAAGTTTTCATCGGCCAGAATCAAAACTCCACATTGACTTTTCTCCTGTTCGAAAGGATTTTCTCATATTACACCTGATTTCTCTGTATTATGTATATAAATAATTACATATAGTATAGCAACCTCGCGACCAGGATCGAGGGTATAATTGAAGAGCATCGCAATTGAAAAGTAGAGGCAAACATTTTCTATTCTTGCGTTTTCTACTCCTGGTGGAGAATAAACCACCCACGAAAACATTCCCAAGGAGGGTTGGCGTCAGGCAGGCGGCCGGTCATAAGACCACAGCCACATCTTTTGACAACATGGATAGTTCCAAAGGATGACACGTCACGCCGATATCTGGTGAGGGATACACCGTCAACGAAAACGTACGAGGGTTGACGACAGGAAAGTTTTCTCAGTGGTTTTATGACGGTCGGTCTTTTGACAACATGAATAGTTCGAGGGATGATCTGTTATCGCAACCCCACTTAGGGATAAGGGCAGAAAAATGATAACATGGTATAAAATACTGGTTACGTATTAATCAAATGTACAAAACATTATCAACATTCTCAATTAAAATGAACATTTGCGCAAATCCAGACTGAATCGTGTCTGAGACTACGACGATTTTATTGCCGTCTACGCAACATGCATAAACAGATGAACACGTTAATTTATTTATATAGTAATTGTGGGGGGTTACTACGTATCTAGTATATGTGCTTGTATTCAAAGAGACAAGGCAGGTGCAGCTCCCACGCGAAAGCAATAGCGGATTACATGTCACACTCGAGTCGTTATGCGCCGGCGCCGACGGGACGTCCTTAATGAACTAGGTACCTAAGTACCTACCAGTGATACGTCATTACAATTTTATTGTACCGCTTTAATAATACCATAGATTGTACAAGACATTATTAAGATTATACCCATGGTTAAATAATTTTCTGCTTCATATATTTTTTATAGATGAAATAAGGATTAATAAAATATTAACAATCGTAAGTTAATATTATATTTTTCATATTATGTCTCCGTATAAGTTCAGTGTCTGGTAATAAAACAGGAATAGGTATATAACAGAATGCTCTTTACCACCTACGACTTCACTATCACTTACCATGAGGTGAAGTGATGTCTAGCACTGATCTGTCTAAGATAAAAGAAAAAACCAATTAGGTAGTGTTATCTTTTTTAAATTTTTTTGGCCTTGTGGCGCATTGGTAAAAATACCGGCTGGAGCAATGAGGTCGGGGGTTCGATTCCCACCCGAGCACAAATATTTGTGACAAACATGAATATTTGTGTGGTGTCTGGGTGTTTTTCTATGTATTATAAGTATGTATTTACAAAAGAAAAGTATATATGTATTTATATCCGTTATCTAGTATCCATAACATAAGCATTTAGTTGCTTAGCTTGGAACTAGAGGGCGCTGTGTGTATTGATAAGATATTATTATTATTAATTCTTATCGGTATTATCACTTGCACACTCTATTTAGCATATTAAATCTTCTTTAAGAAATTTAAAAAAAAATTTAAAGGGACATATTTTATTAATTCTATGTATTTTCTAGGTAGATAATTAAAAATTAATTTAATAAAAAATAGGACACGTTCTGATTAGATTAAATTTTGATTACAGGGCCTTTTAAAGAAAAAAGATTATATGTATATTAGAGCACTCCGCTTTTAAATCCAGAGGATGGGTTCGAATCCTGACACACCAATGACTTTTCAAAGTTATGTGTGATAGATAATAGATATCGATAGCCAAAAACTTTGTGCCCGGTATGGAAAAGGTTCGCCACCTATTCCGTTTGGGACGTAAACATCGGCGAGTCGAGGCGTAACAGCCACTGCCTACACCTTCGGGTAGAAAAGGGGTGAAGTTATGTTATTAAATTTAGGACTTTAGGACACTTTGATCAAATAACTATTTGTATAGTCGACTTTAACCACCACTCATTATGCATTTTGTGTGGCAGGAAGTACTTAAGCCAGTCATTATTTAAATTCAATAGTCCAGTCTAGCCAATTTGGTAGCTGGTCTGCCGATACCTTACTGCAATGTCCGTGTTTTGCAGTCACAATATTCATTTATTTTATTTCAAACGTATGCATACCTCAAAGGTCAAATATTTGCTGAGAGGTACTTATATAAAGAAATTTTGAGACATAACGGTGCCTATGATTACCATTATATCAAATGCGTACTTAATTGACTAAATAGATATAGAGTACAAAATAGAAGGATGTAAAAATAGAAGCACATGACACAATTTTTCACAAAATTAACGTGTCCTTGCGGAAGCTGATGTCAAGTGTCATAATTCATAATTCTTATCATCAAGAATTTGCTGTGTGGCGCCGGCTTAGAATACCGCCACTCCATCTCTTCCCGTGGGTGTCGTAAAAGGCGACTAAGGGAAAAGCTAGAAGAATGGGCAGCAGCATTCTCTCTCAAGAAAATACAACCTACTGCGCTCGCCAACCCGCCTGCCAAGCGTAGCGATTATGGCAAAAACCCCCATGATTGAGCGGACCGGCAGTTGTAGCGCTCTATGGGGGAGGCCTATGTCCAGCAGTGGACCTCAAAAGGCTAATGATGATGATGATGATGAATGATGATGATCATCAAGAATTATGAAAGACAAAAAAGGGAGTAAGATAAGAAAGAAACGTACTTTATGGCGCTCTGTTCTCTCTGCCCACTCTACTTACGCGTGAAGTTAGGCAAGGAAGTACTCGTTTGTATCATCATCTTCCTGCCCTTCTCCCATCATTTGGGGTCGGCACTATAGGTTTTGCTTTCCCATCATTCGCTTCTTCCTCAATAACACCCTTCCTAGTCATATCGTCTTTCACGCAACTCATCCATGTTTTCTTCTTGTTTGTATGATGAAATATAAATTAAATTAATAGATGTCAAATAATGAACAAAAAAGAAAAATCCTATGTTATCTGTTAGACACTTACCAACTCAACGGTGTTTATTTTTTCTCTAATATGAAGGCGAAATGCTTGTCAGTCAGTGTTCACTGATTTCCTGAGGACAAAAAAAGGTGAATCAAAATCGATGGAAAATTACAATACCTATTTGAGGTTTTTATTATTGATATATTAGAATAGCAGCTAAATTCTGCTAAGTTTCACTTTTGTTCAATAATTTAATATTATGCAATATTAATACATGTAAGTAGATATGAAGAGGTTAAAATAACAAAACATTAAAAAAAACCCTGTGACTATTATATTATTAAATGTAATTGGAATACGATATTTATGTTAAAATCATCATCATTACATAGTATAAATAAGTCGCTTTCCGCTGTCTGTCCCCTTATATGCTTATATCTTTGAAACTACGCAACGTATTTGATGCCGATTTTTTAACAAATAGACCCTCTATCTGTTAAAAAATGTCAACAGGCTGGTTATTAGGTAGGTATTATTCATGAATAATGTAATAAAGATTTAATTGCAAACGCTGTAAAAATAACTTTTGATGCGGAACAAAGTTCGCCGGGTCAGCTGGTAAGTAATAAAATTGAAATCTTTTTCGTCTTCCACGTGGCTCGAGCCACTTGATTTCGAGTGTAAGGAAAGAAGAAGATGAAGAAAAGGAGAAGAAAATCACGTACCTCAAAATTCAAACTGATATAACTAGTGAAGTACGCCAAAGGAGCAGCATTCAAAGATACACAACTATCAAAATTAAGAAACTTACACAAGTGAATCAAATTATATAACTTAATAACTAACTAAGTATGTAATCGATATTAATATAAAAAACAACACTAATTACAAGTTATAAATGACCAAGTCATCGTATAAAGAGATTTGCTGATGATAGGAAAGTGCCACGAGGCCGTATCCGTGATGGCGCGAGGCCCTTCACCATCATCCATACATAATTCGTGCGTAACTTTCATTTATTATGTAAACACTAATCATCTTTCAATTTACCTAAAACTATATATTTCGCAATTATTATTTTAGGTGTTCATTGAATGATATAAATCAAGAGGTCGCGGATTCAAATCCTGGCTCAGACCAATGACTTTTCGAAATTAATTTTGAAAAGTTATGTATGATAAATATCGATGACTGAAAACTTTGCGCGCGGTATGGCAATAAGTTCGCCATCTATTCTATTTAGGAGGTAAACATATCGGCAAGTTCAGGCTTAACAGACACTGCCTACACCTTCGGGTAGGAAAAGGCGTGAAGTTATGTTTTTTTTTTCATTGAATAATTTTAAATCCCTCTTACATCTTCTTAATGTAGATGATAAATACAGTTCTGAACAGAATAAAGACAGTATAGAATGGGTGATGCAAGATCGACTACGCAGATATTGTGCAAAAGCGGAGGATGTAAGAGTCGAGGATGATCACGACACATTTTCCACGAGCAAATTGAACGTGTATTGAGGAAGTTGATGTTTGGACCCATAAAAAAGATGAGCGAGTATGACAAGAGTTATGAATGTCAAAGAAAAGAGTCAGAGATGTGTAAGAATCGTGCCTCATGGCGCTCTGTTCTCTCTGTCTGCCACGCAAGGGACTAGGCCTGAAGTTATATTATGTTGTATTTTTAAATAAATAAATAATTACTATTAATTACATACATACGGTATGTAATTAATAGTAATTATTTATTTATTTAAAAAACTTTTTGTACATAGTTTGCACATAGGCGGACTTAATGCTAATAGCATTCTCTGCCAGTCAACCTAGGGTGGTACAGAGGTGTATTGTAGGTACTAGATGTATTTATGTATATATACTCATTTTATTTTATACAACTTTCAATTTCATGTTTGTTTTAATCGTTTGATCAACATAGAAACAGTACCATCAACCATTTAAACCACGAGGCTATAGATATCATAAAAATTTGAACAAAATATTGTACGATTATATTTAATATAGACATAAATTTAAATAATATTAGTAATAGAATCAATGGAGCCACGCATATCGCTGAAATACCGGCCTCGCAGAATATTGTTTCAGTTAAAGTCAGTTCAGAGTTATCCGAAGGCCCACTTCTTCCTCGACTTTTAACATCCTAGTCGTGTTCCAGGTGTCCATTGGCAGCGTTAGTCACATGACCAACTTGCTCGGTTGCCCCCGTATCTCATAAAAAAGTAATTACTGACACCTAAATCATAAGAAAAAAATACAGGCCAGTTAGTTTTTTTTGTTTTAAATTATCTTATATATTAAATAATATGTAAACAGATAAAAATTATTGTGTAACTCTAAATACAGTTAGTTACATCTATTAATTATCTATCTCGTATGTTGTTGTTTACTGTTGACATCTTGCAACACCGGATCGTGTGATAACACTTTGGAGTTGTGTGAAATTTCCTCATCACAATTCCAAAGTCCACACAAGATGACACACACACTTAAAGACGCTAGCATCAAAAAGCCCAGCGCGGCCAGACTGTGATAATTGAAGATTGTATATCACACGACATTCACGACAGCAGGCAACAGGTAGAGACAGGGTGGAAGGAAATATGCTCTAGAATAAAGCCAGTTCCACCAGTGAAATACCACTACTTCAGTGAAGATGGACGTGAGCTGGTCACAGTTGCCTTATCGGCCTTTATAATGGGATAGATAGGTAAGGGGTAATGAAAAGGGAAAGGAGGTAGGCTTCCGGATACTTCTCTACTGAACGAAACGCACGAGTGCCTCATGCTGCGTTACCCAATTACCCATCTATCCCATTTTAAAGGCCGATAAGGCAACTGTGGCCGTCTCAGTAGTCAGTAGTGGAGATGTCAACTAGATTGCTCGCTTGTCTGTCTCGTCATTCCCATAAAAAATGGTAGGAAGAATTTTTTGTTACTGATGACTTTTAATAGTCAACAGAAAACCTTTTACAGTTTCATGTTATGTTTACTACAACTGAGTTAAATTGACTCATGACTTGACTCATCAGTCGTCCAGCAATATGTTATGTATGTTATTTAATGTAATTAAATATATATAATAGAAATAATATAATAAAATGACTAAATAGTCTGGAGTACTAGTTTTTATCTCACCTCATAGCGTGTTACTACTCTACATTTGACCGCATCATTGAATATAGAAACCGTTATCACGGTCTCTAAGTCTCGGTGGTCCAGTGGTAGAGCACCCGCTTCTGAATCAAGAAGTCGCGGGTTCGAATCCTGGTTCACACCAGTTACTTATCGAAATTAAATTCTAAATTTATGTGTGATAAATATCGATGACTGAAAACTTTGTGCCCAATAGTAATATAATAATATTATGGGAATAGGCTCGCCACCTATTCCATTTGGGACGAAAACATGACGGCGAGTTGAGGCTTAGCACCTACATCTTCGGGTAGAAAAAGGCGCGAAGTTATGTTTATCATGGTCTTTATACGGCTTTTAATTTACGAACAATAATGAAAATTACGACATATTTGTAATATAAATACTTAAGAAGCTGTTACAGGTGATATTTACGTTTATTTATAACTAGGTATATAAAACGCAGAAAAACATCCATATTTACTTTTTGCTCCGTACCTATTTTAATTGTTTTTTTTTTCTGATAAAGCAAAAGGTGTTACTTCAAAATGCATTTATTATATCCATGGAACTTCTTTGTACAATAGCCTCCTATATAATTCTACAATACAAAGACAATTCGAATGATAAGTGAATAGGTATAATATTAATAACACATTCCAAAAACATAACTCACCTTCACGTAGTCGGGCAAAAACCGACATAACACATATATATATATTAAATATTATATACGATACGTAATAATAGGTATAATGATTGCGGCTTGTGGCTTTAATTAAGCGGATATACATATTTAAAGATAGATAATTGGTTTTAAATGTTTTCACGATGTTTTTGATTTGCGGTTTTTATATTTATCGGTAATCCTATTACTGTGGTCATTGTTCATCTACAATAGAGGATATACATATACAGTAGAAACTCGATTAACTGGACTAATTGTTTTCGGTGGGCATTTGGATAATCGATAATCCGGATAATCGAATGTATAAAGAATAATGTTAAGTGCTTAATAAAAATCAACAAAAATCAATGTTTATAAAGAAATTCACACTTATTTCTGTATGTACATAGTTACTTTTTTAAATTGCCTACATACATACCTAATATCACTAATATGTACTGAACTACTGCCGCATTAATCATGAAATAAAATATTTTCGTACGTATGTACGAATAATTGGTTTACAATTTTGAATTTGGTAATCATGAAATACATACATACAGTGTTTAATAAGTTTAATTTGGTTTAAAATATTTGGTAATTGATAATTCTCGTCATTGCTGCTGTATCACGAATAAAGGTGTAGTAAACTCACACTATCACTGTGTTTGTTTTTCAAACCACCAGAGAGCAACAGCAGGATACATCCAGGGCATGAAATGCTACATCATGAGATGCTCCTGTATTAGTTTCCACGGCAATATGCATGTTCCGATAGGTTTTTATACGTGTCTAAATTCGACTTGTAGGTACATCAACATACACATTGGTCGCGGTTGGTAGTCCGGATGATCGCGAATCCGTATAACTGAGGGCCGGAAAAAAGAGTTTCTACTGTACATAATATAATGAAATCCTAGAACAGTCAAAACTGTACATTGAATATTTTTTTTTAAAATACTCGGTTTACAATTTAAACCGAACCCAAAAGTATGTTTTTTTTTAAAGAAAAAATATGAATAAACTTTGCTTTAATTATAAAAACTTTTAGGCTTTCGCGTTGCATATTACTTAGTGATAATGATGATGAACGGGAATTAACGCGACACTTTTTTAGGTAAACAAATATTTACCTTGATTAGCTTGACGTTTCGGCCAGGTTGCACTGGCCGTGGTCACAAGCAGACATTTGCTTTAATTTCCAAATTTCGCTTGAATAAGAGGTTGGGTCAACACATAGACTGAATACGATCACGCTATCACGCGCTATCACATTTATGGGGAAGCTGTCCGAAGTGTACGGGGTCAGCTAGCTAAGTAATAAATAAACTGGGGAATTTTAAAGGAATAAAGTCGTATTTTGATATCTGTCCCTATGTTTACTTAGATTAGACGGGCCTCGTGGCGCATTGGTAATACTACCGGTTGCAGCAATGAGGTCGGGGGTTCGATTCCCACCCGAGCACAAATATTTGTGACAAACATTAATATTTGTGTGGTGTCTGGGTGTTTTTCTATGTATTAAAAGTATATATTTACAAAAGAAAAAGTATATATGTATTAATATCCGTTATCTAGTATCCATAACACAAGCATTTAGTTGCTTAGCTTGGAACTAGAGAGCGCTGTGTGTATTGTGTCCAAGATATTATTATTATTATCGCTAAAACTACGCAACCAATTCCGACGCAGCAAGTTATGAGTGATAAATATCGATGACTGAAAACTTTGTGCCCGGTATGGCAATAGGTTCGCCTTGCAACCTATTCCATTTGGGACGTAAACAGAACGGCGAAAATAAAAAGGCGTGAAGTCATGTTATGTTTTATAGGAATAAAAGAAGGGATAGCCATCAGTTATAATAAGGAAGGGCACGATCCAATGGTTTGGATATATTAAAAGAATGGAAGATTTAAGGGGGTTAAGCAGATATTAAATTTTAGCCACTTCACGCCGATATTCCGAGAGGTCGTGGTATTTCACCGGTCGAGCTGGCCCCTTCATGCAGCCAACTGTAAGACTCTAAAACTGTTAGTTGAGGTTGAGGTTATGGCACATCTACAGTTATCCACATAACCTAATCTGGACAGCGATCAATAGTAACCTTAGGTTGTGTTGAGGGGAATGACAGTATGACATTCAACAAGATAACAGTATTAAATTCTACTAAAAAATCAATATATAATAAAACAATATATTGATATATATACACTGATAAGATAGCAAAATCTGAATTGTTAATAATATATATAACTATATACAAAATGATTCATGTACAGACTGACACAAATATGAACAAAAATAAAAAGCTGTTCTTTCTTCTTCGCCGAATAAAATACATGTTATATGTAATCAGTCCATTTATTCAATTTATTCACCACACGCACAAAAAAAAAACTCCAACTAAGTATTGCTTAAAAGATATAACAAACCATATAAGTCATGGCACCCATAACCATTGTTCGTAATTAGTATAGCAAATTACCCAAAACATAAAACAATGGGCTGACATCTAAAATGGAGAACTGAAGTCACCATCCTTCCTTCTTCCACAAATTATACCAAGGTCAATGTCCTCTATACATATACATGAATACAGTAACTGAATTAGAAATTCGTAGAAAATATTCATAGAACTTACATTAAAAAAGCTAAACATATTATGGAGTGCTGTATCCATGTTACAGACCAGTTGGCACATCATCAACAAAAAAAAATCCAACGATTTTGCATTGAGGCGGTACTCGACTTACGTCGTTACTATTTCTCAAACATACGTCATTTGTTTCGATTTCCGGCATAGGACTTGTCGCGAGGTTCATAACAAGAAGTGCAGCAATCTATCAGTAATTTATCATATTTTTTGAAAACGAATACCAAAAACAACTGGCATTTTCATATCCTAACAGAGTTTCACATGGAAATGTATATAGTCTCGGTGGCCCAGTGGTCGAGCACACGGCTTCTGATCCAGAGGTTCGGGTTCGATTGCTGACACTGGCTCACACCAATGACTTTGTTTTTCGGAAGTTATATGTGATTAATATCGATGACTGAAAACTTTGTGCACAGTATGGCAATAGGTTCGCCACCTATTCCATTTGGGACGTAAACATAACGGCGAGTAGAGGCTTAACAGCTGCTGCCTACACCTTCGGGTAACAAAAGGCGTGAAGTTATGTTATGTTAGGTAACATAACATAACGCCTTCACTTAGGTAACATATGAAAAAATATATCTCAAATTACGTCGTTTCCGATTTATGTACCGAATTTTGAAAACTAACATGCCGAAAGTATGAGGACTGCATGTAATACAAAATCTTTTCAAAATCACACGTGGACGGAGTTAGTTAACAAAATCTACTGTATGCCAATCATATAATTTATCAATAGCCAATATTACTCTCTTTTACGTGTGCCCAGGCTAATCCCTGGAAGTGCTAGGCCTGGTTCGATGGGGGCTTCTACTAAAAGAGAACTGTTTGTTATTATTAACATCTAGTAAAATAAAATACAATCTTTAGTAACGTAGTAACGTCACAAGCCTTGATTTGACCGGATGCCAAATTACGATGGTCTATCTAAGCTGTTAGTTACCTTGTTATTGAACGAAGGTGAAACGAATGTATAGTCGATAGACGTAGATAGTCCATGGATTAAAGTACTCTTGATAAATAACTAAAATATTCATATTATTTTAATAACATCAGAATTTTAAATAGTTTACGTAGTAGGAACAAATTTACGTATCACTTAAAAGTGGTTTATTAAAGAGAAGCCTATTCACGTCACATTTTTAAGAACTAAGAAAGAGCACTATTTCCCAGTTATCAAAAATCACATATACAACATTGTCAACTGTCACAAGGAGATTAAGGCACGTGTCAGGAAGTATGGATCCAGAAGATACCCCGGAGTCAGTAATGTTGAACGAATAGTCACGAGAAAGAACCGTCGCCGGTAGAGGGCGCCATCATTCGAGAAGCACTCGACTTTTCTTCTTTTCAACGCGTGTTTACGTGTAATAAAAATAATCGTATGCACGTAATCATCGGTGAGGTCTAAATTCTAGGACAGGCAATGGCAGAAAGAAAACTAAGATCTGTTTATTATTGTGTACAGTAATACTATGGAAAAGCCTTATACTTTTCATAAACTATTCTGTGCAGATAACAAACTGCTCTGTGATGATTGGAACAGGTGAATATCTACTCGTTGTAATGTTGAACTAAATATCGGCCGACCAGTTTGAGTTCATCTCTCGAACTGTCCATATTGTGGTACGTAGATTAGATTCGGTTATTGTAGTCGAGTTCGTGCTGACGTGTAACAATAGGGACGCCACAATGACTGGACAACGCCGAGACGCAAACTGATGTTAACTATAGAACCATATTGATAGGACTTCGATAGAAATTATATTTATTTTTCAAAATGTATAATGCGTTAATCTTTTTTTTTATGGGATAGGAGGGTAAACGAGCAGGCGCGTCACCTGATGGTAAGCAACCAGCGCCGCCCACGGACACCAGCAACACATAGTGTTACTGTTGCGTTGCCGACCTTTAAGGGATAAGGGATAGGGAAGGATGGGGAAGGGGGGGGGGGGCTCCGGGTACCTCTCTCACCGAACGAAACGCGGCATGAGCCACTTTACGTCGATCTTTTGAGAGGTCGTGGTATTTCACCGGTCGAGCCGGACATTTGTTTGTTAACGTTATTTGGAACATGATTAAGAAGACATTCCTAGCATATTATTTGCCGACTGAATGAATTCATAAAAGACAACAGAGACATATTTTTTTTCTTAAATAATAATATATTTAAATAAACACTTTTTTAAACCAACTATTTACAATTTATTAACAGAATAATGATCAAAACAAAAGAATTATTAAAAGGCATCGAAGAATTCTTCCGCATCGTTGTCAACGGGTAACGTGCCCAGAAGACTGGCCGCATTGCCACGCTAAGGCGTGGCAATGCTAATCCTCTGTGCGAAGAATAGACCAGCCCTCTGGTCGCGAGAGGCTTCGATCAGCCTTCAGATCAGATCTTTGCAAGATCTTTGTAAAGTGCACGAGCACTCGGACCCCATGTCTCCAAAGTATGTATAGCTCTTGTCACCGATGTACCAGCCGTTCTGGAACCGAGCGGTTTGGTGCGCGATGATGGCAAGAGATCCGACGGGATGTCTCTTTTGCCTTGGAGGATGGGTAGGCCTTTGGTGTGGGACGCTACTTGCGTCGACACCATTGAGCCATCGCATCTTCTAGGCACGGTAGAAATACAGAAACCTTGTAGGTGATTATGTATTTGAGCCGTATGGGGTTGAGACTTTGGGGACATGGGGTCCGAGTGCTCGTGCACTTTACAAAGATCTTGCAAAGACAACATAGTACATATTTGGAGATTTGTATCCAAAGTGAGTGTTTTTAAGACTACAAGAATCTTGAATCAAAATTTTGGAATTTTTATTACGCTTTTTTTGCAACCGTTCCGGGCATATAAATTTAGTTAGCCAATAGCCAAAATGCTTAGCAAAATATTTTTTAATACTTTTATTTGAATCGTGTGTCACTGGATTTCAATTTATGGTTTTAAAATTGAGATAAATTGTTTAGTAAAATAATAATATATCTTCGTCTATTAAGGTAGTTTAATTAATAAGAATGGCATCACGGTTCTCATATGGTTGCGGGTTTAATTCCCGCGGCGGACATTTTTTTTTTAATTTGACCAAATGGATTTGAACATGATCATAAATTGCTAGTCACCGGAAGTGGTCTTCAGAGTATTGGACAACGAAGGCCACCTACGGTCGCCAATAGTTTTGCGCGGTGTCGTAACCGTGTCAGCTGAATGCTGCGCACAGCCGCCGGGCCGCGCGCCGGCTCAGGCCGCTCACCTCGCCGTCTACGGGTCATGGCTTACCTTCGATTCCTTTCTAAAGTGCTTTCTATATAACACATTCACGTCACTTCCGAGGTACATTTTATCTTCGTATTCTTCTACAATTCCACATCTTTCCACATTCTATGCTAAAACTTTTAAGTATTTCAGTATCAACTGGCGTCCTAAGTCTAAGTCAAGACTTTGATATTTGTTTAGGATAATTCATTGGCTGTAGCTGTGTGCGGCATCAAGGAATTTATCACAATACACCAGTAGACCTCCACTCCAGGCAGCAGTACCTTATGTCTGCGAATGATATATTTAGCATCATGGAAAAAATGGCAATCTGAATACAATAAAACTTTCCAAGCAGAAGCACACTTGATGAATCAGTAAGCTATTAAGACGATTATATAATAAATTTTCTTCTTATAGATGAGCTACCTGTTAACGGAAATTTCAATCAAATTCAGCCCAGACGATACGGAGACAAGTACCTAAGGATCTTTCAAAGTTAGGCAGGAATGTTTATATTAAAGTATATAGTATAGTTATATAATACACAAAAAATACGATATTACAGTCTTTTATTTTGCAAGATGTAGGTACAATGTTAGTCTATTATTATCTGAACAAATAGAAAGCATACGAGGTTATACAATTCAATTGTTCTCCAAGCATCCTGTCCATATGATGGTAAGCCGTTGGTCCGTGGAAGCATACAACGCTAGGGGCGAAGCAGCGTTGCTGACTATTTAAAAACTTATATATACTTATTTGCCTAACTCACGAACTCCAACAAAAAACGATCAACAATCAAGTTACATTGTTCCAATTCGAAGTTCGTTGGAATCAACCGATTCAATTGACTTCAGTTAATTTGCAGTTGACAACGCAACTTGCTTCATGTAGTCTAAATTGATTAATCAATTTTATGGTAAGTGTGCAGCAAGATAGTATACGTGATGGAACTTACATGCTCCGATGGTTCCAACATGTAAATATAATGGATGATGCAAGACTAACTAAACAGATATACAGTGCACAAGCGGAAGGATGTAGGACTGGAGAAAGGCTATGAGTCATTGCTCTTTCTATGATCAAATTGAACGAATCCAAGAGACGAGAGCTATCTAGAGTGTTGAAAGTCAAAGAAGCTAGTTAAGTGAGGTGTGTCAGATTTCTTACGCACCTCACTCGCTTCTTTGACTTTCAACACTCTTGTTAGCTAAATCTTGTTAAATTTGATCATAGAAAGAGTGTTATAGTGGTGATGTTAGGTTCTCTTTGCCTACCCCGCAAAGGACTTGTGGCAGTCATAAACTAACATATTGTTATAGACAATTCAATGATATAACTGATCCCCCTCATTCTAAAAGTGTGTTATTTGGTGAGACGTTTTCCATACGGCCAGAGTTTCGCGTAGTTATAATAACAAATCTATTTATTTTTTAAGTTGTGTAAACAAAATTAGGAAGGGACATTTTTTTTTTAATTTGGGTGTAATACTGGCACGATTCAATTCAAATGAAAACTGTGTTGTGTCATAATCATACTATTTAAAGCATATTTTATTTCGTGCATATTAATATTAGCAGAATAATATTGTTCTTCATTATTACTTAGTTGGAAAATATTGTACTTATGAGTAAATGAGTTATATATACGCGGAATTATATGTTATACTAGCTGACCCGGCGAACTCTGTTTCGCATCAAAAGTAATAACTGCTGCCCCGCTATGTTAATACTGCAATATCTTCGACAAATTTGAAGTCGATAGTAGCTATAGGTTAAAAATGGGAATTTTCCATTGTTTTTTTTTTTTTTTTTTTTACAATTTTCCATTTTCGCATCAAAAGTAATAACTGCTGCCCCGCTATGTTAATACTGCAATATCTTCGACAAATTTGAAGTCGATAGCAGCTATAGGTTAAAAATGGGAATTTTCCATTGTTAACACCCCCGCAACCCCCCTTGTGGGTGGAATTTCGTAAAATCCGTTCTTAGCTGACCTCTACTCGGCGAAAGGAATAATCCTACCAAATTTCAAGTCGCTACGCCTTATGGTTCCAGAGATATCGTGATGAGTCAATATATAGGTGGAAATCTCTTATATATATTATATATAGATATAAAAGCGGTAGAAAAACAAATGCAATAATCTCTCTAACAGGTGGCGTGCTATTAAATTATCATATCTAACAAACGCAACACGTGGATAGTTGATCATTAAAAAGCCATGTTGTTTATTTACTTGATAGATCTCATAATAAATAATATTATGATTATCTGTATTTATGTAAAATTGTGAACGTAATCATTGCTTTTCTTAGTACCATCTGGTTATATCTATAAATTCCGTCAATTACTAACTCACTTAACTTCACGCCAAGTTTCTTGCAGCGTAGGCAAATAGTGTAGAGCGCGATCAGCTGGCGTAATATGAACTCCTAATTTGAGCCAGCTTACGCGCTACCTTGCAGATTCTTATATTCAACGACTAATGAGTCTAGCTAATAAGCTAGTCAGTGACGAGTAGTCGCTGTCAAATTCACTCTAAATTCGATTTATCAACAACTAATTCCATTTAGTCAGTCATGAGTAGTCTAAACTAGCTGAAATTAGTCGTTGGAATTACGAATTCGCTAGGCAGCGCGTAAGCTGGCTGGAATTAAGAGCTCATAATAGGCCATCAGGCACGATTCTTACACACCTCACTCGCGTCTTGGACTTTTATAACTCTTATCACACACGCTCGTCAGTTCTAATTGTCCTGACAATTCCATCATAGAAAGTGTCGCAGCAGTCCTCCTCCTACTTCCTACTCGTACATTCTTCCGCTTTTGCACTGTATACAGTATATCTGCTTAGTCAATCTTGTGTCATCCATTCTTTCGGAATGTCCAAATCATCGAAGCCTGTTCTTCCTTGCTATAATTAAATGAATTAAAGTTTCTTTGGAAAAATGTTATAATACGCTACTAATTTCAGATTTTTTCTATTAAATTCCACGCAGACAAACTTGATAGCAATATACATAGATCGTTAAGTAAGTACTAAATGTTGATTATGCATCACATTACAAAAGTAATGTCCAATCATTGTTTGTACTTTGTAGCGTCACAGAGCACTGTGCGCGCCAAGCAGAGACAGACAATGACAAGTTTTAATAAACAAACTGACATTTTCAATTGTACAGAGTAGGTACTTACATTATAGGCATCTAACAAAATGGACATCCAGTAAATAACAGTAGTTTATACTCGATAATTTTTCATTTCATTACGTACCTGAAAAAAAAAATTTAAAAAATTAATGTTTGCTTCGTGTTAGAATTATCACGACAAGTAATAATATACCAACTAATATTATCTTAATAAAACGCATAGCTGTTTATGAACACATAATGGGGATTTTTTTTTATTTGTAATGGAAAAAAAATATGGATGACACATATTTCTTCATAGCAAGCAATACTGCATTAAATATCCAAATTTTTCCATAGGTAACTCTGAATATCTTGGCGAACTTTATCCAAATGCCACATGTTAATTACCTTGTTCTAAAGAAGAAAATATCCACCTCAGAAAACTTATTGCAATATTGGAATATCGTAGAATTAATATTGAGTGTCAAAAATTAATATGGATCGGCACTTTCATAATATAATTAAATTCAAGTAACTTCACGCTTCTAACCCACACGGCATTTGATACCACGACGGTGATGAAGACTATTTATTGTACAATTTTATCCACTGATATTTCTCACACGTGCGAAAGGACTTCACTTAAACCATTGGACTATACCGGAATTAGAGACCTTTATATTAAAAAGTATTGTTATAATAGTGGCCAAAGGACACAGGCTCCCTGTTAAATACATGCTTATAAAAAAATATGCAATATATTTACATCGCTATAAGAAATTATCTGTTATTTAGCTGGGGTTTTTTGATATTAATTATAAGCGCGCATACAATGTGTTTTCCTAGAATCCGTTTGGTGATAAGTGCGGAATAACAAACAAATTATTTTAACATAATATTTATTTACTATTATGCTGGTAAATAAATTAACATCATAAAAATCACGCTGAGTACATTGAGCATAGATAGCGCGAATATTAGTACTTTCATACAGTACCTACCTATAGTCATTGCATTAATTTGATGATAAAATATTATAAATAGCTAAATAAAACTAAAGTGAGATCGCTCGCTTGTTTATTTTTTCTTTTAGTTGTATCTTCACACCCTTCGTAAGGGAATAGTGAGCAGCCGTAAAGCCTTGACACACCAAATGAAATATATAAAATATATAGGTAAAAAAATCAGGAAAATATACATATATTGTCGTTTAGATAAATATCCTAGAAATATTTGTGTATCTATACCATCCTCAAATCAGCTTGAAAACAGACATAAAGTTAATTTAAATCAGTGTAGCCATATAGGAGGAGGTCACTATCAACACACGTACAGAAGAATTATTTAATTTAAGATGTTTGTGTTTCCTCTCTGAACTCCGAAACAATTGAATTAATTTCTCCTGAAATTTTGATATTGGTTGATCTCAATTTACAGGCTAGATACAGGGCACATAATAAAGCAAAGAAATAGACTCGCTATAGATTACCAACCCTATATCAAAGGGACTTGTTAAATCAACCCTTCAGATTTCTCAACAAACGTATATAAATCTGTGTTAAACGAATTGGAATGAGCTATTCCAGTAAATACTAAAATAATGACATATGCTTAATAGTATAGCTATTAAGCTTGATTTATAGCTGCTTTTAGGTTTTAACATAAAACCATATTACTTTTTATTCTATTGCCAAAGAGATTGATTTCCGAAAATATTTCCAATGCATAAAAACTGCAGTCTTCGAAAAAGACTAAAAAAAATTTAGTGCAAAGGCGTACTTGTAATATTGCAATTATAAAAAAAAATCCTAAAAGGTTATGTTTCCATGGTAACAAATTATTATAAAGACAATATGCGCAAAGCCGCAACACTAACAAGGAACAAAGGTCTAGGAATGATATTTATTAATTCAGTTGTTAGCTAAATTATTGGTTGTGTAAAAATCTCGAACAAGCCCATGACGCAATATGACAGTATATACAATCAAAATTCGATTGTATATCGAGAGTAATAGAGCTGAATATACCGATGCAGTTTTTCATAATCGAGTGTTGGCATAACATAATTCAGAGAATGTCTATCATGCACACACACACAAATATTCACACACACAGAAACAACTAATTTTATTATCTATAAAATAAGTACGTATGTATGTGCGTCAGGGATACAAATCTGGAACATTACTCACACAAAATTATGGCAGTTTACGACATATGTTCAACGGATCATAATATGTGTGGGCAGAGAATTATTATTGTAATTATTATACCAAGTACCGCTTTGGACTCTTCTTAGACATGAGCCTAAAAGCCGGGTAATTAACCTACATGCTTGACAAATGTATCAGCGTTAGATAGATAGTTCTGTTACTATTTAATATGATATACTATATGTATTCAGTGTATTCAGTTCTGTCACAGACATTGCTTTTCATGAAACTTAATTTGTTTTCTCTCTTACCTGACCATTTTGACAATCACTAAAAACGTTATGACATTCTTAAAATCAAGAGTGGCGCTCTCTAACACTCAAGTCAGGTCTAAGTCTTCATCTTTCCACCAAATTAAGAAACGTTTGATTTGTTGCATTATTTAGAAAAAAATCAGCAAGGCAGAAGAAATGAGGAAACTAAACAATAAAAAAACTGTACATTTTTAATGGATATATTAATAAAGCAAAATGTAACGTAACACACAGATGGTTGTGATTACGTCAAGGCTGAAGGTGTCCTGGCGGCTGGCCGGGCTCCAGCTGATGTGGGTGGAGGCCACCTACTACCCACCCCCTGGCCCGGCACACGCCCTCTCCCACCATTCCTATCGATCGTAACTCGTCTCTTGCAATCCGTAGGACCACTTGTTACATCTCGGGATAATAGTTGAAAAATACTATTTTCAAAAAAACATTGTTCTGCATAACATTATTTATTAAAAAAAAAAACATTATTAGTCAGAATGCAATGTCAAAAATAAACATTGAATTCAGTTTCAAATTTTGTAGTTTAAAAAGAGGATAATTAATTAAAAAACTAGATAATAACTAGATAATTAAATAATATGAAAAAGGCGTATAGTATATTCATATTTAGGTATTTTTAATAAAGTTAGTCCAGTATTAGATGAATTGAAACTATATTCTGTACTGCATCGCGCTTAAAGCTCTGCACCAGAACCTTACATCTAGTTGGCGTACGCTTTGAGATGACCGTTTGCAGTATTTCTTTTTTATCACTTCAAAATCACTACTATCATTGTTCTATTTATTGACTGCTTTACCAAATACTTGCCTAACTACAGACACACCGAAAACCATTATAAAATAATGATCGCAGAAATCAATAGAGGGAATAGGTACTTTGACCCTTTTTTCTAATCGATAAAATAGTTTGACTTTGTTGGAAGAATCATTTCTTAAAAATGATTGCATAGTAAAGGTTCACACAAAACACACAGCATCTCCTAGAATAGAATCAGGAGCTTGCAACATTGTAAATGAGTGAACAGAAAAGCGGACAGTAATAACAACCACTACAACCCGAGTCTGTAACGCAATCAGTGGAGCGCCATCTGCAGGCGAACTCGTCCAGGTCAGTTCATTTTATACAAATGAAACCTGGCAACAAAACATCGCTTTTATATTAAAAGTATTTTGAGTGGAGATATTACTATCACTTGGAAAGTGTACGCGGCTTGGCACGACGCCAAATGTTTAAAAATAACTGATTGTTTACTTTGATAATACACGTAATATAAAGTTGGCGCTATAACATTCGATAACAATTCAAACTTCCATGATGTCCTTTCCCGCCTTATAGAGCATGCGACGAAGAAGAAGATAATAGCGGGAACAACAATTCCAAACTAGATAAGGAAATGAGTTTTGTTAAATGGTGTATAGAAGCACACCATCGAACTTTTACTGAGTCTTACAGCAATATACAAAAGACTGCGATATTAAAGTATACATGAACGATTTTCAGAACTGGACAAAATTTTAAGAGATAACAAACAAAAAAATATAGTCCAATGGTAACCAAACGACAAAAAGGAAGGCTTGGACGTTCCTCGTTCCTTTTTTGAACTCAGTTAAAACGCCACTAATTAGACAAATTTCCGTACCATACTTTGCTCCAAGAAGAGCCAATAACACGATAAAATTCATCGGAGCTTTTGGTAAGTGTATGTATAATATGAAAATCATCAAATTATTAAAAAATAAGGATAACGCGTTATTTTAGTACTTACACACATACACTTGATAGATCCATGATATATTTTTAGGCAGCATGGCTTCTATTCTTTAGCCTACCCGAAATGAGAGACAGAAAAAAAACATAAGTATATACGAGTACAAAGAGGACTTGGTAATATATTTTTTTTTATAAATTGCCAAGTTATTAATGTTTAATAAACCGTGATGTGTGGCTTTCATTGGTTACACGCGGTGAAAGTGTGATGCTGGCGTTTGTTCTGCTTGAGTACCAGGGAGATTATAGTCGTGAATATGACGCTAAAACATTTTTATACCAGATCTTCTTCTAGTAACTACTAATTATGCCGTCAATATTAATATCAATTTCTTTGTGATCTTAATCATCTCTAATAGTGTATAATTCACTCCTAAGATAAATTATTTTTCTGCATAAATTGATTTACAGTTACAAACTATTGCCATGTTTGTATATTGAACGAAATTTTATTGTATTCTTAGAAAATATAGTCTCGGTGGTCCAGTATAGTCTCTGTAGTCCAGTGGTCGAGCACGTGACTTCTGAATCCAGAGGTCGCGGGTTCGAATCCTGGCACATAGCAATGACTTTACGAAATCATTATCGAAAGTTATGAATGATAAATATCGATGACTAAAAAGTTTGTGTCCGGTATGGGCATCGATTCCAGTCGAGGCTTAACAGCCACTGCCTACACCTTCGGGTAGAAAAAGGCGTGAAGTTATGTTATGTTACATATGTAGAAAATATATCAAAAAATATAATATAACTGTTTGACAGCCCATTTGCGTGTCACTTGAAACTTTGAAATTTGTTTCTTATTTGTATTTTTTTTTATCTGTTTCAAAAATACAGCGAATATACATCCTGGCGTGTCGATGAAAAGGCCAAACTGTCCTATTTACTAGACAAAATGCCTAATAATAACCAAGAAGGTATACTGATATTCTATTTAGTAATTAAAATATTTTTTGCAAACACTAAGCCTAGTACTATTATTTACAGAAACTTCACAATGTGAATACGACTCCAACTAAGAGTAGGCAGGAATACTTAATCTGAGACTATTAGTAGATGAGTCGTTACTAGAGTTTTTTTTTAACTTATTCTACAATGCGAATTTATAAGTGTATTTATATACAGACAAACCACTTACACCGTGTTCAAAGATATGTAAAAACATATCATTATGCATCATTATGAACTAAAATTAAACGAAAATTATATATTTAAATAGATTTAGCGGAAAGTATAATAATAATATAACAAGTCTCTGTGAGTATCGTTTTCAATCGCCACGAACTGTTTGGCATGATTATGTACGAAAACCAGTTGGACTTGTAGCTGGTGGGGCTGCCGACGAGGAAATTCCACCAATATCCTGTTCGTATGCACGGATGCGTTTTATATTTTTGATTTAATAAGAAAAGAGGTTTTCAAATATTATCAACATAACATACATAACATAACTTCATGCCTTTTTCCACCGGAAGGAGTAGGCAGAGGCTGTTTAGCCTCGACTCAAATGCTATAGGCTCAAAGTTGTCAGGCATCGAAATTTATCACACAGAACTTCCAAAAATATTTCGAGAAATCATTGGTGTGAGCCCCGAATCGATCCCACGACTTCTGTCAATCAGAAGCTCAATCACTGGACCACTGAGACTTACGACACATAAAGTATGTATAATATCAATAATAGTTAACACATACATCCAAAAAAGTGCAATTAGCTTTCAGCAAATGTAAAGTCGAATTAACTCAAAAAATCTTAGGACAAGTGCGATATGTATTAAAATAAGTATATCAAATAAGTTATTTGTAATTAAAGGGTTGACATATACATGAATATAAAATATAGAATTCAAATATGACACAAATATGAAAAGTTTTGTCATGAAGTTAGTTAAGGATTATGGGACGATTCCGTGTCTACAAAAAAGCCAAGCCAACAAAAAAGGTCCTCGAAAATACGAGGACACAAGATTTTTATGTACCTATTTTATATATAAAATTCTCATGTCACAATTTTCGTTCCCATACTCCTCCGAAACGACTTGACCGATTCTCATGAAATTTTGTGTGCATATCGGTTAAGTCGGAGAATAGGACAACATCTATTTTTCATCCCCCTTAATCACAAGGGTGACCCCTCAATATTTTTTTTATTTTTTCGATATATTCCTGTTTTTTATTTTTTTTATAAAACAGGATACAAAAATATACAGTCAACCCTAAATTTTCAACCCCCTACGATCAACCGCTATTTTTTAAATTTTATTTTTTGGCAAGACAACGTTTGCCCGTTCAGCTAGTAATCTATATAATCATGTACACTTAACAGTATAATGTCTACATAATATTTTTTATTATTATTGCTGTTACTTTAGTGTGTGGTTATTTAATTTTTAGAATGTTTTAACTCGTTCAAAATTTCAGAACTCAATGCGCATCGATTTTATGTAATCGATTTGCAATATATATGTTTGTATCTAAACTATATAGATACTTAGATAAAGATGGATGATATTTTTTTATTTGAATTGTTGAGTATTATCATTATCGTAGTGGTAATAAGTTAAACTAACCATAGATAAATATCTATTTAGTAATAATATAACACTCACGATTGTATACTAAAATAAACGTTAATAATTCAATACAGACTTTATATATACAAGATGTTTGCAAGATTTATTTGTTTTAATTTTATTTGCATGAATTATACAACCAAATAATATCGTCTTCTGATGGTGTTGTCTTTCATCGTATGAGTAAAGATTTAGGACTTCACAAGGATGCTGTAAATGACAGACCAACATTCCTTTAGTTAAGCTGTTGGCATGATGACTCATCAAAAAATCCTATAAAACTCATTTTAAACAATGCCTTGTTTGATGTTCAATGGTGATTCAAAGAATAATATTGTTTAAAATGAGGTAAACAATTTAAAATTGAACATTCACTTACAATTCATCGTTCACAAAATTATAAGTAACAAATATGTTCATAACTTTAATCGTAATAAATCCTCCTATGACATTCTCCAAGTGAGAATGTCAGCAATTTCAATTTATTTTAAAATTATATTATAATAAATTTATTTTTATTTGCTGACTGTACATATGTAATTCGCGGTCAACGTACGAAGGAGCCGCGCGTCGCCGCCGCGCCCGCTCGGGCCTCACGCACACACCATTGCGAATATAATGCAGCGAAGTGCTACGTCACGCATTTGTTTTGGCTATTTTTATTTTTAATAGACTTAGAAACCATAGCTGCGAATTTGAATGGTGTGATTAATATATTCCTATAGAATACATAATATCGTTATATTAGTATCGGTATAAGATTTTTTTAAATCATTATGGGAAACAGAGATCCGAATTACCGACCAATCTGATAGAAAACTTCTACCGTGACCCAAGGACGCTTGTTGTAATGCCAAAAGTGTCCGTTGCGTTGCTAACTTTGCAGCAAATTCTATTTGGGTAGTTTCATTTTTTTTTACTTTTTGAATTAAAAATCTTGATTCTTTGGTCCCTTACCAAAGAATCAAGATTTTGTAATGGATACGCGTGTTAGTGCGTGGAAAAAAAACCTGTATAAACTTTTGTTTGGGGCTTTAATGCAACAGTTACGTCTGCCAGCGTAATATATATATATATATATACGGAACGTGTGAAAGTAACACTCGGTCGAATTATACTACATATAATGTTTTTATCAATAGAAATAATGTATGTATGTGTTATACGCAAAAAAATAGTATAAAGACTATAAAGAA